>CM032763.1:4087519-5287519 GCA_019155195.1 Avicennia marina
AAAATTGGGAATTACGTTTGTCTACCCGAAGCCACGCATATTGTTCCGGCAAGGAGAATTTAGTTGAGGTAAATCATCTATGGGGCATTTCATAAAGAGATTAGTGGCGTGTTCAAGCTTGTTTAATTCGACGCGATCGTCGTCGGTTATGACGTTGAATAAAGTACAAGTTGAGTGGGGATTGGGGAGGGGGGGGGGTGGGGGGGCGGCTGTCCTTGAGACATAGCAATTGATTTAGCCAAGAGCTTGCTGCAATTGTTTTCTTATAAATCATGAGTCCAAACTGATGCATACCTAGAAAAAACTAGTGAGAGGTAAATTATGAATTCTAAGCGAAAAAAGTGAGTTTAAAATCAAAGTGGGAGTTGATGGCTTGACCTAATCAATCAAGAGGGGTAGTCCCATTCATTACTTAAGGCCCCCATTAGAATTGAAGTATTTGATAGAATGAACTTCAAATATATAACAATGAGTTTTTTACAATTGCTTGGAAGACAATGTATTTCGAAATTTTGATCTTTTCATTTTAAATTATAATTTTAGTAATTACAGTCTATATATATTTGAAATTTCACTTATTTTAAAGTCACTTAAAATTCACAGTCCATATAATTTTAGTAATGACAGTCTATATATATTTGAAATTTCACTTATTTTAAAGTCACTTAAAATTCACTCTTCAAATTCTTTCTTTTAATTCAGATCAGTCAGAGGCCTAAAACTATTTCGGCAAATGTATTGATTTCCGAAGAAACTGCCTGAAAACTGAATAAGAAATTTAAAAGCAGATCAACACATGCAGACACATCACATCATCCTCTCTTTTTCCTCTCAATCCTTACTTCAACCCATTAACAACGGCCAGAAGCACAGAAACGAGGTTAGACGCATTCTTGCTGGATTGTCCCAACTTCGGCGGCAGCTTGCCGCCAGATTCATCGCCGCAAGTCCCGACATCGGTTAGAGCCGCGGATGCTCGGGTTTGCACAGTGCTAACGTCTACGGGTCTGGACTTGACAAGCCTCTGGGCCTCATTCAACCCATCAATGGCGCTTCTGAAATTCTCCACGCACGTAGCGATCAGTCCTTTATTACTGCCGTTTTCGACAGATTTGGCCGCGGTTACGGCGGCCTTAGTGGCGACCACCGCCTTAGCAGCTGCGATTTCAGCCAAAACTCCGGCGTCTGCCCCGGCAGAACGTGGGTCGGACCTCAACGCCCGGCTGCAGAAAGAGGGATCGAGTGCCTGCTTGCAGATGTCGTCCACCAAATCCGCACGACACCTGCATGAGAATGCTACTGCAATGAAGGCCCAAATCATGAAAATGGAGGAGGAGGATGCCATCGTGCTTGTTGTTTTATCTTCTTCGGCATCTATTCAGTGACTTGAGTCCTTTATATAATAGGAAAAACTAAATACTCACCATATATAGGAAAATCTCGGGTTTGCCTTTTGTTGCAAATAAATTTTACGGGGTTGAAATTACTGAGTTTTTTTGAGTAAAAAATTGTACATATTGTTTTAGTGCTTTTCTGGCCAATCAAAGACTAAATTAAAATTACTTACTAAAATTATTTATAAGTTTTTTTTTTACACGGAAGCTTAGTATCATACAAAAAAAGAAATAAGTCCTAGTATATATATTGTTAATAAATAATTTTATGGATTACACATAATATGATACACACACACACATTCATTAATGTTTAATATTAAACACATATAAAATAAACCATAATTCAACATAATTACATTTTTTTCAAGTTGGTTGGATTTTGAATAATAAATATATATTACGATAAATATTTATAATTTGAAATTTACATTACAAATTAAAGTGGGTGGGCCAGTTATTTTTCTAAGAAAACATATCATAATAATTAACGTATTATAATCAATAATTAAAGGCATAATGTTTGTCAAATTTTTGTCAAGAGCTCCTACAAATAAATAAATAGAATAGACACAATATATAACTTTGTTTATTTAACATTATTATTACATTTAAGTTATTAAATTAATAAAATATTATAGTTGTACAATGGAAAGTTTATACAAGTCTTATACATTGTTCTCCCACTACAAGAAAACTGGGGTATTGGAACGGTTTCTCTGTAAAAGCCGTTCCAAATTGGATTTGGAACAGTTTTGGAACGGTATTTTTTCCGTTCCAAAATGGCACGTTCCAAAGTTTTTGGAACGAGTGCCGAAAGCCGTTCCAGAAATCTGGAACGGCAAGTCGAAGCCGTTCCAGAAATTTGGAACGGCAACAAAAATCGTTCCAGAAATTTGGAACGGCAACAAAAATCGTTCCAAATTTGGCACGGTTTTCATAACGTGTTCCAAATACGTACCTAAGCCACAGTTTTTGGATCTGCAATGGGTCAGATTTGGAACAGAAATTTGGAACGGTTTTTTATAGGAACGGTTTGGGGCCGGTTTTGGAACGGAATTTTGGAACGGCTTAGGCACCATTTTTTTTTGGGACAACTTTGGCACGGTTTGTTTTGGAACCGCTTTGGCACGGTTTCATTTGGCACGATTTTGGCACAGTTTTTTTTGGAACGGCTTTGGCACGGTTTCATTTGGCACGAGTTCGGCACGGTTTTTGTTAGGACCGCTTTGGCACGATTTTGGCACGGTTTTTGTTGGAACGGCTTTGGCACGGTTTAATTTGGCACGAGTTTGGCACGGTTTTTGTTAGGACCGAGGGGGGGGCTTTTGGGCACGGTTTTTCATTTGGAACCGCTTTGGCATGGTTTCATTTGGCACGATTTTGGCATGATTTTTTGTTGGAACGGCTTTGGCACGGTTTCATTTGGCACGAGTTCGGCACGGTTTTTGTTAGGACGGCTTTGGCACGGTTTTCATTGGAACTGTTTTGGCACAGTTTCAGTCGGCACGACTTTGGCACGGTTTTATTTGGCAGGACTTTGGAATAGTTTTTTTTGGCACGACTTTGGGATAACTAATTTAGAGCGACTTTGGCACGATCCTTTTGGAACGACTTCGAGGTAGATATTCTGGAACAATTTTGGCACAGCTATTTTGGAACAGCTGCGGGACGCATTTTTTACAAATGTTTTTTAATTGAGAAGGATCGTTTTGGATGCAAATTCAAATTGTATTATGTATTTTTTTGAAAAAAATCTTATATAATAATTGTCAAAAATATTTTTGGAACGCAACCTTCGGCGTCAACTAAAATATAAAAGTATACAACCATTATATTACCCGACAACTAGAAAATAAAATTCAAACTATTCAATCCAAAAATATCAGATGTATTGTAATAATAACACGATATACGGAGGATTATTTAAAACTCTAAGTGACATGGCGTACTAGTCAAGCCTCTCGTCGTCGTTATCATCTGCATCTTGATTCGGGGACCGGGCTGGCTGAATGGGAGCGAAAGCATGAGGGTAGTTTGTGTTAACCCAATTCAATAACTGATTTAATTGTGCCTCATTTCGCTCAAGCCTCTCCTCTACACTCTTCCATTTCTCCTCAGCCATAAGTAGTTTCTCTTCAGTTTGAAGTAGTTTTTGCTCCACATTGCGTAACTCAGGAGCAGGTGAGGAGGTTTGCGAGGTGGATCCCCTACAAAAATTGCGAAAGTTCTTACCCTCTGATCCCATGCCTGACAGTCGGCCTCTCTTAAAGCCACCAAGAGCCATTGCGACAGCATTGCTACTAGATGAACTGTAAGTTGATTCCCGTGGAGTAGTTGGATCATCGGGATTTGTGGCACTTACTTCTTCTAGTGCATTCGCAATGTTCTCCTGTATATGAATTTTTGTTATATAAATGATGAAAATAAATTACGAGATAAGTAATGCATACTACGTAGAAGAGACAAACAAAATTACCGCTTGAATTTGTGCACGAGGTCCTGCCCAATCCCCAGATGCAGTCTTCCAAACCTTTGAGTACAACTCTAATGGATTTGGCGGCCTGCCCAAAGTTGTCTCCTATGAGAACATAATTAATGATATTAAAACACAATTCAATAATATAAATTTTCAGGGTACAGGAAAATAACATGCGTTGACTTTTTGAATATAACTCAACTAACCATTCGGTGGCTGTGGGCAGTAATGGATATTGAACCACCTCGGTAAATAGTGGATGCTGACGCCGTATCAGCTAGTCGATTGTTTTAATTTTTTTCACACATTTCAACATATGACTCCTGTGCCCACTCATTCTTCATTTGTATCCAATTCTCTTGGGATACCCATGGTGGCTTTGTATCTGAAACCCTTGCGCGATGTAAGTGCCTCCTTAAGAGTTCAGAAGCTTTCTTCTTAAAGTTCTTCTCAATTGCAGTCGAGTCTGCATCGTTCCATGCAAATTTTGCCTGTAATGAATTTTATATTTTTTACACAATCACATGCCAGCTGTATGTTATGTACACATACAACAACTAATGTGGACACACCACAGGGACATTTAATGTTTACTATGTAGAAATTGCATGCTAGTATATGGCCAAACTTGTGTTCGAACTCTTATTAACACTAGTTTAGTCCACCGCCATTGCATAAACTCGCTAGTTTTCTTGATCTCTACATTTTCATTTAAATCAATACTAAGATTCACTCGGGGATTACAAGGTAAGCAAATTATAATTAATTAGCAAGAAATAAATAAGAAGAACAAACATTACACATTGGTATCTCGATGAGTTCAAAGGGCCAGCATGACCTTGAAAGCACATGTGCTGACACAAACACGGTTGAACATATATTAAATCATTCATACAATTGATGGTGTTCAAATAACGCATATAGCCATTGCAGATTACATCCATACATCTATGTGAAATAGTATATATTAATTAAACAGCTCGCCAACAATTTGGAAAACCACCACAGGGGACCAAACATATATGTTCATTTAACTTTGAAACAAGTACACCAACATGTAACACGTTATGTGCATAATTATTACAATTTATGCATTATACAAAAGCAGCCTAGTGCTTGTCTACTAACCTTGAACAGACGAAACCAGAACTAGCGGATGTCGAGCTCAACATCTTGAATCTAACCCAAGCACCATTATAGTGGCCAAATATAACCTCTCTTATACAATCAGTTACTTCTTTATATGCACTGTAAAAACAACCTATGTTACGACAAGGCACCACGCATGCATTGATGAGTAAAATATGAAATTTGTATATATACTGGAAGGTTCGCGGGGTTATGTGTATAGGCCCTCCAGTCCTCCAATAAGATGTTTCTGATGGTTGTACATTTGGAGCTACTTCGGCAATAGAGTTTTCTTATTGGGCACCGGTGGCGAATGAACCACCCTCGAACGGGAGAGGGCTAGGAAGACTATTATGTAGTGGAGATTGTGTTGGTGAGGGTGGCTGCGTTTCAGAGTCTTCTGAAATAGGCCTACGTGCAGCGGAGTTACTTTGATTTATATTGAGCCTTCCACCAATAGATTATGAATGTTGTCCATGTCCCCTTGAATAAGCACCACGTGTCATCTAGGAGTAATTAAATGAATAAGTAATAGTTCCAAATAACATGGGACAGTTATGATTTCAGGAAAAAATTATCATAGTTTACTATCACAGTACCCCCTTCACTCGAAATTAGTTTTATACAAAATATAACCTTCTAAATTATGTCAAACATGATAGATATGAGTAGCCAACATTGAAGTTGAAATGCTATTTGGCACGGCTTAACATGTTAACATCAAACAAAAATGGAATGCAATACTATCGGAACATCTTAACAAATGTGCTTCAAGTCAACTGTAATTTTAAACAATATCTACACATCATTGTCCACTACATATCTTCTATGTTTTTTGGCCTAAAAATAAATTGAATTTCACTTAAACATTTCATCGAACACTTATCATGCATAATTTATGTAGCAAAAGTTTTGCTAATACATTCTTACACAATCAAACATTTCATTCACAATATACAATCACCACACTAGTTGACTTAATTTAGCACAAACATCATCGAACTACATTAGCACAAACATCATCCAACTCTATTCCAAGCAGAAAATGCAAAAGACAGTCGACGGAATCCACAGAAATAAGAAGGAGTCTTACCTTGAAACAGTCGGTTTTTTTTTTATCCTTAACACGAATCAAATATGTGCAATACTTATCTGGGGAGACTTGAGGAATTTCTCTGGACAACCGAGCGAGAGAGAATTTTGTCTGAAAAAGTTTTTGAAATGAATGAAATAATGTCCGGCGGGAGATATATTAAACATTTTGGAACGGTTTTGGAATGTCACGTGTAGAAATACCATTCCAACCCCAAAGAAGGTCCCAACGTTGCCACCGTTGTTGCGACGAGAGAGATGACGGCCCAAATTTTTTTACGGCGTCGCACGATCGTCGCGACGGCCATTCCAGAGGCCACTGGAATGGCCGTGGCGCCCTCCGTCGCGGCGGCAGAGCGCAACGGCGACTCCAGCGGCCTCTGGAGACGCCGTCGCGCACGCCGTCGCGACGGAGTGAGGCGACGGCCATTCCAATGACGGCCATTCCAGAGCCTACTGGACTGGCCATCGCGCACGCCGTCGCGACGGAATGAGGCGACGGCCATTCCAGTAGCTTCTGGAATGGCCGTCGCGCTCGCGGTCGCGACGGCCACTCGCGACGGCCGCAGTTATAAGGCGGGGGGGGGCCAAAATCACACAAACACTCACAAATCCACACTCTTTCTCAATTTTCACCAAAATCTTCAATCTTCGTCGTTACAATTGTGTTGATCAACAGTGTATCTTTTATTCACGACGTAATTCGTAAGTTTAAATTATTGTAGATCATTGGGCATTATGTTTATTTACCCTCGTGATTGTGGTTTAGTATGAAATTGAATTTTATGTCACGTTTGTATAATTTGTTGCTATATTTGTTGCCCAAAATGTTTAGGTTTGTTTGTTTACATATATGTTTTGGCTTGAAATGTTTTGATTACAACAAATTCATTCGATATTCACTTGCGTATAAGGTGTTCGATGAATTGTCTCTATTGATAATTAGCAATATTGTGCCACTAAACGACATTACAAAACGTAAATGGATGATTGGGAAACTACCGCATTTCATATGTGCTACTTAATGTCTGGATTTGGAGTGATTTGATTGGAATAAAACCATTACTAATTGCATTGCATATAAGGTGTTCGATGAATTGTCAATGTTAAGAATTTGTAATTGTTTTCACGTTTATGCTATGTCGTTGTTGAATGTGGATAATTGGGGCACAAATATGACACATTATGTGTATGTTGGCATGTGTAGTGTATGTGAAATGTTGAATAGTTGTAGGTTTTGATAATATGTGATACGGTTTTTTATTCATTTGTAATTATAGATATGATCATTTAATGTGTTATTTTGCAAGACAATGCCACCGAAAAGAACACGAGATGCACCATCATCCAGCTCGGGTGAAAGGAGAATCTTTCTGTCCGACGAAGCAAAGGAAAAATACGAAACTGTCATTAAAAATCGAAGTTTCGTGCCTGAGCGAGGGATAGTTCGAGCTATGCGACACCACCAATTATACCAGTCAACTATTAATGCTTTGGGTTGGTGGCAATTCACTCAAGAGCCGGAGCACCCCGCAGTGAAATCTGTGGTTAGGGAGTTTTATTCCAACATGGGGAAAAGGCAAAGTGATCGAGTTTGGGTGCGAGGAGTTAATGTACATTATGATGCAGCCACTATAAACCGCTTGCTGGGAACACCGCATAAGGAACATAGTGCAAGATACAATCCGCTATTGAACTTGTACAACCCACTAGCAGAAATAGCTGGAGAGTTATGTCCAAGTGGAGTCCAGTGGACTGAGCCTTCGGTACGAAGTTCATTTCGGAGTGCTGGGTTAAGTGATGTGGCTCGTACATGGTTCTATTTTTTGGCTGCTCGAGTGCGACCTATAAATCACCATACAAGCATCACCAAAGAGCGAGTCATACTATTATATGTCATCACGAACAGCATATACTTCAATGTTGGATGGGAAATTAGCGAAGGCATATTCAGGTGTTCGAAGATGTCAAGAGAGGCAATGTGGCACCCCCATCTGATCACTGAATTATGCAGGAATGCTGGAGTAGCCATTGAGTCCACGGAGGAGACACTTGCGCCACAGAATGAGATTATTTTTGAACTCCCACCAGAAGCACCAATAGAGACGGAAGGGGAATATGAGGAGCCCCCTGTTATTCAGCAACCTCCCACACAGCGCCATGGTATTCGAGGTATGGAACAATTACTTATAAATTTATCAGATCGTATGGATACGGTTGTCGGGCTAATGAGGGAGGAGAGAGAGCATAGAACGCAACAGGATGAGCACATAGGACGGCTCGAGGCCCAGCTAGCTTCGTTAGATGCTCGATAGGATCATTATTACCATCAGAGTCATCAATATTGGGGCTACGCCACAGCACGAGACGAGGCCATATACGACTACCAGCGCATGATGGCCACTCACAGTGCAGTAGGCCCAATGCCGGCATGGCCGCGTCCATTCAGACCCGTCCCGTATCCTGTACCCCAACAGCCGCACTCTCCTGAGGATTTGGGCCCATCAACGTCTGCAGACCACGGAGCATCGGGAGATGAGGGTGGTGTTTAGTCGGACCTTTTTATATAAAATTCTGTTGAATGATATGGTATTTATAACGAACTTTCATGTATGAACTATTTTCTTGAGTTCTTCTGCGTATAAATATTTGGCATTTATTTTGATATGTAAATGTACAATTTGGAACAAATCCATGGCGACAACCATCAACTTTCTAAAAATCATTATTCAACACATATTGATTCCATATACAACAACCACATGATTTGAAGATACGTGATAGGAAAGATTACACATTACATTCTTCTCTAAAATCATCCGATTCACTACCACTAGGTGAGCTATCTGTCGAGGTATCTCTAACACTATCAGTACCTTCGGTACTATGAATATCGGCCTTTATATCCTCGTCTGAATCTACATGCAGTCCATCACCAGAAGGGTCATGCAGAAGCGGAACGTCTAACTGTGTTGACAAGGCACTGCGCATGCATTCATTGTCTGGTTGAAAAGGGACATCACTCCACTTCACTTCCACAGTGCTTCTGGCCTTCGTCTTGCACGCAGCAATCCAATCAACTCTGTTCCTTTTCGAACCCGGGTAGCCTACATAATATACTTGAGTAGCTTGTTGAACGAGCACAAATGGTTCATATGTTTTGTAGATACGTGATAGGTTAACATCAACAAAACCATACTTAGGATGTATTCTTTGTCCTGTTACAGGGTCAACCCATCGACACTTGAAGAGTGTAACATACATATTTGGCAAGTTACAGTATTGAAACTCCAATATTTCCTCCAATAGTCCATAAAAATCGTACTCTGTGTCATTGTAGCAGGATGATCGTACGCAAACACCATAGTTCATTGTTGATTTATCTTGGGCATGGTCTATTGTGTGGAACCTAAATTCGTTGACAATGCATTCTGAATAGCATGTGACTCGATTTCTCGGCCCGTAGGCTAAGCTCCTCAATAATGGATCACTTATACTTGTACTTGGATGTAGGATCTGTTTCATGAAACAAATCTAACAATGATATATGCTATATAATGATTAAACTCAATATTAGTGCGCATATGCTTACATATGTTTTAAACCATGGGAGGAAATGCTCAGCTACTATCTTGTCCATGAGGCCGTCAGCCTCGTCATACTGGGATACAAACAGTCTGCCGACACCACCATATATTAGCTCAGTGCGAAACCATTCAAATGCTCTAAAACAATGTTGCTACAGGGTGCGTACCTGTAGATTGGTTCGACCTCGGGACAGTTTAATAAAACATATGTTTCTGCCGCGTGCTTCTCAGGAGTAGTGAGATAACGTGGAGGCATTCGGCGAGATGATCGACTGGGATAATTGAATATGGAAAAAGCAGCAACTGTAGAGGGCACAGCTCGTTGCAGATTACGGACCGGTCTGTTTCTTTTTGATGAAACAGTCGAGTCAAAATAGTATGATGCAAAGGTAGCTATTTCCTCCACAACATATGCTTCACATATTGAAGCTTCAACACGTGCTTTGTTTTTAACTTTCATCTTCAGGGTTCGAAGGAACCTGTTAGTCAAAATGGTAAAATCACCTTCATCATTATCAACTCATAATTAAACCAATAACATTTGCACAAAAGAGGAGTTACAATCAAACCTTTCGAACGGATACATCCATCTATATTGCACTGGCCCACCAATTCTCGTCTCATATAGCAAATGAATAACCAAGTGTTCCATTGAGTCAAAAAATGATGGTGGGAAAATTTTCTCAAGGCTACAAAGTAAAATTGGGGCCTTCTCCTCCAACTGTTGTAGTTGCGTAACGTTTTGAACAGGTAAGCAAATTTGTTGGAAAAACAAACTTAATTCAGTTAATGCATTCCACACAAAACCCGGCAACAACTCTCTAAATGCAATGGGAAGTAGGCGCTCCATGAACACATGCGCATCGTGGGTCTTCATACCATGTAATTTCAATTCCATCATGTCAACGCACCGACTGATGTTCGAAGCATACCCATCGGGAAATCTTAATTGCATAAGCCACTGACATATCAACCGTTTCTGATCTCGACTAAGGGTATATGCTGCCTTGGGCTTAGGCCCACCACCTTCTGGTGGAACCGCAATCTCGGCCCGATCACAAAAATTACTCATGTCCTTACGACCATTTAAGGTATCTTTTGTTTTCCCTTTAATATCCATAACTGTGTTGAACACGTTGTCGAACACGTTTTTCTCGATATGCATGACATCAAGATTATGCCGTAACATATTATCCTTCCAGTAAGGTAAATCCCACAATATGCTTCTCTTTGTCCATTTATGTTCAGTACCATAACCAGCGACCGTTGATATTGGGTCATCAATGACCCGGGGCAGGCCACATACCCGATCCCATATAAATTCACTTGACATAATAGGAGGTGGGGTGCGGTACTCTAGACGTCCACGGCTAAAATTTTTCTTATTCCTCCTATAAGGGTGATCAGGCAATAGAAATCGACGGTGACAATCAAAATAGCTCGGCTTTTTACTATGCATAAGATAAGTCGCCTTAGTGTATTCCATACATACTGGACAGGCTATCAACCCAGCACAACTCCAACCAGAAATCATAGAATACGCAGGCAAGTCATGAATTGTCCACAATAAAACAGCCCTCATATTGAATGTATTATGCCGCGATGCATCATATGTTGGAACGCCTTCATGCCACAACATGAGTAGTTCATCGATCAAAGGTTGTAGGTAGACATCAATAAGTCTTTTAGGATTTGATGGACCAGGAATCACTAAAGGCAAAAACATGTATGGGTTCTTCATACACAAACCTGGCGGAAGATTATATGGTGTCACAATGACGGGCTAAGATGAATATGTCTTGCCATATGAACCATGCGGTGCAAATCCATCTGCACATAAACAGAGTCTTACATTGTGTGGCTCAGCTGCAAATTCAGGATGCTTCTCATTAAAACTTTTCCATGCTGCCCCATCTGAGGGATGACACATAGTTCCCTCATCAGTTGTATGTGCTGCATGCCAAATCATCTGATTAGCTGTCACATTTGATGCATACAATCTCTGCAAACGGGGAGTCAAAGGCAAATAATGTAGGCGAGCCAATGGTATCTTTTTTCTATGGTTTTGGGAGCCTGACCTTGCCTTGTATCTAGGTCCCTGACAAAATTTGCAATAATGAAGGTTACTATCAGATTTCCAATATAACATGCAACCAGCCGGACAACAATCTATCTTCTGCACAGGAAGTCCCAAATCTCTTATAAGTCGTTTCGTGCTATAATAGTCAGCCGGCATTTTATGGCCACGAGGTAGGACCTCATCAAGCAAACTACATATATCATCAAAGCAACTTTCTGACATGCCATGGTCTGCTTTTATACTCATCATTCTTGCCACAGCTAACAATTGAGAAGAATTTTCACATCCGTCATACAAGGGTTCATCTGCCGCATGTAACACATCCAAGAATTTATTTGTTAGCCCATGAACATTATCAGCTTCAACATGCTCTGTGTCATCAGCTTTGTCACCACCATCATATATTTGATTTGTACCACTACCACTTGCTTCCCACACATATGAGGCACCATGTTGCATTTGTGCATCGTACAACATCCTTTGCTCCCATTCACTCAATCTCATTTGATAATTGCTTTCGCCTAGGTTGTATTCACTCAATGTGACAGTTGGTTCAACTACATCGGGGTGATTTAAGCATTCGTTCTCACCATGACTAGTCCAATTGAAATAATTCTTCACGAAACCCTTTCTGAGCAAATGTAATGTCACCTCTTCAGGCTCCAAGAACTTACTGTTTTTGCAGCGACAACAAGGGCACCTAATTCTAGAACCATCCATATAACTTTCTTGTTTTCTTGCCCAATCAACGAAATCATTGACACCATTCACAAACTCCTCAACCAATCCTCGACGTCCAGGGAGGTTTTTGTTGTACATCCACGCCCTAATATCTCTCAACATTGTGCACTATAAATTTAAATACAAATAAAAGTATAAATTAAATATTTTAAACACAAATAAACACATTTTCACCTAATATCTCTTAACACTGTAGATTTTGAGCCTTAATATTTCTTAACAACATAACAAAAATTTCATCTTCACTACAAGATTCTCATCATCCAATGAGACTATTACAAAACACAATTATAATCTCACGTCACTTATTTCATATCGCGGCACAAGCTAATCGGGATATTCACAGCAAATTAAATACCAAATGTATAAAAAACCTTAACAAATAACAACATTAACCATATATGCCAAAAATTGACAGTTTATTAGCAAAGATATCTTTAAAATTAGAACATTACCTTGGACAATCCTTGAAAAAGCCTCTCTTATCGTTTGAAAATGGCTTGAGGGTGATTTAGATGGGAAATTTGCATAAATGGGTGCTGGTGAGGTGTAAGAGTATTATATATATATCTGTAATATTGGAACGGTTTTGGAACGGCAATAAATTCCGCTCCAAATTTGAATTTTGAAATTTGGAACGGAAGTTAAAAAGCCGTTCCAAATTCCTGAGTGGAAATTCTGGAACAACTTTAAAAAGCCGTTCCAGAATTTCCAATTTGGAACGGCATTTAAAAAGCCGTTCCAGATTTTCCAATTTGGAACGGTTACTAAAAGCCGTTCTAGATTTAAATTTTGAAAACAATTTAGGAGCTCAATTTTTGGAACGGCTTTTAAAAAGCCGTTCTAGAATTTCCAATTTGGAACGGCATTTAAAAAGCCGTTCCAGATTTTCCAATTTGGAACGGTTACTAAAAGCCGTTCCAGATTTAAAATTTGAAAACAATTCAGGAGCTCAATTTTTGGAACGGTTTATTAGTGCCGTTCCAAATAATGGAACGGCTTTTAGATACCGTTCCAAAAAATGGAATGGCTTCATGATGCCGTTCCAAACTGGAACGGCATTACGAAGCCGTTCCAACAAACTGGAACGGCACTCCTAACGCCGTTCCAAACTGGAACGGCATTCCAAAGCGGTTCCAGTGTCGGAACGGCACCAGGAGACCGTTCCAGTTTGTTGGAACGGCTTCGTAATGCCGTTCCAGTTTGGAACAGTTTTAGAACGGTTTATTAAACCGTTCCAAATTGGAACGGTTTTAGAACGGGCTTTTCGTATAGTGTCATTTATGTGCCAAATTTGTGTCAAATTTGTCTTAGATAGGAACGGTTTTTTGGAACGGCTTAAAAACCGTTCCAATTCGGCAGGTTTCTTGTAGTGGCTGATCAATTGAGGTATCGGAGCATGGGCAAATTACTCCGTAGGTTAGAACAAATGAGAAGTCTCATCACTTATTTACCCTAGTTTTGTTCCTCGATCTGACTTCCATATTTTCCCATGAGCTCCTTAATCATTACCTTTTATGTGAAATATGCATGTTCTGGGCATACTCTGTGTCTGTAGTAACTCTATGGCGCATGAACCAACGTGAATCTTTGATTCCTCCGATTCCCCTCTATAAATATGTGGGCACAATCTTATGCTTCTCACCTCCACTCCGTGTACTTTCCAATTTTTCATTTTTCGCACGTCTAACATTCCTTTTAGCTGGTGTTAAAATAGGTTTACTGCTAGTCATCCCCTAGCCGACGCCGTTGTAGAGAACTTCTCTAATCATATTTCCGAAGTTTTTCAAGCCACCAACCCCTTCGGGGGGCTGAAACACTTAATTCGATTGTTCTAAACTGATCAAACAGCTAAGCTCCAACCCTCTATTCTACAGACAAAACAATTGGAGATCCATTGTTACAATTTTGGGAAGGCTTTCAAAAAGTCAATTGAATGCTACTTGATGTATTAGTCCTTAACACATCCCACCAATACATCTTTACAAATTATTTAATGTTAAGATTTTTCTCTAAGTTTGATCTGAAAGGAGGGTTGTGGCAATTGGGAATTCCACTACCAAAAAGTGGGCAAATTGGCAAAGTAAATTTGAGATGGCTAAAATCCATCCCAAATTAGAGACGGCGTATTTAAATATGTACCAAACCCGTCCAAAAAAATGATTAATTTTAAAAATAGTAATTTCATGATAAAGCCGTCCAAAATTTGACATAGATTTTTGTACTATTCCAAAGTCATGCCAAACGGGGATAGTTTTGGGATGATTTAATCTTGAAATTCCAAAATCCGTCCAAAAAAAATTGTGAAAGAAATTGTCTCAAAACCGTCCCAATTTTGGGACGACTCTTCCTATTGAATTGAGTTAGTCATCCCAAAATTACGTGTAATATAGTCATCCCAAGCAAAGTAGTAGCACGCCGCCATGCCCACTCCCCTATTGACTAATTACATCCTTCATCCATTAGGGACTCATCCCCTAATGTAAGCTTGTTGTGCATGTGACTCCTCTACACATGTATTTTGGATTTGTGGAAGTTTTGCACATCTAGATTTTGTACCATTTTTTGCAGGAGTAGCTACTCCCAACAGACATGGCATAGCACGCTATAGCTGATGTCTTTATGGTAGTGTAGATTTGTTGTGCATGTCACTACTTTGAACTTGTATTTATTAAACCTTTATTTTTCAATCTATTTTTGCACATATGATGTTGTTTCCTGGATGAGTGAGTTGTATAATAAAGTAGTGGAAGTGTTAAACCTCTATTTTTAGCACATAGGAACTTGTATTATCTACAACCCACTTCAGTTGTTAAGAACAAATCCCAGACTTTCTGATGGGGCACTAACAGCTACGCCATTTATAGAGGGGGCCAACTTTTCTTAGTGCAAGCACATTGTCCCAACCTTGGACGTGCCCAATTTCTTTGGAGTTGGTGCAAAACATGAGATATTGTAAGTCCTATTTCATTGGCATCCTTCAAATGTCATTTTTGGGCCTACATAGGATTCATGCCCACAACATTGTGATGGAACTCATTAGAAATTGTACGAAGTCATAAGTCCACCTCGTGTTTGCCATGGAGATGTTACTTACGTGTCATCCCTTTACATAAGGGGAACTGTACATAATGAAGCATGTTGTGTAGATGTTATTTACATGTGGCCCTTATAGATAATGAAGCAACCTAATTTGGTAGAGGCACATACGAAGATTGTGATGTGAAATTCACAACATACAATGAATGTAGAAAATGACTTCCCAAATATGCGGTTGCCCATTACTCTTGCTAAAAATTGCTTATTAATTCTTCGTTCTTCCATGCGCTAAACTATTTGATTAACTATCTCATATTTGGGATCATATGCCATGTCATCTATCACCTTTCATTTTTCAGTTACTTCAAAGGGAGATTTATTTCAACAAACAATTGATTGACATGAAATACTGAGAATATATTTGTTCATCATTTTGTGTCAACACTACAAATTTGGCATCGTTTTGGCACAGTGTTGGCGTAAAATGCATGTCGTCACTAATACGAATTCCAAAAGTGATGACATTTATAATTATCACTAATTATGTAATATTTTTACTTTTGATAAGTTAAATTCATCACTAAAAAGTTGATACCATTAGTAGCTAAAGATGTTGTTACTTTTAAAAACATGTAATTTCGAGATTGAATATGTTTGTTTATATTTTTAGGTGTGTGTTTTTTTTGTGTATTTTATTAAAAAAGTATATAAAAGTAAGAGTGAGAATGAGAGAGGGATAAAATTTGAAATGTGTAATAATTTTATTGTGTGTTTTCTGGTATCATGAAGTAAAATAAACATTCCCAAATATTATAAAAAAATTTAGTTTCACAAAATTCTGTAATTCATAATTAAATTTTTAAAAAAGATTTTAATGTTTCATTTTATAAATTTAATTATAGATGAAATCATTTTATTCTTCAATTTAAGTAAAAAACGAATGATCGATATAATTTTTATAAAATATAAAAAAGTCATAATATTTTTATTTCTCTATTATCATTGGAAGATCAAAAATAGCTTATAATAGGCACATTTAAAATGTAAAAATTGGAGTAAAAAATAATAGAGGAAAAAGATCAGACGGGGGCTCCAATCGCATCTTTATGCACTTCCCACTTCTCTTTGAACCCATTAGGATTTTCCTTGTGATTTTTAGATTGTGTAAAGATTATATGTAGTTTTCCCATTTAACCAATTCATTTTTCTCTCAATTATAGCAAAGAAGTCATCTTTGTTCAAATATTCATCCACTATCATTGCTATCACAATTATAATTCCATTTAGGAAATTTCAGCCCCAATTATTGCATATTCCTTGTGATTTTTAGGTCGTGCGAAGAATCCCACGTAATAGGAGTGCATTTCTAGTTTTTTGGGCTTAGTTGATGAACATCAGTGAATTTTTAGACAAAAAAATGGAAAGATGGAAGGCCTTTGTATTTGCTCATTTTGACAAAGAAAAGGGAAAGATGGGGCGCAATGAACTAACTTTTATTTGTGGGTTTTACATACAGCTAAAGCTATTGACTCTCTTTTTTATATCTTTTTGCAAGCTATGTCTTTGTTAACCTTGTTGCAATTTAATATAGTGACACAGGTGTATCATAAAACCTACAAAACATGCTTTAAGATGATTTCTTATAAACACATCTATTATGCTTTTTGCATGAGAACACTCATAACATAGCATTTACATAAAAGCCTTCCAAATTTATTCACAACTAGACATATATCTAACTTGTACTTGTATCTATAGTTTTAAAGGGGCTCAATTCCTTTCAAAGCCAAGTCTTTTTATGCTCGAATGTGTTGATTTTATTGGAAGTACATATTCAAATTCTAATCTCAGATCAATCTAGATTGAACCTTCTTCTTCTCTGAACTTGATTGATGGCTTGAAGCTAAAGGGCTAGGAGAACGATAAGTTAGTTAAATGACTTCAATTCACCACACACGTACTCTACAAATCTTCCAACCCACGGTACACCTGTAACATTGAAAATGTTCAAGCATTGCAAGCACTATAGCAAGGACATCCTCAGGAAACGCAAGTAAGAACAAGGGAAAGGCTGCCAAGAGAAAGACCACCTTAGCTACGAAGTTCATGTCCAGGGAAGTTGAGAAACGTTACTTGGGGCCAGTAACGAGGACGGCAACCCTCCGAGAGCGTGGGTTGGAGGTCACTTTCCATGACTACATTGTTGTATTTGTCAACATGTGGGATTAAGGGTGGTCGAAGTTTTGCACACAATCGAGGAGTGCCAACATAGAGTTAGTCAAGAAATTTTATGCAAATGTCGTTAAGTGAAAGCAAGATGAGGTGTATGTGCAAAGGTTGACTATATATATATATAGATCTGCTAATGCTATCAACTCTCACTTTGGCATCACACCTCCCCTAGAGGATGGGCTTGAACGTGTGTTGAACAATGTTGCATTGTAAGAAGTGTAAATGTCATCTATAAGCCATAAGTGAGATCGGCATTCCACCCTTGAGATGGGAGGTTCCTAGAGGCTTAAGAGTTAATTGAAGACATGAAGCTATAGCTCATCTTCGTGTCCGCACAACTCATGCCAACAGGCTCAAGTCTGATATCTCTAAAGACAGGGCCTACCTTCTTAATTGTATTGAGAAAAACATCACCATTAATATGGAGAAGGTAATATGCACTGGGATTATTCAGGTTATCTCCAGTAGCATCGTTAGCCTCTCCTTTAGACATATGATAATGAAGATGTTGGTGGTAGCTCAGTTAGTTGTTTTTGGTCAATACATGGAGCAATCGTGGCCATTAATAAAGGGTAACATGGCTGCTAGGATCCATGCAAGCGAGAAAAAGATGCCTTTTACCAATTGGAAGGAGAAAAGGTTGGACAAGTACACAGCAGTAGGCCCTTCATCATGCTCTAGTTAGGCTTCCTATGACGCTAACAGGGAATCACCTCATCTAGCACCTTTTGCGACAAATACAATGCCCTTACACCAGTTCATCACCAACAAGATCATGTTCTTACACTCATGCTTAGGGGCTGTATACCAAAATCTCCTGCACATTCTACATGCCAATGAAGTGGATCCTGTAGTCGTTGTACCTATGCCACAACACCTGTCTACTCCTTTTCTATCGATAGAGATGCCGCCAACTGAGCATCTAACATGGATTTCGAGGGTGCTAATGATAGGATGGGGCCTTCCTATTGATGGTGTGGCTACCTATTCTAGTGTGCTATTGCAAGTTCTCCACTGATGAAGTTTACGCTACTGATATCTGTGTTGTTTTTACATGTTGTGAGCCTGTTAATGCACTATATTGTTTATGTTGATGTTTAACCACTTTCATGCCCTTATGCCCTTGTGTTTCTAAGCACGGTCTTGTTTTTGAGTTGCTGTGATTGTAACAGAGCTTGTTGCATGAATAGGTATTCCTAATGAAATTTACCTCATACATACTACAGTGTAACGAGGACATCTTTCATTCATGTCATGTTCTACTAAATGATGGTTATACTCCATCTTGTTAAGTAATTTGCAATGTCTTCCCATAGGCCTTCTCCGATTATGCATGGGCTATGTCATTCTGTGTTTGCATATGCGATTAACCAAACATACCAATGACTCCTTTGTGGTTTTGTGCTCGCTTTTTGTTTGTTTATTGAATGGGAATAGGTAGCTTGGGTAGGGGCTAATCATATAGGTTTTATAGCAATGCATACCACAATCACCCCGTCAGGGCTGCAATTTTTCCCATGCTCTAGAAAATCAAGGACACAATTGTAGCTCTATCCACCCTATTACACGTGTGACTCATGTGGGTGATTGTGCCAAATGTCTCCTGCAAAAGAACTCTAATTCTCTTCCTGCCAATATTTTTAATTTCAATTTCAAATGCACACTTGATGATGTCATTACCTTTACTTTTATTGGTGCTTCCAAACATTGCCAATTGCATTGCCTCTCAAGTAACAGTTTGACATCCAAACATTCATGGCAATCAACCTCCATCCTACGCAACAAACTTGCTCCCTACAATTAGGACTCAAACATGTATTCAAACATAGCCAGAGTTTTTAAACATTAAAGGTCTTTGAATTTTGAAAACTTCCTACTGGTTGGAAAAGTTGTAATTAATAGTGTTAAGTTCATTAAAAGAAAAAAATGTTCTTCTTCACTAAAAATAAACATCGTGAAATTATTTCAAATTACTCAAAATCTAGAGATGGTTACTTGTCCTGTCATTCTCAATTATTATGATTAAAGTCTAAAGGAGAAACTTTATGATGATACAAGTATTTTATTGATTTGGTTCCTTGTATCTTGTCCTTCTTTTCTTTTCTTTTCATTCTTTTTCTTATTCTTCTTCATTTTTGTTTCTTCATATTACCATTGTTATTTTCTTGATAGAAGTGGCAATGGAGCTCATCCTTAAAGTTGAGCTACTTACCAATGTCAACCAACTGAAGGAAATGCTTATGCAATCTTCTACGGCTTGAGTTGTAGCCTTCTTGCACTAGCCCTTTTTACCTCTCTTCAAATTTGTGGAATCTAGGTTGTGTAGTGTTAAAGTAATTAGCCCAATTAGGATTTTAGTTTCTCTCCAGGCCAACCTAATAGTCGTTCATTATGCCAGCTTTAGATCCTCTTTTAGTTCTACACCCTAAGTACCACTAATGCATTGTTCCTATCATATTCCTGCCCTACCATTGCAAGGAATAGTTCTTTTAGAACCTCAAACACTTACCTAATGGCTAGTTCTTCTCTTATCCAAAATCTAAGGTCTTCCAGCCCGAAAATCAAGACAACTCCCATTGGTTCCTCTAGTGCGAACTTCATTCCTTTCCCACACTTGCTATGAGACAGAATACTCTTGCCCTCAGTATGAGATTGGCTTCCAACTATCGTGCTTATAAGTCCTCGGGTCATTGGTCTTTCGTCTTTATCTCCTACTACTTTCTCCTTACCCTTCTTAACTCTTTGCCTATCGAAAAATTCTTAGAGGAAACCTCTTCTAATCAAATTTGCTATCTTCTTCTAAAGGTTGAAACACCCCTCGATTGTATGCTTAAACTTGAAACACCCCTCAATTGTATGCTTGAACTTGAAACACCTGTTGATTGTGTGCCCGAACTCATTGTGAATTTGCAATATTTATTACTTCCTGGATTTCTCTGAGGTAAGGATGCACCCCAAGCCCATTGGATCATGCTAGAATCTGGTAAAGCCATCAAGATTTGTTCCTTAATTACCTTCAAATGCATGAGCTTCATAAAGTCTTTTCTTTTACCACCATGGTCGTAGTGGTTCTTACTGGCCTAACTCTTTCATCACCCTAAGCTACCTTATGATCTATAATTTTTTCCTACTAGGCTTATTTAATGTTAATATATTTCTCAACTCAAGATAAGGTCTTTTCAAAGTCTTTTGTCAACTTCTTGGCCAGGGATTTAAAAAAATCTCCTTCCTTAAGCTCTTGTTAGAATGCACTTGCTAACAATCCCTGAGTTGCAAATGAGGTATCAAGAGCCACCCTTGAGAAATGACAGGCATAATCCTAAAGCGGATTGTCATTTTCTTATCTCATATTGAACAAGGACATCAGAGTTTTTTCGTATCTTTTACAACTTGTAAAATAGTGAAGAAACGAATTTGCAAAATCATTGAAATTTCTAATGACTTTGCTAGTAACTAGTTTAACCATCTTTAAGTAGAGCCATCTAGCATTATAAGAAAGACCCTACATTTGATTCCATTGGGGTTATTGATGAAGTAAAACTTAGCTAAATGTTCAACCTAATTTGAGGCTCCATTATATTCGAGCATATTGAGCCATTAGAAGTTACCAGGCATAGACTTTGCCAACACTTTTAGAGTGAACAACAAATCTTCCATAGTTCAGTCATGCTCTTCCTAGCACTTCTTCCTTTCCAACTCCTCCTAGAGCTCGACCAACCTTCTTTCTTTCATATTGGAGGCAAACACACTTCCCTCCCTACCTTTGTTCCCTGTACTCTATCCTACTCGCATTATTTAATCGATATCTCCCATTTCTGAGCTCCTAGCTCAGGGTCTATCCTCCTTGTTCATCCAGGCTGTCTCAACTCTCTTGACTAGAGTGATTTTTACTACCTCTAAAATTGTCTCATTCAACTAATTTAGAGGAATATTCAAAGCTAGGTTGTTTAGTGTGACTGGCTCTTTTTGGAAGGGTAGAGCTCGTGCTAGCAAGACAGCTAGGAATGTTCTCTTCTCACACTTACTCCTTTCTTCCATTATTACTCACAATATTTTATTCTCACTCTCTCTTCACCCTTTTTTATCCTTATATTTTTAGAAGGTCTTCCACAGATGGAACCAGTAATGTGGGTTTGTTTTCCAAAACAATAATATTAGTCAAAAATAGCAACTATTGAATATAATATTTACCAAAAATAGTAATTACTTTGCAACTTATGCCTTTTGAATAATAGAGTTCTTATTTGTAAAATATATCAACCATCATAACTTGCAACCACCACTTTGGCTACCACTAGAACCATCAAAATATAGACTAGTTGCCTAGGCTAGGTGGAGAGGAGTTGTCACGCTAAATTATAGGCTTTGTCAGATGTCAACATACATCATTAGATAATAAATATCTATATCTATATCTATCTATCTCTATATAATAGTAAGAAAACATTTGACCAATTTTGACAAACTAAACTTCAATTTCCCTTTTCTAGAATTTTGAATTTTTTATTAAGTTAAAATTTTTTCTATTGAATAGACTATTAATGATACATTTAATGTTTTTCTAAATTTTTATTCATGATGAAATGTAGTATTAATTTAGGAATAAACACAATTTTATGGTGTTTAAAGTTAAAAATATTGTCCAATTAGTGTCTAAAGAAATAACTATAATTTGCGTCCAAATAATAATTGATAGAAATTATCTTTCATATATTATTTTTTTATTATTTTCTAGTAGGATTTTCTTAATTATTTTTCTAGTTACACCTTACAATTAAACTATTGTGTTTAATTTTCATAATATTTGTATATTTTTAAGCGTTTACATTGAAAAATGCAGAAATACATGTTAAAAGAAACAAAAATTCATATAAACTATAATTTAATTTCTTTATGAATAGCATTTTCAAATAAAAATTAGGAAACAATACTATTACAATTAAAAAATATACATCACAAAAACAACAAATTCAGAAAACAAATCAGGTGATAGTTTCATTGAATAAAAATAAAAAATTAAATAATCATAAAAATAATTTTTTGAAAAATAAAAATCATTCTATATATATATTTTTTAAATTAAGATCTATCTATGCATATATAATAAAAATAATTTTCATAGAAATCTTAAATTTAAAATATTTTCAATTTAAAAAAATTTATATATACTAGAAAGTTTTTTCAAAAAATGAAAATGAAACTATATTAGTTCAATTTTTAACTAAATTTATTTTTAATATGAAAATTTAATATCATTCGTTTAATTTTTTTGAAAACTACAATATGCCCATGCATATGTAATTTTTTTAAAAAAAACTAACGTAAATCTTAAATTTACAAAATTTAAAATCATTGGATTCGTCATTACAAACTAAAATTCTTTATTTAATGGTCTTGGAGATTCTAAACAGTACATTATTTGATTAAGACAATTTTTCGAAAAGACTAACATGCATTTATAAACGTGACAGTACATGAAAGTTAAAACAAAACAAGGCACAACAAAAAACTAATCACGTTATAGTTTGGTATATTTGATAGAGGAAAATATTAGTTTCACATTTAGTAGTATTGAAGGTAAATATGTAAATTTTCAAATGGATTTGATAAAGAAAAAAAATAGAAAATATTACAATAAGTTGCAATTAGAAATATACATCATAAAAGCCCAAAAAAAGCAGAAAAATAAATAAACTGACTGTTATTTTGTTGAATGAAAATATATAATTATAGAAATTCATTTACAATAAATTATTTTATAAAATTACAAATCAAAATTTACAGTTTATAAGTTCAATTTTTAAATTAATTTGTTTTTATTATGAAAATTTAATATGAGCTATTTAATTTTTCCAAAATTACAAAATTTACAATTTAAAAAATTCATACATACTAAAAATTTAAAAAAACTGAAAACCAAACTATATAAGTTCAATTTTTGACTAAATTTATTTTTAATATGCAAATCTAATATGAGTCTATTAATTTTTCTAAAACTACACTCTGTTCATACTTATATAATAAAACTAATTTTGACATTAATCTTCAATTGATAAAATATACAATTTTTACATAAACTAAATCATTGTGTTTGACAATAGATATTGAATTTCTTTATTTATTGGTCTTTGAAATTCTAAACGACACATTATTTGATTGAAATAATTCTTTGAAAAGATTAATATTTATAAATAAATGTGAAAGTATTGGCAATTGAGACATTGGTCTACAATTGTTATTTGAAAGGCCTGAATCAGCCCAGGACTACTGCAGTTATTACGATCTCTAATGGAAGTACAATCTAATTCAGACAATATCCCGTAGGAAGGTAAAGAGTGATCTAAAACATGACCTTTGTACAAAGATCTAAAAAATGTTACTTTTAAGAAAATATCTTATACATAACTTTATGTATGTTATATTATGTATAAAAGTATAATACAATAATAAACGCACAAAAATCATCTTATTTCATCTTTTCATTGCTTATTTATGGATCTTCTATAATATAAATGGGCAATGTATATATCTATATATAATAGAAAAAGTTATGTTTGTACTTTGATAGTTTGAAAAAAAAATTATTTGCTTGTGTTCATGGATTTATTAGCTTTACTTTACAAGATTTATATTTTTTAAAAATTTCAAAGAAAAAACCCCAAATGAACTTTAAGAAGTTTGAATTCATATATTTTGGAGTTAAAAAATGCATAGACAGGCAAATATTAAAAGTAAAGGTTAGAACTTTTGGGATCTCAATTCACAAAAAAATAAATATCTGACTAATTAAATTTTCAATTTTAGTTTACTTAAATCAATTTGACGTAAGTTCTTAAATTTTTTACAGCTATGATATTTAAATATTCAATAACTTAAATGTAATAATAAAATTAAATAACCAATATAGTTTGTTGTGTCAATGCTATTCACATATTTGCAAGAGTTCTTTGTAAATTTTTGACAAATGCATTTTGCCTTTAATTATTACTTATATTTTATTAATTATTATAATATGCTATCTTAAAAAAATTAACAAGTTCGCCCACTTAAAATTGTAATGTAAATTTCAAAACATAAATATTTATTATAAGATATATTTATTACTCAAAATTCGACCAACTTGAAAAATATGTAGTTATGTTGAATTATGATTTATTTTATATTATGTTTAACATTGAATATTAATAAATGTATATATATATTATATTCTTTGTGTAATTCATAAAATTATTTATAAAAATCTATATACTATTTCTTAATTTTATGTATAATATTAATTTTAGTGTAAAAAAATTATAAATAAATTTTATTTTAAGTAATTTTATAAATAATTTAATTTGAACCATTGGTTGGTTAGAGAAGCACCTGATTATTCACGTCTTTTAGTAAATGGTATCATCCACCTACCAAAAATATGAATTTCACTTCATTAAATATGCTAAAAAATATAATTTACTTTGTTAAAAAATATTTCACTTCTATATTAGAAAATATTGGCCATATCTTTTAACATTATTTAAACAATAATGATGTGTAATCTTTACTTTGATAGTTATTCGAGATTTTTTAATTTTATAGTCCTGATGTTTAAACTTGAATTTATTGAAATCTAAGCATAAAATTGGTTAGCTTTTAGTATCTGTACTTAATTTTCTAAAATATTTCAGTTATATTTACATTAACTATAGACACACACAAACATATCCATTAAACTTTCATAAAATGAAGAAATTGCATTTTATTTTACATACATTTGTTTGTATGTAATGACTATTAATTTGAGAATTTGATTTTTTAAATTAATTTATCATTATAGTTGTGTAGAAAATAATTTTTTAACTTTTAATAATTTTTATGATAAGTAAAAACTTTTATTTAAATGAATTACAATTTTTTAATTTTAGATTTACTTTTAAAAAAAATTGTTAGTGCTGTCTTTCATTGTTGCGCCGCCAACCAGGAACATAATACAATAGTACCCACAAGCAATCTTAACAGATACCAAAGTCCATATGTATCACAGGAAACTAAACCAAATAATAAATTCTATAATAATGCAAGGGAAAACAATGTGACATCCATCAGATTATCCAATTCCCATATGCAATGAAATAAAAACATCCGAACTATTATATCGGAAATTGTCTTAATAAATAACAATAATGTCAATGAACTAAAGCAATGTAACTAGTTCTTCATCCTTAAATCTACTAGCCCCATATTCATCCATCGTCACTTGCTTCATCTGCAAAAATATTAATTAAAAGTGGTAAGCAACGAGTCAACCAATAAATCATATCTCCTATATTTTTTTCTTCAATGGATGTGAGCTAGGTAGACTAACACAATGGAATAAAACTCACTTTATAATAGATAACACTATTTAGGATTTGCATAAAACAAATTTTCTAGAATAGGTAACAGAAATCATATTTAAAGCAGTTTACAAAGATTCATAACATTACATAGTTATTTCAAGTCATCTTAGTGTTCACATAATTTACATGTCCATTTACTTGGCTCACTCATGCTGATACGTACTTCGTATACTTACTTTAGGGCCTCAATCTATAATCTTGGTTAAAGAAGGTTAGAGTCCCAACCTACAGCCCCAGTTGTGTGAGGCAAAATTTTAACCTACAACCTTAGCTAAGTGAGTTAGAATCCTAACCAATTACTCCAGTTGAATGGAGAAGAATCCTAACTAATCACCCCAGTTGAGTGCAGCATAATTAGCTCCTTACACTATCATTGGCGTCACGTGAGAGGCTTTTATATTTATTCCATGTATTTTGATTTCCCAAAATATTTAGTTGAGAATAGTTTGTTTCACAAATACTCAAATTTAAGTTTTTCAAAAAATAATAAATATATTGAGTTCACGAGAATCAACATATTAAAATCATACTTTTACAAACCAGAATAATTTGTAAAAACTATTTAAAGTAAATAATAAAAGTTCAATTACATCATAAAACAATTTCGAAAGCAGTTTTAAATGTTGACAGGGAGTAACCACTTACCTGTCTCCTAATTTTATAGATAAACATGTCCCTCGGCTATTGACTCTTGATTTCCTAATCAATCACAAATTTCTCATTTAATGCTTAATTCATGTGAATCCTATGCTTTCAGATCTTTCATTTATATCCTACATGTCTTATTTCATGACTCATTCAGTATCTGGTTACTATTTGAGTAATCATTCCTATTCGAATTCTCTTAGTTATTATTTCTCATACAATGTTATCCCTTTTACATAGTGTATTTTAGCCTAATTCAGTCTCAAAATAAGAAAATTCAACTCAATTTACATCAAAATCACATTCTGCCATTTCCTACAAGTTAACCCACGACCACAAGGCTCTACTCTATAACCACAACCAACGATCATGGAGCATTCTGTAATTCTTGTGCCTGGTTCGGCAATTGCATGCCTTGGTGTTGCGCCTGTTAGGCACAACCTCAGGGCATACGGTTTTTTCCATAGTTCACTTCAAGAGTCTGCGACTCAACCTCGTGCTTGTGCCATAATCTTTTTCAATTGCAAGATATGACAGCGGTCCAACACAGGTCATGGCTAAGACCTTGTTTGGTTGGTTTTTTGCCTTCTATACCATTCTAATCACGAAAACTTGAATTCAACATGATTCCTAAGGTCTGTATATATGTTTACACGTTCAAACTTATGAAAAACATAATTCAATTATATTATTAAGTTTTGCAAAATTCCTAGACACTTTCCAAAATTGCATGCAGCATGCTAATACTTGTTTCTTCGACTCCTACACACATATACACAATACATACACCATTCATTCGCATCAACCACGTGTTTAACTCCTAGAAATTTATATTTTCTCTTGCCTATGCATGAATAATTGGCATTTTTATATGTATGCATGAATAACTACAAATTTAACACATAAAATACTTTAAAATACTGCGTTTGAAGGCAAGAGAATTCGTGAGGAGGCTAGACAACTGTCTGACTCTCTAGGGCTCCAAAATAATTCTCTCTCTCTCTCTTAATAGGTATATTTATACCAGGTTTTATATAGAAATTTGGAAGGAGTGAGATTATGGTATTTTAGGAGCATCAAAATTCCTTGACATGCCTTCTTTTGATATGCCAGATTTCACACGAATTTTCTGGGCTTGTTTTCCAAATTTTTGGTCTCCCACTCAAGGCAAACTCTTCCCATAATATTTATATTATTTGGCTGAATTTTGATTGCCCTGTAATAGCCCTATCCGTTTCCGTACTTGTCTTATTTCCCAAAAATTGAACATGAAGATTCACAATAAATAATAGGGTGAAGGTTTAAATCATTTCCTTTGGCATTCACCAATAAAACATTAATTAAAAATTTGGTTCAGTAGTTCCTAAAATTTGGTAAGATTTGACTAGTTTAATAATGTATATTTTGCCTTGCCTTTCATGTGCACTTAATATTATCTCAATAAATTCAAACGAAAACTAATTTAATAATTAGGCTAGTAATTAAATAAATTATTCACCAAAATTATTTCTATAACCATTATTGTCCCAAAAATCCGAAGTATTTCATTAATACGTAATAGAATATAGTTTTTAAAAATTTTCAAAATACTAATATGTGTTTACATATTGACATGCTAGATATTTTGAACATTTTTATACAAATATAAATATATTTAAATTTTACATTGATAAAAATTCAAATTTAATGCGGATGTAATCTAGGTTCTAATTATTAAAATCAAAGTTAAAATAGATTCAAACTATAAAAATTTGTAAAAGTTAAGATTATTTATCTAGCTAGATTTTCTTAGTTTGTACATCAATTTATTGACGGCAACTAATATCAAATGAAAAATACGATTGAAAAATATACATTAGCAGAAAAATAAATAAATTCATTCTAATAATTAAAAAAATTCACAAACACTAAAAAAATTTTTAAAATAAAAATCGTACTATATAAGTACAAATTTTAAATTAATTTGCTTGTAATGTGCAAATTTAACACAAGCCATTGGATCTATTTATACATATATAATAAAACTAATTTTGACAAAAATCTTAAATTTACAAAATTTAAAATTTAAAAAATTCAAAAAATTAAAATCGAACTATATGAGTTTAATTTTTAATTTGAAAATTTAATATTAGCTAATTAAGTTTTCTAAAACTACAACCATTTGTGCATATATATAATGTAACTAATTTTGACTAAAATTTCGAATTTACTAAATTTTCAATTT
This sequence comes from Avicennia marina, assembly GCA_019155195.1. NCBI lineage: Eukaryota > Viridiplantae > Streptophyta > Magnoliopsida > Lamiales > Acanthaceae > Avicennia > Avicennia marina. The sequence continues at coordinate 4,116,539 of CM032763.1, forward strand.
TTAAATTACTTAAAATTGTTCGATTTATCAATAGAAATTAAATTTATTTATTTAATACCATTTGAAATTCTAAATGGTACATTATTTAATTGTGTTAATTCTTTGAAACAACAAATTTACATTAATAAATGTGAAGATATTTAAAAGTTAAAATATGTTCAAAAAAACAAAACATAGCAAAACAATAATTGAGTTATAGATTAATGTGTTCGAAGCAGAAAAATATTAACAGCACAAATATATTAACTTTAAAGGAAAATGTGTACTTTTACAAGGTAATTTAATAAAAACTCACATTGATTCATAATTATATAAAATAGTATATCTATGTCATGTTTGATAGGAATACAAAATTTGCATACACATGGAGCTTGGTTTTCACTCCAGGTAATCAATCTCCAAACTTCAATGAAGATGGAGAGCATTGTCTATAATTGTGATCTGATAAGTAGATAGTCATTTTAATATAAGCTTAGTGAGAACTAGAGCCACTGTCTCCACTGCTATTGGTATTATAGGTTTTGGTGGAAATACAGTCTAATTTGATATAATATGTAGTAAGAAAACAAAGAATGACTTGAAATTTAGCATTTGCTGGATAATTCATAAAAAAGGTGCTTCACTGAAATTATCTTATGTACTATCAACATATTTCTTTAGTGTTTTATCTATATATGAGGTTTTATTTTATGTATAATATTTAGTTAAACTTCTAAGTAATTTATCTTTTTAAGTAATTTTAGTAAGTAATTTTATTTTAGCTGTTGGTTGGCCAGACAAATATTGAGTATTCACATCTATCTAAAAGATGATATCATCCACTTACAAAAAAATATGAATTCACTTTTACATTAGAAAGTAATATTGGCCATATTTTTAATATTATTTAAAAAATAATGATGTGTAGTCTTTATTTTGTTTGTTATTTGACATTTTTTTAATTTTATAGATTTGATGTTAAAAACTTGAATTTATTAAAACCTAAGAAAAAAATTGGTAAACTTTTAGTATTTGTACTTAATTTTCCAAAAATATTTTGCTTATATTTAATACACATATTATTAGCCCATTCAATTTTTGTGAAATGAGGAAATTGCATTTCATTTTACATATATTTGTTTGTACAAGATGAATATAAGTTTGAAAATTTTATTGTTTTTATATTATTTTTCATTGTAGTTGTCTACAAAATAATTCTTTAACAATTAACAATCTTTATTGTAATCAAAAATATTTAAAAAATTACACATTAATAATAGAAATAACATATGATTGATTCACGCATAGCACGAGTTATAGTCTAATTTTACATTATACACTAGTGTGGAAATCTTTCTGAAAGGCCAAATACCATCAGAATCTAGGAATTAAGCAATTATATTCAACAAAATAATTTATTGTTGGAATAAGTGGAAATGAACATCTCACACAAGAAATCATAATGTCAGAACATTAAGAGCAAAATTTCTACAAAGTAAACAGCTAGCTAAATAACATGTTTGATTTCACTTTTTTAAAAAGAAATACAAACTATAATTATTATTTTTTAAAATTTTCTTCTCTCTTATTTTATATAATTTTAAAAATCTAAACTTAAAAATACACACCTAAAAATGAAAACAATATAGCCAATATATTATGTCAACAAGGACATTCTTGTCATCCATTAGCACCCACCCTAAACAAGAACAAACATAATTCTAAAATCTCTGATAAAGCCATACTGACCTTCATTGTTCAACATTGACATCAGTAAAGCTTTTTGTAAATCTTTTTAGTAGAGAAAATAAGCTTTACAAATAATGGAAACAGATATTAGCCGAAACAACTCAAAAAAAATGAAGTCAATAATTTTAATATATTACCAAAAATAGCCACGGGGATGTCACTACGACTCTCACCGTATATCAAAACATCAAAGATAACTTGATGTTAGCTAGAAGTGAGTGTAACAAAAAGGATTGTAGTGTGTATTTCTTTCAATACTATTATTTATACAAAAAAAGAATAAAGTGGAAATGAAAAAAAGGAAAAACTTATACATCTATGACGTCATAAAAGAGAAATCAAAATAAGAAGTATTCATTTTTATAGAATTTTGAAAAAGTACATTTGATAAGTTTAGTATGAATTATTTATTTGACCTCGTTCTCAAAACAAAATAAAGGAGAAAAAGGGCAAAACTTGTTCATTTATTAAAAGAGAAAAATAATAATAATAATAAGGATAGGAGAAAATTAACTAGGAATAAAAATAAAGAATTCAAGAAAGCAGGGGCCATCACAACCTCACAAGCAGCCAGATGAGGGGGCTGGCACTCCGCCATCCGCCCCACGTGCCGCCTAAATCCACCGCCGTACGCACTCCCACCTCCATAAATTCTGCGAGTTTGAGCCTGAGGTCCACTTTCCCTGCATCCCCACTATCTTGTTCCCTTCAGTTTGACGCCCTCGGAATCAGAAATTGTACCAACTTTACCAAGTGGTCCTTGCACCATCATCGGATGGCGACGGTAACCTCCGGCGGAAGCACGGTTTCGTCTTCTCCTGCCGTAATTAAGCTCAAGCCTATTGAAGCCACCCCGGAGAGCTTCGAAGAATTCGGACAAGTGGTTGAGGCCTCCCCGGACGGCGATGAGTTCGGGCCCCGCGACGCGCAGCTCGACCTTTCCCATGGCATCCCCAGGTCTCGCCAATCTTAAAATATGTATGTGTGTGTGTGTATAAATTCCGTTGTTGGGTTATTCGATTAGGTGATGGAGAATTCTTTGCGTTCTACATTTCTGACTTTACGCTTAAAATTTGGAATGAGAGAAAAATCTGGACTCCCTTGTTCACTTGGGAACTAGGGTGGAGTATTTGTTTTAAAGATTGGATGTTGGAAGAGCGACTTATTATATTTTTTTGCCATGGGCAGTTGATATAGTTGAGATACCATGAATGTTTCTGTACAACTATATAGGTATGCCCTCTATGAAGTATATCATCATTGACATTCATATAGTAGAAAGATAATGAATATGTTCTATACGATTAAGGTTCTTGATTAGGTTTTATGAGACAGGCCAAGTTAATTCTGGACCACTGTAGATTATAACAAATTTTGAATCATGTGCTGTCTTGTTTGTGCTATAATTAGTTTGAAGTTGTTGTCCAAAGTCCATGATAGGGAAATTTGGAATAATGTGCTGCATCATTGGAGATGATTCAAAATTTGACAATACTTGATGATCAAGATATTGACAATAAAGAATTATTATTAACAATTGAAGCTCCGTAGACAAGAACTTGGGAAACAAGAATTTACCATAAAGTTGTGAACTTCAAGGCAAAGAAATCAAGAACTACCACGATTAAATAGTTGCCATAGTTATGGTTGTTTAGTAGGCTAAGTAATTACTCTATGTATGCATTAGTTGATAGTTATAAATAGGAGTTATATGGGCTGCATTATATACAAGAGAGGAGAAAAATATAGAGAGAAAAAGAGAGCAAAACGTGTGAGGTGCAGCAGCAGCGTCTTGTTTGTAATTGTTAGGCTGTGTTTGGTTGAAGTTTGTTCCTTTGTCACAAAACTTCCATCTTCCTTAGCTTATTTTCTTGCAATTTCTTCTCCTTAGTTTGTTTGGTGCAACTTCCGCACACATTAAGCCATCAAAAACCTACATGCTTTCTGTACTCATGGACACTTGGTACTTTTTCCTTTGTTAAATCTTTAAGTAAACAAAGCAAATGACTATGACATTAATGCACTTCATCAGGCTATACATCATGCATCTTGAAGAGAGGCCTCTAAAGTTTTCCACCATCACACACCATGCCAGCGTGACCCAATGCCTAGGTTCTGTTGGTGGCCGCGTGTGGTATCTTGGAGTTGCAAAACCATCTATCGTCGATCCAACAGAAATTAAGGGCGACATTGGAGCAGATATTGTGCAGTCACACTGTGGTCATTTCTATGCCCCTCCAGCAGTTGATGATGTGCGTGTTTTCAGAATTTCAGGTGCCAGGTTTTTGAAGCTCAATCAGGGTACATGGCATGCTGGACCATTGTTTCTTGAAAAAACAATGGACTTTTATAATCTGGAACTGAGCAATACAAATGTGAGCGATTCCCCTTTTTTCTTATTTTTTTTGAATAAAGCACTTTTTTTTGGCCGTCAGTCTTCTAAGTGATTGTAGATACTTGTATTACTTCATAGCTGAGCTGCATAAATTAATTTTGGAAATTGAGCTAATTGAATTAAGGATATGATGTTAGATGTAAAGACGTGTAACGTGGAAGTTTGAATTGTTGTTCCCTTTCTATGCACTTCTTTTCATATGACTTAGACAAAAGAAAGCAAAGCTTTAATCAGTGGTCTTAACAATCATTTTAGCTTCTTACTGTTAAAAAAACAAAAAATAAATAAAAAATCAGGGAAAACATAAAAGAGAAGTGAACTTTTTGTTAAAAGGTTGTAGCGAATTATGTAGAGAAGTTAAATATTAATGTAACTATTGTGTTGGTACCCTATTATGAATGATGATTCACTGGGTCTATACTGTTATGTGCAGGTGGTTGATCATACAATCCATTGCTTTGCCAAGATGAATAAAGTTGTTTTTTCATTTGATGAGTAGAAATTTTCCTCCACTGCACTGATTGTTCTGTTTGATAAGTGTGGGGCAAATGCTAAAGGTTGGTTCTGTGCTATCTATGAATAACCATGCAATGTACTTCTGCTGTTAAGCTTTTGTAATGACATACAAGCGTCAATGTGCACTGTCTGTTATCCTATTTTTACCCACTTATTGTTTAGGCACCAATGATCTGCGATCTCAGTAGACACTTCTCAACTGAGGAGAAATCAAAGATACAAATTCCTACTTTATGTAGTAGTAGGGGGCTATTCACTGAGGCAAAGCAACCTGTAACACTGGTCTCACTGTTATGTGGGTTGAGATGGGGTTGTGAACCAATTTATACAATGGAGTATTTGCCCTTCACTGGATGGATTGAATCCATGTCCAAGTGAATAGAACTCATGCTATGTTGGGTGAGGGAGAGTGTAAGCTTCCCGTCTACATAGGTTGGAGAAGGGGCTGTGAACCAATTCAATCAATACCAACATACATTGTTCTTCCTAATCGATATGGATTGTGCAATTAGAGATACTGGAAATAGATAATGTATAACGTCTTAGGATGGTATTGAATTCATAAAGAAAAGAATGAAGTGATTCACCGTTAGCAACATGTTTTCATAAACGGTGCCACTATTAGTGTTTCTAAAACTGCTTGCAACAGCACTCTGCAACTCCTGCAAGTGTTTGGATTGGACTAGGGGGTGCAAATTGAGTCAGGCTGACTTAGGAGCTTCACCAACGAAATCAATAGGCACTCGACTGAAGTTCACCATAGAATTCTAGTTGAGTTTGAGCTTGTTTCTCTTTGTTCAAAAGTTTGAGGCGGTGACATAGCCAGTGAGATACCGGTCAAGGCGCATTCATTGCTGGTTCAAAACTGTTTTCAAATGTTCTCTGTGACTTGGATTTGCCCCTTAAAATTTAGAAAAAAAATTGCAAACTAACTTACAAGCTTTTTAAATTTTTAAATTATCTTATGAATTAATAATATGTTTATTTTTTTTTATTATACATTTCACTACTAGTCAAAATATTTTAATTTGTAGTAATTATTATATATTATTTATTTTCATGTATAGATAAGGTATTCAAATTTTATTTTAATCAATATTATGAACTTTTAAATCATGATTTTTTTAAATAATGGGAGAATATTATAGATATTTGTTTTCATTTAAAAATGCAGAAGCATATAAAAATAAGTATAATCTCTAAATGAAATTTGGATACTATTAGCCATTGCAATTGTGCATCTTTTAGTAATATATTAATGTATAATGATTTTTATGCATAAATACATGAGATATTAATGTTCACGATGATGAGGAAACCTAATTTATCAAAACAGATGCTATGCCCCCATAGTGGATTACTGATTGTAAGAAAAAGGGTGATGATAGAATAAGAAAGGAAAAGAAATATAGACTTTAAAGGAAAAATAAATTGAGAGAGGAAAATGAAGACAAAAAGGGTAGAAAAATGAAGAATAGACAAATTTTTTTTAATTCTCTCTCTCTAATTTCGATTAAGTGGTGTTTTTCATGTAAATGACATGGTGTTGGCTTCCTTTGAATAGAAAAGGGTGGCAAGGATTGTAATAGACCAAGTCTCCTCCTAATTTGGTGTGGATTTTCCATTCTTGGTGCCTTCAATTTAAATCTTCCTTGATTTATGTTTCCTTTTGACCGGATGGAGTTATTTTCCCCCTTTAATTTTACTTAGCTTCCCTAATGTGTTGGCTCCATCTGCCTGTGATGTAGCTATGTTATTCAATTGCTTTATTTAGTATGCATAATAGTCCCCTCTCTCAAAGAAAGTCCTTGTCCTTAAGGACTTATGATTGGAAACCAAGGATAATTGCTTTAGAGTCCTCCTAGGTGGCACTTCCCGGCATTTGTCAAGTCCAAATTGAAGGATGATTGCTTTAGAGTCCTCCTAGGTGGCACTTCCCTGGCATTTGTCAAGTCCAAATTGAGCCATTTGGCCTTGACTTGAATGGTTGACCCCTACTCTTTTTACGTGTTTTTGTCTCAATAATTTGTTGTAGTTTAATTTCTCTGTTTTCATTTGTGTATGGCAATTCCTACAATGTGGTTGTGCTAGGCCTAATTTTTTTCTTCGGTTGGGAGCCATCAAAAATTGGATGAATTTGTGACTTTCTTGGTAAATTAATCATGCATGCTATTGGCCTAATCTTTTCCCAAATTGCGTATGGTCTAAAATATTTAGATGCTAACTTTTTGTTGGTCCTGGCTACAATAAACAATTGCTTATAGAGTTGAAGTCTTACATATACTTGTTCTCCAACCTCAGAGCTTGTCTCAATGTTTTTTTTTTCTTTTTTTGCTTGAGCCTTCATATAATCCTATGCTATTTATAACTTGTCTTTTAATGTCTTTACGGCAGGCCCATGGTCTCTGGTGAATCCTATTGCTTTATCATTGGGAGTTTGAATTTTTGTATCAAATCCATATTATGATGGTGCTTTGCCATACAAAGCCTAGGAAGGTGTTGTCCCTAGATTACTATGGTAATTAGTTTTGTACCACCACTTAGTGATGGATAGCCATTGCATCTACTGTCTAGGCTTGGAAACAATCATACATCACAAGTAAAATTCTAAGCATTGATTCAACCTTTCTATTTGGTCATCTATGTGAGAATGGTATAATATGCTAAATTCAATACTAATGGCCTATAACAAATGCTTCCAAATTCACCTTGTAAAACTGATTATAGATTTCAGTTGCAACTTGTATACATTATTTATATATGCCTAAGCTACTTGCATTGTTGAGTATAGGTTATACAAGGCAATGAAGTGGGCATAATTGTTGAGTTTGTCACTATCATGAGGTATCTTTTCCTTCTAATTTTAGTATCCTTTCAATAAAAGCTATAGTAATTTATTGCCAAACTCCTTGTAAAATTGGTAGAAGTTGGAGTAGACTTGAGGGATGAGCTCTCTCACTTTTATTTTTTTGATAATTTCACACTTCATCACTGTCATTTTCACATTAATGGTTTCTAGGATTTCTAAGTGATCTCCAACAACATGACTAGAATTCTTTCTACAATCTTCCTTCTTAATTGAAGGTTGTTCCCCGCATATGCCCTGATTTTATATCTCAAAATTCCATCAATGAAAGAAATGGATTGATGGACGATTGTCTGACTGCACATTCTAAATAAGCTGTTGAGTTTCCTTATCTCATTCTAGCTTTCCTCTATTTTCTTGAGCCATTTTGAGTTAATATAAGTAACTTCTTCTTCATCCCATCTTCTAGATAAAGCATCAACAACTTTATTTTCCATGCCCCTTTTGTATTGGTTCTTATAATGTATTCCCAATAATTTAGTGAGGTCTTTCTTCTGAATTAGGGTGGTTATCTTTTAAGTCAATAAATGTTTTAAATTCTCATGATTTATTTATGTGACAAATTGCCCCACCTCCAAATAATGCCTTGGTCTCTAGCATGATTGAAAACTCCTCATATGTAGACAACCCTTGATTCCTTGGGGATAACACTTTGCTCATGAAGGCAATTGGTTGGAAATCATTTGTTAACACAACTCTTATTTCAATATCATTGACATCCACTTCTAATTCAAATGGTTTGGCGAAATCTAGTGTTACTAAAATAGGAGCTCTGGTAATGGCATCTTTAAGTTACTTAAAAACTTTAGTTGCCGGAATTTCATTGAAAAGCAACCATTTTCAACAAATTTGTTCATGGAATTTTGATTCTCCCGTTACTTTTCTATGAACCAATGGGAATAGCGAATGATTCCCAAAAATAACCATAAAGATTTAACAGTTTTTGGAGTCGGCTAATTGACCATGCCCTCTAGGTCCATAGTAACTCTGTTGGATGAATAACTTGTGCTTCTCTAATTGTTGTAAGACTCATTCTAACTGGGCCAAATCTTCTTTCATGTTTACATTATAAACAAGAATTTCGTCCAAGAAAACTAGTACAAATTTTCTTAAAAATCGCACCTAAACATTGTTCATAAGTGTCTGTAATGCGGTTGGAGTGCATAATTAGAAGTTCAAAAATGTCCATGGTGAGTCTTGAAGCCTGTTTTGCATAAGCCATCAAGGCACATTCTTATTTGGGGATAACCAGACCTTAAATCTAGCTTGACAAACTAAGAAGCTCCTTTTAACTCATCCAATAAGTCGTCAATTATTGGAATGAGAAACTTATCATCTATTGTCATTTCTTTCAACCACTTAAAATTAATACACAACCTTATTATGTTGTCTTTCTTGTTTACTAACAAGACCATGGATGCAAATGGATTTTGGGTAGGTCAAATAGCATTATGACCCAGTAACTCAATGACTTTTCTTTCAATTTTTACTTTCCTTTGTGGGAATACCGCTAGCTACTTAAGTGCATTGGTTGGGAACCTTGTGCGAGTGGAATTTTGTGATCATATCCCCTCTACAATGGCAAATAGTTAGGTTCTGAAAAAATCTCAGAGTATTTGTCTAGGAGTGGTTTTATAACTTCTAGCATGTCTTGCCCCATTGATTCGTCTAGGAGTGGTTTTATAACTTCTAGCATGTCTTGCCCCATTGATTCAACATGGATGTGGGCAAGTTGATTAACCCATTCATCTTGGTGGGTTTCAAAACCCGCCAACTTATTGCATGTAATCCAAAACACTTGGTCAATATTTCTTCTGCTATAAAAATACTCTCTCCCAAGTATGCAAACTACTGGGTTAAATTATTAAAATCAATGTCATTAGACTTACTATCTTGAGCCAGTCGAAACTTAAAATTATATCATAGCTTCCTACCTTAAGTAATCTGACTCAAGTTATGAACTTACGATCCTGCATTTTTCACTTAAAATCCATACACTTCAAATTCCTCAAGATTCTACTTTTATTAGCAATAATAGATATGTACATACCAGATTAATTGAAAAACCCACAAAAGTCCTAAGGCTTATGAAACGATGAGCACTTGTATCCATCAAAACTAGTATTGAGTTGCCACAAAATGCTGCTTTAAGGTGAAGTTCACTAAGAGGGGATTACTAGTAATGGTGTTAAAGGGTTATGTCTCCTTCATCACAAATTTCTTCATTGTTAAATACAACTGTATCTTCTTCCAACTGGTTCACAAATTTGACTTTGCATTTGTGATCGGGACTTTATTTTTCTCTACCACAATACCATTATCCCTTCTTGAAATTAGGGTGTGTCTTGGGAATTAGTTTGGCAAGAGTTTTTGATTTAATTCCCTTTATCCAGTACTAGATGGTTTAATCAGGCTCTAGCTTCTTAATACCTCAATCTTCAATTCCTCATGTTCAACCAAAGTATATGTTTCTTCCAGAGCTCAGGGTCTAAACTAAGGGTGCAAATGAGTTAAATTTGAATCAAGTACTTCTATTTTTTTTGAGCTCAAGCTTGAGCTCAAATATGCTTAACTGTGCTTGAACTTGAAAGAGAAGAATGAAACTCAAGTTCGAGTTGAGTTTGAGTTTGAGTCAATTTATATAATTTTTTAAATTTTATATATTAGTTAATTTAATTATTTTGTACTTTAATATATGTAATACAAATAATATCTACATTAATTTGATTAATAAGAAATAATACAACATTTAAAAATATATCCATTCAATTAAATTTAAATAATAGGACAAACTTAAAATAAATATTGAGATTGACGCACTGTTTTAGAACAATAAGAAAATAAATGTCAATAATAAATTTTGAAATATAACTTAAAATTTTTGAAATATCATAATAATTTTGAGAAAAAGGTACTAGTTTAAGTTTCTCAATTTCATATGTGAAATATGTTAATAACTAGATAAAAAATAATTTGTTGGGATCATTCATAAACAATTCAACAATGACTTAATTATAATTCATTTAAACATTTCATATAATTTAAGTGATATTTCATAAATAATATAGATTTATTATTTTGATAATATTTTTATAAGGTTTTGCTATTATTTTCATTGAGTTATATTTATTTTTATTATTTTAACTAAAAATTTTGAAACAATTTGTTTGTATCATTTGGCAGCGCAAGCTATAGCTATATCATATATATGAATTAAAATTTTGAATGTTCCCAAATTTGCAACTAAAATTTCTTAAAATATAAATTCAAAAGTGTACATCAAAATTAAAATTTCATATATTGTATATATTATATGTAAGTTGTAATTACTATACAGTAAAATAATACTTGTAAAATAATACAAGTAGATAAAATTTTATATATAAAAAAATTTCTATAAATTAGCATATTATCACTAATTATATGTACCATTTAAACATATATAAATATATTATTATTTATAAATAAAAAATAAAAATAATAATTAAAAAAAAAAGCTAGTGAGCTAGCTCGCGAGCTTATCACTAGCTTTTGAACACACAAAAATGTCAAGCTTTAATTGAGCTGTCTTGCGAGTCTCATGAGCTAGCTCGACTCGAGTTGAACTCAATCGTGCTAGCCTTTAGATCATCGAAGGTCGCAATATGTTCAAAAATTTGATATTTTTGCCTCAACTTAGAGAAGGTTCCAAAAATCTGGCCTGGATCTTAAATTATCAAATCTAGCCACAATTCATCACAACTAATAAAATCTTTCCTAATAAAGAAATTGCTAAACCATCAGTCCACTTTTTCCTCAAAGTATAAGGTTGCTGCAACATGTGTTTTCTGTTTTTCTAGGGTACCATAATACTGAAAATAATAGTTACATTTCCTGATCCAATATCTAGCATTTGTTCCATCAAAAGTAGGCAGTTCAATTTTTAACTAGGGCTGGAAATGATGCTTTTGTGCTTTAGTTTGATAATTATGGCTTGAGCAAGCAAAATTTGTTATAGAAGTTTAGTGAAACTAAGTACTCTGTGATTGTTGAAGAGCCAACAGGTTACGCACAGTCGCCTTTGACCGATGTACCAATAGAGATCCCTCACCACTTTATGCCATTAAAGCTAATTGTTTGCCACAAAATTGTTGAAAGGTCAAAAGTAACTGATCCATTTTACTTTTAGTGACAGAATGCAAGTCCTTAACTCTCTATTGAGTTCCATTAATTTGGTAAGTAAACTCTTCCACCATTTGAATCTAGGTTCTATTCTATACTCCCAACTCTTGGATCATTGTAGTTTTCTTCCATCTGTTGTGCACGAGTTTTAGTGTGTTGTCAAGAAAGTACTCTGATGTCAAATATAAGACAAAATCTTCTTATGGGCTAAATAGGCGAGCCCAACAAATCAAGCTCAATATTTTAACATTAATGGATGGGGACAGCGTAGTTTGGTTGAATTTTGTGGAATAGAAGGATAATTTAATAATTCTCTAAAATGAATGGTGACTCTTGCAACTAAGGTCAAATAAAAGAGCAAAGACGAGTGTGCAGCATGCCATTTCTTGTCCTCGTCTCTGGTTTCTTCCTTCCTCTTTTAACTTTTAGGGTTTTTTGGCTTTTGGTTTCTATGTTATGGTGCCCTTTCCATTTTTGCTCCGTGAGATTAATCTTCACGATGATGAGGAGATCTGATTTATAGGAACAAGTGCTATCCCCTTTGAGCGGATTAACAATTGAAAGAAAACGAATGATGATAGAATAAGAAAAGAAAAGAAATCTATACTCTAAACAATGAAAAGAAATCAGAGGGGATAATAGCTTTTGAAATCCGAAACCTTGGTCGGAAACTATTTTTGTCTTGTTTAGGCTATTCGTGAAAGCAGTGTTTTTAAGCTCGGACAGGACTGGTTGGTTCAATCAGTTTAACTAGGAACCGACCACTTTTTCGGTCCGGGTATTGAAATTTAGGTTATATATAAAGAATTAGTGGCCATCAAAATTTACAAAAAAAAAAACGAAGGGTCAAAGATGCTGTAAAGCGATCTACAGAACAATTAGGGCTTGGTTTGGTCTTCTCCTGCTACCATTGTGCGAGGCCGCGACAACATCTGTTCTAATCCAAGACTCAAGGCAATTTCAATTGTCCAAAAAGCTTGGATTTTTTATGGTGGAATGTTACAATATATTTCTCTCAAACTTCCTCAGACCAAAAAGCCTGAATCGAACCGGGCAAACTCTACTCTGTAATTTGTACAAGCTGTGTTTGGTTGCAAACTAAAAAAAAAAACATAATATATATGTGTGTGTGTGTGGGAAGGATTGTAAATTCGTTTGGGTCACTAGTTGCAGTCTTGCAGAAGCTATGTTTGGTTGCAAATTGAGAAAACAAACAGAATATATATATTGGAAGTGTAGGATTACACATTTGTTTGGCTCACTGGTTGCAGACTTGCAAAGGCCATGCTTGGTTGCAGCTATGTTTGGTTGCAAATTGGAAAAAAAAAAAAGAACATATATATTGAAATTGTAGAATTACAGACGTTTGGACTTTGGCTTTGGTTGCTTGTTGCAAAGGCTATGTTTGGTTGCAAACTAAAAAAAATAGAATTTATATTAAAACTGGAGGATTATAGATTATGTTTGGATTTGGGTGCAAAAGCAACATTCGGTTGCTGCTATGTTTGGTTGCAAAGGCTGTGTATGGATGCAAAGGCTACGATTGTTAGCTACTATGTTTGGTTGCAAACTAGAAAAAAAAAAACAGTATATAATTGTAGAAATGAAAGTATAAATTTCTTTGTTTAATTTTTAAATGTTTTAATTGATAATTTTATTTATACATTTTCTTATAATCAAATACTAACGAAACATATATATATATATATATATATATATTCCTATTTTGTAGTTTAATAGAAATTACAAGCTCTCATTCCATACCAAATGAATCTCAATCAGTTAGTGTTGGAAAAGGGCAATTACATAATAGTAATCCAAGAGTTAAAAAAGATATAGCATGGAGACATGTCATTGAGGTAATGAATGTTGAAGGAAAGAAAATTTTTACTTGTTAATTTTGCTTATCTACATTCAAATGTGAAGGGTATTAATCGTATGAAGTAACATCTAGCCGACAAAAAAGGAAATATTGCAAGCTGTAAGAAAGTTTCATCGGAGGTTCGATATATAATCAAAGAATCTTTAAAAAAAATAGTGAAAAAGGCAAAAGATAGGCGGCTAGGTAATATAGAAATTGGTAAAAATACATTTGGTGCAAATCTACATGATGATGCAAATGATGACATTCATAATATTTCAACTACACCAATTCAAAAAGTATGATTTCAAGGAAAACATCACAAGGTTGGGTAATCGACATCATCAAATAAAAAAAAAGTAACACTTGGAGAGTTTCTTCAAAAGTGGTACTTTTGATTCCTCTCAACCTACTATAAAAGGCTTCCTTACAATATAAAGAAAAATGACATGATATTGATATGTCGATTGTATTATGATTTTATGATGCATGTATACCTTTAAATGCATGCAATTCTCCATATTTTCAAATTGCCATGAGTAAAGTTGCGACAACGTATTATGGTTACATTAAACCTAGTTATCATGTTTTGGTAGTTGGTCTTTTGAATGAGACTAAAATAGAAGTTGAGCTTATTGTTGATTCTTTTAAGAGTAAAAGAAAAGAAATGAATTGTTCAATAATAGGTGATGGATGGAGAGATTCTAGACAAAGGCTGTTAGTTAATTTCTTAGTTTATTGTGTTAGTGAAATATCATATACAAAGTCTGTTGATCTATCTAGAATTGAGGCAAATGCTAAAAATTGTGTAATTTTTTTGCTGAAATTGTGGAAATAGTTGATCTAAGTAACATGGTTCATTTTTTCACAGATAATTCAAGCAATTACAAATAGCTAGTGAATTACTTTCGGGTAAGTATCACACTATTTGTTGGTCACTTTGTATAGCTCATTATATTAATTTGATTATGAAATACATTTGTGAATTGCTTCATGTCAAATATTTTTCTATTCTTACTTCAACAGTAACATGTTTTATTTATAATAACAAATGGCCTCTTAATTGGTCGAGAAAAAGAGAAGGATGGAAAGAAATTATTCGATCTGAAGATACTCGTTTTGTAACTACTTTTATTGCACTAAAAAATTTAAATGATCATAAGCAGGACTTGCAAGCAATGGAATCTCTTCTAATTTCAAGAAATGTTTGAAAAAGGATGTTGCGAGACAAGTTAAGCAAATTGTTTGAAGTGAAATATTTTGGAATAATTCAATTATTGTTGTGGGAATTGAAACTCTATTTTTACATTTGTTGCTCATTTGTGATTCTGATGAAAAACTAGAACTGAGTTATGTGTATGAAGGCATGTATAGAGTAATGAAGCGTATTAAAGAATTATTTAGGAACAAAAGAAGACTCTATCTGTCATATATTGGCATTATTGATGAAAGATGGGATAAAATGTTCTAAAAAAATTTGCATGTTGCTGCATATTCTTAAACCTAACTTTTCAATATGAGAAAGAATCTTTATGTACAAATTCAGAAATTGTGAGTGGATTGTTGGATTAAATTGATACCAAAGTTGATAATAGAAAGATTGAGGCATATAATGAAATATCTTTATATCGAGACAAATTAAAGAGCTTGCTAGACCAATTGAATTGATCATTGTTAAATCAACTTGCCCTAGCAAGTTTTAAAATGTAGAATTTTATTTTTTGTACTATAATTTGAATTAATTTTTTTATATTCTTATTTAATTTCTTAATAATTTTATCTTGTTAGATGATTAGTAGAAATTGTTTGGAATTGATGCTCCTTACAAATAAAAGTTGGTGATTAGAATATTAAGTCAAACTGCTTCTTCTTCTGAATGAGAACGTAATTGGAGTATCTTTGAACATATGTACACCAAGAGGAGAAACAGATTAGAGCATCAGAGGTTAAGTGATTTGATTTATGTGCATCATAACTTGCATTTACAAAATAGGTAAATATAAGTTTGTTATTCATTATACTTTATTCTTGTATGCTTAATTAACAAATTTGCTAATTTAGTGTTTCCCTTTTCCCTTTTTTCTTTCCTTGTCTAATTATTCTCGGGTTAAATATAATAGAAGACCCTATGACCCTATAGATTAGGAGTGCATAGATAAAATAGAATTTTAGATTGTAGAAAAAAATTCTCCTGGTGAACTCAATTATGATAATTTAGAAAAATATGCTTCAAAAAGAATTACCAAAAAATGGACAAAAGTTTAGCTCACAGAGATCTACAAGTTTTAACTAACACTAGTTGTCTTTTCTTTTTTCTTTTTGTAATTTTCATTTATAATAATTTAATATTGATTTTCTTTAATATTAAGAGAATAAAATGATGCCACGATGATGGGATACTTTAATGTTGAAAAGTTTGGTCCTCAAACTACATTTGATGATGATGGTGATGGCAATAGGGATGGCATTGAAGAAGATGATTGAGATTAAATTCAAAATTTATAGTCAATTGTGGTTATGTTTTAGTAATTTGGATGACATTGTTGCTTTAATTTTTTTATGGATATTTATCACTATATAATGTGTTTGTCGTATCAAATTGGATGGTTTATTTAATATAAAATATACTGTTGTAGTTACTTTTTATTTTTCAATCAATGACTTTATGTTTTAAAAATTTACAAAAACGTATTGTTGTATATGTGAACACACACATATAGTCCGGATCAACCGATTTTTAAAAATTGATTGAACTGGTCAAACTAATAATCTAGTAAATCAGTGGATTATTTGGTTTGATCACCAATTAGAGTTTAAAAACATTGCGCGAATGTTAAGAAACTAAGGCACGAGAGGGGCGTACTAGCCAAGATAGAAAGGTAAAAAAATGAAGAAATAATAAGTTTTTTTGTATTATTTTCTCTCTCTGAGACCTATTCCAACGGTATTTTACATAAAAATAACCAAATCTTTTGCTTATTTTGAACAGAAATGAGCAGCAAGGATTGTTAACAGTCTAAGTCTTCTCCTGATTTGTTGTGGACTTTCCATGCTTGGTGCCTTCAATTTAGTTCTTACTTGAATTATGCTTCCTTTTGCCCGAATGGAGTTACTTTCCCCCTTTAATTGTATTTAACTTCCCCATTGTAACTTGTTGACTTCATCCAACTGTGATGTAGCTGGTTTATTGTGTTGCTTTATTGTTTGTGCAAGACGACTTTATCCGAAGATACAATTGAAATAAATCTCACAATTTTAAATTAAAAAAATAATATATGTGTGTATATAATTTTGGACCTTCTAGAAAAATTTATTAGAATAATATATATATATATATATATATATAACTTTTAAGATGTCACTCCAAATTATACAAAGTTTTAGAGAAATCAAAATCGTATCATTATTGAATAATTTATAGGTTATTATAAAAAGGTCAAGTGTTTTATTTAATCTGTAAAATATTTCAAATATTTAATATAAACTTCAAATAAATATCATTTTTTTTTTCAAAATTGTTGCATTATGTAATAAATTTTGACCGATATACTAAATTTGTTATTACTTTTTCCCTTTTCATAATGTTTTAAAGTAATGCTTCACTCTTCATAGTTATTCTGGAATTCTCAGTTTTTC
Organism: Avicennia marina; assembly: GCA_019155195.1. Classification (NCBI taxonomy): domain Eukaryota; kingdom Viridiplantae; phylum Streptophyta; class Magnoliopsida; order Lamiales; family Acanthaceae; genus Avicennia; species Avicennia marina. The sequence continues at coordinate 4,133,702 of CM032763.1, forward strand.
TTAAATTAATTGAACGTGTATATTTTAAAATGGTCTATTAATTTGTTACCAATCAAAGTATTGTAATTATTGTTTTTAATATTCATTAAAAATAAAAGTAATTAAATTTAGAACTTTAAAAAAAATTAGGAAAAAGTAAAATCGAATTAAACTCAACACAAGGTCGAGCTTGCTCAAGCTTACCACATATAAATCGAGTTCAAAAAAATGAAGGGTATTTTAACTTGAGCTCCACCCCTTTGCCCATTTGCACTCCTAGACTAAACTGTATTATTTATTTTGTTAGACTTCCAAGTCACTTTGAGATTGGGCTACATTGTATACATTGTTTACACTAGCCACTAATGCACACTAGATGCATATGCATTTTAATTCAAAATATAATATTTTTTATATAAAGTTCAATTTTTATTGTATAAATATTTTGAAATATTATGTATATACATCTTTATAATTTATCATTTAGCAAAAAATACATATTCTTTTTTGTTTTTAATTTTTTTATTAATGATAATGAAATATAAATTTATTATATTTTGAAAAATAATGAGAAAAATAAGTTATTAAAAATTTAAATTATGTTAGCTAACTTATGGAAAAAGGTTGTGGATTAAACAAAATAATAGGTAAAAGATAAAAAGGGGATATATGAAAATTGTGGAAAGAAGTAAATATGAAATAGGGAGATATTTTAGTAAGACGGCGTTTGGGTGAGTTTATAAGAAATTTAAGAGCTTATAAATTTTTCGTAAGTATTGAATAATTTTTTTAAACAAAAAGAGCTTATAAAGTTTAAAATTAAGATGTTTAGAACTTACAAACTCCTAAAACAATATGTGGCTATTTTCAATTTATTTTTAAATATCATATAAGTTAATTTATTTTATATATTAAAAAAGACATAAATATCCTGAAATCATATTTATTAATGATATTTAGTTTATGATTATCAATTCCAAATAAAAAAATTATAATCATTTATGATTATAAATGTTAGCAATATTTTATAAGATGATCTATCAAAGCACTTCATTAATTTATTTTTAAAATAAGATTTATGAACTTATAAACTTCAAAAGCATCTTATAAGTTACATGATTTTATAAATTATCAAACATAGCCAAAAACCATCTAAATTAATATCGATGACCAAGACTATCCACCCTTTGACAGATAGACTAGAATTTCTGCACGCTTGATGTATGTAAAATAAAAACAATTGTCTTATAAACAAAATTATATTGAAAAATTATATTTTGCATAGATTAGTATTATGTTGGTTGATTAAATTTAGAAAAAAAATTGAGAAAAATGTAAAAATTGAAATAATATAAAATAAAATTATTTAAAATTAAAATAATATGAAAAACTTAGAAAGAAAAAAAAATCTGAACAAATAAAAATTTAATAGAAAACATTAAAAGACAAGATATATATTCATATATATATATATATATATATATATGTAGAAAGTCAAATTTTGCCCATAATGAAAGGGTGACATGTGGTGAAATTTATATTCAATATCAAATTAAAAGGAAATTTTATTATTTATATTTTAGAAATCAAATTAAATACAATTGCTAGAATTAAATAATAAAATAAGTTGATATTTTACTACAAATACGATTGTCTAATTAAATTGTGGCAAGTGTCTAAGTCGGCTAATCAAATTGTGCCACTTATCAAATTCTAGAAACTTAGAAGGAAAATATTATTGATTCGACAATTAAATTGTAATCATTCAATTAAAGTAAATAATGCCAAATCAAATATCCTCAACCAATTAGATATTGTCATATCATTAAGTATTTATGGTAACAAGACCTTCCCTACTCCTATAAATAGAGGTGGCTTCCACACCACAAAGATTATGAACACAGACATCAAGTAAGAAATAATCTTGGAAGAAGTTCAGACTCTCTCTCCACAAGTTCAAACCCATTATTACAACATTCAAGGTGTTCTTTATGGAGGTTCATCAAATTCTAGCGTTTGATCCACAATTAAGATTTTAAATTAGTAGATTAATGTTATTTAAAAGTCCAACCTACATCAAAGAAGATCAAAGCTTAGAAACTTCTTTTGTTCCAACCGTGTTCTTTAAACAACATTCAAGGTGTTCTTGCAATATTTAAAGCATTCTTCAATAAGTTCATTAAATCTTAACTTTCGATTTAGAATCGTAGTGTCAAACCAAGAAATTAACGTTTCCCGAAGAACTAGCCAACTTTAAAGAAGATCAAATTTATAAATACTTCAACAAATTACAAGAATATTCAAGTCTTTCAATTCGAAAGTAGAATCAGAAGATCAAATTAGAGAATAGAACTCACAGAAATTCATTTAATTCATATCATAATTACACTTGTATAAATTTCTTATTAATAGAAATTCAATTGTAAAAATTTTGTCTACAAGTTTTTGGCTCCCTCAATGGGACAAATCCATATGCTTTGGTCTATAGCATTGACGTCGTTGTCCTCCTTGAGCAACAAATCCCATCTTTAAGGATAGCCATACAAGAAGGACTGACAAAGGAAAATAACACCTAATTGTGCCTCTAAGAATTGGAAGTCCTTGATGAGAAATGCTAGAGGCGCAGCAAAAATTGGAGTGTTACCAGGCTCAATTATCTAAAGCTTTCAATAAAAGAGTGTGCTTCCTATCTTTTCAAACCAGTGACTTAGTGCTTACTGTGAGGAAGTCTATCATCACCACTCATTGCTCGGGAAATAAATTTGTACCAAAGTGGGATGGACCATACGTAGTCAAAGAAGTATATACCAACAGGCATATAAACTAATCGCTGAAGACAGGCTCCAGATTGGCCCTATCAACGGAAAGTTTATGAAAAGATGCTATCCACTAAATAAAATAAAATAAAATAAAAAAACCACCATGCTCCTCGACGAATGGGTCTAAACCATGAGTTACTCTTGGCTCGTAAGAGTATAAACTATAAATGGTTAAATCCTTTAACAATGTCAACTGTTTGAACTATATTATTACTTGATCCCCTTACAAGGTAAGTAGGCAACTGGGAAAATTTTTCAAGTTTAGTCATAAAATGATAAAAGGATGTACTTTTGATAAATTATAAATAGAAGGCGGCTCATAGCAGCAAATGAAAGAAATGTTTTATTCATAAGCAAACGATTATAATGTTTCATATACATAGAAATGAAAGATAAACAAATCTAGTTAGATGGCTTCAAATCCCTTAATTCCCTCTTAGCAGCCTCAGCGAGAGCATTCTCAACGAGAGCATTCAAGGATTTCAAAGCTTTAGCTACCTCACCAACCTGTGGAGAAGTATTGATTATGACATTAATTTCTTCTTCTACCCCCCTAACTTCAACTGAGGCATTCTAGTAAGTTTGAATTTGTAACTTTAAAGACTTGAAAAGTTCCTTCTACTTTTCTCTTAAGGCAACAAGCTGTACTCCCACACTTTTTAACTTTGCCTTCATGCGTTCAATCTGTTTGGCTCCCTTGCTTTTCCCAACTTGGGTCGTTTGTAAATGATCCTTTGCTTCACCAAGCTGCTCAGTGAGAACTTCCTTAGTTGACCTTTCATATGCCTAGAATCTCTAATCATCATAAGCTATGGCTTTGGCAAATAGTGCTCCCAACAAGACCTCCAAGTGAGAAATGTCAAATTGGGCTAAACCCTTCATAAATTGAAGAAGCAGTGAGACATTGTCTTTAATGGAAGAAATAGATTCAGTTGGGGTCTTTTCAATCCTTTCGCAAAGGCCAACCCACAGCTTCTAAAGGTACTCATTCTAGTAATCATGGAGAAACTTATTAACCTTAAAGATGGAGACTGCTACAAGAGATGGAACCATTGTGGCTGCTTTCAGAGTTGAAGAGTCCCTGTTGTCAACAGAAGCTAAAAGTGGATTGGGTTCGCGAGTTGACTCTAGTGAACCCTCGTTGACATCACTTCTCAATACATGCTTAACCAACTAATAATACTTAAGAAAAAGGGATGACACTTAAAAAGAGTGTTATAATAAGGGACATGTAGAGGATTAAACCAATTATGCACCTTTTTAGCATATTCCTTTACGGATTGTCCATGGTTTGAGCCCACATCTTTCAAACGTGAAGAGTCAAAATTCTTTTTAGTCCTCTTCCAATGATGATCTACAGTGCTACGATCACTATTCTCTAAAATAACAATAGTGTTCTTCCTCTTCAACACACCAAAGGTGTCAACTGTAGTAATAAGTGTAAGAAGTAGCTTGGGAGTACTGCCGGTAGATGGGCCAACCCCTTCATTTCCAAGTGAAGCCTCGCCATGTGATGAGTTAAAGAGATGAGCAATATTCTCTTCTAAGAAACTGCCATGAGCAAGGGACCACTATTTTTTGTAAGTTGTCCAAAAAAATCTCTTGCAAAGGCTGGGTTATGGGGAAAGCATGCTTTAGCCATTGATCAAGATAAAAGACAAGTGCCAGTATCATAAGCCATCGTTTAAAGACCACCGCTTGATGTCATGGTCAAATAATCTAAGTACCTCTTGACAATAGCCAAATTGATAGCTAAATCGGTGAGAACTATGAGGTTCAACATTGACGTAGTCACCTTGCCTCAAGGTTAGGTAACTTGAGCGAATAGCTATAAAATGATCTCGTTCGAGGTCTCCTGGGTCATTGTTATCCATGTAAAGGATGTCATTGCTTTTGGTAATCACATTGCAAGTCCAGCAAGTTTGCTCAACTTTATGTATAAGCTTCCAAGCCTCATTTGGATCATAGTACTTGGCATATCCCTCGCTAGAATATACTACCGTCTTAGGGTTTGAGATACCTTTAAAAACTTGAAAATGGGTCCTAATATAGTGTGATATCCACCCATAGACATGATGTTGCAAGCTCATGAGATGGCATTGGCAATCTTGTTAGGCTTTGATAGATGGACACCAAAGTAATGATTGCAAGACTCACATTCTGCTCATTAGCCATAATACTGGCATTTTAAACGTAAAAGGTCGTATGAATCCAACATCTTCAAAAGAGAGAACAAATGTACAAAGCCAGCATGATAAAAATGCTACCAGATACGCCTTCTCCCCAATGCTTCCACTAATGTTCAGACTTGCACATAAGGCATCCTCCGACACTAACCATAGTTCATGCAATTCAATATCCCAAGATAGGTTAGAAGTGGACCTTGGGCGAGTTACCCTCTTTTCCCTACAGGTAGAGGGTGTATGGTATTTCATGGTTTTTTTGCACCAGAACTTTATCCATTGGATAATTGGCACTCCTTAAGATTAACTTATGAGGACTTCACCAAAAAATCTATGGAAAATAAGGAACAAGTACTTATACGAGCAAGGAACAAATTTAGCACCTATCTCATCAGCTTTAGTAAGCTCTTTGACACTTGGGACAACCTCATCATAAAATTTTCCTCTGACGAAAAGTCTAGCTATAATGCGCATATCATAAAGAGAAATAGATATCTCCCCAAGTGAAGTCAGCAGTGTTTTTTTTAGAGGACACCAAATCTTATAGCATGCCTTCATGATGTCCATGTTTTGGTCATAAGTAAAGAGTGAGGCATAAACAATGTCAAAGATTCTGGCAGCGTCTAACTTAGGCTTGCACCTATTGAGGACATCTTCAATCCATTCCTAATATCTTGAGATGTACTGAAATTCACCAGTCAAATCAATGTGATTCTCTCATTTAGCCTTCCTATCAATAATACAATGACCAAGTATCAACAATGGGATTGCTTCACTAGAAGATTGGTGATGACTTGATTGCAAAGTCCACCCATTAGAAGATTTGCTAAGGGAAATAGGCTGAGGCCATTCGTCGATGTGGTGGGGAACAATCAACTTAGGCCAAGGAACTGCAAGGTAACCAATCAAAGGGACTTGCACAGTCAAAGAAGTGCCTCACTTCATACGATGGTTTTTATCACCAAGAATGGCCAAGTGCTCTTCTCTAGATGATGAAGTGTTACCCTTAAAATATGTCATGCCTTAGTCTGCACACAGAAGAAAAGTAGTATTAGGCTCACTCGACTTAAAAAGAAGTTAAAACCATGTATAAGCAGAACTATGTGTAATGAGAGCCCAGGCCTAAGTCCACGAGCTCAAAGCTCAAATTCATGAGTTCGGGCCTAAGTTTATGAATCCGAAGCCCAAGTACAAGGGTCTAAGCCCAAGTCTAAGAAAGCCTAAGTGCATAAGTTCGAACCTAAGTCAATTAGTCCAAAATCCAAGTGCATGGGTCCAAACCCAATTTATATCTGAAGCCTAAGTGCATGGGTCTAGGTCTAAGTCCATGAGTCCAAAATCCAAGTGCATGGATCTAGACCCAAGTCCATGAGTCCAAAGGCCAAGTGCATAGGTTCAGACCCAAGTCCATGAATCCAAAGCCTAAGTGCATAGGTTTAGGCCCAAATCGAAGAGTTCAAAGCCCAAATGCGTAAGTCTAAACTCAAATCTATAAATTAAAAGCCCAAATATATGGGTCTAAGCCTAAGTTTAGGAGTCCAAAGCCAAAGTGCATAAGTTCAAACCTGAGTTCATGAGTTCAAAGTCTAAGGGCATAGGTCCAGACCCAAGTCAATAAATTTGAAGCTTAAAGGCATGGGTCTAAACCCAAGTTCATGCAAGAAACTTGTAGACAAAATTCTTGTAATTAAATTTTTATTAACAAGAAATTCATACAAGTGTAATTATAGTATGAATCAAATGAATTTTTATAAGTTCTATTCTCTAACTTGATCCTTTGATTCTCCTTTCAAATTAAAAAATTTGAATACTCTTGTAATTTATTGAAGCATTTATAGATTTGATTTTCATTAAAGTTCGTTAGGCCTCCAGGAAACGTTACTTTTTTGGTTTGACACCACAATTATGGATCAAACGCTAAGATTTAATGAAATCATTGAAGAACGCTTTGAATGTTGCAAGAACACCTTAAATGTTATTTGAAAAAAGAGGCTAGAACTGAAGGAGATTCTGAGTTTTAATTTTCTTTGATATTGGTTGAAGTTTCAAATAACGTTAATCCACTAGTTTAACGCTTTAACTATGGATCAAACGCTAGAATTTGGTGAACCTTCGTAAAGAACACCTTGAATATTGTAAGAACGACTTTAAACTTATAGAGAGAAAGTTCAAGCTTCTTCCAAGATTGCTTCTTGCTTGATGTCTGTGTTCATGATTTTCGTGGTGTAGAAGCCACCTCTATTTTTAGGGGTGGGGAAGGTTTTGCTACCATAATACTTGATGATATGGTAACATCTAATTGGTTAAGGGTATTTGATTTGGTATCAATTCCTTTAATTGAAGGATTATAATTTAATTGCTGAATTAATAACATTCTCCTTTCAAGTTTATATGATTTGACACGTGGCATGATTTGATTGACCGATCTTAACACTTGCCACAACTTAATTAGACTGCCCTATTTATAGTACAATATCAACTTATTTTTTTATTTAATTATGGGAATTGTATTTAATTTGATTCCTAAAATATAAATAATAAAATTTCTTTTTTAATTGATATTTAATACAAATTTTTCCACATGCCACCCTTTCATTGCAGGCAAAATTTGACTTTCTACAAATGCCTCCTTAAAACTTGTTGACTAAGAGTTTTATTTTGGAGTGAATAAGTGTCGAAAGTTTCCTTCTCCCCCTTTTTTTAAGGTATTTTGTAGAAGTACATCAAGCATCTGAATTTCTTCTCCAGGCTTGGGATGGACTCTTAGTTTTATGATACACAATCTATCACAAGGCCCACCTCTTCAACTTGTTTTGAACTTGCACGGCTTTGCAGGCAGATCATTTCAATTTAATGATCTATATGTTGAATTCAAGCTTATTTCAAGTGAACAAACCAGGCCACTTTCTTCTTTTATTATATATATATATATATATATATATATATATATTATTTTCTTGTTTTCTTTTTCTTTTTTTTTACCCAAAATAAAAATAGTTTTCTTTTTTTTTATCTCAAAATAAAATCATTTTCTTCTTCTCCTTCTTTTTCTTTCTTTTTTCCTTTTTTTTTTTTTGGAGCTTGGGCTTTTAGGAGCTTGGGCCTTTGAGTTTGAGCCTCTAAGCTTATGGGCCCTTGAGCTTATGGGTTTTTGAGCTCAGGCCTTAGACTTATAGGCTTAAGTTTGGACTCATGCACTAGGACTTTAGATTTATAGACTTTGATATACTTAGGTTTTAAACTCTTGAACTTGACTTTAGACCCATGCACTTGGGTTTTAGATTCATGGACTTGGGTTTGGACCCATGCATTTGGGTTTCGGACTCCTAGAGTTGGCCTTAGACCCATGCACTTAGGCTTCGCCCTCGTGGACTTGGACTTGGACCCATAGACTTGGGCTTCAGATTCATGGACTTGGGTCTGGACCGATGCACTTGGGCTTTAGATTCTTAGATTTGGGTCTTGGACCTATACACTTGGGCTTCAAATTCATAGACTTGGCTCTAAACCAATACATTTAGGTTTTGGACTTATGGATTTGGCTTCGGACCAATGCACTTAGGTTTTAGACTCATGAACTTAGGTTAGGACCCGTGCTCTCAAGCTCTGGACTCTTGGACTTGGGCCTAGACCCTTGCATTTGGGCTTCAGATTCGTAGACTTGGGCCCGAACCTATGAACTTGGGCTTTAGGCTCATGGACTTAGGCTTAGACCTTCATTAGGCATTTATGCTTATACATGGTTTTAACCTCTCTTCAATCCAAGTGAGTCTAATGCTGCTTTTCTTTTGTGAGGCAAACTAAGTCATGACATATTTTAGGGGTTGCACTTCATCATCTGGAGAAGAGCACTTAGTCATTCTTGACAATAAGAACCATCATACGGAGCGAGGCACCTCTTTAACCATGCATGTCCCTTTGAACGGTCACTTTGCAGTTTCTCAACCTAAGTGATTGTTCCCTACTGTATTGAAGAATGGTCTTAGCCTAATTTCCTTGGCAAGTTTTCCAAGGGGTAGACTTTGTAATCAAGTCATCATTAGTCTTCTAGTGAAGCTGTCCCATTACCAACACTTAATTATTGCACTGTTGATGGGGAGGCTAAAGAGGAGGAGTCACCTTGATTTAACTGGCGAATTTTAGTACATCCCAAAATATTAAGAATGGACTGAAGATGTCTTCAATAGATGCAAGCTTAAGTTAGATGATGCCAAAATCTTTAACATTATTTATGTCTCACTATTTACTTATGATCAAAACGTGGACATCATGAAGGCATTCTATAAGGTCTAGTATCCTCCAACAAACATGCTGCTGACTTTAGTTAGGGAGATGTCTATTTCTCTTCATGATATGCACACTATAGCTAGACTTTTCGTCAAAGGGAAATTTTATGACGAGGTGGTCTCAACTACCAAAGAGCTTATTGGAGCTGATGAGACAGGTACTAAATTTGTTCTCTGCTTATGTAAATACTTGTTCCATACTTTCCATAACCTTTGTGGTGGAGTCCCTATAGGTCAATCTCAGGGAGTGCCAATTACCTAACGGATAAAGTCCTCGTGCAAGAAGACCATGAAATACTATGCACCCCTACCTATAAGGAAAAGAGGGTAACTCGTCCTAGGTCCACTTCTAATCCCTCTAGGGATATTAAATCACATAAACCGGATCAGAGTCAGAGGATACCTTATTTTCAAGCCTGAACATTAGCAAAACCGCCAGGGAGGAGGCGTATCTGGTAGCATTTTTATCATATTGGTTTGGTACCTTTGTTCTCTCCCTATTGAAGAAGTTAGATTCATATGATTCAGTACGTTTAAAATGGCCTGTATTATGGCTAATTGGCAAAATGTGAGTCTTGCAATCCTTACTTTGGCATCCATCTATCAAAGCCTCAACAGGATTGCCAATTCTTTTAGCCCATCTCATGAGCGTACAACATTTGCAGTCCATTATATCTATAGGTGGATATCACATTGTTTCAAGACCCATTTCCAAGTTTTTAAGGGTATCCTAAACCTTAATGTGGTAGTATATTTTGGTGAGGAATGTGCTAAATACTATGATCTAAACAAGGCTCGAGAGCTCATACATAAAGGTGAGCAAGCTTGTTGGACTTGCAATGTGATTATTAGAGACAATGACATCCTTTACATAGACAACGATGACCTAAGAGACTTCGAGTGGGATCATTTTACAACTCTTTGCTCTAGTTACCTAACCTTAAGGTGAGTTTTGACTACTTTGATGTTGAATGTTATAGTCCTTATCGATTTAGCTGTCAATTTGGCTATTGTCAGGGGTACCTGGGTCGCTTGACCATGACATCAGACAATGCTCCTTAGACGATGGCTTACAATATTAGCACTTATGCATTCTATCTTGATCCATGGCTAAAGCATGCCTTTCCTATAACTCAACCTTTGTAAGGAGATTTTTCTCGCTAGCTTACCAAAAATGGTAGTCTCTTGCTCATAACAGTTTCTTATAAGAGAATATTACTCGTCTTCTTGACTCATCACATGGTGAGGCTTCACTTGGAAATGAAGGAATTAGCCCATCTACTGGTAGTACTCTCAATCTACTTCCTACACCCATTACAATAGTTAACCCCCTTGGTGTATTGAAAAGGAAGAGCACCATTGATATTTTGGAGGATAATGGTAGTGGTACTGCGGACCGTTATTGGAACAGGATCAAAAGAATTCTAACTCCTCACATTTGAAAGATAAGGGCTCAAACCATAGATAATCCACAAAGGAGTATGCTAAGGAGGTACCTTATTGGTTTGATCTTCTACATTTCCCTTATTATAACACTCTTTTTAAGTGTCCTCATTTTTTTGTTTGAATATTATTAGTTGGTGGAGCATGTATTTGGAAGTGATGTCAGCGAAGGTTTGCAAGAGTTAGCTCATGAAACCAATCCACCTTTAGCTTCTGCCGACAACAAGGACGCCTCAACTTCAAAAGCGGCCACAATGGTTCCATTTCTTGTAGCGGTCTCCGTCTTTAAGGTTGATAAGTTTTTTCATGATTATCAAAAGAAGTACCTTCAGAAGTGTGAGCTGCCCTTTGCAAAATGATTGGAAAGACCCTAACTGATTCCATTTCTTTCATTAAAGGCAATGTCTCACTACTTCAATCTATGATGGGTTTAGGCTAATTTGACATTTCTCACTTGGAGGCCTTGTTGGGAGCACTACTTTCCAAAGCCATAACTTATGATGATGTGAGATTCTAGGCATTTAAAAAGCTAACCAAGGAAGTTCTTGCTTAACAACTTGGTGAAGCGAAAGATTGCCTACGAAAGGCCTAAGTTGGGAAAAGCAAAGGGGCCAAGCAAATTGAACGCATGAAGGTAAATCTAAAAAGTGTTGAAGTATAGCTTGTTGCCTTAGGGGAAAAGTAGACGGAACTTTCCAAATCTTTAAAGTTACAAATTCAAATTCATCAAAATGCCTCAGCTGAAGTTGGGGAGGTAAAGGAAGAAATTAATGCCATAATCAATACTCCTTCACTAAATGGTGAGGTAGCTAAAGCTTTTACATCCTCAAAGGCTTTTGTTGAGGCTACAAACAGGGAATTGAGGGACTTAAAGCCATTTGACTATATTTTTTTTCCTTCATCTCTTTGTACTTGAAACATTATAATCATTTGCTTATGAATAAAACATTTCTTTCATTTGCTATTAATAGGCCACCTTCCACTTACAATTTATCAAAAGTACATCCTTTTATAATTTTATGCCTAAACTTGAAAAATTTTCCTAGCTACTTACATACACTGTAAGGGGATTAAGTTATAACATAGTTCAAACAACTTAAGTTGTTAAAAGATTTAGCTGTTCATAATTTATACTCTTATGAGCCAAAAGTGACTTATGGTTTAAACCCATGTGTCGAGGAGCATAGTGGTTTTTTTTATTTGTTTTATTTTTTTTATGGATAGCATCCCTTCATAAACTTTCCATTGGTAAGCCCAATCCAGAGCTTGTCTTCAGCGACTACTTTGTATGTGCCGTTGGTATGTACTTCTTTGACCACATATGGTCCATCCCATCTTGGTGCAAATTTATTTCCGGTGCGATGAGTGGTAAAGATAGGCTTCCTCACAATAAGCAATAAGTCACCGACTTGAAAAGACCAAGAGTGCACCTTTTCATTGAAAGCTTCGAACAATTGAGCCTAGTAACACTCTAATTTCTGCTACACCTTTAGCATTTTCTCATTAAGGGCTTCTAATTCTTAGAGGTACAATTGGGTGTTATCCTACTATGTTAGTCCTTGTATAACAATCCTTAAAGATGGGACTTGTTGCTTAAAGAGGACAACGACCTCAACTCCATAAACCAAAAGAATATAGAGTTGCTTGTGTAAGAGTGCTGTAAATGGTTCAATATGCTCATAAAGCTTCTCCACTCCTTTCATGCCAATTTCCCTTCGATTTAGAGACTGCCTTCCTCTGCAGATTGCAGAGTGTTTTGTTGAGTGCTTCAGTTAGGTCGTTGGTTAGAATATAGTACATTGAGGACTTCCTTCGCCTGAAGCCAAACTTTTGGCACAACTTGTCGATTAGACTGCTAGAGAATGGCTTTCCATTATCTTTGATTATGTACCAAGCCCTATTACGGTAAATGATGTTGAGGCAAATGAAGTCAGCAACATTCTCCTTCTTGACTTCTTTGAGAGGAACTACCTCAGCCCACTTAGAGAAATAATCAATGGCAGCCAAGATGTGAAGGTGTCCGATGGAGGACTTTGTCATTGGTCCAACTACGTCCATGCCCTAAGCATCGAAAGGCCATAATGTGACAGTAGGGACAATGGTTCGAGTGGTTGATGGATGAAATTAGCATGAAATTGACTCACCTAGCAATTTTAGATAAACTTCATGTAATCTTTAACCATAGTTGGCCAGTAATACCCCATTCTTTTATGTAGAAATAGAGTTTCAGCCTAGACTAATGAGTACCACAAACTCTTAAATGAGCTTTTTCCATGGCTTGGGCTGCTTTGTTACAGCTTAGGCAATGTAGGAGGACTCCATCAAACGACCACCTATATAGTATATCTCTGAAATAGAAGAAGCGAGATGTACGCAGAAATTTTCCATATTTGAGGTAATCTATGAAAGATTGACGCTAATCTTCTTCCTTTATTCTAACACCTCAACAATGCTACTTTCATCTCCTTGGGGCTCCTCATCGTCAAAGGTTAGGGGAACCATCTTACTTTGACAAACAAGTTTGTGAGATTCCTTTTAGGCATGGCCAATGTGGAGGCGAGCTTAGCCAAAGCGTTGGCTTGCTAATTGTCTTTTCTTAACACATGCTTGAGTAACACATCTTTAAGCCATCTTATGAGCCTCTTGGCATGATTCAAATATAGGAGCAACTTGGACTTCTTGACTTCATAAGTCCCCAGCAGTTGATTAATCACTAGCTTTGAGTCATCATATACCTTGAGATGCAATTGCTTAATACCACCTGCCATCTCTAACTTGAGAATTAGAGCTTGATACTCAATCGTATTGTTGGTGCACTTTTGAGTTAATGTGAAGGAGTGTGGAAGAACCTCTCCATTTGACGTGACAAATACCACTTTGGCATTAACGCTTTTACATGCGGCTCCGTTAAAGTACATCTTCCATAGTGGCACAACTTCAACAAAGAGCACATCTTCATTTAGGAGGTCATGTGATAGGTCCCATTCGGTAAGGATTAGATGATCAACTAAGAAATCAGCTAAAACTTGTCCTTTTACAGCCTTTTGAGGGACATAGACTATCACGAATTGCTGCAATTAGAGATACCACTTTGCAAGTCTATCGAAAAGAATTGGACTTATCAGCGAGTTTGCTTTTGACACCAAATGAACCATATGTTCTTGAAAATAATACTTCAACTGTTGTATAGCAAAGATAAGAGCCAAGCACATCTTCTCAATTGGTGAGTACTTCAAGTCATTCGGCGTCATCATTCTGCTTAAGTAGTACAAGGTGTTTTCTTTCTTGTTTTCATTTTGCTGAGCTAATAGAGCTCCCACTGAGGATTGTTGTGCAGTGATGTACAAAGTTAGCAGATGTCCAAACACTGTTGTGGCCAACACTAGAGGCTTCATTAAGTATGACTGTATACTTTCAAATGTCTTTTTACAAGATTCCCCCCACTCAATGGGGACATCTTTTTTCATGCGTTAACTAAATGGTTGAGACCGCCTAACCAAGTTCAAGAGAAATCGCCTTATGTACGCCAGCTTTCCCTAGAGACTTTTAAGTTCATGAATATTTCGAGGCTCGAGCATTTTCAAGATTGCATCAATCTTTACTTGATGATCTCTATACCTTGGTGGCGAATAATGAATCCCAGAAATTTTCTAGATGCAACCCTAAATGCACACTTTAATGAGTTCATCTTCAGTTGGTATCTCCACAAATGTTCAAAGACCTTCCTTAGATCATCTAGTGGTGTTCTTTCTTTCTTAACTTGACTGCTAGGTCATCAGCATAGCACTCAATGGTCTTAGTGAGCATATCATCAAAAATATTCTACATGGCCTGTTGGTATGTATCCCTAGTATTCTTTAAACTAAAAAACATTACTATATAACAGTATATACCTTTAGGAGTGCCAAAGGTAGTTAATTCCTCATCCTCGAGCACCATACGTATGTGATTGTATCCTGAACAGCCATCCATGAATGAGAGCACTTAATGCCTGGTAGTGGTGTCAATCATTAACTTTATTATTGGCAATGGAAAGTCGTCTTTAAGGCATGCCTCATTCAACTCCTTAAAGTCAACACAAACTTGAATATGCCTATTCTTCTTTCTCACAAGGCAGGATATCCAAGTAAAGTACCTGACCTCCCGAATGAAACTGACCTCGATAAGTTTGTTAATTTTGACCTTGATTAAGGGAAGTAATTTAGGCCTGAATCAGCATTGTGCTTGCTTGACCAGTCAAACTCCATTTCTTACCGCCAGGCAGTGTACCACCACTTTTGGATCCAACCTAGGCATCTCCTTATATGTTCACACAAATACATCTTTGAATTCTTTCAATAAATTGATATATGCTTGAACTTCTCCCTGAATTAATGAAGTAAAAACATAGGTTGGTTGTGGGTTATTTTGGTCCCCCAAGTTAACCTTTTTCAGCTATCCACAATGGCCTTAATTCCTTCAAATTAGGGGAGGGTAATTTTAGCATCATCCTCGGTAAGTTCTCCTACACTTGGCGTAATGCAATAAGATGACCCAACACTCTCCCTGTCATTTCCTTTTCATTGTCCATCTTAACATTTGTGTGGATGATGGTTTGCATTTTTGCCTTCAAGACCTTATCACATGTGATGATTAAGTTTATATGGCACTTCATTCTTGATGAAATTCAACTTCAAAGCTTCTAGCCTATTGTCTTGTTTTGTTTAAGGTTTACTGTTTTGAGAACCCTTTTTCGACTTGGACCATGCCCTAACTTGTAGCTAAGCTAAGTCTATCAAAGATAAACACCCATGTTAACTTCCTTTGATTCGTCAAAGAGTGGCTGTTTTCAGTGATGTGATTTGTTGTTGCCCTATTAATAACGATACGGAGTGGACCCCGCTTTATGTATCTAAGACTAGCTTGTGAGTTTTTTCTTGGGAATTGCTGAGACAACTTCCCTAACAGCGATTGCTCTTGTGGGTTATATCCCATTTTGGTGAGAAGATTTTATGCTTTAGGGTCAAAACATTTAGATGTTCTCAACTCTTATGCCTTGACATGCTCCCCCTTCATTTTCTCTAACAGTTGATAGGGTGAACTTTTTTGATTTAGTTAAGTAAGAGGGAGGACCAAACCTTTTAAGGCACTATTCTCAGTAAGTTCCTCCCCTAGGCCATATCTGGAGAAAGATGGATCACTTGGGCTACCACAGTAGGTTGATACTTTACCATCATTATTTTCATTCTCGAATAGACTTTTTTTGTGGTATCACCTACATTCAAATAGTACTTAGCATCTATAAAATGGAATTTAGCCTCTGTGAAGGGCTTATTTTCACCAAGCACTCTTTTCATTGTATTGTTTTGAATCTGTTTGAAGTACTAATGTCAAGTGGAAGGAACCACACCATTTTCATAGAGCCATAAGTGGCCTAAGAGTGCATATAAGATGTGCGGGCATTTATCACATTAAACAAAGCTTGTGATTCCATATCATCTATCAGGAGTTTTATTTTGATCATGCCTAAGGCTAATTACCCCCATTGATTAAATCTCTGAATCATTAATCGACTCTTTGAAAGGTCATCCATAGGGATTTCCAATTCTTTAACAGTTTGGAGAGGTAAGATGTTTACCGTAGAACCCCCATCAAGCAAGATTATATTAATTCTTTACTCGTGGATGTAGTTAGAGACAAATAAAGGCCTACTGTGTGGTTGGGAACCCAACATCAAGTCTTCATCACTAAAACTAATTATAGTAATACAATTCTCAACAGGTGTATGGCATTTCTTTTGGAAGTCGCAAACTTCAAGAGGATAACCTTCTAACCGACTCCAGCCTTGGCTTGATCACTGAGGGTGATAGCATTAGCATTTGCTCTATCATCCTCTAGTGCAATTTTACCTTGTTGGACTAATTCCATAACTTTATCCTTGAATAAGAAACAATTATGGATTGGATGCCCAATCAAGCAATGATATTTATAGTACTTGGAGTTGTTAACCTTCTCGACCTTAGTGGGTCGCTTCATCTTGGGCAACTTAATAAGGTTTGCCCCAAGTAGGTTATTAAATATGCCCAAGACATCAAAGTTAAGGAATGGGTATGTTTTGAACTGCATCTCTTTCAAGATTGGCTTTTTGGCTTCGATGGAGGAGCCTCTTTCTTTTCAACCAGCCTTTCCTTTGTGGGTGGTTGGACAAACTTTGCCTTTATTGCCGTTACCTTAACTCCCACAGACTTTTTGTTTAGGGTTTTAGTGGCAAGTTTATCGATGGAGGGCTTGTCCCCTTTTTACTTATCTTTAGACCTTTGGGAGTCTTACACAAGAGGACCATAGACTTTACTGACTACCAGGCTCAACTCCATGTTATGGGCACGAGTGGCTAATTCTTCAAAAGTTCTGAGTTGGATTCCTTGTAAGACGTATCTCAACCCCTAGTATATCCATTGAATGCACATTTCCATGCAAGAAGTCTTAAATAATCTATCGTTGCAGTTCAGACTTTTGTTTCTCTAGCAATTGATGTATTTAATGAGAGGCTTGTCCTTCCATTGGCAAGTGTTAGTGAGTTCAACCATACTAATTGTTCACCTGGTGCTATAAAATGGTTGAGAAATTCTTGCTTTAATTGGTTCCAACTATCGATAAACCTGAGCTCCAGGTCGGTGTACCAATCGAAGGTGTTTTCTCTCTGTGATTGAACGAATTATTTGACAAGAAGGTCACTATAGGTTATAGCAACAGTGTAAGTTTCAATGAAATGGGCGATGTGCTGCTTTAGGTTCCCCATCTTGTTGAATTATTAGAACCTAGAAGGCTAATAACTAGCCAGTATCTTTAGGTTAACGATCCTTATCGTATAAGGTTTAACATAGGTGAGAGACGATTTGAAGGTCCCTTCAATCTTATTCCTAATGGTACCCTTAATGAAATCTTTAAGTTAATCCTAAGGAATGAAACTATCAGTAGAGATTTGAAAATTCTCTATAGCAGGCTTCTTGCCTTTGTCCATTTGTTGCCTTATTGACATCTCAGCTTCATCATGGCTTGTATGAAATTTTTCTTCCATCCTGCTAGCCTTGGCATTATCCCACCTTTTCAATTAACTTAAAGAGTCAAAAGTCCTATTCTTGTATATGTTTGGCAAGACCCTCAATGATTTTGGTTAGAGCTGCAATTTGATCCTACAAATTTGAAGTATCAATCATCATAACCAGAGCGGTATTGGCATAAAGCGAGGTGACTGAATGAGGGCTAGAAGGCGTCAAACCATTCTTGTTGTCTTCGCTTTCTTGGCTCTTATAGAGTGGATTGTTAACAATTTCAAGAATAAAGGTTAACTCAAAATAAGTCAATTGTCTTGCCAAGTCCCTTGTGACAACGCTTCTTCTGAAAACAACTCTTGAGGCACTAAAAACAATAAGTTTGGATGACTTAGTTTTTCCTCTAGCTATTTGAAATTTCTTTGGGTTTGATAAAAGAAGAAACGAAAGTTAGAGAGGTCCTATTGGGCGTGCCAAAAACTTGTAGACAAAATTTTTGGGATTGAATTTCTATTAATAAGAAATGTATACAAGTGTAATTATAATATGGATCAAATGAATTTTTGTGAGTTATATTCTCTAACTTGATCCTTTGATTATCCTTTCAAATTGAAAG
The DNA here is from genome assembly GCA_019155195.1 of Avicennia marina. Taxonomy (NCBI): domain Eukaryota; kingdom Viridiplantae; phylum Streptophyta; class Magnoliopsida; order Lamiales; family Acanthaceae; genus Avicennia; species Avicennia marina. The sequence goes on from CM032763.1 coordinate 4,152,059, forward strand.
ACTTGAATGTTCTTGTAATTCGTTAAAACATTTATAAATTTGATCTTTTTTAAAATTTGTTAGGCCTCTGGAAAATTTTAATTTCTTAGTTTGACACTAGGATTTTGGATCAAAGATTTAATGAACTCATTAAAGAACTCTTTGAATGTTGTAAGAGCACCTTAAATGTTGTTTGAAAAACGTGGTTGGAACTGAAGGAGTTTCTGAACTTTGATCTTCTTTGATATCTATTGGAATTTCAAATAATATTAATCCACTAGTTTAACACCTTAAATATAAATCAAACACTAGAATTTGATGAACTTCCGTAAAAAACGCCTTGAATGTTGCAAAAACGACTTTAAACTTATGAAGAGATAATCTAAACTTCTTCCAAGACTACTTACTTGATGTCTACATTTATAATATTTGTGACGTAGAATCCACCTCTATTTATAAGAGTAGAAAATGTCTTGCTACCATAAAAATTTAATAATGTAACAACATTTGATTGGTTGAATATATTCAATTTAACATCATTTTCTTTAATTGAAATATTATAATTTAATTGTTAAATTAATAATATTCTCTTTTCAAAGTTAAAAGATTTGACATGTAGCACAATTCCATTGACCAACTTTAACACTTACAACAATTTAATTAGATCATCATATTTGTAATAAAATATCAACTTATTTTATTATTTAATTCTAAGAATTCTATTCAATTTGTTTCCTCAAACATAAATAATAAAAAAATTGATATTTAATACAAATTTCGACGTAACCCTTTCATTGGAAGTAAAATTTGACTTTCTACAATATATAAATGATAAAAATACATTAACAGAAAAATAATTTAAAGCATAATTTGAAATAGAAAAAGAAATATTCATGGATCACAACATATATGAAAAATATGGAGATTGCGTTCTGTGTTCGTACACCCCCTTACGAAAAATGTCCGTTCTTAAGTATGACCTTGAATAATATAAGATACGCTGACAAATATATAATACGTATTTGTTCATAACCATTATTAATATAGCTTCAAACAAATTGACTGGATTAATTTCAGATGATATTCATATTAGTAGGGAGAAAAAAAAGTATATAATTTTTATTCCAGAGACTATCATAAATACTTGATAAGATTCAGAAATAAGCTGGTTTAAGAATCACCGAGGGGGAAGAAGGGGACAAGGGTCACGCATGGTATACAGTGATTAATTAGCTGGAAACCTCTCGGGGAGTGGTTATTCCAATTTATCCCCACGCACTTCCAATCAATCATCAACCGGCACGTGTCACACAATTTCGACTCGCCACTTTGGATACGATTTCAAATTATCTAACAAATACTAGAAAATTTTGCACGAGCAAAAAATTATTATATTTTATTTAATAGAAATAAAATTATTTATATTTAAAATAATAAAATAAAAATATCCAAGGAATTCCAAAATGGAGAATGTTAGAGAGACAATACAAATGAAAACTATAATTTAAAAGAAAAAAGAAAAAAAGTATTAAAAAATAAGAAAATGATAAAAGATCAAAAGAATTCAACAATGAAAAAAATGGAAAAAAAAGACAAAAATATAAGTTAAAAGAAAAGATAGAGAGAATATGAAAGAATTTATTATCTAAATTTTTATAGAAATTCATGAGAATATGAAAGAATTTTATTATCTATATATTTATAAAAGTTCACTTTATACAACTAAAAATCCTTATTTCTCTAATAACTAGTAAAACTTAAACATTCTATGTGTCCATGTTTATAAAAAAATAATATGATTTCATTGATTGCAATAAAATATAAAATTATTATATTTTTTAGTAGTTCAATAATACAATAAAGCTACTTAATTAAACATTTTTAATAAAAGATATAAAGCAAAAATTATAAGTGATAAAAAAAGATGAGAAAAAGAAGAAATTAAATGTGAGTTAGAAAAAAGAAAGAAAATTTAAAGTGTTAGTGATGAAGATAAAAAAGAGAAAAATAAATATATTTTAAGTCATTCATGTTGAAGACTTAAATTAGTTATTAGAAAGTGTCAATAGATTTATTAAGATAGGTATTTAAGAGAATTTAATTAGATGGCTGACTTTAATATATGATATAGAATCATAATACATATCATAGAAAGTATAGATAATTAGTTATAAAAAATATTTTTTAAGAAATTCATAAAAAGACCTTTTCGCAATAATATTATAGCCTAGGAGTCTAGAATGGTATAGATAGAAGAACGAATAAGCCCTTATCAACATAACAGCTCTGCATAAGGTTCCCCCTTTTGCATTGAAGCAATGCAAACAATAAAACAGTTACTGTTTCCTACAAATCAAATATTAAATACTCATCGATGCAATTAAGGAACAGAATGTAGATATTCTGTTCATGACTGAGTAATAGAATTTACAGATGACAAGCGCTAATGAAATTCCAGAAAGTAGTACATCAACCCCTATAAACTAACCACTATTTCCGGACACAAACAAAGAAGGGGGAGCTGCATCCTTGTTCTCAGTCTCGTACATGAACTTACCACATTCTGTTCTCTTCACTGCCAAGGTTTCAATTCAAAGAAGCAAAACTAAGATAATTTGGTCATAACCTCATCTTGGGAGAATTTATATCATGAAATATCGTCTCAGTAAAGAGAAGCAGAGTAATGCATAGCGAAAACAACAGAGAGACGACCCATCAGCAATGTTTCCTAGGCAGCACCAAATCTCATAATTTAAAATTGAGCATAGATAAAATGGCTGCCATCCAGAAGACCATTAACTTACTAATTTAATTTCCAGCATTCATTGTTTGACCCAGAAAAGTTCACATAACTATTGGTCGAATATCCTACAAAGATTACAGGGTTTGTCCTTTGCTTCAACATTGTTTTTTTTTTAATCCAATTCATGTCACTTTCTCCAGTGGTCCAAAATTTCAAGCATTTGGAGGCAATAAGTTTCTAGATTTTTCACATAAAATGACTGGATTTCTTTCATCCTACAAGCCAACACCACTCATATGATTCTGTCCACAATCAGCAACAAATTTTCTATTTATTCCTCTCCAAGGACTCTAGGGAATACCCCTCAATTGTAGAGCACCCAATAGCACCAAAAATGCAGACAAATTTTCCTCATGTTGCTGATGATTCCAAGAATAGTCAGTGAATCTTCTTCAACTCTCCACTTTTACCAATGTGCAGGCTATCAAAGTACTATAATAATCGCAGCTGATATGAGAGCCAAAGCTAAAAACTTCCAGAAAAAGACAGAAACCGCAGAAGATTAAACAACACCAATACTTGATTAACCACTATATCAATTTATGCCAGATAGACAAAGCCTAATACGACCCAGCATAAGTGTGGAAACATTGGACCTACCAAAAATTCTAGGAAGTAAAAGAAGAAACATATATTAGTTTGATAGCTGCAGATTGAATTTTTATTGGCTCTCCAAACAGAACAAACAACACATACAATAGCATAGGTAAAGGCAAAAGGAGGGATGATGTGCAAGAGGATTTCTTTGCATTTTTCCTTATAAGAGCACTTACTGAATATTCAATTTGGGAGTTTGAGTAGCTGAATCCTTGCGAAAAAGAGCTTTGATGAGCAAACTGCCATAGAGATTCACCCAGTAATAATAAGCAAAAGATTTTGTTTCTGAGTGATTCTTGTAGGGCCTAATAATACCTAAATATGCTGAGGTACAGCCAAATAATAATAATAATAATAATAATAATAATAAAAGAAACCTGTGCATCAGAACCAAACTGAGTTCCAACTGCATCCTTCTTTGCAGATCCATCAGCACCCCTAGCAGGTCCCTTGGTGTCGCCCTGACAGTAGGTCACAATTTATCATGATACCACAAAGAACTAGATTTTAAGAAAAAGTTATAAATTATGCTTATTTTCATACCTCTAACTGAAACATCGATGGCGTTCCAAAATATCCACAAGAATAAAAAAAAAAGGGGTTAGATTGAGCTCATATCATTTACTTATAGCTCGAAAAACCAGCCAAATCAAGACTATGAGAGAGAAAATAATGCAAGGCATGTTAGCTAATAAAACTTTTCTCATCCAAGTCATATGGCAAATAAGACAGAATGAAAATTGAAATGTTTCCTTTGTGGGGATGGGGTGGAGGGTGGGGGTGAAATAAAAAGAACAATGAACCAGAGATGATAAGAGAACTTCAAATACCTCTCTGTACCTGGCCAAATAGGCCTTCAGCGGAGGTATGTAATCCTCAAAACCTAAGGTTGCCATTGCCCACAACAGATCATCCCCATTAATTGTTTTCCTTTTCTCTTTTTGGCACTTATCACTTGCCCTATTCAGCAAATACAACACAAAATGGAATGCAGTCATAAAACGTGAAAAAAAAAAAATCATAACAGCCAGTTCAGCTGCCTACTTTCTACAACCAATTATAAGTTGTTAGTCACCTATAACTTCTTGGACATATAAAGCAGTTACGAAAATTCTGAAGCATTTACTATCAACAATACAGAGAGACACAAGGGAAAAGACTAGCCTTCCCAGCTCTATAAAAAACAAGCCTTCATAGTTAAGGTAATCTCCAGTCATTTTTCTAGGACGATTTACAAGTAAAACATCACAACAATTTAAAGCTTCCAAAAAACTTGCTAAATGAGATCCATGTGCTGATTATAAATTCACAGCTTATACGACAGTTATAACCATTTTAAAGAAAAAGGTTGATTGGAGACTGCAGATAATCAGTTCGTTGCAGTAGAATCAAAGGAATAAATAGTGGACAACATGGATTTTATTCAAAATTATTTCTAACACTATGGTGGCTGTAAATATAAGCAACAGGAAAAAGTGAGAAGCCACACTTGAATCACTTTTATAGTTTTAACCAAGTAATCACTTGCTACGCTAGAGCTACTTGAGGGGTATCATGTCACTGACTTGACAACCATGTATCAACCCTTTCTCGAATGTTACTCCTACATAACAAATGGATAACCAATACGAAAAGACAAGATTCAGACTGATCGTAGTGACCAGGCTTAGAAAAATTTGAAAATCAAAATTAGTAAGACATGGAAAAGAATTGCAACTGCTGAGAACATAACAGGCGGATGCTCAGACAAGATTGGGGATGCAAAGCGGACCAAAAGGACCAGATGTTCACAAATCCTCTAAAATAAGAAGATAACTCTTTATGCTCATCCTTTTACCCCTTCTTTCAAGCTTAATTTCTTAGCCAGCCTCATTGAGTGCTAATTAGTTCATGCCACTGGGGAAAATGAAAATTAGCATTATTCATACAGGGAACATAAAGGTATAATAGAAATCCAACTGCCACCTATAAAGGGGAAACAATCTTACCACATAACTAAAATGGAAAAAATGGCCCATGTCACCGAACTTTATATTTATTTGAAGTCCTATTAATCAATAGAATTACAGATATCCTGAAACAAGCACATAAATCATTTATCTTGCCACAGCTTCTTTACGGCCACATAATTAGGGGATGACTCTATCACCATCAAACACACACCAAGGAAGAGTTAATGGGAAAAGCCTTCACCTGTTTGGCACTGGTTTGTCAATTAGAGGCTTGAGATATAGCAAAACAATGCATATACTAGGAAATGAAGAATCCCTGTTGTTACGCAGGACTGAAATCAAGTTCAATTTATCTTTCTCTTGTTAAGATGAAATTATTGAAATGCTTGAACGGCTGGGGTAAAAGAAGTAATTTAGAAATGCAATAAAGAAATATCAGCAAATTCAAATTCCAATGAAAGTGTCATCTGCGTTAGAGGTAATAATTGTCCATGGGTTGGGGAAGAAGATTCGCCATTGTAATACGTTAAATTAATAGCGAATACCAGTAATGTATGTGCAAGAAAAATATTCAATTACAGACACGCATGGCCACATAAAAACACAATTTAGTAGAACATAACATCCATGAAATATATGAACAACAAAAAGAAATTTTTTCATGTAAAAGAAAGTAAGAATAAAGAGCCAGAGCAGACAGGTTAGGGAGACAGATTTACAGGCATTTACCATGTGTAATAAATTGGGTCAATCAAATGTTGCATTAAGTAAGGCCCTCACTTTCACTTTTCATTTCTCATGTTCCTTGCATGATATCTTTCAGAATTAGAAATTCAAAACATACCTCCAAAAGTTTAATTGCTAATATTTTAAATATCTTAGGATATTCTCCTGCAACCCTAAAGGCATACAAACAACTTTAATATGTATATGCCATTGTAAAGGCCGCGGACAACATATTTTAAAAGCATGACACTGTTAAGAATGAATCATAACATCACCAATTAGAAGATAAGCCAACACTCAAACCACTCCTCAGAAAATTACAATGAAAAAGACAACACCAATTGACTTCAAGGAAAGTCAGCAATATGAAGAAAAAACAGACCAAAAAGAACGCGTACAACTCAATCAATTATAAGGAAAAGAAAAACTCGATTCAACCTTCGGCACGGTAAAATCACATTAAACCTGGCCCCGAGCAGATCGAATCGGGGATGAAAACACAAAAAAATACCCATTCAAATAAACTAGCTACTATTCAGAGCAGCTTAAGTGCGTACTCGCTAGTAATGAAGCTGATGAACTCGGAGACACATTCCTGAACGGTGTCCTTCGCATCCTTGGCAATCTTTGCATTGGCAGGTAGAGCCTTCTTCATGATGCGGCCAATATTCGCAATAGGGAGAAAGCGGTCCTGCTCACGCACGCTAGACTGCGGGCTGTGATCCCCGCCGCCGCTCTCGTGGCTGCCGCTGCCACCGGCCACGCCGTGGCCTCCAGGACTGTCCGCCATCCTACGAGCAAGAAAAGAAACCCTAGCCCCATACACAAAGCACAATAAAATAAAATAAAATAAAATAAGATAAAAATAGAAATAATTCACCATAGAAATAAAATTCACCATCACAAAATCAAAGAAACAAAGAAAGAGAAACAGAAAAACCCAACCCAGTTCACGTAAATTCATATCACACAATTATATTACAAGATCAGAAACATGAATAATTTCACAAATAGTAAGCGTATTAGTGCGTGATGTGGGGAGGTGAACAGCACCTTGAAGTGGTGTTGAGATTTGTATTTGGCGCGCTGGACAGAAAGAGAGAGCGGATTGGGCGATGGGATTGGAGAGATCTGAGAGGGGAGAGAAGGGAAGATCGGACGACGGAGAGATGAGGAAGGAGACTTGTTTATTACAAAAACTAGTGTTAATATCCTTTTTATTGACTACAACTTTTCATCAATACATTGTATACTGTATAAAAATACCTACGACTACTGTTTTCTCTTGTATTCTTGCATATGTAATATTTATTATTAACTATCCTTAATTTATGGCATCGATGTCTTGATGGTGGCGTGTATATCATCCAAGAAAAGATTAGGAGCTTTAAATAATTCTCACAACGTTGGTTTGCCAATTTTCTTCCCTTTTTATCCCATTAAAAATACGTGTTGCGTGTGCATTAACGTCTTTTAATAATATTTTTTATTTTTATTCTATAGATACATAAATAATTAAAATTTAATCATTATTTCTAGTCAAAATTATATTATTTATATATATGTGTGTGCACATTCATACTCATATTTATTTGTATATTAATAAAAAATGTACATTCCATATAAATGTGTATTTCTTAAAAAATTACTAACTTTATCAATTATAATAAAAATTAAATTATTATATTTTTAGATTTTTAATAATAAAAATAATATTGTTTACATATTAAAATTATATTTAAAAGAAGCCCCCGAAAAAAGATAGAAGACTCCCTCTCAATGGGAAAGTCCCTCGTTCTGTCACTCTCCACTTTTTCCTAGGATAAACAATATGATAATTAAAGGGATGTTTATTTAGGAACTCATCTTTCCATTGTCCATTACCTTATCAAAACTTAAGCTACCAAAGATATCAATTTATAAAATTTTTATTTAAATTTAAATTTAAATTTTTCATCTCTTATGTATATAACTAACAAATCATTCTTTAATTATTATATCTATTTATAATCAAATTAATACTTATATATATATATATATATATAACACATACACTCACATTTATATATATTTATACTCTATAACTTAATTATTATTTGATAAATATTATTATTATTATTATTATTATTATTATTATATATTTAAATAAATCCAAATTTTTAGAATGTCAAAATCTTCTCTTTCTTCTCAAACGTTCTACTCATCATAACATAACTTTCACCAAACATTATGACTCAATAAACCCAAACATAATGTATAGGTTTCACGTATAGATGTGCATCTTAAAACCTCAGCTTGTGATTGAATGTCTATCTTAATTTTATTTTGCATTTCTCAAAGAATTTCTTTAAAATAAAAACAAGTGTATCTAAGTCTAAGAAAATATCTCTTTTAAAAAAAACACTTTTCCTAACCTTTTTTTTTTTTTGCTTTTTTCTCCCTCATTTATTCACTAATGCCCACTTATCTCTCTCATTTTTTACCACAAACTTAACCATCTTTTTTCTCATCCATACTAATGTATAGGTGTTGGCATTATTATGCAAAGCGTGGCAAGGAAGTTGGTGCACTTGAAGCTAACCCCCTTTCCTAAAGTTGATGACAATCCACTCTATACAAGCAAGAGAGATGAAGCTTGCAAGGATGGTTCTACACCATCTAGCATGTGCTCAAGTGCCTCATCTACCTCCAATATTGTTTTAATCATGATGAATAATACGTCAAGTCTAAAAGACCAAATTGCTAGATTAACCAAAGTTATCAAAAGGCTTGTCAAGCATCGAAGAGCATGACTTGTGAATTTTGAGACAGATGGAAAAAGTAAACAAAGCTGATATTAGCTGTGTTGTGGAACAGGCTTGTGAAATCCATGATGAGATTGAGACATCTATAGAGCAACAAACGAGTGGAAGAAACCCTTAACTAGAGACTTCTATACCAAGTCATCCTAGACGTACGCTTAACCTAATGCTAAGAGAGTTGATAATTTGAAGAGGCTAACAAGCTATCTACTACCTAAGTTCCAATAGTTCAATGGCAAGAGAAATTCAAAACAATTTGTCCAATCATTTAAGAGAAATGCATTTGATTAGTACATTAATTTAGAGCTTAAGTTCATCAATAGTAAGGCGAGTAACTAGAGCAAGAGTTTCTCAATTACTTCTATAGCACTAGAAAAATGTTAGCATGATTGAGCATACAAACACTTGTCAGTGGAAAGAATGTTAGCATGATTGAGCATACAAAATGTTAGCATGATTGGAGAAACTTAACTTTGAACTATAAAAATCGATTCTTTGAAGCTTTAAGCATAAAGATGTGCATACAAGGCATGCATTAAGGGCTGAGATGTACCCTTTAAGAGATCTAATTCAAAACTTTTGAAGAGTCTCAAGCACATAATACAGGATTGAGCATGGCTATAAGCAAAGTTACTGATATTGATCTAAGAGTTCTATAAGCAAAAGTATAAAAGGAGCAATCCTTCCACAAAAAGTCCTAAATAAGGAATCCCTACTACGATATACGAAAGCTATCAATATACAATGAAGAGAGAAGACAATAGGGAAAAGGAAAGTTTCTCAAAAGCTAAGAATGCCAACTTTGAAAGAGATGCAAATCAAAACCCACTCTTTTCTTATCTCATACATCTCAGAGATATTTAATTACCTATTCGAGGCTAAACTCATGAAATTGCTTGAAAAAAGCAACTTGAAGAAGCTGAGAGGACTACTAACCCTAAATACAACAAGTACCATTGTCTAGTTGAGTACTCTATACATGATTGTTTCACATTTAAAGACAAAATCGTGGAGTTAGCTTGCCAAGGGAAGATCACATTCAAGGAGTACATTGCAAACACCAACTTTGTCAATCTCAATGAACAAAGTAAGGGATCTAATGAAGCACATAGATCCCTAGATGAAGCTAGCTGCCTTAAAAAGAAGAGCCAAGCATCCACCAAAGACTACATGTTTGTAATGACTTTCACGGATGAAGATTTAACGTTGGGCTCCCAACCCCACAACAAGCCACTATTTGTTTTCAGCTACATTCATAAGCAAAGGATCAATAGGATGTTGATCAATGGTGACTCCATAATTAATATCTTGCCCCTGTGAACATTAAGAAACCTTGGAATCCTTATGGATGAGTTGTTAAAGAGTCAATTGATGATCCAAGAATTCAACTAAGGGGGCAAAAGGCCTTGGGGATTATAATCGTGGAGTTGCTGATAGATATGAAGTTAAATGCTTTATTTCATATCATATATGCCAAGATATCATACAACTTACTCATAGGCCAGTTGTGAGTCCATGAAAATAAGGTAGTTCCTTCACTTAGCACCAATGTTTCAAGAACAATCATGATGGTGTGGAGAGAAAACTGCTTGACGAAGGCAAGTCCTTAATTGAAGCTAAGTTGCACCATGTTAATGCCAAATACTATTTGAACAAGGCGGGAACTTCAAAGGAGAGGTCTTTCCAAATGAAAAAGAGATAGAAGGACAACCAAGTGAAGTAAAATGAGGTAAATAATGTGTATTCCTCTAGAAGTCACTTAAAAGGGAATCACAAGACAGGCAATATTTTCAAAGGATTGGTGTTACTCTTGACCCAAAGTGACAAAAAGCTTCCTTTTCAATTGCCCAAAAAAGTTGAAAAGGAATACGCCGAGGTGTGGGAGTTAAGGACAACAAATTATTTTTGACCAAAGGCATACAAGCTCCTCACCAAGGCAGAATACAATTTGCAATAGCACTCACTATTGGGAAAACTCCCTTAAAAAGCCACAAACCAAAATTCACAAGGAAAATTTGGGTATGGCCAACAAAACCTGTTAGTGTTACTATCAAAAGGGCTTCCACTAATCACATCACCAAAAAGGGTTAATGTAAAAAAGTTAACTTAAGTGCTCATGCTCAATGGACTCTTTCCACCTACAAATCGAGGAAAAACCAATTAAAAAAAAAAAGCAAATGGAAGATGGCAAGAAAAATAAGATGAGCAAGAAAGAAATAGTCATACTACTTCATATGAAAATCAATTGTCAAATTAATTCAAAAACAAATACTTCTTGACACAATCTAAAACTATCAGACCAAATTCAAATCAAACATTTCTTGACAAGAGCATAAGTTATCAAAATAAATTTGAAACTCACTAGCATAAGTATAAATTGTCAGATCAAATCAAAATACTCCTCAAAGTATGAGCATAAACTATAAGTTACTTATAGCCTGCAAGTTTAAACTATGTTATAAATTAATCCCTTTATTAGATATATAGCTCTAGCTTCAATATTTTTCTAAGTTCAATAGCAAATTTATGATATGCTATACTTTTAATTCATTACACAAAGTTGTATTTGTCATGATGGATTGTCACAAAAATAAAAAATAAAAAATCAATTCATCATGCAATGAAAGGAAAAAGGAGAATGATTTATTAAGGAATGAAATGCCTTTCATAAGTATGGCATCCACAACAGGAGAAGAAAAAAGGATTTTAGTCAAATTTAAACAAAAAGGGTCAAAAGTTTCTAATTCCCCTCTAGTAGTCTTTAGGTGCTTTTTTTTTTTTGAAGTTTTTATGGTTTCAACTACCTCACCATCCAATAAGGGGTGTTCTCTACGGCAATTGTCTCTATGATTACACAAACTTTAGCCTTAGCATTTTAAAGTAATTGACTTCGCTGCTTTGGAGATATAAACAAGGATTCTACTTTAGTGTGTTGAATGTACTCAACTTCCTTAATCTTCCTATTTCAAATTCCTCAAGGTAATTCTTTGCTTCAATTAGCTATTGGGCAATAACCTCATAAGTTTCTCAGCTACACCCTTGGCAACCCCATCTTGATATTAGCTTTCTTCAACTCCTTGAAACTCCATCTCAAAATTACCTAAGTGGACTCCTTTTCAACTGCATCTTGAAGTTGTCTTTGTGGACTTCTCACTGATGTCACATCAAAGTAACCTTCGTAAACTTCTTGTTAGGTCCATGTTAGGTTGGCTTCTCTTGACTTCTCGTTGACTCTATCTTAAAGTTGTCCTCTATGTTTTCCTCGTCAACTCCCTCTTAAAGTTGCCTTTATGGACTCCTTATTAACCTTTATCTCAAAGATTGGTTGTTAGTTGCTTGTTAAAGTTATCAATCACTTGCTAAAGTCGCTTGTTGATGGCTAAAGCAGCATGTTGCTTGCTCTAGTCATTCATCAAAAATGTAGTGGAGCATCTACAAACTAAGATCACTTAGCAGAACGTCTCATGGGGCAAAGCCAACAAAGTCGATCACATGGCAAAGCTTCTTCTTCAAAGCTAATAAAGAAGAATCATTTGATAGGGTAACTTCTTCTTCACTACTTCTGCAATAAGTGCTAATTAATGAAATCCATTTTAATAATGAGTGAATGAAATCTTTTATGATAAAAATGCTTTAGGAAATGATGGGATCACACTTACAATAAGAGAACAAAAAAGAAGAAAAGAGTGTCGTGTAGAAAGTTTCTTTTAAAAGAAGAGAGTTTGAAAAGAAACAAGAAAAGAAAAGGAAAAGGGAAAATCAAAAATAGAAGAAAATTGTGAAAATTAAAAAAGGAAAAAAGGAAGTAAAAATGAAAGAAATGAGGAGAAAAGAAAAGAAAAAGAAGAAAAAGGAAGAGCGAGAGAGAGACAAGAACGAGGGTTGCATTCAATGTCTGAATAAAGGGGTCAGTCTTTCAATTTTAGCCTTCGGCCCTGTAAACAAACTGGCAACACCCCTCTAGCCCAAGCCCAACTTCTTGTCAGCATCATTAACATGGCTTGGGCCACAAGATTAAGCCCAATTTCTTGTCAGCATCATTAACATGGACTTGGGCCACCGTTGTCGCGCCTCTCCCCAAGCCCGTTGCCCCGCCCCTTGATGAATCTGCTCCAGAGCTAGCCAGTCTGCCGCTGCGTCTGTTCTAGCGCCGCGCCCCTTGGGCTTCCAATCAAACGCCCGGTCGCCTCACCGCAACCCCCCGCCCCCCATGATGCGCCTCCACCAACCGCCTGAGGAATCTGCGCCTAGGAAAGACAGGGTCTTCGCCAAAGCAATACCAAAATATCGCCATCGCAGCCTTTCAGCATCACCGCTGTCTGCGGAAACCGGGATTGCACGAGGACAAGCCCAACGAGTTTGGTTACCACACCTAGCAGCCTCGGATATTGTTGCCACCATCCTCGGCTCAGCGTCGCCCCTCCCACTTGCTGTAGCACTTTCAGTTGCTTGAGGGTGTTGTGGTGAAATTGGTAGCGAGGGGCAAGGGCGCCACAGAGTGGCACGGCAGCACTCAAGACAGTCTCCCTGCAGGTGGCCCACAGGGCTATGGAAGAAAGGGTCCGATGCTTGCCGGAGGCGGTGGCATGACGAGACGGGGTTAGGAGGGGGATGTGAATTCTTTGACACAGCTGATGTGATTGAACCTGTCAACGACTCGGTTGTCTCAAAAGGGCCTTTGATTTCTCCAAGAGGTTGCATATGCCAAAAACAATATAACAAAAAATTGAAGTAAAATAAAAGGTAGAAGGAAATAGCTTACAAGAAAACCATTGCAGAAGAGGAGGATAATGGGATGGATGTCGTTTCTTCGTGGTGATTCAGAGAGAGGGAAACTTCCCAAACCTGGGAGATTTGACTCAAAACGGGTTTCTAGAATTGATTGATTGTTTGCTTGATATCGATTAGCGGCCATGACATGCAGGTTAATTTCCTATGCGGCACATTAACCAAGCATTAACAAATTTTGTATTCTTCATTTACTTCAATTTTCATTTAGTGTTACAACACAATTAAGTTCAAACTCAAACAGTGTTACATCATGTAAGCAAAACGTGCAGCACTTAAAGTCGAAGAGAAGATGTCTAAAAGCTTCAGCTTACTGCAAATATAGTGTAAGATAATGGAAAATGGTGTGTGACCGAAACATGTCCAAAACTTTGATGAATTTATCAGCCATGGATACTTGGATAACATAATATCTCAGTATGTTTTGAAGCTTCTAGGATGACCGAAGGCCAGTCTTTTCTTGATTGACGATGCAACATCAATCAACCACACATTTGCCTTGACCTTAGCAAGGCTGGTGGAGATCAAACAAGGGGCCATCCTTTACTCAATTGAAGAAATGGGAAATGCCTCAGCACCTGCTGCTTTCATAATCTCATGCTGCCAGGAAAAGAAAACGAGCTATTACTTCAACTTATTTAAGGAAAGGTACAACACAGAGAGATTCAAGGATGTCAAGTGTTCCAGATCCTCCAGAAATTTGCCAGGCTTTGGTAATTTGGCAGAAACGGAAGCAATTACAAAGTTTCTTTTTCAAGAAAGATCTAAATACACAAATGTCAGATTCAGTAATTTTCTGGAAAATTATCAAAACCATAAAATCAAGTTGAGGGTTATTTATTGCTACATATAGGAAACAGAATTATCAGTCTCTTCAAGTGGCAATGTCAAATCAAAGAACAATGTCATGTGAACAAATAATAAACTTAATAACTTCAAATGCACAGCCTGAAACAAAGAATTGCTCATACAACATTATATTATACTTTTCTTGCGACTGCTGGGAACCTGATTTTCAATTTTAAGAAACAAAGTCAAGTAGATTATAGCCTGGAGGAGATGCAGCATTGTAAAAAATCAAAGTCAATGCTAGTTTCCTATTAAGATTCGAGATTGCTGATCAGTACAAAAACTACTGAATTAGAAACACAAGAGGCAAGAATTCCCAAGCAATCTGTTTACCTGCAATATTGATGTGATCCTCCCTGGACCATCCTGATTCCCATAACAGAAAGCAGAATCAATGAATTCTCTACTAAAGCTTGACTTATATCTATTCATTGCCATTACCAATTCACAAACCTCAAATTGTTTCTTCATCCATGATATCTCCTCCCAAGTATTTGATTCTATGGATTTCCACGAATTAGGAACTTGGATTGTCTCCACATGCTGTAATATCCTAAGACTATCTGTCAGTATTACACAAATTAGCATCACTAATTAACATTATTTTTCAAATTTTCATAATGTCTAATATGGAACACCCTTTATGGACACATACAATCTGATCAACAATTGCATTACAAGTCAGCTGGCATCTCAAAAAGAGCAAACACAGATTCAAGGTGTTAAGAATTTGCTTTGCAAAAATCCAAGAGGAATACAAGTCAATCACAATCTATATGTCAAAGAGACATGTAGCAAAAAATCAAGTTAAAGAGCAATTAAGTTTAAAAGTTTGAAAAACGGGTCCTTAATGTCCTACATGCACAAAAAGCCAATTGTACAGGTCTCATGCATGAGCAATCTCACTAATTAAATCTATAACACAAGACAACCAAAATTAATGAAATCATCTAAATTCTAATTTTTATGTAGAATTAAACAAACTATGGAGCAGATAGGTCAAATGCAACTGCCAGAAGTCAAGACTCATCATTCAAATGCTACTCCACAAGTTATGATCCAGTGACTTACTTGTGATGAATGCTTCCATCCACAATTCACGCTTTGACCATGATGGTGCAACTTCTCGAAAAGGTATTCCAATTTTCAAGCATGTGCTGCACAAATTCAGAATGTAACAGTTGCATCATGATGATTATTTATTCATCTATTCCTTAAATACAGAACAGCAATACCTTCATGACACATATGATACCATACAAACTCTAGCCAGTATGTTGTTGCTAATAGATACCAACGAACACTTCAATACTTACTACAACAATATTTGATAAAAAAGACGTATAAATGTGTACTTTTACTAGGTGTGAGAAAGAGAAAAACAGTTCATTGGAAGGAATGGACTTACCCTCTTATCACTTGGCGTATAACTCCTGGAAGAACACCATCACTTATTGGAGCAGTCTGAACTTCAAGGGATCTCAAACTTCGTAATTCATGCTGCTCAACAGTGCTATCATCTCCTTTCTCCTGAAACCAAATTTTCAAGAAGAATTAAGTACCAACAAAGAGTGTAATTGAACTACGTATGCCTCTAAAATCTACAATGCATGACAATGCTTCATATTGTATGGGAAAAGGCACTTCTACTGAAACTTGAATTCATGAATTACAACAAAAATTGGATCCAAGATGCTGACAGGCATCAAAATATACATTTCGAAACAGGTTTGCCAACACAGTAACAACAGAGGAAACAGAGAAAGGATTCCCAACATTCAAATTAAAGAGACCTTATTTAACATCAATAATCACTTCATTCAGCAGATCGTCAGGACAAAAATGATAATTTTGATCACACCAGAACATTTTTTTACTCAGATTGACTTATTTCGAGCAAAAATCTGAAAGACCATAAGACTTTACTGGGCATTTACATTGCAAAAATCTTAAAACAGGTTGACAGAAAAGACAGAGACTACCTAAAAGAAAAGGAAAACCCTGGCTGACGTACAATTTCCCACACACTTCACACTTCAGTACTAATTTTGGCCCCATGAGCATTTTGGGGACTCATATCTCTACAAGCCAATATGTTGATATAAATATTTACAAGTCAAAATATTGATAAAAATCTCCACTTAGGAAAAATTTTCAGTTTTCGATTGCTTCTTGTCTGGTCATAGCATTCACCACTCATGAATAATCACCTCTTGCTATTTACACTTGTGATTATCTAATTTGAACAACATTGCTTGCAGTGATGCCCAACAGTTTACCACTAAAGCAGGTTTGCCAATGGCTTATCAAAGTCAAATTATAAACTAACGACCAGATCCGTCTTACTAATGCAAGTTCAACCCTCATAAGATACTTACAAAATAGATGGCTGACATAGTTAGTAACTCAAGCCAAAGATATCTACATGTAATATATAAAATTTTAGTAATTTACTACTCACCTTGAAACAAACAACAAAAAAGTTTGTCAAACAGCCTTCCAAAATTTGATCCCCATCATTTGATAACAAAAGTTCAGTAACTGAAGGTGGCCTCATCTTCTCCAAA
Source organism: Avicennia marina (assembly GCA_019155195.1). Taxonomy (NCBI): domain Eukaryota; kingdom Viridiplantae; phylum Streptophyta; class Magnoliopsida; order Lamiales; family Acanthaceae; genus Avicennia; species Avicennia marina. Next base: position 4,169,121 of record CM032763.1, read on the forward strand.
TGCTTTCTTAGCCTACCTAGAAACATTAAGTAATTAAGGCATCCAACATATGCTGCATGTAACCCTTTTAACACCTAGAATAAAGTCTAGACATATGCCACAGCATTATATGTAGCAGAAACCCAAGTCTAAAAAGAAACACAAAAATTCTGAATACCAAAACTTCAATCAGCTAAAAAAATACACGTTTCAGTTTCACATCAGATCTGAAAAACAAAATCGCACACAAGGATTACAGATAAACACAACATTTATACCTGACCCAATCTGAATACTTTGCATCAGCAAAATCCCTGCCTTTACCCACCACTGCCAAATGGGCCGCATTCCCTCTAACACCAAAAACAGGCGGAACATATCCACCTATGTGCAAATACACATCCAAAGACTCTGAAATCCTTCCTTCATCAAAACCACTCTCCAAATGGTCCAAATTCTCCGTACATCCACCAATGAGGGCCGTTATTGCCAATTCCTCCCCAAATTTTCTTTCTTTTACAACAGAACTTACAACTTTTCTCATAGAATCATTGACTAGATGCCTAACTATGGAGTCCCACATCATTGCTCGGTTTGATAATTCCCAAAATGAGGAAGTAAGGCGTTCAGTTTTCCCAAATATTAGTTTAGGATTTTCTTTCAACAGCAATTTCAGTGAATTTGACAGCCTAAGCATATGTCTTTCCCAGAATAAGAATTCTGAGCCATTGTTGTGAGTTCGAGTGGTTGTATATGCACCTGAAATTCAAAGCCAATCAACTAATAAATACAATTCATGAATCTACAATGGTCTGTAAAAATCTATCAATCAAATATCAATATAACATAGTTTCTTAAACCCTAAATCGTTTTCTTTCTTCTTGTTGCACTTTCAAATGTCTATAAAGAATTCAAGGTACAGAAAATTCTCAAGTACAAGGGATGTTTGTAGCTATGCACCTGGGTGACATTCAAGAAAAGCTGTGACTGAAGGAGTGTCAGTCGCAAGTAACATAACCCCATTCTTGAACAGAAACCTGTTGCCATGAGACATTAGTGAATGTGAGTACCTCAGCACTACAAAAAATTACTATTTGTGAGGAATTTTTTCCTCCCATAAGAGATGTTTTTCTTCACATTCAGTTAATGCAATGAAAAAATTCATCACGAGATCCTCACAATTAGTGCCTCACATTAGCCTAATGTGACGAAAGAATGAATTCCTCACATTTGTGACAGACACAATTGTGACAAAAACAATGTTCTCACAATTAATATACTAATGTGATGAAAAATGGCAACATAAAATAAATAGTTCCTCACATTAATTAATTTCCACACAATAACTTTTCAAAAGTAACAATTAGATTCATTACATTATAAATTATTCCTCACAATATGATTGAGAAAATGTAACGAAAATTTCCTCACGAAAGCAACTAAAAGGGACAATTAATTTCATCATATTATATTTTATTCATCACAATAAGATGGCAATTGCAACAATATTTTCCTCACAAAAAATGATTAAATACGACAATACTTTATTCATCACAATAAGGTCGCCAAATGCAATTAAATTTTTCTCACATTTAAAAATGTTGTCATGAGGAAAATATTATCACAAAAATATTGCATTTATAATAAATGATTGTTTTAATGCATTGGTGAGGAATATTTCCTCATATTTTATAATATATTTTAAATAATTTTTTTAATTAAATTTGATCAAAAATGATAAATTTATTCATCACATAAATATTTAATTTTTACAATTTACCTAATATCATAAATATTTTATCATAAAAGTTTTAACTGAAGTGAATCTAATAAAAAAAGATTGTATCTCATTAACAACTTGCGTCAATACTAAAATCACATAAATTGCTTATCAATATCAACAACCTACAAAAAAGTATATCAAGTTTCAATATTTGCATTGACATTTCAACTCTCTGCAATACAGTTTCATATACAAAACTCCAACACAAAATATTTAAAAAGAAAGGATACTTAATATTCTAAGATAAAACGGCTGAATGTAAACCTCCATATTAGACAATAGAGAATGAAACATTTTGACACATAGTGCTTTTCATTCTAATCAAAATATTCATATTCAAAATGACACGAGCATATTCTCATTGTGGATACACCAAACCAAAATAGCACCACTAACTTTAACATATTCAAACTTCAGGGATCATCAGAGGGATCTATAAAAGGATATTCACATAGATAAAAAAAATATAAATTCATAAAACGTTAAACACTAATATGTTATTTGAGGCAAACTTTTAAATATGTAAATAAAGAGCAATTTTACATTACATGCACTAACATAACAAACAAAGCAATCGAAATCAACCATGATAATACCAAAATTAGAGGGATTCCATATATGAAAAAATTATACATTTTTACTTATATGACTTAAATTTATAACAAGTTGATTACAAAAGTCATTATCATGTAAGTTTGCTTTTCCAAGTCAGGGTCAGGTTGTAATTTAATCTGTACAATGTAAATAGAGAAATCATTACAACATTTGTTACACCAATTGATGAGGTAAGGTTTATATGCCCTGGTTTTAGGCACATCCAAAAAATCAAGAATAAAAATGCACATAAATGCAAAGCAGAGGACTGAAGTGCTTTCTTCAGATTTTTATCATAATCTAGTCTTTGGATGAAATGCAATGAGATAAGGAGAGTAAGAAATGAATAGGAAAAAGATAATATGACTTCATCCACATAGGATAAAAGTGCAAAAGCCCCTATTGTCCACTTTATGCGAAAAGGCTCAGGCACAAGGGCAAAGATAAGAGTCTGTATCCTCTCCACTGGTAACCAATACTGTAAAGCGATGGTGAAGTATTAAGAAATCTATCAACTCCATTTTTGATCATCTAATCTATGTTCCGGTATAAAAATGTATTGCCTCCAAGTAAATGCTCCCAAATTTCTTATAGAAAAAACCTAAGATGACACGGAAATAATCTGAATAACTAAATGCCAAAATGAATAATGCATACCATGATGAATTCTAAACATGAGATAAAGTATTCGCTTGAACCCTTTTTTGATCCAAAAGATAGCATCCACAATCAGAACGAATGGTAGGAACCATTAAAAAATCAAATAAGAATGTTGGTATGGATAACTTAATTTATAAAAGCAAACTGAGAATGAGAGATCCCATTAGCCTATTGATGAGGCCAAAAAATTTGAAGAACCAATCAACTCAAGAAGAGATGGTTTTCAAGACCAGTGACCATTTAAGTTTGAATCATTATCTCTGTATGCTTCCCATGCATAGCAAGCACATATGTGTGTTTACCATTAATAAATTAGAACCAACAGTAGAATCAAAACCACCTTGAATTTTCTTCTCTAACAGGGAGCGGCAGGAAATAGAATCAGGCCCCACTTTCATTCTTGCAACAATATTATAATAGAAGCACACCTCACTAATTTATTATATGAAAATCACTTTTAAAAGAATCTTCAATATTTCTCTGTTCATAAATTCTTTTCCACATGCCCCCACACACAAAACTCCTGCCTGGAATACAGTATCAAAAGAGATAATCATATATCAACTATCTAACTATTATTATATCCCACGAATAACGAATTCACACTAAATAAGACTTTTCCTCTTCAGAGAAGGGATTCGGACACAAACGAAAAAAGAGAATAAAAAGAGGTAAATAGGTTACGCATAGATCAGATATTAACTGATAAAGTACTTACATTCTCAACATCTAATTGAGTCCGTCATAGCTATCAACTTGAAAATGGCCATTAACCTTGACGCCAACTGTTGTGAAGCTGTGCTTCAAAATTGAGAAATAGGGTTAAACGTATAAGAGAAAATTGTGATAAAATGACTGTGACACCAGTGACATTAACAAGATTTGAAGGGATGGTAAAGGGGTTGAAGAGATTCGAAGTTGAGAGAAGAGATGAGAGTGAGATACCGAGAGAGTTGATGCTCTGTCTTGGCACCAAAAAAAAATTATCGCGTTTGAAATTAAGTCAACGTTATCAGTTTATCTATCTAGGAAATTAAAGCTGAAAAATAGCAATTTTGGAAGCAGAATTAATTTAGAAAGGTGAGGTTTTGTTTTTCCTTTTTTATTTTAGAGAGGAATTACTTTGTCACATTGCAGTATATGTTATTGCGAGGGACTTGGTTAGCTTTTGTTATGAATTGAGGACAGCAAAAATCATCACAATAAATAAATAATATTGTGAATGACAAAATAAAATTTTCTTATAATAAATTTGCCACAAATAAAGGCATCTTTGGGACTGGAGAGAGCGGAACAGACGAGCGCTGAAACCAGAATCGCGTTTGATCCGACTTGGTTCAACGATTCATATGAAAGGCGGGATTTGCAAACAGCGCGTTTTGTCCTTCGGATTTTCGCGCTTCTTTCTTGGAAATACGAACCATCGGGTGTCTTCCGTACAGTTGCCACCAGCGTCAACCAAAATCGCTATGACACAAACTTTCCCCCCACTCAAATCGAAACAAAATAGAAATCCACCACCATTTTTGAAACCACATTGAACCGTTTGGTCCTGAAATGGGAAAATCTTCAATACAGAATCCGAGATATCGATTCCGATCGATGGCCAGCCTCCAAACGCCGTGTCTCCGCCAACAGCCACTTTGTTTTTATCACCACTCCTCCTTTTGTGTATCTATTTATTCATGTACCGCACCAACTTCCAAGAAGGGAGCAAGGAAATGGACGACCCTTCGAAAACCGAATCACATTTTTCTATGGAGACCACCTCACAAGTACCCGACGAAGCTTTCAACCTCTTTCACTCCATAGACAGGGAACTCTACGCCCGTTTGATCCAGACTCTGGGTCGGGACCCGGCCGAGTCGGTTCAGGTTATGGCATTCTGGATGTGGCTTGAGAGAGAAGGCAATGATATGACCTTGATCAGGAGACTGCTGTCCCTGCCTCCAGCTTTGTTGAATGAAATTGCGGACGAAACGGCGATGTGTTTGAAGTGCGTGGAGAACGACAGATTCCAGTCTGGGGATGGGAATGGCAATGAGATTGCATTATTACCGGATCTTTTGAGTAACCCTGCCGTCGGCCTCCGGTTCTTCCACGAAAACCGGATTGCGCTCCTGCAGGGGGTCACTGAGATCATCAACACAGTTTGCGCGCGGGCTTTCAATGATATCCTGCAGCGGGCTTGGCGCGGGCAGGCTGCGGAGGACGCTCGCTCCAATGTGACGGCAGAAGGAGGTGGTGTGCAGTTTGTAGGTGCTGCTCATGACATTGTGGAGTCGAGTGGAGAGGCGGAGAGAAGAGCTGAAGAAGGAGGTGATGGGCCAGTGCCGAACGTGCCTGTGCCGTTCTTGTATCCTCCTTATCTGAACGTGCCATTTGTCCCGCTTCCTCCATCGGCGGCTGGTGGGTTAGTGGTCCGGACGCCTTCACCACCACAGCCGCCGCAGCATGTTTTGCCCCCAGGGGCCCACCGTGTCGAAGAGACAGGAATCCCCATTCACATGAAGGCGGCGGCAAGTTTTCCGGCGTACCAAATGCTGACCACGAATTTGAGTATCAACACCTGGCAGGGAACTACCGGAGATAATGGAGCAGAAGAAGTGCCCGCAGATAATAGAACAATATTCTTGACATTCTCCAAGGGGTACCCCACAACCGAAGAGGAGCTCAGAGAATTCTTCACTAGGTAAAAGAAACTGACCCTCACGCCTACCTTAACATCAATTATAACTCCCTTGTCGCTGACGAAAGTGGGACCGTCCATCCCCCTTTCCGTTACCTTTGCCACAGGAGATTTGGGGATTTCATAGAGGACTTGATCATGCAAGAAGTTGGAGAAGATGAGCAAGTGCTGTACGCGAGGATGGTGGCACGGTCTGCGGCCGTGATGGAGAGAATAGTAGGAGGGAGCAAGGCGAAGTACTCCATAAATGGAAAGCACGTGTGGGCGAGGAAGTATGTCAAGAAGCAGCAGCAGCAGCAGTCGAGATCGTCACCTCCACGAGAGGGGGATTCTACTTCTTCGTCTTCTCAATCCAAATCCACTACTGAACCAGGGGATCGGCAATCCTGAGCCTCTTTCAAATGCTCTTAGGACAGATGTTCCTGAATGTAATTTAGTGCAGTGGTTTTTTTTGCAGTTCTGGTCGATTTTCTGGTATATATATCGTGGTGTTACTCAAGTTTCGTTTTCTAACCCAAGGGGATATGATGCGCGCTTCACTGATCTTTAGAGCATATTGTTGCATATATGACTGTTTATTATATTTGGGGGGCTAGAGTTGCGTTAAATCTAGTCAATATTATATCCAAATATTAGTTTTCTTTATTATTTATTGAATGTGCTTTATAAAATCGAAACTAAGACGTCACTATTGTCAATATATGTTAGGTTGTTGAATGGGGTTGAGCTAATGAGGATTTTGAAGAGTGAAAATTATATTTGGTAAATGCAAGGTGGTAAAAGTCAAAACATGTAGTAATGATAAAATAATTTGATGATACACGGATTATAAATATGCGCATAAATGTGAATAACATATATATGTGTAAGATTACGAACTAATTGAAAAATAATTTAGTGAGTTTCAAGAAGAAAATTTTAAATTTAAATTTTACAATGTTGGGTGTTTGATTAATAAAAATTTAGATGAGTGAGAATAAAGAAAAAAAATGAGTAATCGAACAAAGCCTATATATTTTTATTATAAAATTGTCACCGTTGTTACGTGTCAATTCCAAATTTTATTTTTCATGAGACCTGGAAAAATAGCTTGTTACCTTATGTTTGAAATTTATTATTTCCAAAATCGTTTACAGATTCAATGGATTTGTTACTATTCAAAGTCTACCCATCTGTTACAATTCAAAGCACTTTGGAGTCTGGTGAGAGTAATCGATCTAGTAAACAGTCACCAGCAGCATCAAGAACGAACGGTGCAGATCGAACGGCCCACATTGCAACAGCTGAGCTACATTAGCGTTGACGTGGGGTGATCCATACAGTTCATTATTCGTACACGTAATCATAAAAATTCTTGGAACAGGATAATTGATTTGGGGAAAATAAATGCCCATAAACAGGTGAGTCTAGGTACATTGGAAACGGACCGTGTGTCTTGACGGAATTATTGAACTGCGTTTTCTGCCACAATGGAAACAGGTTGGAATTTGGAGACATTACACCAGTCAGAGTCTCCTGCAAACAATCCCCATGCCATGAAAGAAGAGAATGGCAGACGGATTAATCAGAAGTAAATTCAACAGAGAAAAGATCCACTCTCAGCAGAGTAGAAGATCTTATTAGGTTCAAAAGACAAAGAGGGGTCTTGATAGTCATCAAAATCAGCATGATTTCTCGAACTCCTTTTGCTCTTTGGGACATAAATCGAATTCATTGGTGTGGTAATACAGGCATCCAGCGTAAGAATACAGTTCTCTGTTGCAGCTCTGGTGGACATCTCTCAGCCTGTGAGCACAGCAAGGACAGAGTGAGTCCTGGAGCTGTACGTGTATTGCCGTGTGCTACATATTATATCGTCAAGACTTCTGATAGTACTCAGGCAAATGTCACAATATCACGTTATAACTACCAAGATTCTTCTCCTCAACTCTGCAGGGTTCGAAGAGCTTCAAATCATCAAGCCTAAAAGTTAAAAGTCAAAAGTCAAAAGTCTAAGAGATTGAGGACTTCAAGAGTGGAGTCAAAAACACCAGCAATTTCACCTTAATGTGCTGTGTAAGAGTCAAAAATTTCTGGCCTCATCCATGCATTTCAAGTAAACAGAGTTCCTGCAAGCTCCTTATTGAACAAGGCAGAATTATAAAAATAAATAAAATATATTTATACTATTGATATTGTCCATAAAAATAAACACACAAACAAATTTCACATAAAATAACAAATACGGATATTTTTCTAGCTTCTAATTTTTTTTTAAAAAAACAGAAATAACATACTAGTCGCCACTTATAGAAGTTAAAAATTTAATACATTAAGAAAAGATGTTTACGTAACATCTTTTAAATTTCCAAAACACAATAAACAAAAAAATCCAATGTATTTTAATGTATTGATTTTAAAAAAAATGCAGCCATAAAAATTAGGAAAAGCCACCACCAATGTTTTTAAAATTAAACCGATGATCAATCTGAAAAACTTAATAAGACCTGTTAAACAATTTTCAAGACTAGTTTTTTAAATTATAGAATCTTATATATATATATATATATATATTACTATTAAACTAATTAGAAAATAAATGTAATTCAATTTAACAAAATACTAAATGATACGTTTTAGATGTAATGTTGAAAATTAAATAATTCAAATAAAAAAATTTACTATACAAATTAAAAAACTTATTCAATTTAAAATGATTAAAAGGATGAAATTGAAAAATTAACTTTGAAAAATAAAAGACACTAATTAATATAAACAATTTTAATTTTAAGATACAATAATTAAATTTTGAAAAATTTGTTTAGAAAAAATAAAAAGATAAAAATTACTAAAAAAGTCAAAATAACAACTTGTATATTCTAATTAATATTTAGGAGTTGTAAATGTAAAAAATTTTTAGACAAATGAGTGAAAAAGTTATTTTGTAATTTTTTCAAAAAATAACTAATTTTTTTTAAAATTTTTAAATCAAACCCAGTTTGACTTTTTTAATCAATTTTTACTAGTTTTAACCAATTCATACTAAGTTTGTTCAAATATTGACCGATTTACATAAGTTCTGGACTTTTTCAATTTCAAGACCTTAATCAAATTCAAAATTCTTAATTGAACTGGTTGAACTTGCCGACTTAAGGGAAGAAAAAGGAAACCCACAAATGATTAACCATGAATTGCAGAAAACAAAAAAAAAAAAACAAGACAAGAAGTACATATAAAGTCAAAGTGGCGATTTTATGCCTTCAAGAGGTCCCATGGTGCACACCTTAATCAAACCTAATGCTATAGTATAGGAATGGTACCGGTATTGCATTTTAGTGGGTATTGTGCCATTAAGACTAGAATCAAAGGTCAATGTTTAGAAAATCGGATCGACTATTACATCAGATAATGAACTGGTCGTTGGTCCAGCCACTTCAACTATTTAAGAAAAATAATTATTTTAAATTATATAAAATATATTTAGATACGTATAATAGCATTAAAATAATATTATCAAATTAATTCATGTCTGTTAATTAATATATTAAATGATAAATTTTACAATAAGTCGATAAATATAAAATATTACAAAAATATAAAAAAACTAAATTAAATTGAAAGAAAAAAATAAATATTGAAGAATGAATTTTGAAAAATGAAAACAACACAATTAACTAAAAAATTTTAATTTCAAGATGCAATGTTTAAATTTTCAATTACTTAATTAGAAAAATATATAGATAGAAATTATAAAATAAATACAAGTAAAAAAAAATAGTTAGTGAAAATTTTATTTAATAATAAATTATTTTGGAGATAACAATTAAATTATAAGTAGATATAAAAGTATTTTATTTATTTTTATTTAATTAAAAGGTTAATTTTTATTTTAAATATTTTTATTAATAAAAATATTGGAAATCGGTTTTTGACCAAGTTATTTGGTTCAACTTGGTTTTGATCGGGTTTGACTGGTTCGTGCCGGTTTAAATAATGGCAGGTTCCCATCCAAACCAAGTCGGTTTTGAAAATCAGGTAAAGTACTTTCGACGATGCGAAGAATAGAACCAACTCATGTCTTAATAGGTAAATGCTCTTAATTGTAAAATTTATTAAGTATAATTGTAATTTCGCACATTTTAACATTTTCATAAGTACTTTAATTAGGGACATGAAACATAAATAATAGCTGTGCACTCTGACTAAAATAAAAAATAGACAACAATTTATACTCAAGCTTAACACTGATAAACTTGACGATGTGTTGCATTGGTCATACATTTTTGTTTTTTAACTATGTATCTTCAAAAACCATATACACATTTATTATCCTTCAATTTTTTTTCATATTTTTTTTATTTTTATATAATTATAATTTTTAAGATAAAAATACTTACGTACATCGTCGCAGAACAAAACAAAGTAACTTAGGGACGAAGCACACATTGAGTACCTTGGCGTCCTTTGTCGAGGCATTTCTCGGGGTTTGGATCATCCTTCTTACGCTTCAAGAATGCTACATTCTCACCTCGACACTTGGTCCCTATATGCTTTGCCGCTGCCATCAAAACAGACGAAGTCGGGATTGGTTCTCCTGCCACATCTACTGCACTTGCTATTCTTAACGAACATCAACAAATCTGTCACCATTTACACACGTTTATTTGGGAAAAAAACGAAAAAATGAAAGAAAAAAGAGGAAGAAGAAGAAGTCAGCTTCAGGCATCATGTCCTTCCCAATTCCTAAATCTTTGAGAAACAAAACCAAAAACTATAGTGCAGACCGAATAAAATCTTGCCTTATATCTTGTAATGATTTCAATTTAAGACATACAAGTCAAACTTCAATTAATCCCATACTACCATAGTCCCTAAAATAACCATCGATCATGAACATCAGATAACCAAATTTATATCAGTAAATTAGAACCCATACCACAAACGTGACAAACATACATACATATATATACACAGATATATAAAATGTGTGTGTCTGCGAAACATCAAAATAATTCTTACTCAATCCCACAATCAAACCTCCAAAACCATTCCAATGGCATCCCCTTAACCCCCACCCACCCCAACCGACACAATAACCAGAAAAAACAATAATGTCATCGATCCAACACATTTACGTACTGGCTTATGTCTGTGCTTGATTCTTGAATTTTTACTGAGGATACACTGGAAAAGTATTGATACTCCTCAGGTGTGTAGGGATCATCTGATTGCACTTGTTGGGCTTGATAGCAGAGAATTAATCAAATTGGGGAGAACTATATACATCTCAGTCCAAAATCTTAAAACTATAGGTCATGGTTATATGCTAATTACATTCTCTCCTTCCAGTGGACAACTTATTCTTTTGTAACTCATATCTGGCCACACGCAGCTTATGAATTCTCTCTCCTTTCATGTTATTTTGGTAATAAGCTAACCGTATCCTGTTTTTCTCGAAGCCAATTGCTGGAGTTTTGATCTGTGACCCAAAAAAAAAAAAAAAAAGAAAAAACAAAGAATTCCAAAAGTTCGAGACGTTTGAAAAGAACTATGATCTTCAAAAGGCATGATAATATTATAGATACAAAACATATGCAGTATTTAGTTCTTCTAGTACGCAGGTTGTTATATATTGGATTCTTTGTCAACCTACGAGTGACATTCTTTATATTGTCCGAACTTCCATCAGATTGGGCTGGAGCAACAACCAAATCAAACAAGATTTCGAAAGATCGTCATGGGTAATGAAATGATGGATGTGTAGGATGTGAGTGGACGTGGTAAGCAATATTTGTTAATGCTGTACGAACGAAGTGGACCAGACCCAAAATGAAGATAGAAAAGTTGATGAATTTGCAATACAACATAAAGAAACCAAATTTGTACTCAGACCAGTCTAATTCTACCATTGTGAGCTGAGATTGAGATGGTTGCAAGCGCCTTTTCTTCCTGTCTCACTGACATAGTCCCACGATCTTCCCATTCCCACTGAAGGTCATCCTGGAGATGCCTGGAGTGGATCTTCTAAATATGTTGAACAAAGTGGCGCAGCCTTCCATTTCTCCTCAGTGGGTTAACAAAGTCAGGCGGCATGCAACGCTAGAACACCCTAGAACACTCGAGACGAATTCGAACCAGGTATGGCAAATGGGAACACCCTACAACCTAATGAACGTCCGAGCAACTCTGTGCAAACATGCTCGTGTACAGAAAGCCGTATTTAAGATTGTATGGCAAATCATTATAGCTTAGTGGTAGTTCCTGTGAGATGCTTGATAATTGTCCTCGAGGAAGCTCTACTTGTAGACTATCGTGCAGCTGTTTCACTTCAAATTCACGTTTTCCTCTGTTTGACAAAAGTTTTCCGATTTCAAAAATCCCAAGGGGAAAACCTTCACATTTGGTCAGGAGGCTTTCATACAAGAGGGATACGTACAACTTTGGGGGAAAGCTGTTCTACAGAAGAGTTCTTGAGCCCTTTCGGAAGGCAAAGCTTCGAGGTTGCAGACGTCCACAGAGTTTTCTCCACAGGAAGAAGCAATATCACCCCTTCTCTCTGCTACAGTTGTCTGTAGGTAGTGCATACTTAATAGATCGCCCAATTTGTCCAATCCAGAGATCATCAAGGACGATTAGGTACCTTTTGTCTTGCAGGCAGTTCTTCAGTTTGTTGATCAAATCAAGATGGTATTAGTTCGAAACTACTGAAGGAGATTCGGCCATTTCATTGCATAATTTACCGAGTATGGTCACGGGAGATCCTAGCTCTTCACAGACTTCGAATCCGTAAGCCCAACATGGCAATCAAAATACATCTTAAGCAGTTCATATGCCAGTTTGAAAAGTGCAGTCTTGCCAGATCCACCCATCCCCATGACGAACATCACTTCGTATGCTTGTTTAGTATGTAGCACCCATGAAGCCAGCTCCTACCTTGGCTCCTCAAAGCCTACAATTTCCACTTCTGGAGTGTACAGAGGAGCAATTCCTGTTCCTGCTGCATCGTCACGGTCGCTTAAAGTTGCAGCCTAATGGTAAAAGCTAATGTTTTGCTTTGTCCCTCTTCTCTATGATGCTTCTGAGGTTCGCCTCGATCTGTAGTATGCAGTTGTCGATGGAATGATTTCCCAGTTTTGACAATCTAGCGTACCTGGGGAATACTTTTGCAGCAGTTCCATATGCATGCATGTCAAGAACATCTTCAACTCATAAGCTAAGTCATGAAGCTGATGCATCCAGACCTGACTTTGGTTATCCTGCTCTCCTTCGGCGTCACGATCTTTGAGAACTGCACTCATCATCTCCAGCTTGCTCTGCAACCTCTTGCTTCCAGCCTGCTGTGGACCCTCCACGACGTGATCTCCGAAATCATTATCGTTACAAACCAGATTCAAGTTCATATTTCTCGGGAAATAAACACCGTTTCAGACTTCTTAGCAAATCAAGTCCATTCCACTCGTCCCTCAATCGTTTTTTATCAGTATCAACTTCATGAATAAGTGTTTGGTTTGATTAGATTTTGACATATTAGGCCTTCCCAACTTCAAGTTTTCGATGATTTTGACTTTTTTCTTTTTATTTGAGACTTTTGATATTCTTACAAAGAAAGTAGTACTCCTTTTATTTTTACATAGATTGATTCTCTTATACTTTCACCAAGATTTTTATATACAGGTCAGGATCTCACCTTTACCCCATGAGTTTTTTGTTTTAAAAAAAAAACCTCCAATTACAGCCGTGATGTTTTTGGGCAAGATTAAATATTCTCTAATCCACACTTCACTGATTTTTGTGATAAGAAATTGGACTTCAGCCTCTGTCATCTTTCCCTGTTTCTCTCTTGTGCTGCTGGAGGAGCCCATTATTAAAAATGTGGGAAGCACTGTGTTGAAAAAGAAACGGCCCAGACCGTCCAAGTTGACTGGTTTTATTGGGAACTGGTTTGGTTTGGGTGACAACCAGTTGCTTATTTGTTTTTTGCAATTTGTTTGTTTATTTATTTATTTGGGAAAAACTGATATAAGAAGAAAAGGAAAGAGAAGGTAGAAGGAAAAGGAAGAAAAAACGAAACAGAGGAGGGAAAGAAAATAGAAAATAATCAATATATTGAAAGATACCAAAAAGAAAAAGGAAGAATCAAAATGTATAGAAGGAAAAAAAAAATCTTATTGTATTTTAACTGTTTTAACAAGTATTAATTATTTCTTGCTTTTTTATACGATAATATAAGAACCAATAAATCAATTATTATTCATTTAATTTGAATTAGTTTTTAAAAGTTAATAACTAATTATACATTTCCATTACGAAAATGATTTTACATTAATTTGTATACAAAGTAATTAAACAATTTTAAAATATTGTCAATATTTTTCTAAATCTTTTATTGAAACAACGTTTACACGTATATATTATTAACTAGATTAGCCGATTTTCATAGTGGTTTGAATTGGTTGGAACGATTGAAAGAATAAACTGATATGTGATTCAATTTTATCGTCAGACCAATTTTGAAAGCGACTTTTGTCGTGCCTTAGAACCGCAGACTTTTCAACATGTTTATGCCTTTGGTTACATGTAAGTGGGAACCACAAGTTTGTCAGGCCATTAGGATCTGATTGGACAGGTGTCATTCATGTTTCATGTAAGTGGGAACCACTAAGTTTGTCAGGCCATTAGGATCTGATTGGACAGGTGTCATTCATGTTTCATGTAAGTGGGAACCACTAAGTTTGTCAGGCCATTAGGATCTGATTGGACAGGTGTCATTCATGTTTCAAGAATAATTTTATTTACTTGCTGTTTATGAGACAGGACCCGGGGAATGCCATAAAACTCATCAACCAAGTTGAGTTATGGTTACTGGTCAACACTCAAGAAACAAAAATATCTATATATATCTATATCTATATTTTATTTTTCTATATATATTCACATATGAGTTGTAAAAATGATTTTTTACAATTTCTGATTCAACAAATATCACCTACAAAAAAAGGAATTTTAACCACACACTTTTTATTTACATTTTTATAAGAGTGTAAGAATAAATATTCTATAATTACATTTATATTAAACTGTAATCATATGTGTTCTTTTTTACTTTTTCTTATTTAATTTCTTAACTTAGAAAATAAAAAATATGCTTATTAACCACAAATTTTTGCTCAAAACAATGTTGTGTCAAAATCAAACTAACCGTTTCAGTTTTTTTTTTCTATTTCATTATTTTACTAAAAAAGATAAGCAATGAATCAATTTTCTTTTTGTTTTCTTTTGTTGTCAAATCACATTGTTAAGACATTTGTTCAAATTGTTGTTTGGTTACTAAAGTTGTATACCATTCACGCGTTATTGACTTCGGGTCTCGTCGTTTTGTCGAGACAGAAATTAAACATTAGTTGACGTATTTTACATTCTTGAAAGCTGTTTGGTTATGATTACCTCAGGATTGCTGTGAAAGAGTGTTGCCAGTTAAAACGTTGGAAATGTTCACTTTTTCATGGACCCAAATCTTGCATGTGTCTCCTCATCCAAATGTGTTGATACTTGTAGTGAATGATTTGTAGTTGTTGTGTTAAGATGGTGGTTCAAATATTACAATTGATAATTAAAATGTGAGTTTATCTTAATATCTTCTCTACTTTTTATTGTAGAAGTGGTGTTTAAGAAATGCCAAGGAAATTAATAAGGTGCCTATAAAAGAGGTATTATACCTATTGACTTAATGGTGATCCCTCCATCATGAATATGATTGATATTCTTCTATGGTTAGATCAAGCAATACCGATTGGTTGAGAGGTAGCATGAAGAATGTGCTTACATTTTTCTTGGGGCAAGTTGGCGAGTTTCTTTTTAATTGTCATTTGTTAGCAAGGCGATGGTTAAATTTCATGCTAACAATAAGCCCAATAAAGATTTCCATAATATTATGAGTAAAATTATGTAAGGTTATGTGTGTGTGTGTGTGTATAAATTTACATTTAATATTAATTGAAAATTAGATAAAACTTTGTAAAATGGATCTATTGTTTAAAATATCAAAATAAAATTATAGTACTCACAGGTGAAAAGTTAAATTAAAATAATGCATTATTTATTTATTTTTATAAAAATGATCATCTAAGGAATTTCAATGTATATAATACAAATTATATCATTTTTAATTTTATATCTAAAGGAAAAGGACAAAATGTATGATATGAAACTATAAAATTCTCTGTATTTTCTCAAATTGTTGTATGTTATATACATAAAATTAATGAATCTATGAATATAAATTAGTGGAGAAGAAAAGTTATTAAAATTTTAATTAAAAATATGTAAGTTAAGAAATACAAACTTACAAGTTAGAAATAATGGAAATTTATATAAGAATTTGATCATCGACCTAATTTCTTTAAAAGTTAAATTAAGGTAAAACTAAAGTATATTCTAAAATTAGAAAATTTAATTTGAATTAATGTATTATCTATCTCGTATAAATATGATCATGCAAGGCATTTTAGTGTATAATATAGTTTATAAATTTTATAATTTTATATTTAATATATATATATATATATATGTATGATACGATACTATAAAATCATTTTATGCCATTTTTTATTCCATCGAAATCTTTCAAGTAAATTAAGTTATTTTTTAGCATTAATGATTTGAATATAAAACATGTGCAATTTATTAATTATATGAAAATTATAAATAATTTATCTATACATACATACACAGACACACACACACACACATATATATATCTCTATGTCCACAAGTTAATTTTTTAATAGGATCATAAATTCAATATTGTATATATTTTAAATTGTATTTTTATAAAATAAAATAATTATTAAAAATTCAAATGCCAAGCACATGTAATTTACTAGTGTTATAAAAGATTTAAGTTAATAAAGGTTACTATGGAATGAAGTCTTTTCCTGCCATGAAGAAATAGGCACATGTAAGTAATTATCAAGAGACAGAGATCTATCATTATACAAAAACCAAGTCTTATAATGAACAAGTACATTTGTTAATATTTTAGGTTTTTTCAGTCTAATTTTTGACGGTCTACGTATTAGAAAAAAATAGTTAGGTGTTAGCTTAAAAGTTACATGCATTATTTTGGTTCAACTGAAGAGAGTATCTTTCCAACTCAATAGATGACAACATATCATAGATATTGAAACAATTCAAGTGTTGGACAAAGTGTTGACCTATCACCTCACCTTTGGTTTTCTAAATATAAATCAAATAGTCTGTTGAAGTTATAACTAGAAATCGAAAATTTTTTTGTTGAACATCAATCACAATATTGCTAAGTGAAGGTCTTTCCACTCGTCTTCATATCAAATATATTGATGTGGAATAAGGTAAAGTAACAACTTAATAGCAGCTTTGAACATATCAATGTAAAATCCTCTGACCCTTAAGAGTATTTTACCTTTCATCACGAAATCATGATAAGTAACCTCGAAAGTCATTGCAATTTGTAAAGATTTTCCATTATTAGGAAACACCCATTGTCGAGGATTCACAGACGTTTCACCAGGCCAGGGGACACTATAGAGACAATAATAACTGTTGCAAGTATCTAATGGCTTTGTATGTGAAGTTTCTAGAGGAACAATTGATAAAATTAATACTTAGACCAATAGCTAATCCTACACATCCCATTTCCACCAATATTAAAAAAATCAAATGCTGGATGAATCTAATTCTTCTTTGAATCAAATTCAATTTGTTTGGCTAATAGCATTAAGAACATTGAGCAACTTTTGGTCTTGCTTGAAAATGTGAAGGGAATTCAAATGGAGAGAACTTGCATTGGTGACACACAACCTTAGCTCATCTTCATAACTAATAGTTCCCCCACCATTGATGAAAGTATCAAGTGCTCATGCTAACAACTACATGAAATCATAAGTGTATAGAGCATAGGAATTAAGCTTTGAGGTATATTTATTATCCATGTTCTTCCATCAAGAACTAAACCTTACTTTGATATCAAAATTTAGAGTGTGATGTCAAATGCGAAGCATGTGCAATTTATTAATTATATAAATTATAAATAATTTACATTTATACATATATTCATAGTTAATTTTGAATAGGTTCATAAATTCAATCTTGTATATATATTTTAATTTATCTTTTATAAGTAAAAATAAGTACTTTAAAATTCACGTGCAAATCATGTGTCATTTAATAGTCACAACAATTTACCATTATACAAAAATCCCTTTTGTGCAAAGATTAAGTGAACTCAAATTAACCCTCTTCTTTGGAATTTGTTGTTGTTCTTGTGGCATTGACTGTTGCCGTCAAGTCTTACATCATTAATTTGATAGGTTTCAAGTCAATTGTTAGCGGTATTTATTAATTGAAATTGTATATAAGCTGGTTCAAAAAAGAATAATCATTATGTATCAAATTTAAAAAGAAAAACCTAAATGAAATTTGAAGTCTTTGTTTTGGCCAAAGATTGCCACTTGCATGAAAGCTTTTTGGATGGCCTGATAGGAATAAGTTCAAGCTTTAAGGGACCTTATCCCATGGGCTTGATCATAGTTGAGTTGAATTCATTTCATAATCAAATTCAGTGTCAGAGTTAGTTTCTTATTTCATATAAGCATTTACTATTTTGGTTTTAATAAAGGGATATTTTTCTTTTATTTTATGTTTTATAACTTATAAACTCTTAAAATTGTATTATTTTAGATGTTACGATGTCGATTGTTAACTTTCTATCATAGCATCAAAATATGTATCTTAAATCTTCTTGATGTGCACCTTATCGCTCAAATTATACTTTCTTCTTAGTTTAGTATCGAATTTTTAACAAGAAACACATGAATTGGTACATAACTTGAATTAGAGTACAAAAGTTAAAGAGAGGTATAGTTATGCATATAGTGTCATTTCCACAGAGAGGGTGTAGTTGGTGTTTATTGATGTGACTAAGAGTATATTAGTTAAGCCATCCTAAGAAAATGAGAATGAAAATAATAAAGAGAAATAGAAACTTGAGAACTAGAAAGCAAACTAAGCACAAATAGAAGAGGAGTCAGTAGTGAAGATATCTAGCCCTTTGTATAGTGTTGAAATTCAATGAATGATCGAATTGTTTGCAATCAATTTTAATTGTCTTGTTATGGAGCGTTAATCCTTTAATTTTTAGGATATCCTCTCAAATTCTTCAAAAGCTTCAATCTAATATAGATGTGTTCCCACAATCCAGTTGAATTGAGAATGTAAATAGTGATTAATAATTAATTTCATGCAAATTCTTCGGTTTCACTTTCGTTAATTCCAAAAAATTTACATTTACAATTGAAGTCTAATTTGTGAATTTCACTCTCGTTACTCCCTACATGATCAAAAATTAATTAAAGGGTAACTAAACCTTCATTAATCTCACAGTTGCAAATAACAAGGATAAAGAAATTAACTCAAAATCATGCATTCATTAAAAATCAAACATTAACACAAGGTCTTAGAATAGAAGTTTAGGAACTCATAATAAAGTCAAAAACTTCATGCTAAAGTTCAACATCAACCACTCTGAAACCAAAGAAAAAGATAAAAGAAATCTTATTCTAGAGTTTTGAACAAGTGTGTGCAGGATATAGTCTTTAATACTGATGAATCCCTTCTTTCTCTTCCTTTCTTTGATGTAGTTGCCCCTTAGTACTCTCCCAAAATTAACTAAAAAAACCCCCTTGTAATTAATTTCATGTATTATATATATATGGATGCGCTAGGGGGTGAAAAAAAAAGGTAAATCCGAGTAAAATCATGTTTCCAAAAATAATGTGATGTTGTAGCTGCCAACTGGTCATTAATGCTAACAACCTTCCCGCGATTATGCATTGTTTTTTGTCATCATGCTCCAGGCAAAAAAATTACATAAAAATTGAAATTGTGTTCTATGATTGCCTGTTCCAGCTTTGCAGTTGTAGCATTGAATCTCACAATTGCACTGCTTGCTTACAAAAATTTTCAGAATGTACCGCACTTCATTACCACCGTCACTACCTTTTCATGTGCTGTTGTGGATCTTATTCCCATGATCATGAAGCTCACTTGCAGAATTTCTAGTGTACCCTATGATCCATCCTCACGGTTGCCTAGTTTCATCTCGTGCTTGCACTTTCGTTTTCCGCGATCGCAGTGTTCCCACAAAACTAGCAATTTTGCAATTAGAACACTTTTTCTTATTGTTTTAACATTAAAGTTCACAAATAAACACATAAATTCTCAAGTGAAAGGCTAAAATTTGTTATAAATTAAGTGTTATCAACTTTTAACAAGAAACACATGAATTGGTAAACAACTTGAAAATTTGAGGAGTACATTGGTAGCTAAGAACGCCCTTGTGCAGTTGTCTGTATATCCATTTAAGGCACAAAGTGGGAGGCTTTGAAGCAATTCTTGAGGGGAATGAATGCTTGACTTTCTTTACAATAAGGAAATTCTAGTTGCTCGGAAGACTAATAGAGCATTTTATAGGAGCAGTTAAAAATAATGAATTTTATGGGATTGTTTTCTCATGGAGTTTTGTGAGGTTGGCGAGTCTAAGGATTGGACATTTAGCAAATGGTTATGCCTAGCTATTGAGGGCTTTCAAAGGAATTGCATCTGTTGTTTATGGCACTATTTAGCACATGCTAGGGATTTAATAATGGTGCTTAAATCTTATTGAAGATAAAATTAATATAACAAAAATAGATTTAATCATAAGCAAATTTATTATGTTTTATTTACAAATAGATGGATTATCGCAATGTAGATGTTGTATTAACATTTTTCTATTGATATAGGTTAGCCTGCATGTAGGTTAGATGGTTGAACTACTTAATTCTTATGTTACATCCTTGTCTTCCTTTACCTCATTAAAATTTCAACTTGATATCAAAATGAGTTTACTTCTACCAGCGTTGGGCTAAGTTTATATCCCCTTGATTTTTTGATAGATGTTTTGGTCTAGTTTAGGTCAAATTTTGTCTTGATTTACTGATGCATTTTTCATCCTATTAGACTCGTTTCATCACGATTTCTCAATATAGGTTTAGCATGTTTTGTTTGTTCATATAGATTTTGTCTTAATTTGTTAGTTATGGTTGTACTCGTCTAGCTAGTTATCTATTTGAGAACATGAAGAAAAGTTTCTCATTGTTCTAGTTGAAAATAAGATTATTAATCTATACTATATATAAAAGTATGTACCCCTATGAGTGTTTTTGGCACATTGTGAAAAGGCAAATTTACCTATACTACTCTTTAATTATTAATTATTCTTCTAAATTTGAACTACTTATTTATAAGTATTTGGAATTCTAATATAATCTAGATTCTTAATTATTCAAACAACTTCACAAATTTTAGTATTCAATAAATATTTAGAATTCTAATTATTTTGATCTATGTATCCCCTATAAGTGTATTTGGCACTTTATCAAAAGACAAATTGTCCCTTACTACAAATTGATTATTATTTATTCTAATTAATTTGAGCTACTACATAATAATTATTTAGAATTCAAATATTATCTAGAATCCTAATTATTTAAACATTTCATAATTAATTAGTATTAGTATTCATTAAATATTTAGAATTCTAATTGTTTTGAACTACTTCATAACTACAACAAAAAATTTACAAGAATCGCAAATTAGTCAACACGGATCAAAACATAGAATCTTCAGCCAATTTCTGATCATTGCAAGTTTATGAGGTACTGCAATGTATCTTCTTCAATTAAGTCTACCATATTAGAATTTCAAATCTTAAAAACATGTAATCACACAAATGTTAATGTTGAAGATGTCATTCAGAACTTACAGAAAGCATTATTTCCATGAAGATGATTGCTTGATGAGCAAGAACCCTAGTAGTCAAGATTTCTATGCTAGAGTAGTCACCATAATTATTTCTGTTTAATGAGTTAACTATTTCTTAGTTTATGTTTCTTATTTATCTATAAATTGAGGCATCATAAGGTTGCATTGTAGAGAAAAATTGTGAAGAGCTGCAATTATCTTTTTGTGATAATAGTAGGCTTTGTTTGGTTGAAATTTTGTTTGGCAATAATGATTATTTCTTTTGCCCTCAATTCTTTTCTCTTTCTAAGTTTGTTTTATTACAATTCGCTCACCAATTAAACCAACATTGTGGCAGCCACATTGATGAAATAGTTGGTGCATTTCTGCATGGCAAACAACAATAATACATGAGTATTGTTCAATCTGCTTAGCTAATTTTCAAAGGAGATAATTATGAATTCAGGAACATCAATATCAAGATTTTGTTCAAGACTTAAGAATTGTAGGACTTGGTGAAGAGTGGCTATAATGTACATGATAAGGATAACAAACTAAGAGAAAACAAGAAGAAGCATTCAAAAGCTTTGGTTTACTTTAAGCACCATGCATAAATTGGTTTTCTTCGAGTTTGCTAGTACCTTTATGGAAATGAGGGATGGACAACTTAGTAGTTGGCATAGGATGGATCATCCACCATTAGTGTAGGAGTCCTTGACTAATATGGAAGGGGTTTTCAATCAAACGAGATCCTATGAAGGAAATATCTTGAAAAACATGATTGTTACAAAAGTGTTGCCGAGCCTTAGTCCCAAATTTGATCATGTTGTTGTGGCTATTAAAAAGTCAAAGGATTTATCAATCTATTTCTTTGATAAGTTGATGGGGTCTTTACAATCCCTTGAAGCAATGATTAGGAGGATGGATGGCAAGATAGAATAAAAGACACATCAAACAAAAGAAAAAGGATGTAAAGACCATAACAAAGGAGTGGGACATGGAAGAAGCAAATGAGGGTATCGAGGAAAGAACAACCAGCTCGGAAAGCTAGTGGAAGACAATCGGGTCAAAGGACAAATAAGAATGCCCAATAGTTCAATTGCAAGAAGTTTGGACAACTAAGAGTCAATTATAGGTTCAAAGACAAGTAAGCAAATTACATAGAATAGGTTATTCGTGGCTTATGTGGATCCACATGACATAATGAAGTATGGTTTGTCAATATTGGATGATCAAACCACATGAAGGGACAAAAGAATCTCTTTAATCACCAAGTACAAGGCAAAAAATGGTAGCCATTCTAACCAAAAAAGGTTAAACTAAACTCCTTCATGATGTTCAATTTATTTCTAACTTCGAGCATAATTTGCTAAGTGTTGAACAATTTATGGTAATTGGATATTTGCTATTGTTTGATAATGACAAGTGCATCATCAAGGATAAGAAATCTGGTCTAGCGGTTGCAACTTACAAACATCCAAATGACCAAAAATAAAATGTGTAAGATCCAAAAATTTTAGTGGGCTTGGTGGCAATATTTGCAAAATATTATTAAATAATATTAATGCAAAAATTCATTTATTGTTCCATAATTGTATTTGGAGATTTTCATGTGAAATATTGCCTACAATATAAATGCCACCATGGAAGGAAATAAGGGTGTGATTGTACTAACAAACCTTACCAAAAATAAGAGTCTTCATGGAGAAAAATTATCATGCTCAAATAAGACCAAATTTGGGAGAGTGGGGGCTGAAATTAGGCAGGAAATAGTATAGATTTTTTTTTTATGGAAATTGTGTTAAAAAATACAAGGGGCCAATCTTCTAAAGTTGAGCCCATTATGCCCTTGTATTTATATACCCACCCTACACAAGACAAAGGAATATGTTTGCACCCCCAAGAGCTCTAGGAGTTGGCCAGAGAAAGGAAGAAAAGAGGAGATTTTGTTTGAGAAAAGAATGCGTGGAAATTTGAGTTTTTAGTCCAAATCCTGTAGAACTCATGCACACACTTAAGAAGTTATTGTTCTTGTGTTTAGGCACTAAACGAGCTTGATAAATCATATGGAATAACTTTAAACATAAGATTAAGACCCTAATAGTGGAATCACAAAGGAAAACCAAGTAAAATTTGCATATAGGAAAATATATTACGTTTTGGCAAAACTTAAATTCTTGAACTAGTAAAGAGAGGACCCCTTAAGATTAAATTTTTATACTAAAAATATGATTTAGAGGCCTTTAAGGACCTTGGAACATGCATACTTGTTGAAAAGAGGGATTAAAATTTGATGGAAGAAGATTGAAAACCAAATGGTGACTTCTACGGTAGGTAGATTCGGGCCTTGCTTGATGGCTGTGGTCGTGAGATTGTGTGTTGTAGCCTTAGCACGAGACTGTATGGTTGCGGGAAAAATCGTAGGCAAACCAGTGCATGCCACTTCTGTGATGCAACCCTCCACGATCGTGAAGTAGACCACGGAATTCTAGAATGCTTGGCGGTTGGTGTTATGTGTGTGAGGAAGCTTTCCCTGATTGCAACCCTATTCTCTAAGGTTAGGAACCTAGGTGCGTGAAATTGTCTAGAAATTGATTTTTTTTTGAATTTGAACGCTCAATTTCTCATTTTAGGACCTAAACAAGCTGAATTAAAAGGAATATGACCACTAATTATAGATAAATAGGGAACAACACATAAGGGTGCATCAAAAGCATATAAGGATCGAATTTTTACTGAATTGAAAGTTTAAATGGGTACTATTTTGACTTGAAGAGGAATTCAAGAGGACAATATTGGGGAATTATAAGAATAATAAGCGAGTTTCGAGTAAGTGGGATACCTTGCAAAATTTTCAGCTGTCTTCTTAAACGAATTATATTTTGAAATGTTGTATTATTTTCTAAAATTTTCTTATATTATTTCTGAAAATTCTTTACTATTCTAAAATGGCTATTTCCAAAAAAGGGTTTCGGATTTGGACAAATTCCAAGATATTTATTTTTGAACTATATTGGAAATATTTTTTAAATGTTTTACTGGTTAAATAAATACTTTGAAGTGTTGCAAACACACCTTTGAGGATCAACTAGGATAATGTAGAGACTAGTTTCATCCGCTCACTAGGTAACAGGTGAGATATATGACCCACTTAAGTAGGGTATTAGATTGGGATATGTGACCTACTTACTAGAGTTATATGTTAAGATATGTGACCCATGTAATTGAGGTTGTTGATTAAGTAATGTGATCCTCCTTAGATGGGGTTATAAACTAAGGTCATCATTAGTAAAATGGTATACGAATTGCTTGAAAACTTGAGCATGTTGAAGCATAGTACATGTGAATTATATGTGTAACATGAGATTATGGTTACCCATTATCTTGTGAATATTCTTTAGATGTGTAAATATGATGACATTTGGATTTCTATAAATGTTGGCTTATGAAAAGGCAAGTATCTGTTTACTGAGCAACTTGACACTCTCGATTATTTTCACGTCTCTTTTGAAAAAGACATTAGGAAGAATGATCAAGCAAGGGGATGGTAGAAGCAAGAATTAGAAGACTTAGGTATTTTCTTTTACTCTTAAACAAACAATGCAATGAGACTATAATAGATTAGTTGGTGTTACATTCCATTGCGATGTATTAAACACTTATATTGTAATAAAAGAACTTTATGTTTAGCATGTTTTGGTACGCTAGCTTTGGTATTCCCTGAGGTGATTTGCGAGTATTGCTATGTCATAGTTTTGGATTCAATGAATGATAGAAATGGTATCAGAACATCGGTTACAACAATAAGAATCTAGAGCGTATGACATAGATTGGACCATAGGAAATCACACAACAAGAACTTAGAATGTAGCAATTCGCTTTTTTCGTGCATAAGTTATAAAACTAGTTTTATCTTACCTTAGTAATTGTTTTTTTGACATAAGAAATGGATGAGGCTAGTAGTTCAAGTGAGCATGCACCCTTCGGCTATAGCGCTTTACCTAAGGGGGTCATGGATTACCTTTTCACCACAATGAACCAGATAGAAGACATGACTGCCACATTAGCTAAGACCCAATGTTAGCGTGATAGGGTCGACATCGAGAATAGGGCACCGACAGAGCACCAAGAAACCTTAAAAAAGAAATTGGACGAAACTAAGGTTGGGCAGCAAAAGCTAGTTGGGATAAACGACCACATGGGTAGGAGCTACCAACACCGCATAGACATAGATTAAGAGGAACAAAAGGAGTTGGTTGGAAAAGTGCAGTGCCTCGACCAAAAGAACGATAAGGTTCGTGCCCCTCATTCACCATCAGTTTTAGGATCTTGACCCCAAGAATGATCCCAAAGAGGACTTGTAGGAGATTCTTGATGAAACTGAGATAAATGATGGAGGCATCATTATAGATGAATTACTTTAGACTATGGATGTAGTGATAGACAAACTATTCTAGACTATAGGTTATAGGACTTATAGATATATTGCAATATGAATATAGTTGACTTGTGTAGTGTGACTGACAATTTGAACTATATTAATAAAACCATTGTTTTCTATAGCCATTGTGTGTTTTGTTGTTGTATTTATTACCTGTTATCCCCTAATTCTCACCTATGTAATGGGAACACCAATTTGTGAGATTTATTCAATTCATAAACAATTTCCTTAATATAGGAAGATAACTGGAAGAGCCTATCGCAATACCCAGAACTTTCGTTATGTTGCCCTATGGAAAATGAGAATGAACAGGCATATAACGACCCTCTGCCTTCACCCCCAATGCCATCCCCGGTGCAGCTAGCAGTAGGTCACATAACTTTGACATAGGAAGACCTAATGGCCATAGCTGTTGTATTAGCTAGGTGGTGGGGAATCAACAACAAACTCCTACACTAACCTAAGTTCCACTTAATGAAGGTGCCAAGGCCTATTACAAGGTGTTAAGAAGGGCTTATGTGCCTAAGTTTGATGGCTCACATGATCTGGAGATTGTTTAAAATGGTTGAAAGAGATAGAAGACAACTTCAACTTGATGGAAGTCCTAGTCAAGATTGTTTAAAAATAGTTGAAAGAGATAGAAGACAACTTCAACTTGATGGAAGTCCTAGTCGAGGGATAGACAAAGGTAGTGATACGCTTCCTAGTTGGTGAGGTTGATCTCTAGTGAGAAAGTATCTCACCCGCATTATTGAAAGAAGGGCGACCATTGATTTGGGCTTAGTTTCGTGAAGCATTTTTAAACCACTTCTTTCCCAATGCAATTTGCCTTGCAAAAGATGGTAGAATTCAACAACTTAGTGTAGGTACCTAACATGCTTATGGTTGAATATTCGATGAAGTTCCAACCTTAGGAAGTCGATAGTGATGGCTAATCTAGCCTTTAGGATGCACAAGTTCACTAGGGGATTGAGGGACAAGCTACAGATAGTCCTCGTAATATATGATGTGCTAACTTTTAACAATTTGTTGGGAGCCATAATAAGGGTTGAAGTTGATGTTAATGGCAAGGAGATCAAGAATAATTTGAAGAGGCCCAAATTGAGTCCAAACTCTAGGATCAAATAGCTTGGCCCCTATCTAGACCACCGGTGAACAAGAGGGCAAATAGGGTCAGAGATGGGCGACCCCAATGCAACTGCTAGAATGTAACATTTGCCATTGCTAACACATTGAGGTATGTTGACTAATGACTAGAGTATGCTTCTAATGTGGCCAACAAGGTCACTGGGTTGCTAATTGCCCACAAGGAGTTATGGGACCAACCGCCACTACCAACACTAACAGGAATGGCCCCAATATGAATACTGAAAGCTTAAAGCCTAACTAGCCAAACCTTAAGTCGAAAGGAAGTGCACGGGTGTTTGCTATAACCTAGAAGGAGGTTGATAATATTGTGGATGTAGTTGTAGGTAATGTAATTGTTCATAAGCTTTGTTCGATTGTAGTGCTTTGCATTCTTTTGTCTCAAAGAGCCTTGCTAGGAAATTAAAGCATAAGCTAAAAAGATTAGAACTATCTTATCGAGTAGTCATGCCAGGAGGTGAAACCTTGGTAGCCAAGAAATATGTAAAGACTATAGCTTGGACCTTGGCAGAACCCAATACTAGGGATGGAGTGGTTAGCATAAGAGAATTTGATGTTATATTATACTAGGGATGGAGTGGTTAGCATAAGAGAATTTGATGTTATATTATACTAGGGATGGAGTGGTTAGCATAAGAGAATTTGATGTTATATTAGGGATGGACTGGTTAGCATAAGAGAATCTGATGTTATACTAAGGATGGACTGGTTAGCGAGCAATTTTGCTAATGTAGACTGTAGGGATAAAGTGGTGAACTTTTGACCACCATCTAGCAATATAGTTTCCTATCATAGGAGTGCTAAGGACTGGTTTAGTAACCTGAACTCACTAATTTTGTAGTTTAAGTCAAGAAGGCAATTAGGAAAGGATACGAGGTGTACTTAGGCTACATTATAGACAACAAGACTAGGGACTGAAAATGGAAGATATTTTGGTAGTTAAAGAGTTCCAAACATCTTTCCCAATGACCTTCCTAGACCACCCCTAAATGCGAAAATCAAATTTGAGATTAATTTGATACCAAGAACGACCCCTATCTTAAAGGTGCCAACAGATCTAAAGGAGTCTTAGGTGTAACTACAAGAACTCCTTGATAAAAAGTAGAATTGACCAAGCACGTTACCTTGGGGAGCTCCAGTGCCTTTTGTGAAGAAGAAGGATGGAAGCTTGTGGTTATAGATTGACTATAGTGAACTTAACAAGGTCACAGTAAAAAATCATTATTCTTTGTCAAGGATCGACGATTTGTTTGATTAGCTCAAAGGGGCCAGAGTATTCTTGAAGATTAACTTGAGGTTGGGATACCACCTGTTTAATATTAAAGTTGAGGATATTCCCAAGATGGCATTTGGGATGTAGTACAGGCACCATAAATTATTTGTTCTACCTTTGAAGTTGTCTATTGTCCCCACAACCTTTATAAATCTTATGAACCAAGTGTTTAAGTTGTACTTAGATGATTTTATGGTGGTATTCATAGAGAGTCTATTCACCAACCAAGCAGGTGGATGAAGAACATCTAAGGATAGTCTTGCAAACACTTTAGGAGAAGCAGTTGTAGGCTAAATTCAAAAAATGCGTGTTTTGGTTAAGGAGCGTGGTATTCTTGGGGCACATAATAATAGAGGAAGAAATTTCAGTAGATCCTAAGAAGGTTGAAGCGATTCTACAGTGGTCAAAACCCACGAATGTAACATAAGTAAGGAGTTTCTTAGGACTTATTAGTGATTATTGAAAGATTGGTTGAGTTATTCGCTAAGATAGCAATGCCTTTGACTCAGCTTTACTAGAAGTGAAGGAAATTCTACTAGAGTCTGGAATGCAAACAGAGCTTTGCAGAACTAAAGGAGAAACTCACTTCAGCGGTCCTTTGTCTAATGAGGGCAAAGGATTCACAATCTATGGTGATCCTAGTAACGGTGCACTCGAATGCAAAATGGTAGGGTAATCACCCATGCATTTAGGCAACTAAAGCTGTACAAGTTAAATTACTCCACCCATGATTTAGAGTTGATAATTGTAGTGTTTGCATTAAAGATTTGGAGATATTACCTTTACAGTGAGAGGCGCAAGACTTATACCAATCACAAGAACCTCAAATACCTCTTCAAATAAAAAGAGCTAAACATGAGGTAAAGGTAATGGCTAGAGCTAATTAAGGATCATGATTAAGTTATCAATTACCACCTAGGTAAGTAAAATCGGGTGGTTGGCGACGTAGGTAAAAAGGGCACAACTATAATGGTGGCCACTTTTGCTTGAGAATTAGATTCTCTACTCTTGGAGGTGGTGAAGTCCATTAAACGTGTTCTCATGTCTTTGAATGCCGAACCCTCATTGTATAATGAATTTAGGAAATCCTAAGGTATGGACCTTGAACTTGTGGCAATCAAGGAAAAGGCAGAGCAAGGTTGACTGCCCAATTTTCATGTGGCAGAGGATGGTGTCCTGTATATGAAGGGAGGACTGTGTTTCCCATAAGTTGCCAAAATTAAGGACAAGGTAATGCAAGAAGCACACCAATCTAAATACTCGGTACATATAAGAACACAAAAATGAATAAGGACTTAAGAAGGAAGTCCTAGTGGAATATAATGAAAAGGGATAGTTGATTATGCAGCTAAGTGCATGATGTGCTAAAAGATAAATGTTGAGCACCAAAGACTTGGGAGCTACCTCTAGCTCTTGGAGATACCCAAATGGACAACCTATGTGTAGGAAATGGTCTACCAAAGATCATGGACACTGCAAGGATTTGATGCCATATGTGTGATTATTGATAGGTTGACTAAGTCAACTCATTTTGTTATGATCCGAGCAACCTATATGCTAGATAAAGTAATAAAAGTATATGTGGACAATATAATAAGACTCCATGGCATTCCAGTAAGCATGGTGTCAGATACAAACCCCCAGTTCATGTCTCATTTTTGGAATAGTTTCTAGAAGGCTATGGGGACTAGAGTGGACCTAAGCATGACCTATCATTCTCTAATAGATAGACAATTAAAGTAGACTATTCAAACACTAAAGGACATGCTTTGAGCTTGTGTTCTCAACTGCAAGCTAACCTAGAGTAATTACTTACCCTTAGTCGAATTCACCTATAATAATAGCTACTATAGTAGCATAAGGATAGCTCCCTATGAAGTATTGTATGGGTGAAAATGCTGATCACTTATATACTAGGATGAAGTGGGCAAAAGGAAGGCAATCGAACTCATGCGTGCATATAGGAAATTATTCTTCATGTGTTTAGGCACTAAAAAAAACTTGACAAATCATAGGGAATAGCTTTAAACATAAGATTATACCCCTAATAGTGGAATCACGTAGGAACACCGTGTAAAATTCACGCACAGGAAAATATACTGCACTTTGGCGAAACTTGGATTTCTTGAGCTGCTAAATAGATGACCCCTCAAGATTAAATTTTTATGCTACTAATATAATTTAGAGGCCTTTAGGGACCTTATAGCATACTTGCTTGTTGAAAAGAGGGATTAAAATTGGTTGGAAGAAGATTAGAAACCAAATGTGACATCTGCATATAGGTAGACTCCCATTGCGTCTGATAGCCATCATTGTGAGGCCGCATGCCGTAGTTGTAGCGTGAGACCACACAATTGTAGGGAAAACTATGGGAAAACTAGTGCACCACACGGTTGACATCGCACGTGAGCCACTAGAGTGACATGACCCTCTACTGTCATGAAGCAGATGGTGGGAATTCTAGAACATTTTGCAGCCAATTTCGCAAGTGTGAGGAGGATTTCAATGACTGTAATTTTGTTCTCCACGATCACAAATCCCAGTGTGGGAAATTGACCAGAAACTGATCCTTTTGTTTTCAATTTTAACACTCAATTTTCTCATTTTAGGACTAAAGAAGCCAAATCACAGGGAGTATGATCACTAAATATTTAGACAAGGGGAAAAAAATGTAAGGGTGCATCAAATGCTTATAGAGATCGAAGTTTTGCTGAATTGAAAGTTAAATGTGTGTTTATTTTTTACTTGAATAAGAATCCAAAAGGATAAGACCGGGGAATTTCAAGAACAATAAGCAAGTACTGAGCATCTGGGATACCTTACAAAATTTCCAATTGTTTTCTTGAATGAATTATCTTCTGAAATGGAGTATTATTTTCTCAAATTGTGTTATATTATTTCCTGAAAATCTTGTACTATTTTGAAATGGCTATTTTCAAAAAGTGTTTTGGATGTATACAAATGCCAAGATATTTATTTCTAAACTGTATTAAAAGTATTCTATAAATGTTTTACTAGTTAAATGAATACACTAGAGTGTTGCAAACATGCCCTTGGGAATTAACTAGGATGGTATAGGGACTAGTTTTATCCACTCACTGGATAATTGGTGGTATATGTAACTCACTCAATTGGGGTTATAGGTTCAAATACATGATCCATTCAATCAATATTGTAGATTGAGCAATGAGACCTTTTTTAGCAAGGGTTATGGACTAAGATCCTAACTAGTGAAATGGTACACAAACTAATTAACAACCTTAGCATGTTGAAGCATAGTACTTGTGATTACATATGTAACATGTGATTATGGTCATCAGTTATCTTGTGAATATTTTGTAAATGTTTTAATATGATGATGTTTAAATTTCTATAGATGTTTGCTTTGTTCACATCCCTATGAAAAGACAGGTATCTGCTTATTGGTGCGACTTAACGCTTACGATTATCTTTCATGTCTCTCTTGCAGAGGACACTAGTAAGAACGATCAAGTGTAGGGATGGTAGAAGTAGGAACTAAAAGACTTAGTTATTTTCTTTTATTCTGAAACAAATAAAACAATGAGATTGTAATACATTAGTTCACATTACTTTCAACAATGATGTATTAAATGCTTATATTACAATAAAAGAATTTTGTGGTTTAGCATGTTTTGATATGTTGGCTTTGGTATTCACTAAGGTAATTCATGAGTACTGCCATGTTATGGTTTTATATTTGGAGTGTGAGAAAGTGTTTCTAGTTGATGTCTTAAGAGTTGAGTACTTTGCTCTTGCTTTCAAGGGTAAGAAATTTGGTCTAGTGGTTGCAACTTGCAAACCTCAAAATGCAAAAATAAATTATTTCCACTTGAGGTCTTAAGCGTTGAATACCTTTTTGTTGTTTTGGGTGAAGGCAACGAGTCTAAAATATTGCATCTAAGATATGGGTATTCTAACATCAAGGGAATGCAATTATTGAAGCAAAAAGGTATAGTTTATGGCTTACCTAAAATTCAATATCTAGATACTTGAGAATGCTATATATTTTGTAAGAAAAATAGAAAGTCATTTCCAAATGGGAAACCTTAGAGAGATAAAGCATGCTTGGAATTGGTCCATACGGACTTGTGTAGACTAATGTGGACTATGTTGCTTGGAGGAAGCTATTACTTTCTACACTTTATGGATGATTTCACAAAGATGAGTTAGGTCTACTTCTTGAAATCAAAGTTGGAATCTTTTGAAACTTTGAAGAATCTCAAAGCCTGGGTGGAAAAGCAAAGTGATTCAGGCATCAAAGTCCAACACTCAAATAGAGAAGGTGAATTCCTGTTGAAAGAATTCAATCAATTTCTTGATAATAATGGCATTCAAATAGAGATATCAGTGCTCTACACTCCTGAGAAAAATAAAGTAGTCAAATGAAAGAATGGAATGGCGGCTAAAAAGGCTGGAAATTAATTGAAAGAAAAATTCCTATCAAATTGCTATTAGGTGGAAGCTGTGCCCACTGCCGTGTACTAACTCAATATTTTGCTCACCAAAAAGATCTTCAAGACCAAAAACCCTATGAAGCATGGAGAGGTAGAACACTTTCAACAATAGCAAGGTCCGAAACCGTATGACTTCTTGTTGCATTAGTTGCATAATTAAAGTAAAAACTTTACCAATTTACAGAAAAGTTTAGACTTTTAAATGGTGAATAAGTTGAATAGGTTTGTGTATCACAACTTATAGGTTTTGTGAATCTTGGAAAAGAAACAAGTGTATCGGTTGAGGAAAGCATTATATGAATTGAAAGAAGCTATAAGGGCATGGTATAAAAATATTGATTTGTATATGTAGAAGATATAATCTAATGGGGTTGAATCCAGTTTAGGTGCAAGAGTTCAAGCTTGATACAATGAGAAGGTCTAAAATGAAAAAATTGGGATTATCACATTACTTTCTGGGACTTGAAAATTTTCAAGATGATGATGACTTTTTTGCATGTTAAATGAAGTATGCAACAAACCTTTTGGAAAAGTTCAACATGTCCAATTGAAAAACTTCTACTCTAATGGATATGAATCAAAAATTGCAATTGGAAGATGATTTGGATAAGGCAAATCCACGGCATTTTAAAAGTCTACTTGGAGTTTTGCTTTACTTAACTCATACTAGACCAGATATAGCATTTTCGGTAAGAGTTGTGTCAAGATTCATGGTTAATCCTTGAATGCAACACTTTGGAGTTGGAAAAAGGATTTTGAAATATATTTCAAGAACATTGAATCATGAAATTTGGTACTCTCATAACAAATTTTACATTGATTGGATTTAGAGATAGTGATTAGGAAAGTTCACTTGATGATGGAAGAAGCACCTTTAGAAGTGTTTTTACTATTGGTTCGGGAGCAATCATTTGGAATTAAAAGAAGCATGCAACAATAGCGTTATCAATGATTGAAGCTAAATATATTGCAGCAACTTCTGGTGACATGTCAATGTATATGGCTTAGAAGAATGCCTAGTGATGTGCAACAAAAGCAAGAGCAAGGAACATTGGTCTTTTTTAAAAACAAGTCAACCCTTGCAATGGCAAAGAATCCAACTTTTCATGGAAGAACTAAGTACATTGACTTGAAATTTCACTTCAATTGAGAGTTAGTGTATAAAGAAGAAGTGGTTTAGCAATTTTTTGGCACCATCATTCAAGTTTTCAACATCTTCACTAAGGCACTTGCAAGTAAAAAAAATGGATTTCTAAAGGTAGTACTAAAAATTTGTAGTTTTGAATCAAGAGATAATGTTTAGGATGTGATTTAAAACTCATCAAAAGAATTATTTTCATAAAGATGATTACTTGATGATGAAGAACCTTAGAAGTCAAAACTTTTTATGTTTAGTTGCCATAATTATTGTTGTTGGGAGGGATAAGTATTTCCTAGTTAATGTTTCTTCTCTATCAATAATTTGAGGCATTGTAAGGTTGTGTTGTAGAAGAAAACGTAAAGAGAAGCAGTAATAGTAATAGGCCTTGTTTGGTTGATGTTTTGTTTGGCAGTAACGATTGTTGTCCTTTGCCCTCAATTCTCTTCTCTTTCTTAGTTTGTTTTATACATTTTCATAACTCATTGAGCTAACTAAACTAAAAATAGGAATACAAAATTCAATTTCACATGATGTTTTGAACACTTTCAAGCATGCCACAAGAAAAATCCAATGGCACATGCTCTCCTTCATTAGATACTCCTACCAATTAGGTTACGATATTTTCTTTATACATTTTTTCAAGTCATTTGAACACAGGGACAAAATTGATGTACTTTGTAGCTCATGGCTATATAAACAACTATAGATCATGAAACAAGGGTTTTAATTTCCTGTATGTTTTGGTGGTTTCACCTGTCCTTTCAAATTCATGGTTGTGTTCTAGAAAAGGCTACCAAAGTTAATAACTTCCCTACAATCAACTTGGAGGGAGAAAAATGCTACATAATTGCATCTCAAGTTCAACCATGCAAAATAACATAAAAAACATTATTTGCAAAGTCAAATCTTGTGACAGAGAAAATACAACATTGCATTGTTTAGTTTCTACTCCAAAGATAGTAAGTGTTTACTAATGCCATCACTTAAGAGTAAATGCTAGTGTTATGCCCTCTTACACCATTAGAAAATTAGGGATATTTGTTATAAGTGTAATACTTTGATTAATTAATAAAATATTAATATTTTATTTGTATTAATATTTTGGTAATTTTATCATGCATGTAAATCTTGTGTGACATAAAAATATGTATGTACCCATGTGATTGCATCAAAGAGTCTTTTTCATAAGAGGTTATGAGTAGGGATGCAAGGCTTCTTGGTACAAAATCAATAAAACATTTTTGTGGGTTATAGAGTTTCTAATGGGGCATTAGAGAGTTAGCATGACCTGCCTACATGCGTTTGGATGGTAAGCGTCATGTAATTTAGTATGATTTATTGAGAACACTTGTGTGTGGATACATCATTAGATAATAAGTATTTGAACATTGACTTAAAAAATAAAGCAAACACATGAAGTTCACTTTTTGCTGTCAAGGCCTTTCTTTGTGATCATGTTAAATACATATGGATTTTAGACTTGAGAAGATATAGTTGTCTTGTGTGCATGATAGTCAACATGCCATTAGGGCTTTAAAAACCAATATTTATTATGACATGAGATAAGGTTATGAGTCCAATATGCCATTACTTGGATGCGTATGTAGGCATATGTACAATCAATAAAAAATTTGTCTCTTTATAAGTGAGAAAGACATTTGTCCTATGTAATAGATATTCTGTGAGATAGAAACCATTAGCTTAGGTACTAGAAATTGAAAAAGAGTTTTTGATGGGTCGCTATTAATCTCATAAGTTAAGATTGATTCGATTATATAATCGAATTAGTGAGTTTGAAAAAATCTATGGCTCTTGCTCGACTAGGACAAACCAAGATAAAAGATCTATACTACATGATATTCAAGATTAGAAGGGTTTATATAATTCATTCATTTCATTTTAATTAAATTACAATATGGGCCACAAGTTCGGTATTTCCTATATCCTTTGAGCTATGTCACTCAAAAGGATGAAATAAGGACAAGTTGATAAATTGGTTTGGGTCTTAGATAAGACTTGAAAAGTCTTATGGTGAAATTAATTTGGTTGAAATTGCGTTGAACTAAAGGGATTTCCCATTATGTTTGTTAATAATGTATTTATTAATTAGAAACATAATTCACCTTTAATTTAATTAATGGTTAATACACAAATAATATTATTTAATTCCTATTATGTTTGTTAATGATAACATTAATAACTGGAAGCATGATGGGCCTTTCATTTAATTAATAAGATTAATTAATTTAAAGAATATGATTCCAGTGGGCCTTA
Source organism: Avicennia marina (assembly GCA_019155195.1). Lineage (NCBI taxonomy): Eukaryota > Viridiplantae > Streptophyta > Magnoliopsida > Lamiales > Acanthaceae > Avicennia > Avicennia marina. The sequence goes on from CM032763.1 coordinate 4,205,374, forward strand.
ATTATTAATGTGATTATTAAATAAAAATGGAATGAGCTTGAATTAATTAAAAGTCCATTTAGGAAGCCTATAGAGCTAGTTCCAGATGTGCTTTAAGTGCTGTACATGGAAATAAGAATCCTACCTTGTGTAGGATTATATGTATTGAAAATAACAGGTTTAAAAGTTTCAAATTAGAAAACAATGTCATATAACATTAGAAAATTATTGGAATTTTTGAGTGGCCTTTCCAAGCACAAGAGATAGGTCCTCTAACCTTTATTCTTGTTTTTTCTGTTGTTTAGAAATCCTCCATACTGAAGGAGTTTGCATGGGGTCCTTGCAAAAGGGTTCATGGAGGATTTCGAAGTGCTTGTTTGAGTTCCTTTCATGTGAATGAACTAGAGGTTATGGTTTGAGAGTTGTGGCTTGTGTGTAATGTGTAAGCCTCACTTTGAAACATATTTGAAAAGGTAACTTTTGTATTCTTTCTTGGATGCATTCAATTATGCGTATTGTATGACGAAAATCATGTGTCATCCCACACCAAAGTTTTAAAGAATAAATGGAAGTAGTTGGCAAACACAAATGTCATATCCATAAAGAAGGAGTTTGTTCCTATTGACATAACTAAATACTAATTTGTTAAGCCTAGTCAAATTATGGGAAAGGAATGACAAGGTGACAAAAAAAACTAATTATGAAGTGAATAAGAAGCTCTCATGAAAATATACAAACACTGAAAGTAGCAACTATTGATGAAGAACTCTAATCCCTTGTGATGTTATTAACATTATATAGTGAATATCTTTTACTAATTATCAATTAATTGCTTTGTTATGAATTGTTAATCTCCCAAAATTTTGACTCAAGATATTACTGGGTTCTCTAAGCCTAATTGAGTTAAGACCAAAATTTTGCGATTAACAATAGCTACCCACACTAATCTTATCATTTTACTACTATTATTTTCACAAAATTAATGTTTACAATCAAATATGTAACATGCGGATTCACTCCTATTATTCCCTACACAGTTATAGATTAATTAAAAGGTTGATTAGGTCCTTTAATTGCAATTCAAATAATCAATTATAAATAACAAATGTAAAGCAATTAATCAAAAGAAACTCGTGCATTCATATTCTATTACAATCACAACGTACTATAAAATAATTTAGCAATCAATAAAAATAACAAAACTCATCAATGCTAAATTCATCATATCCAACACAATTTCAAAAATGCAAGAAAAGTTGAGACTTCTTAGTTTATGATATTTGCAAGATAGAAGTAATCCCAATCCTGATGTGATTGCCTCTTTGAATTCGTGTTCTTCTTCTAAGTGCCTCGTGCCTCCTTTGGTGCTAATTTTTTCACCCAAAACTCTTCTTTTATTAAAATTTTGGTGGTTTTTATATTTAGTGTTGAGAAGAGTGGAAAGGATGAGATTGCCCCTGAAAAATCACGTTATTGTCTTGTAATTCGATTCACAGTTGCAACACCATTCTTATGATCGCTACCATGATCGTGAGCTTTGATTGTAGGCACCATGTAATTCTTGCTTCCAGTGGCGCAATCATAGACTCTCATCTCACAATCGCAAACCCTTTGCTTGTGGGTAGATCATGGCATTCTATTACCTTCATCTTTGTGGGAATAAACACTTACTTCATAGTTGTGGCATTGCTTTTCATGACCCCAGTCATTCATCGTGAGCTTGGATTTTACAATGTTGTCTTGCAATCACTACTCAACCCCTCACTTAGAGATACCAGAAAATTTTCAAGTGTATACAATGCTCCAAATTCAAATATTTTCATCCAAACCTTCAAAACTCCAAAATGATACTTTTAAGCAATTGAAATCAATTTTCAATTATTGCAAACTATGAAAAAAAAATACTAATAATAGATTGGGGAAACGCTGTAAAAGTTGGAGTTTGCATCAAACCTAGTATGCCAAGTATACTTATAGTTTAGCGATCGTTTTAGAGGAGAAAGAATAGAGATCTTGTGCAATCTTAGTTACTAAGTCATATTAACAACAAGAGTAAATGATTCACACATGCTCTCTCTCTCTCTTCTTTTTTCATATTCTTCTTTGTTTTTTCTTTCTTCCTTCTTTTTTCTCAGCTAATGTTTTTTTTACTTTTCTCCTTCTTCCTTGCCAAGTTCAAGCAATGAAACCAAGGAGACAATCAATGACATAGAAACATTTTTTTTTTGTATAGGTTGCAATTTTGAAAGAATTTCCCATATCATCTTTGCCCCTTTTTATTGTTCTTGTTCATTCTCTAATGGCATCTTAACACACAAAAACAAAATTACATTTCCTAACCAATTATCCTTCTTACATGACAATACTTCTCAAGTAGTTAAGCATCCTAAGGTGAGAGTGCAGTGTATAAAAGATATGCAGGACTTCTTACAACGAAATCAAGCCAAGAATTGGCCATACCCTAGAGCAATCCCTAAATCATACATATCCAACAAACAACTCATAGTCCAGGAGAAATTTTCAGAAATTAGGTACAATGGCTGTGAATCTCAATTCAGCCCATCATCAATTTACATCTACAATTAATCAAAGTACGGTCCATTACCTTTCCATGAATCACATCCATTTCATTCAAAGTTAACATTTAGTTAAGTACATCAACATTAAAATAAAATAGGTACATCTGTTCAAACTCATTAATAGTTAACCCAACATCACCAGCCACCAAATATAATCCTCCCCCACACTTAGTTGGTGCATTGTCCTTAACGCAATTAGAAACAATCAAGCCAAAAAAAAGATAAAAGAAAGAAAAATCTAACTTAGAGAAACGAAGTGTCAATATCATTCCCTGACTGGTGGGTTCTATGGTGGCCCATCCCTTTGTTGGAATTAGGGTTGGCAAGGCATAATTGAGGGCATCTACGCCATGGTGAAAGAAATGTTCTAATAGATCTGCTGAAAGTATAGTGTTGTGTTCCTCTAAAAGTCCATCATGAATCTAGCCATGTGGTCGAATCAGCTTTGGATAATGTAGTTAAATCTATCAAACTAGTTCTCTATCCTTCTAATGTGCCTCTCTATTCCCTTGTGAGATTGGCGATAGTCTTTCTTCAAGCATGAGTGTTTTGGTCTTACATATCCAGCATGTCTGTAGTTGATCTTGTAAGCCCAAGGACCCTAAAATGTTGGCTGTGGTGCTACTGCTGCTACCTCCTCACCCGCTGCTTCCGCCTTGTCCTTTAAATCAACCAGAGCATCATCAGTTCTAGGGCATTGAATAATACATCTAGAGCCAATATCCATCATGAAATGCTTCTCAACATCCAACCTGGTTGTCGACATAAATCTACAATCAAGTGTGTGTGGGCGAGGGAGGCACTCCTCATTTGGGCAATGTGTCGTGTATTAGAATAGATGAGGTTGTTTAAATCCAATGGCACTCTAGTGCACATAGCATAAGGAAAGATGGTTGCGTAAGTGGAATAGGTGGTAGTGCATCTAGAGGCTTGAACCATTCATACGGTGAAGTACAACCACACCGTTGATAGGATACTCATAGGACTCGTGTGGAATAGGTGAGAGTGCTCTTAACCCCCATCTAACTTTAGTGAGGCACATCTTAGCAATCATGGCCTTATTCAAGCTACCACTATACACCATATGCTTGAACTTCGCCAAGTCTATAGATTCCATATGAAGCAGTGCATTACTGTCCCATGAACTAAAGTGCACTTTACTTAAGCACTAGGGCTAAACTTAAGTATTTGAGGATTTCGGGAGGTTTGATGACACGAGTGATGCTAGGGAATTTAACATTGCAAGAATACAACGGTCGCACTAAGTAATATAGGGGAGTAAGAGTTGTTGTATACACAGGGAGTATGAGTGTTGTTTGCAATAATATTGTGTTATGATTAAGTGAAATTGATTTGAAGCTGAATTTAAATAGTAATGGAGTAATCAATAAAGTAACTTTAACTAAATAAATGAAATAAGATGAGTATGATAGCAATCACAAGTAGAGGCTAATGGCAATCTTCGTGCAAAATATGTAAAAATTTTCATTATCATTTAATTAATTATCAAGTTTTAATTTCTTATTTAGGGGTTATTGATCCCTTGAGTTCTTAGTACACTTTTCAAAGTTATACTATGGCTTTAATTGAATTAATTAAATCATTTATGGAGTTAACTCAATTGAGAATATAAACAATAGATTAATAATGGATCCTTTGTAAACAAAAAATCTTCACTCCCATTATAAGTTTACGATTCACAATTGTGATCAATTGTCCTAACTTGTGGATTCAATCTGGTTATAACTATAAGTTAGAAAGAGGGAAAATAAAAATAAATAAGCTGTTGAACACAATTTTTGTTGTGAAAATAAGACCTTCACTTCTATTTCCACTATTTACAATTGTGAACAACTTGTCTAATTTGTAGATTCACATTCATTATAACCACAAGTTAGGTAACAAAATAAAAATAAAAGAAGAAGAAGAAGAAGAAAAGAAGAAGGATAATAAGAGAATTGATCACAACTAAATAAGAAAAGAGAATTAATTGAAAATGATAAAATAAAAGTCCTTACTTGATTAGATCAATGGTGCACATACATTGGGAATAAACAAATTAAAAGATGAATACTTATCGTTCGTTCCAGTCTTCTTCTCATAATGATTCCTCACTTCTATGCCACCCCTTACATCTTATGAAAGTACCAAACTCATTCTTAAACCCTCTACTTATGCTAAACTAATAATACAATGATACATCATGATACCTATAAGAATTTTAAGCTAGGGATAGTTGTTTTGGCATGTAGAGCACCCCATATTTGTAGGTTTGAAGTTCCACCTCCTAAACTTCTTGATTGATTGATAATTTCCATTATTTCCATCCATTAATTTGATTTTAGGTATGCAAAATTTTGAACTATCACCTGTTCCATCGACTAAGCTACAAAACAGGCGATGCTGGTTGCCTAGGAAATAGGCCCAAATTAAGCCATAGCCTGGTCGTTGCTTAGGCAACAGGATGGTAATGGTCGGCAAAGTCCTATGGGTTCTCACCTACATATTAGTTGGTGGTTCGCTTAAGCGATGGTTTAGGCACCCAGTCTTTATTCAAGCAACATCTTAGGTCACGATCATGTATTTCCTTAGTTTAGTCTTTCCTATTGAGTTTTATTCTTCTTCTTTTACACTCATTTTCATTCTGTAGTAATTGTAACACATAAAAAGACAAATTCTTCTTTTTGACTGAGAATTTTAACAAGATATAAATTGGACATAAATTTATTCAAATAAAGTATAGTTTTATTTAAGTTATCAATAAGCAAGGGCTAAATAACTTAAAGAAACCATATTGATGCTAGAGGAGTTTGGAGTAGCTTTTAGACGTTTGGAAGGGCTTAAGGAGAAAGATGAACGTCTGTGGGTGCATCTAGTGTGAAACGAGCTTGAAACAAGCTAGGAGATAAGGTCAAGATCGATCTAAGCTATTCCCTGATCAATCACAAGTCCATCGGATCGATCCGATGCCTAGGCAATCACAAAAGGCAACCTAATAGTTTTCTGTCTTTATGATCTAGATGGTGGACTAACATGTGGATTAAGCACGAAGAAGCCAGATCAATCTCGAGACCCTCAAATTGATCTAGAACTCGGGATAGGTTCAATTTAGTTAGGACTTTTACCTTTTTTGAGTTGTTTAGTTTTTTGGTAATTTCTTACACGAATTCTTGAGTTTCAAGGCTCCTTAAAACATTATAAATTTGTGGAGCATCTTTTGACTCTTTGGCATTGAAATACAATTTCTCCCATTTCCAAGAATTTGAGTGATTCAATTTCCTTGTGAAAATTCAAATTGAATTATTCCAAGTTTTCTTAGTTTGATTCATGACGTATCAACCAACTAGGTGTGTTTGTTTTGGCCGTTCATTGTTAGAGTTCAATGTTGTAGTTGTGTTCTTGGGTCGTTCTTCATAATTCATGCAAGCAGGTTATTGTTAGGCTATGGCATAAATTGAATTCTCATTGTTTATGCTACCACACACACATTAGTGGGCATCAAACTTGGTTGTTTCAGATTCTTATCTAGACACCAATCTAGGTACCAATTCTATTCACTTTCCTTTTTGTGTTTTTCATAATCTTTTCTTGTCCTTGTTCTATCCAAAAGAAAATAAATAAATTCCTTTGTTTGTTAATTTTTTTTGTTTGTTCTCCATTGGGTTGTGTTCTTGTGAATTTTTTAAAAAAGGATGTGCAGTTTAAGATAAAACAATACAGAACTTTGCACTGAATAAAGCATGAGAAAAGTTGCAATCTTCGATTGAAATTTTACACCAAATTGATCCTTGGGTGTTGGAAAACATTGAAAAATTCAAAGAAATTGAATTGGGAGTGAATTTTTGGAGTTTGGATTGATCAGTTCTTGAAAACCCACCGTGCGATCGATCGTGCTATCCTGTTAAATCGATAGCACATTCTGTGGGGTATTTCCAGGTCGATCGCTATCATTTTGATCGAGCATACCTATCCTAGGTCAATTGTGTTTTTCTATTTATTGGTCCAAATCAATCCATCAACTCCAAGATCAATCACAACCTCTTTTTTTAGCTAGGATTAATCCATTTGTGTGCAGATAGAACTATTGTGTCATTTTCTTTGCCCGAATCATTCTTTTGCTTCCAGATTGAGTCCAAATCTCTAGTTTTCATCTTTTCACACACACACACACACACATGCCATTTAGGGGTATATTACTTGAATTCTTAGAAGTCATGAAATTTTATAAAGCCGAAATTGGAAATGGAGCTGGTGAGTGCATTACTTGAGTCAATTTTTGCGTGATACATGAGCAGGAGGTAAAAGCAAAGTAAATTACATCTAGTAAGGTGGGAGGACACCTACACACAATTTATGTTTCTATTTCCCTCTGTATTACACACACTTTTCAAGATGTCAGGAGAGTCAACAATTCGAGACAACACCTTGAACATGAAGCAACTCACAGACATGCTAGCTAGTATTAATTGGAGTTTAGAGAGTCTAGAGTCTTCATAGGCATTCACACGAGGAAGCATAGTACCTCAAGAAGAATTGATACCTAAGAAAGGGACACTTGCATGCCAACCATGTAGAGGAAGGTATGTTAACAATGAAGAATTTGATTATGCTGTTGAATTTGAGGATTTGGCCAACCCTAAGAAGCTTAATAGATGTAGGTAGGATGAGGACAATGATGTCCCAAAGGGTGTCAAGCTGACCATGCCAGTGTTATAAGGTAAGTTTGATCTAAATGCTTATTTGGAATGGGAGAGACAGGTGGAATTAGTTTTTGATTAGCATCAGTACACTGAGGCACAAAAGGTGAAGTTAGTAGTAATAGAGTTCACCAACTACACTATCATATGGTAGGATCAGGTATTTACTAACCATAGAAGGAATGTTGAGTGCCTTATTGATACTTGGCATGATTTGAAGGTATTAATGAGGAAAAGGTGTGTTCCGAGTTATTATCATAGAGATGTGCATCATAAACTACAAGCATTAACATAGGGAAGCTAGAGTGTAGAAGATTAAGGAGATGGAAATGATGTTAATGATGCCAGATATAGTAGAGGATAGGATGGCAACCATGGCTAGGTTTATGGGAGGCTTGAGTCAAGAGATTGTAGATGTAATTGATCTACATCATTATGAGGATATAAATGACTTTGTGGAGTGATCCATCAAGGTTGAGAAGTAGCTTAAGAGGAGGAGTAGGTAGTAGTCATCACTGTATACAACTTAACGACCATTTGCTCGGCAAGAGGACAAGCAATTGACCATGTCAGGTGAAAGTCCTAAGCCAAAGGTTGTGTTTAGGGCTAAAGAGTCTAAGGTACAAAATTTAAACCCTAGTACTTCTACCACACATAACTAACATATTATGTGTTGTAAGCGACAAAGGAAAGGATATATTATCACTCAGTGGTAGAATAGTTGAACTATGATATTGAAAAATAAGGAAAAGATAGTAATGGATGAAGAGTAACGGATGAAGAGGAGGATAACAATTAAGAAGAGATTCCATCGTTGGAGGAGGTGTCATTCAAAGAGGACAAAGGAATCTACAAGGAGATGAGTAATGTGAGTTTGGTGATGATGAGGACATTGAATGCATAAGACAAGGAAGAAGGCTTTGAGGAGCAACTGGAGAACATTTGCCTAGCAAGGTGCAAGATAAGAGGTAAAACATGTGGTGTTATCATAGATGACAAAAGTTGTACAATATAGCTAGTACAATATTAGTGGAAAGACTTGCACTACCACTTAAGGATCATGCACAACTATACAAGTTACAATGGTTAGATAACATTGGCAAAGAGAAAGTTATGAAGTAAGTCTTAATGGAGTTTAAGATTGGAAAGTACAAGAATGAGGTGGTGTGTGATGTGATACTTATGTAGACTAGTAACATTTTGCTAGGGAAGCCTTGGCAATTTGATAAGAATGTTGTGTTTCATGGAAAGTCAAATAGGTATAACTTTTAGCCCATGGCCTTAAAGGTGACCTTTTGTATTGCTTACTCCAAAAGAAGTGCAAAAGGATCAACACTACTTGCAGTAGTAATACAAGTTAGATGTAGAGAGGAAAAAGAAGAAAAAAAGAGAGTGAGAAAAAGCTAAACAGTGGACGGGTAGATAGAAAGAAGGAAAAGAAAGAAAAAAAGAGAAAAGAAAAGGGGGAAGGTGTAAGTTAACAAGGGTGAGAGATGTGAGGATAGCTGTAGGGAATGGAAAACAAATAGTATTGCTTATGTACAAAGAGCCCTACTATTTATCTGAAGAGGTCACATCTTTCCATCTCGAAATTGGTATGTCTGTTTTGCAGGATTTCCAAGAAGTGCTATTGGAGGAGCTACCTAGTGGATTACCACAGATTAGGGTGATTGAACATTAAATTGATTTTGTGCCAAGAGTTGCCATCTTGAATCATTTGACATATCACATGAATCTGGAGGAGACCAAGGAGATCTAAAGGTAGGTGGAGGAGTTGATTAGTAAAGGATGGGTCCAAGAGAGCATGATCCCAGGCATAGTTCCAATGCTACTCGTGTCAAAGAAAGATTGGATTTGGAGGATGTGTGTGAATCGTAGAACTGTAAATGCCATAATAGTAAAGTACTACCATGCTATTCTTAGGCTAGATGATATGCTTGATGAACTACAAGGTTTTGGTGGGTTTTCATAAATTAACCTTAAAAGAGGCTATCATCAAATACACATGAAAGAGGGAGATGATTGGAAAACAACCTTTAAAACAAAACATGGACTATATGAGTGGTTGGTTGTGACGTTTGGTTTGACAAATGCACCAAATAAATTTATGAGGCTTATGAATCCTGTTTTATGTACTTTCTTAGGTAGATTTGTAGTTGTATACTTTGATGACATTCTTGTGCACTGTAGGTCTATTGATGAGCGCGCTAGACACCTTAAGGAAGTCCTTAAGGCTTTATATAAAGAACAATTATATGCTAAGCCTTAGAAGTGTATATTCTGTGTAGACTACTGTGTTTTTTAGCTATGTTGTAAGGGCATAGGGTATCCAAGTGAATAAAAATAAGGAGAAGGCAACAAGAGAATGGCCAACTCCCACGAATATGTTAAAGGTAAGAAGTTTTCATAGGCTTGTCAGTTTATATAGGATGTTTGTGTGGGAGTTTAGCATAATTGTGGCACCATTGATTGCAATTATCAAGAAGAACAAAAAATTTCAGTGGGGAGAAGCTCAACAAAAGACATTTGAATTACTCAAGGATAAGCTTACCTACATTCCTGAATTATCTTTTTTTGATTTTCTAAGACATTTTAACTTGAATGTGATGCTTTTGGTATGGGAATTGGGGTTGTACCAATACAAGAGAAAAAGTTAATTTCGTATTTCAGTGAGAAGTTGAATGGAGCCAAGCTAAATTATCCAATGTACGATAAGGAGCTATATGCATTTGTAATGGCTTTGGAGAGTTCATAACTTTATTTGTGACCCAAGGAGTTTGTTATTAATACAGATCCTAAGTTTGTTTGAAAATTATAAGATAATAGTGTAACTTTTTTGAAAATTAAATATAAAAATTAGAATATTAAATAAAAAATATAAGAATTTTTAAGAAAAAATAAGTAAAAATATGATTAATGTTAAAAAATAAAAATAAAATTTAATATTTGGTTCGGTACAATACACTAAACCTAAATACCAAAATTGAATTGAAAACTAACATTTTAAAATTTATCATACCAAATACCAAACTGAAATTTCGATTCTGTATTCACTACATACAGAAATTTTGATTTCAAATAGATCGATTTACAGAACTATGAAAACGCATAGTAGAGGAAAATAGCTTGGAGCCATTTTCTAGTCAAAGCATACAATAAAATTTGATTTTTGAGTTTACTTCTATTAAAAAATAATCCATGTAATCAAATTAATTTTGTGTATTTATTTTTAAATCGTACTGCTCATTTTAATTTAAGAAATTTTATATTATTTATATTTAATGAATATTTCTTAGACTACAAATTAAATATACTTTAATTATAATATGTATTAATTATTTTATAATTTCTAATGAATTTTATTTATTTTGAATTTTTTGGTTTCATATAATAGTTAGATTAAATCACATAAAAATAGAGAAAATCAAATCAAGCATTTTCTTAAAAGCCAATCTAAGTGTAGCAAAGGCAAATTTTAGAGTAGTATTAATATAATTTTTGCTACACAATTTTGCTACACAGTAAAATTTAGAGCAAAAGTTACCTTTTAAAACAAAAAATTCTCTGTAGTAAAAAATATTTTAGTAAAAGCTTGGTAATTAACAAGAGCTTGCCAACACTACCAAAAAGTGGGTAAATTGGGATGGCAAATTTTGACTATCCTAGATTAGGGACGACATATTTAAGTACGTACCAAATCCTAAAGCCATTTCAGAAATGATTAATTTTAAAAATAGCAATGCCGTGACAAAGCCGTTCTAAATTTGACATGGATTTTTAAACCATCCCAAACGAGGACGGTTTTAGGACGATTTAACCCTAAAGTTCCAAAAGCCGTCTCAAAGTTGTCCCAAACAAATTGTGAAATAAACCGTCCCAATTTTGGGACGGCTCTAGCACGGCTCTTTCAAATGGATGCTATGGCCGTCCCAAAGTCATCCTAATTTGGAGCAGTCCTAAAAACGGTCCCAAAATGCGACATATAACCAAGCAATCCCTATCATTTCTACGTTTGAGTGAGGTTAAAATTAAAGATTTATTCACACTTTAAGTACGAGAAATGCATCAATTCTAGGCGTGTTAGTAAATTTATGATACAATGCCATTGATTATTCATTTCATTAGCATATTACTAAAGTTATACCATGTATATATATGTCTGTTATTTTTGTAGATTTATACTCTTTTTGCAAGGAATTTTTGTCATTGGGCTGAATGTAGAAGATGGAAAAAATATTATTTGTAAGCAAAAGTGTTAGTGTTGATTCTTTATACCTGCTTCATAATTTCTATAAAATAACATTAGTAATTTTCATATTTTGTAATATTTTTGGTATATATATATATGTATGTATTGTTTGGGATTCAGTAATAATGAATTGTGCTTCTAATATTATTGCAAACTTATAGTGAGTGGAAAATACAAGTTCAATATGTCATGTTTCGATTGAGAATGAAATTTGTTAGATGACTTCTATATTTCTACTAAAGGTGTAACTAGGATTGAGCTTGTTATGGAAGCCTAAAATCTATTGTTTTTATTTTTCAGTAAGATGTTACACAATATTAGATCATAGTTGTATAACAAAAACTTGCTTGGGCTTGGAGAGTTGACACCACAATTTGAAAATAGGGTTAATGAATTTGTTGAATGGGCAAGACAGCAGCATGAGCATATGGATGGTACTGAAATAAGATGTCCATGCTCTCGTTGTAAGAAAGCAAAATTTTTCGAACGTAATGAAGTTAAGGTTCACTTGTTTAAAAAAGGATTTGTTCAAAATTATTATAATTGGATTAGTCATGGTGAAGCTCAATATTGCGATGCAATGCCCAATGTAGAAGGGAGTAATCATATGAACCCCCTCAACATTGGAGGACTTTAGAACGATGCAAAACTTTGGTTGGGAGCACCATGTGTATATGATGCAGTTAGGTATTTTAGTGGCCCCATAAATCTTGGGTTGGTTAGGCTTTCGTCAGGGGTAGGAGAGCAGTAGAGTTACCTTGAGCCGTCAACCACCTAATTTTGTGAAGTTACCACATTCAGTGCAGAGGATGTCGACGGGGTGGACAAGGACAGATTTTTTGATGTACTGCATGTGACAGACCAACTACTGTATAATGGTTGTGAAAATTTCACACAATTTTCTGCAATTGCCTGAATGGTGAATATTAAAGCGGACCACAACATGTCCCAAAGTTGTTTGATGATATTTGTAAATTGATTGGTGAGATGCTCCTAAGTGATCATCAAATGCCTCTTAATTTTTACAGTACTAAAAGGCTGATACGAGAGTTGAGTCTTCTAGTAGTGAGAATTGATTATTGCAAATCTAACTATTTGTTATACTAGAAAGAGGATGATCAGTTGGAGCATTACAAATTTGTGGAGAGGCAAGGTTCAAAGTAAGGACACCCTTGTCAGCAAAAAAGTGAATTCCACATAGTCGTTTGATCTGCTTACCTCTTATTCTAAGGCTACAAAGGTTGTATATGTCGCAAATGACCGCTGAGCATATGACTTGACATGTTGCTCACAAGACGTCGAGTGGTTGCATGTGTCCTTCCGATGCTGAGGCATGGAAGCACTTTGACAAGACCCATCCTGATTTTGTAACAGATCCTCGTAACATATGGTTGGATTTATGTGCTGATGCATTTACCCCATATGGGTCATGTGGAAAGATATATTCTTGTTGGCCTATTGTCGTGACATCGTATAACTTGCCACCGATAATGTGCATGAAGTATCCATACATGTTTTTAACAATGTTGATACCTGGTCCATTCAATCCAAAGAAACTTATAGATTTATATATGCAACCACTTATAGATGAATTACTATAATTGTGGACGGTGGGTGCAATCACATTCGATGCGCATTAGAAAGAACATTTCAACAAGCAGGCTGCTCTCATTTGGATAATCAATGACTTGATTGCTTATTCCATGTTGTCTAGGTGGAGTGCAGCCGGAGTGATGGGATGTCCAATTTATGTTGATTTGAGCAGAGCTTTTTATCTACGCCATAGTAGGAAGGCTAGTTTCTTTGATTGTCATTGCCAATCTTACCGCCCTATCATCCCTACCGGAGGAATAGGAAGCGTTTCACTAGAGGCCGAGTTGAGTCGCACATTATGCTACGGAGAGAAATAGGTGACCAGTTGTGGGAGCGTGTGAGGAACCTACCACGGGTGGTGGATGATTCACATAGTCAATGTCTAGGATTCGGGACTAATCGCAAATGAACCAAAAGAAGTATATTTTGGGCCATACTGGCATACAAACATACTACCGCATAATTTAGATGTTATGCATATAGAGAAGAATGTTTTTGATAACATTATTAATATAGTTAGGGATGTCAAAGGCAAATCTAAGAACAATCTTAATGCTCGAAAGGACATGGGTATTATATGTGACCGTTCTCAGATTTCAGTCCTTGTGGACAGTGTGGGTCCAAAGCCAAAAGCTACATACACCCTTTCTTGAGACCAAAAAATAAATTTTTGTCATTGGTTGAAGAGTCTAAAATCCCTAGACGAGTATGCTGCCAACATTGGGCGATGTGTCGACATGACTAAGTTAAAATTACATGGCCTTAAATCTCATGACTGTCATGTTTTTATGAAGAGACTGATACCTATAGCATTCAAAGATTTGTTTCCCGAGTTTGTGTGGGGTGCCTTGGAAGAGGTCAGCTTATTATTTCAATAACTTTGTATGCTAGTCTTTCATATAGAGTGAGTAATGGAGATGGAGGGTAGTGTAGCAAGTATAATGTGTAATTTAGAAAAGATATTTCCCCTGTCATTCTTTGATTCCATGGAGCACCTGACAGTGCATCTACCACATGAAGCGAAGGTTGTGGGCCCGTTCCAATACAGATGGATGTACCCCTTTGAGAGGTATGTTAATGCTACACTATATTTGAATGGCACTATTTATGGGAAGACGTCTTAGCTAATCTTCAAATTTTGTATAGGTTCCTACAGAATTTGAAGATAAAGGTGAAGAATAAGGCCCACGTCGAGGCATTGATTGTGAAGGCATATATTGTTGAGGAGATATGCATTTTTACATCGCACGATTTCAACACAGATGTGCCGTCTTGACGAACTAGGCCACCGAGAAATGACATGGAAGCCACTTCGACAGATAACCCCCCTTTCTCCAAATTTAACTATCTTGGACTTGCATCAAGAGAACAGGATTCGCTATATCTCATTACAGAAGAAAGACATGCCACTACGACTTATGTGCTTCTAAATTGTCCAGAGGTGGAGCCACTTTACAAGTAAGAAGATTGTAACATGTTTTTTTTAATGAGATCCCACTTAGGTAGTGGATTGCTTACTGGTATGAGTGAATGTACTATTTTTAAGACAGGCTTTTTTTGCAATACTTTAAAGGCGATCATGTTGATGTCGATGCCGTAGTTGTAGAATTATTTGCAGAATGGTTTAAAAATTGTGTGTCTTCTTTCCTATCTCATTTGTCCGCTTTATTTGTCTTTATACCAATTTAGTTCCTATCTACCAATGGTGAAAGGGTTGACAACCCATCTAATATATCAGACCTACTATTACATAGCTTAGCTTATGGACCTTACAACCGCGTTACCACTTACTCAACCTATTTCGTCAATAGTTTTAAGTTTCACACTATATGTCATGCATGGGGGAAGAAAACGAAAAATAATGGGATTTGTGTCCGTAGTACGTGTTATGACAACTTTAAGTATGATTTTTATGGAGTTCTTGAGAATATAATCCTCCTTGATTATATACTCATACCGAATATGCATGTAGTGTTGTTTAAGTGTCAGTAGGTGGATCCTATGTAAGGACTGAAGATGCAACCGAAATACAAGCTAGTGGAGTTGAACCATTCCTGAATTCACAAAAAGAACGAGCCCTTCATCTTGTCCCAACAGTATGAGCAAGTATATTATACTGATTTTTCTAGCATGAGAAGGGCAGGAGTGATTGGTTGGCAGTATGCAGGACGAAAGCCAGATCAACCATTGAGAAGCGATGGGAGGATGTGGCATATCAACCTGATGAGGATCTGAGTTGCCCCCACTTGGGCAGTATGTTCGACGTGCCTGGATTACATGATCCTACTGGTGTCCAGTTGCATGTGGATGTTAGTGAAGTGGTAGCACATGGCCATGCCACTCACTCATTGACCAATTGGATCCTTCATCTACTGGGGACGAATCCTCATTAGATGACACCAATGATAGGTCAGACTTTGAGAGTGAAGATATGCTTTAAGTAACTTGATATGCTCACTATTATTTGGATTTGTACACAACTATTGGGGAACGTGATATCTCATATTTTCAAATATGATAAAAACTAGTATTATTCAACATAGCGAAAATGCATCCAAGGCCAAAATAAAACATAGCATAAACACGTCATTGTTAATGAATCATATGAGGGACATGTATAAAATTAATTACAAGATGTTTTTTATTTCACCAGAAACAAAAACAAAATCCTAAAAAATTGGCAACTTCTTCATCTGCATTTGTCACAGCACACTCCTAATCTTGTTTATCATCCTGCCCATCGTGCGGCATAGTGTCTTCATCACTGAACAGGTCTGTATGACCAAGTGGGACATCCTTAGGAAAAGGAGTAGGAGTCCAGCTTGATGGCCGATGTGAGGGCCACTAGAAGTAGATGGTCCCATCATTGATGGTAAGTGTGCAGACATGAATCCTATAAAATCATGTAACTAGCCTATAGCATGCATCTATCGGCGCTCTATTCGGTCTATCTTCATACGCATGTCATGTAACGCAGCCATAACATTACCTTCCAACTTGCGCATCTGGACTTGAAATTGGTTCGGAGGTGGATGCTCCTCATGGGTAGGGGCTGGGTATTCTACATCGTTAACAAGTCGTCCCTTAAGGGTAGCTAAATTAACATCAGGAGTAGGCTACCGAAGAACAAAGTATATGGTAGTAGACAGACCCTAATGCTCTTCTGTAGATGAAATTGGCACACCAGCTCAAACATATAGCTCTGTGATAAGATGAGAATGCCAAAGAGACTCATGCTGGTTATGTGCACACTGTAGTAGGCCTTGGTAGATCACCTGTCTAACATTAAAAAAAATACCTTTTCAAAATGCTGTATATCAAGGCTGCAGGCTCGCTTGTGATGGTGCCGTGATTGTTGATTAGTCAGATTCTTGCAGCAACGAAGTACCACCATGCTTACATAACTCGTCCAATCCACTTATCTTGAAAGAATTAATGAAATGGGTGATGGGAGAGACATTTTAGTGCCCTCTATCAAGGCATACCACATTAGCAACTCTTTCTAGTGTACGTCTATGATTGATAAGATCGCAAAACGTGTCACCATGGGATTCATCAAGCATATGTAAATGTGCATTGATTGCCCCAGGGCTAATATTGATGTACATGCCATGGACATAAATTGGTTCTCATAGATGCTTTAATAGACTGGCATAAAACTCCCTCACTAGTGGCAGGTTAGCATTGACCTCTGGCTGTTTTGTGAATTGGGTCCATTGCCATCATGCTATCACAAGAGATAAGGTGGGGTTATTCTTCATTGCATAAGCTAAACCCCTCTCGAAGAAGATTGATCAATGTTTGGTAATTTCCTTAGCACGGTTGAAAGCATCTAGTGATACATATTTCTAGCAGTCATATGATGGGTATGCTCTTTTTATTTTTGGAGCCATTAAAATGAAAGAATCCTACATGAAAATATCAAGTATTATATTAGGACAACTGGCTTACAGATGATACAAAATCTTTAAGTAAAGCAGCCTATCAAACTGAATATGCAACCACAGGAAAAAACTCATAAAACCTTTATCACATATTTCGATAACTATCAATTGAGTAAGATCTTCTTCACATGTTCACTATTGTAGTTGAAATTCTATAGTATATACTTATAAAACAATAAAGTAACATGTTTCCTGTGGGTATTTCATTGAACAATTCATATGCATAAATTAGTAATGCCCTGGGATTTCTAAAGCTTTGACATGTTCTTGCCCAATTACAACAAACATAAAGTATAATTGCTTCTAATCTTCACACTCCCACCAAGAAACACCCATTCAATTGGCTACATTTTCAATTTCAATCCACAATGTATACCATGTAAATTTCATGCCAAAACCTAACAAAAAACCAACACATTGCAAAATATACAGGCAAAATGGAAGTAAAATGAGCATGTACAAAAAATAATAACAATACTCCAAAAAAAAAAAAAATAGTTCAAATTCAAGAAATTTGAATTCTCCACAAATGCACTCATAATCTTGAAAATTTGGGAATTTCTCCACAAATCATATCAATCCTAAGAGTTATATGTGAAAAAATTATGTACAAAGCACCTTATCAATTAATCTATGAGCTTTTTTGCAATTTGGTAGGTGAATCACGTTGAGACGAGAATGGTTGGAATGTTTTTCTGGCCGGATCTGTGCATATTTAACCTATGCAGTCTGCACATCGCGCGCCGTTGTCGTGATGACATAGACGACGTCGGTAGTCCCAACGAAGGGCACGATGTGCAGACTGCTTAGGCACGTTATGCGTGACATGTAGACTGCAATGCACATGCGACGTTGGGTGTGACATGCAGACTGAAAGTCACGTTGTGCTCCACGTTGTGACTTGGGACACGACATTGGGTGACTGTGCACTAGTCCACGTTTACATTTTGGGACGGCTTTAAATTTTCCATCCCAAAGTTGTCCCAAATTCTAAGAATTAAATTTTTAAATCCCCATCTCAAGCATTTCATTCCTCAATCTGAAATTTGCCCAAACGGAACTCGTCCTCACCATTTAGTGGATTTCTCGCAACTCAATCGGTTGTTTATTCAAAATCTTCTACTTTTCTTCCATATTTTAGCTCTACTCTAACAAAATAAGTGTTAAAGAATTTAACTGTGTTATGCAAATCCATGTTTGTTATATTTCAATGTAAATTTAGGGTTTTTGTAGAAATTTTCATTTTGGTGAAATTTAGGCTTCTTATTTAGGCTTATTGTAGTTATTAGTGAAAGATATGAACCCACTTTTTTGGTTTCTATATCTTGGCCTATTAGCTTGGCTTGTTAAATGATGAAGGTAAATTTTGTTAGAGAAATTCATGTTAGTATTGTATTTATTTGCGTGGTGTTACTTATTGGGTGGATTGAAACCCTTTTTTTAGGATAGTTTTTGATTAAAAATACCTGCACATATAGTGTTTGATGAAATGCCAATTAATCTTATTATACACAACTATCAGTTGATAACCTAAATTATAGCCTTGTTTAGTGGTGAAATTTGTTAGTATATTAAATCTGAATAAGGTCCACTGTAGGTTGGCTTTATTTAATTGGTGGATATTTGGATATCAAATTTGACGTTTTAGATATCTATATTCATGCACATGACATGTTTGGTGAAATGCCTTTAAAAGAAGTTATTTGAAATGGTTTGCTTGTATATGTTACCCGTCCCAAACCAATATCTTTACTTGTACATTTATTTTCCATTATTATGGCCAAAAGGATTATCTTTACTTATATGTACCCTTTATTTGAGAACATTTATCGCCCCAATTTAGAGTAACATATAATTTGTTAATGAATGTATCCCTTTTATTTGATTTTGTGAGATCATATAGTAATGATAAAACCTTCACTTGGTTTATGTATTTTAGAATGACTCGGAGAGCCTTTTTTGGAAGCATAGCAGGACGTGGCGTTAACACCTCATGTGCAAGGAGAGAGGAACAAAATATAAATACACCATACTTTACACTTATTTCATCTTCTCTCCCAATTGACGAAGATGAGACCCAACCTCCAAGTTTAATACAAGGTGATACACTTTCCACATCGGCAGACAACTCCATTGAACCATTATAGTCATATGGGGAGAGAGAATTTTTTATTGTACTTGCTACATGTAAAGCGCCTGCTGTAGGTGGACCGTTCCAATCGTAGGTGGAGGGGGGGGGGTGGAACATGTGACACCGTATCAGTTTTAATGAGTATAAATTTGATTCGACATGTCTATAATTAATCACATAGACCCACACACATAAAAAGAATAATTAATTTATTACACCTACATTTTAACTTATCATTGCAGTGTATGGAAAGAAGTGACAGACTCAATAAAGTCCATTGTATTTGGACATTATAAAGGACTATGGATCCGTTACACCGACATCCCCTTAGAATAAAAACAAGAATGGTTTCGACTTTTTAAGGTATGAAATGTCCATTGTACAATAATGATGTTTTTGTTACTTATCTAAGCTTTTTCCATAAATACTATTTTGGTTTTCTACTATAACTATAATCTATTCCATACATATTCAAAGTTCTTGTACTTTAATGTCGTTATATTTGTTCACAAAATAAATTTAGTTGGGACCTAACAGATAACACGGCAATACAACGTGCCTTAAAAAAAAAAGGCCGCTGAGTTAATACAGAAACACTTGCACTAAGTAAGAATTTCTAACGAAAAAGCTGCTTGGATCCCACAAGAAAAGTGGGATGAGATATTAGACAAATGGATAAAGGATACATATCAAATAGTATGTGAAAAGAACCATCCAACCGAGCAACTAACAACGCATCTGCGTCCACTATCTATCGTAGTAGTTTGATTTTAGTGACCGCACATTGTGAAAGAATGGTAAGCAAAAAAGAATATCTGTTTCATATCTTCATCTTTTTATAATCTGGTCTATATTCATTTCGTTACGTTACAATTATATTGGATAATACAGAAGGCAAAGTTAGGATGGTGGCCGACTCCCTTTGAAGTCTACTTTAAAGTTTGGAAGACCGTAACTAGCAAATGGGCAGGCCTTCATGCACAGTTTCAAGAGGTAAGTACAATTACTTAAATATGTCAATGTTGCCTCACCATTATGTGCAACAATCCATTAATTTTCTGTGTCTATAGAAGATGATGCAATAATTATAAGCAGATCAAAATACCGCTGAAGGCCTAGAGGGATAAGAGTTAGAGGCGGTGAGACTTCATCTAACTTTACTAATAGCAATATGGTTGTCCTCAACGCGCTTGGTGGCTTTAAAAAGGGCTGCTTGCCAGGGATGGGCTCAAAGTTTCAGTTTTATAAACAGTTATTTCGTGAGTCGACTAGCTCCACCAGTTCCTCATCTAGTCCTGAGTTACAAGTAATGTAAGCTACATTAGAACGTACTCAGCAACAACTACGGGACAGAGATGCAGAGATGGATAACTACAAGACCAGATTGGCCCAAACAGAGGCGAGATTAAACAAATTTATGTGACTTATTTCTAATAAACTTAGCTTCAACTTCCTCGATGACGATGAAGACAACAAAGAATTTGAGAACCTCGATCCATAGATGTAGATATTGATTGCTTAACATTGACCATGTTGTATGTTTTATGTTAATATAAAAAGATGGGATTGTATCACACATTTAATTATGGCTTTATTGTGTATAAATACATCCGCCGTTTTAAAATTATTACATTACTATTAGTATATTTTTTTTAGGAAAAATGTGTATAAAAAATTGGCACATTTATTGTATTAGAATGACAGGAATTTTAATATAAATTTAATAAAAATTTTTCTACAATCTAATGTGAAAGCTGTCCTAGAGAAACTATCCCAAAGCCGTCCCAGAAAATCCATCCCAAAGCCATTCCATATGGAACTGTCCCAGATTTGAGACGGCTTTATTTTAATCTTCCTAATTTTTAGTGACGAGATAAATAGGGACGGATTATTAGCCGTCCCAAGTTTCGTCCCAAATTTAATTTGGGATGGCTAATTATCTCAAATCTATTTCAAAAAACCGTCTTAAATTACACACGTTTTGGTAGTACAAGTTGTCAATGCTTGAGAAAACCAAGCCAAGAACACCTTGTATACTAATAACAAGTCAACTGAAACTACCCTACATCGGCAAAATAGAGCAATATTTTTCAAGCCAAATAATGGAAAGTTTAGAAAAATCAAACCCTAAACTGGTAGACCTTAAAATTCATTTAACGATAAAATAAAATCCTGAAAGTCATAAGGTTTGAGCAGTTTGACAAGAAAACCAAAACACTTAGAAAAAAATCTATATATATCAATGGCTTAAAAAACAGACTAAACCTAAATGTTTGGGTTGAAAATATAATTAATAATACTAATATTAAAAAATTAATATATTGAAATATTAATTATACTAAAATATATTAGTAATATTTGTATTAAATAAAATGTATAATTAAATAATAATAATAATAATAATAATAATAGGAGTATTAATTAAAATATATGAGGTATAATTAAGTATGGTTTGAAAAATCTATTTGATATGATTCATAATGTTTAAAAAGAATACACTTGTAAGTTTTCAAACCTATTCAATTTTGAATCTTCTTGCAAAATGATAGTCAATATGATTGATCTAAATTCAAAATTATAATTTAAAATACTAAGAAAATCTTAATTTAAAGTTATTCATAAATTTAAAATAAAAAATTTACACTAAAATTATGAATGACTTTCTAGAACCGTTCTAAACTTGGAACGACTTTGCGAAACTATTTCAAATTTGAAATGGCTTCTAAAACCATTCCAAAATTTGGAATAGTTTCAAAAACTATTCCAAAATCTAAAACGGCTCTATGAGGCCTTTCCAAAATCTATGACGTATCTGTAGAACCATTCTAAAATTTGGAGTGACCTTTTAAAATCGTTCCAAAATGTGAAACGGCTTCAGATATAGTTCCAAAATTTGGAACTGCTGTTTATGAAATCGTCCCTATTTTAGAATTGATTTGGAATGGCTTTTGTGTATCGCAAGATTTACATTTTAAATATGTGTCAAGCTTGTTTCAAATTAGAACAAATTTTTAGAATAGCTTTTTAGTTGTCCCAATTTGTGGGAAAAAAATTCCATTACCCCCCCCCCCCAACCCGCACCCGCCCCCACCACAACCCCACTCTATTTGTATCCTCGATATGAGGGTCAATGGTCACTCTCTGCCATTAGTATCTCTAATCAAAATGATGGTTTTAAATATATGATATTGATAGTCCTTTGCTTTTTACCATTCATGTTTTTGGATAAATATCAATATGGTCCTTTATTGAAATGCAGTGGTGTGAATTGTGCACTTGAAAAACGTCTCCTAATAAATTTGCTTGACAATTAATAGTTGAAAAGAGTACAAAAACAACAATGATATCATAATTTATGATAGAAACATGGGCATCAATTATTTTGTGTTTTAAAATTTTAAAACACAAATTCAATTATTATATTTTTTAAATTTTATTTTTTTATTGTTATGTAATTTTTATAATAAAAATATTTAAAATTACACATAAAAAATTAAAAACAAACATATGCCCCAAAGACCTAAAAAGTGATTTTCAGAAAAAAGGACATCCATAATTTTTAAAAGAAGAGGAGGTCAAAACTAGATTTTCAATGAATGCTTTCACATCAAGAAAACCGCCAAGTTTGAATAAATAGTTAAGATAGGATTCTGGTTTGGTCTATGTAAGTACACCCGAAGAACTAGTGTTCCTCAATCACATCAATGTTGCAGTAAACAGTGTGAGAAAAATTCGAAAAATGACAAAACTATATCTCCGCGCATATTGACGGAGTCAAGATCCAAGTCAACGAGGATGAGGGGCAGTTGCCGTGTTCTGTCACCAACCAAACCAGTAGCAAGTGAAATTTGAAGCACTAAAATACCAAGAAAATAAATCGAAAAAGAAACAGAAAATCGGGGGTGTGTGGATTCATTTCTTCGAAATGTCGTGGCATTTTAAGCTGGAGAAACATCTGTTCTTCAAATTAAAAAAATGTATATTTTTAGCTTATGTAATTTTATTTTATTATTAAGCTATTAAAATTATAGTAGTTTTATATTTTATTATAAATAATAAAATTATATAATTTTTCATAAACATTACGCACAAATAAAATGTGAACTAGTTATGAATTATTCCCCTAATCATTCTAAGAGCAAGCCCGATCTTTCTTTTCACGCATTTTCTCGTTCAAACAAATTCAAGAAACAAAAATGGCTTTTCACAGAAGTTAAACGATAATGAATTTATTAGGGTTGTTTCTCAGAGGAGTTTTATGGGCCTAAGGACTTTAAGGTATTGGTGATTTAACCTAACAGTGTCGAGATTGGCACCAGCTACTGATGACGTCTTTGAAGGGACTTGCTTCAGTGGTTGTGGGCACCTTTTAGGCACCTGTGAAGGATTCGATAATGGTGATTAAAATATATTGGAAACTAAATCATTCTTTACAGGAATATAATTGATATTTGTATTACCATTATACCATCTGCCTTAAAATAGAATACATTAGCACTTGTTCCTAGAATTTGAACTATCGGCATTGCACCTTTATCCCTCTCCACCTCATTAAAATTTCAGTATCGGAGTGGCTTTCACACTTCTGTCAATGTTTTTGCTTTATATTTTATTAAGGTTTGCTGATGCAAGTTTTTTGTCTCGTTTAGTTTAAACTGTGCCTTCATTTATTGATATATGTTTAGTTCTATTTGGCTCAGGAGATACAAATTTAATTGTATTTTGTTCTTTTGTACGGATACCTCTTACTTTGTACAAATCTTAGGCTATGTGTTACGGGGCTCCCGTTAAAGGATAGGGACAAAAGGGTACTGTACACCTAGTAATCGTTCCGCAACCGACTATGTCTGCTTGAACCCACACGCAAACTAATTGTGCACTGTCTCAGAGCAAAATCTCGATAGTTCTGATAGAATGTAAAGAAAACAGTAGCTATATACACGATTTACGAGAGAAATTTGTTTACATTGATTACAAGTTCAATTTATAGTGGGCGACGATTAAAGAGGGGGGGCACTCTAACAATCGCAGGCTATTCAGCAACAACATGATAACTACTCAAAACTTCTATAACATCTTGCCCCCTATAAGAGACTTGGCAAAAAAAAGGCAAGTGACAGCAGAAGACATTAAAAAATCGAGGAAGCACATCTAAAAATAAATATAAAATAATTATAAATATTTACAAGTATGTACAAAGCTCTAGACCTAGCAATGACGGGTGATGTCTCATTCAGCACAGGGCTGTGGCAAGGCCAGCATTGCGTCCAGAGGGCTTGTTAGGTAGATGACCCTCCACATTCTGCCCACTTGAGATGGCGATGCCCTTAGCGCCCTTGAAGCCAAGAATGCTTCCACTAGGGTTTTAATACCTTCAAATCCGTCACCCGCTCCCAAGTGTTCTCATCCTCTGTACAACCTTTCCACTTCACCAAGCACTTGCTGATCTCCCACTTCACTATCTTAATGATTCGGTAATCCAAGATTGCTTCGGCTAACCTCTTTGGCACCTTCTCAAACGGACGCCGTGGTCAGTTCTCAATAATAAAGTTGGCGTCCTTTGGTTTTACTGTGAAAAGTTTCAGTTGGCTCACGAGGAAAACATTGTGTGTCTTCCACCACGGGGCAGCTCAATTTTGTATGCCACCTTCCAGATCCTCTTTGCCACTCAGTACAACCCAATATATTTCTGTAGGAATCGAGGGTCTCTTCCTCGAACACATTTTGTGAGCAATAGTTTCGGTGCCTTCACCAACACAAAATCCCCCACGTTGAATTCGGCAAAGCGCCATCCCTGGTCAGCTTGCTTTTTTTATTCTCTTTTGGGCCTTCTCCAGGTGACTCCTTACGATCTCCAAGTTACGCTTCTACTCTTTAATGAAACTCCTTGCAAGGGGAGGTCTCGCACTCTATGAGGATTCTAAAGTGTATGGGAGTAGCGGTTGTTGCCTAGTGACAATCTCAAAAGGGCTCCGATTGGTAGTGGAACTCTTTGGGGCATTAAAGCACAGTTGAGCAGCATCCAATAGCTTCACCCAATTATTCTGATTATCACTCACAAAGTGTCGAAGGTACTCATCCAACATAGAATTGAAATGTTCTGTTTGACTATCAGATTGTTGGTGGTAATTCGAGCTCATACTCAATTTGGACACAAGGAGTTTGAAGAGTTTGGTCTAAAATATTCCAGCAAATTTGTGACTTGGTCACTGACAATGTCCTTCGGCAGTCCCCAATATTTGACAATTTGCGCAAAGAACAAATGCACGGTCCCCTTCGCTGTCACGTGCTTTGGGACTGCAATGAATGTGACATATTTTGAAAATCGATCCACCAAGACAGTGATGCTACCTAAATCTCCTAGTTTAGGCAATCTAGTGATATAATCCATAGAGACACTCTCCTATGGTTGTGAGGGAAGGGGAAGGGGTTCTAACAAGCCTTTTGGTTTCAAGTGATCCACCTTATCCTGCTGACAAATTAGGCAAGACCACACATATGCCTCAACTTCATCCCACATTTGAGGCCAATAATAAGGCTTTTGTATTAAGGCCAATGTATGCTCGCCTCTAGGGTGTCCCGCCCAAAGGGTATCATGGCATTTTGTGATCAATGACTTTCTTAAGTTACCACCTTTAGGAATGTATAGGCGGTTTCTCTTGGTCCTCAACAATACTTCTTCCAGCCAGAATTGTTTTGCCCTCCCTTGTTGCACCAATTTGACTAAACACTCTACAGCCGATCTCATATCAGCAACTCCCGTATTTGATCTTTGATGGAGATGGCCACCTTACTCGAGGAGAGTGCAGCAACCATCCTCAACTTGGGCAAGTCTGCCCTCCAGTTAAGGGTATCTACTGCTTTGTTACTAGAGCCTGTTCGAAACTCCAACATCTCCCTCAATTGCTTCCTGAGCTCCATAAGTTCTGGTTGCGTCATGAGATATGAAGCTCGGGCAGGTGGCTTAGTGCTTGGCAGAAGTTCAATTTCATGATCCAAAAATCTCTTGAGTGGCAATTTAGGAGAAAGTTCCTTAAGTATTACATCCTCGAATTACCCAAGAAGATTTTTCACCACATCAGGAATAGGTCCTGATTCCTCTATTTCCTCAAATCGAAAGGTGCATAAGTAAGATGACTCATTGCACTTGTATCCCTTCTCAAATTGGATAGCTGACAAGCTCTTCCTTTCAAGTCAGCTAGAAACAGTGGGAACAATGTAGGGTTTGTTTCCTACTATCATTAGTGCTTCCCCACATGGCAGGACCATCGCCCTTGCCTCTCTCAGGAAATCGAGCTCAAGGATAAGCTTGAAGTCATCCATTTGAATAACAGAAAGGTTGATTTTTCCTTCGAATGGCCTAACTTTTATCTTTACCCCTTTTGCCACACCGGCAATAAGCTGTGCTACTGAATTGATGGCTTTAACTCGTCCCACCGCCTTCTCCAGTGCTAACCTAAATCTCTCCATTTCTATGGTGGCCAAGTAATTATGAGTGGCACCGGTGTCGATCATGGCTCGAATGGACTTGCCATTGATCTTCACGTCTACATACATCATTCCTTTCCTTTTGCGGCCTTTAGAGCTCCTCTCACTAGAAGCATTCTCTGCTAGTGTTAGGGCAGATCATCCAACTCTGGACCCTTCTTAACGATTTGCCACTACTTGGCAGGAAATAGTCCCACACCGATGGGAGATGGCGCTAAGATTATTTCCCTCAGCATCTGACTCACTTTCATCTGATTCAAGCACTAGGGGTGGAGCTTGTTTTGATGGCCCTGCATCCTTTAAGCTTAATAAAACATTCACTAGTTTTCTCTTCAGGCAGTCCCGAAGCATGTGTGGCCCATCGCAAAGAAAACACCCAGTCTTTCTTGATGCAATACCTTGCTTGCTGTCGGCAAGTATGTTCTTAGGGTTACTTTAGAGATTAACCGATGTTTGAGATTATCAGTCTCCCCCATCTCTACTGGAATTATTTCTGAACGGCGTCCCACCATCCCCCTTTTGTTAGGGTGCACTCGCTGCCAGATGTTCCTTACAGGGTTCGTCTTGAAAATCCATGAGTCGCTTGACCGCACCCACAGTCGAGCTCAAGTCCACTACTCGTTGATGCTGCAACTCCAATCGTGCCATGGGTTTCAAACCTTCCAAGAAAGTGAAGGGTTTGTCCTTCTCGGACATGTCCCAAATATCCAACATGAGCGTCGAGAATGACTTCACATAGTCCCGAACACTCTCTAACTACCTCAACTCCTGCAATGCCTTCCTGGTATTGTATTCTACATTCTCTAAGAAGAACTGGTTCTGAATAGTATCTCAAAACTGCTCCCACATATCCAGGTGCACTCGATTGACTTAAATGTCAGCATACTTGGTGCGCCACCATAGCTTGGCAAAGAGGAGATTCTCTACCTCTTTGGCATCTCGAGCACCTCTATAAGGCTGCAGTTCAGAGATTGGGATTCTCGGCCCAAGGTCCTGGGCGACTACCAGGGCATTGCCAACTGCTTGCTGGAGCAGTCCAATTTGGATAGACATCTGTTCTATCTCTCTTTGGAGCTCTCCAATGGTACCAGCTCCTTGATTCTCAATCAATTCATGACATAATTCCCGACTCTCGGCAAATTGGGCTTGGAGGTCCACAACTTCAGTCTCCAGACTCTTGACCTTCTCCTCCAGGGCTTCAAATCGCTGCTTGGTCATAAGATTCTTGCCCGGTAGGGCTTCTACTCATTGCTCGACACATTCGCTGATGTAGTAGCATCCATGATCCTATGCCTTAGCCCCAATCAAAACCGAGGCTCTGATACCAACTATCACAGGACTCCTTTCGAGAATAGGGATAAAGGGGCACTGTGGGGCTAGTAATCATTCCGCAACCGACTACGTCCGTCTGAACCCGCATGCAAACTGATTGTGCACTGCCTCAGGACACAATCTTGACAGTTTTGACATGAATGTAAAGAAAGCAGTTCTATATACATGATTTGAGAGAAAAATTTACTTGCATTGATTAAAAGCTTAATTTATAGTGGACGACGGTTAGTGAGGGGGGCCACTCTAATAATCACAGGCTACATAGCAACAACACGATGACTACTCAAAACTTCTATAACATCTTACCCCTTATAATAGGCTTGGCAAAAAAAAAAAAAAAAACAGGTGGCAGCAGAAGACATTAAAAAGTCGAGAAAACACATCTAAAAATAAATAAAAAATAATTATAAATATTTACAAGTATGTACAAAGCCCTAGACGTAGTAGCAATGGGTGATGTCTCTTTCGACACAGGGCTGCAGCAAGGCCAGCATTGCGTTAAGAGGGCCTATTGGTTAGACAGCCCTCCACACTATGTTTAGCTTCTATTTTCTCAAAAAATACACGCTCGCTATCGTCACACTTGTCAAAACAAACACAACCTAAATTTGTTTTGTTTGTTATCTCTCGTGGTTGCTAATTAAATATATGAACTCATATATTTGTGCCTTTGGGTTTTTCTCTGTTAATGTAGGCCATATAATTCTTCTACCTCATCTTTGTCTCTCCTCACCTTACTAAATTTTCAACAAAGCTTGTTGTAAGAGGATAGAGGAGGTACAGGAAAATAGTTGTGTTTTTGTATGTTAGGAATAATGCTATCTAACTTTTCCTTGTTTCATGAAGTCACTGGCTGAGATCTTTGTTTTTCCCCCTCTTGAATTTAGGGTCTTCAATTACGTTTGTGCATGGTGATGAATACTTGCCTACAAATAGAATTCAACACCTCTTTCTGTCTTCTTTTTCACGAATTGAGCATTAGCATATAGGAGTAATATTTTATGCTCCATCATCTGAATGAATACAAAGAGGCTTTATTTGAATTTGGAGAACTTATATTTGTAAGATTACAAGCCTTTTCAGCTCATGAGAGGAGGGCTTTCTCTCATATATTTTTGCTATATGTGAACAGATTATGCCTTATTTTACTTTTGTACGCATAAAACTTAAGACTTTATAGTCTATACCTATAAAAATGATACTCAGACATTTACGCATGCAAAAGAAGACACTGTTGCTGCACCTAAGTAGATTTCATGAAATTTGTAACTCCAAGTGGAAGTTTTTTAGAGGTTAGCTTGGAAAGACTCATGAAAATAGACAAATGGCCAACATGTTTTCTTACTCTTCTAATTTCTTGTAATTTGCTCATTGTAATGTGAGACTTATTGTCACTTCTTATGTTCATAACCATTTACTTTTGTTGAATTTACTAAAATCAACTAAATATTAAATGATAGATCTTACAAAGGAGTCACCTAATATGGTATCAAAGTAAGGCCAAACAAGAGGTTCAGAGATCTAAAGAGTTCAAAATCCAATTGCCGCCCATTTAAGAAAATAGAAATTAATGAGCTAGGCTTTAAAAAATTTTTTAAAAAAAGTAAAGAGGAATATTGCCGATGATTGTACTTGTATTTCGTATTGAAGCATATCTTGCATGACCGAGTGGCCGACCATGGGGCAATTCTATAGATGCTACACTCAGTTTAATATGTTGTCAAGTCATGGACATTAGTCCATAAGCAGTGCATAATTTTTGGTTAGTATAAAATGGAACCCATTGTCGTCCACTTTCTAAGTCTTAGTATAATGGCATGATTGGATATTTCTTCGTCATGTATTAAGTGAAGCTTTTGAGAGCACCACCAAAAACATGCTGAATTAGGACGGTAAATTTGGAACAAGTAAATTCCATCCCAAATCAGGGACCGTAGCCCTTGTGCATTTGTCCCAAAGCCGTTCCAATACCGAGCCAAATTAAAGAAAAAAAACCATTCTAATTTTTGGGATCAAAGTGGAACCATGGCAAAGCCGTCCCACATTGGAATGATTTTGAGACGAATTTATCAATTTCAAGTAAAATCCATCCCAAAATTGTGCCAAATTAATTAAAAAATAAAAAATCATCCCAAATCCATCTTAAATCTAGGATAACTTAGGGATGGTTTCTTCAAATGGGGTGCAAAAACTATTCCTAAGCTGTACCAAAGGTTTTCAAAATAAAAAATAAAAAAATGTAAACCTATCCCAGAGCTATCCCAACATTTAGGACGGGTTTATTAGTGAACCCACATATCCGTCCCAATGCCGTCTCTAATATGATATTAAAAAGGTTTGTCCAAGTCATGCCAAAGTTGTTCAAAATTTTTAGATGGCTTTGGTACGGTATTTTACTCTTGGTGGCAAACCCATCCCAATGCCATCCTAATTTATTGTTATTGTATAAATGATAACGTCGAGGTATAAATGTACACATAAAAATTGTTCCAAAGTAATCCTTAGTTTGAGACAACTTTGGCATGATTTTTCGATTGATCTACGACATCCATCCTAAAGCCAAGTGAAACAATAACTTTGAAATTGTGAAAAGTTGATCATGCCAAAGCTGCCTCATATTTTGGTATGGTTGCAGGCCATCCTAGTGCCATGCTAAATCATGAAATATAAGCAAGCAATCCCTAACATTTCTAACATTCAAATGACTTTGAATTGGGCTTTTCTTCTATATCCAACAAGGAGAAGACACCATCTGTGGGTGAGGGAATGGATTTATGATAACATGACTTAGATTCTTGATTTTGTTCATATTATAAGATATGTATATCACGCATATGTAAGTCTCTATCCTTTTTGTGGTAGATTTGTTCCTTTTTTGGAGCAACTTTTTTCCTTCGTGTGAATGTGAAGGATGAGTACCTCATTTTTTGTAATATATGTGTTGGTATTGATTCATATGTGTTGCTTTATAATTTCAACCAAATAATATCATTAATGAAGTATTTTGTGATACATTTGATATAATTCTATTGTTGTAAGAAAAGAAATAAATTGTGGTTGTCATTGCAATTGCACACTTAGTGTGATTTGAAAATGTTGGTCAATATGTCAAGTGTTATTGGCTTTAAAAGTTTTGCACATGGTTTGTGTAAATATCAAATTTGTTCATGATTTCTGTTTCTAAGGTTATCGGTCTAGGCATGTTTAAAGATTTAAATTGCTTTTTATGGTTTCTAGGTAAGATGTTACATAATATTAAATCATGGATATACAATAAAAAATTACCTGGACATAGGAATTTGATACTAAAATTTGAAAATGGGGTTCATGATTTTGTTAACTAGGTGGTGCACCAACATGAGCATATAGATGATCATAAAATTAGATGTCCATGCTCCTATTGTAAGAATGTCAAATTTCTTAAACCTGATGAAGTTAAAGTTCACCTCAGGAAGGGATATGTTTAAAATTATTATGATTGGATCTGTTACAGCAAGGCCTAATTTTGCGAAATAATGCCAAATCTAGAAGTAAGCACTGTATCAACCCCCTTGACCTTAGAATATAATATTGCAATAACACAACACTTTAGTTAAGAGCACAACATGATATATGATGCATCTAGGTATTGTATTAATACCACACATATGACGGTGAGTCCTTCCTAAGAATAGACGAGTAGCAGGGTGACCTTGACTTTTCAACCACCTAATGCGATGAGGGTATACATTACAACATAGGGGATGTGGGCACAATGGTAGATAAATTTTTTGATGTATTAAGTGTAGTTGACCAACTACAATATAGTGGTTGTGAAAATTTTTCACAATTGTTCGCAGTTACTTGATAATGAATATTAAGATGGATCACAATATGTCACAAAGTTATTACGATGATATTTGTAAAATAATTGGTAAGATACTCCCAAGTGATTATCGAATACCTCATAATTTCTACAGTACTAAAAGGTTAATATGAGATTTAGATCTTCCTATCATGAAAATTGATTATGGCTAATATGGCTATGTGTTGTACTAAAAAGATGATGTAGACATACAGTATCACAAATTTTGTGATGAGGTAAGGTACGAAGTAGAAAGGATGCCCTTTACACATAAGAAGCGCATTACACATAAGCATTTTTGCTACTTACCTTTTACTCCAAAGCCACAAAAGTTATATGTGTCGACGATGACAGCTGAGCATATGACGTAGCTTGTGGCTCACAAGATTGATAGTGGTTGCATATGCCATACGTCTGATGCCAAGGCATGGAAATAATTTGATAGAATGTATCCTGAATTCACAATTGATCCTCGTAAAATACGGCTTGGTTTATGTGGAAACAGATTTGCCCTGCATGAGTCATATGGGAAGGCATATTCATGTTGGTCTATTATGGTAACACTATATAACCTACCTTTGGAAATATGCAGGAAGAATTCATATATGTTTTTAACAATGGTGATTCTATGTTGTCTAGCGAAGTGCATCCGGAGTGATGAGTTGTCTGATCCATCTTGATTTGAGCAAAGTTTTTTACTTGTATCATGGTAGGAAGACTTGTTACTTTGATTGTCATTGCTGATTCTTATCGCCTAATCATTCATACCAAAAGAATAGGAAACATTTCACATAGGGCAAGTTGAGAGACATGTTATGCCTTTAAGAATGATGGGAGACTAGATTTGGGATTGTGTTAGACACATGCCCTGGGTTATGGATGATCCACATATTAAGATCTCAAGATTTGAGGTTGATCACAAATGGATCAAAAAAAAATACATTGAAGGATTTATAGCATTAGAAGATAAACATACTATCACATAATTTGGATATCATACATATAAAGAAGAAAGTATTTGACAACATCATCAACACAATTAGAAGATAAAGATACTGCCGCATAATTTGGATATCATGCATATAAAGAAGAAAGTATTTGACAACATCATCAACACAATTATGAATGCTAAAGGCAAGTTCAAAGATAATTTTAATGCTTGGATAGACTTGGGCATCATATGTGACTATCCTGAGATTGCTATTCAATTAAACAATGTAGGTCTGAAGTTTGAAGTTGTGTACACCCTTTCCAAGAGCAAAAAGTGAAAGCTTTGTTAGTGGTTGAAAGGACTAAATTTTCCTTATGGTTATGCTTCCAACATAGAATGATGTGTCAACATGATGGAGTTAAAATTACACAGCCTTAAGTCTTATAATTGTCATGTTTTTATGGAGAGGTTTAAAAGATTTGTTGCATGAGTTTAAAGTGACCTGGTGGAGGTAAGCTTGCTATTTCACTAGCATTCAACACATCACACAGAAATAGAAACAAAATTGAAAATGTGCACAAAATTCTACTTGCAAGATGTAAGTTGAATTTCATTGCTCAAATATAACTTGGGTCATGTACAAGGTGACAACATAGTCTCCACAAGTCATCAAAAAGAACAAAAAAATAGAATTAATTGTGATGTCAACTTCTTCATCTTTAGTGATTACCATGGACCTAGGTCTGATCATAATCTCGTCCATTGTGAAGTTACCAGTATGACCCAACAGGATATCCTTGAGAAATGGAGTAGGAGTCTAGGTCGATGGTCCAGTACGTGGCCTTGCAGAGATAGATGCTCCTAGTAATGGTGTGAACTGTGCAGAGATCAATCCCATAAATTCATATAATTGGCCTATAGCATGCGTTTGCCAGCGCTCCATGTGATTTATTTGAATACGTATATTACGCAACATAGCCATGACATTAGCTTCCAATTGGTGCAACTAGGCCTGAAACCGAGGTCGGTAGTCATGCTCATTAATTGCAGGGCTGGGATTTTTAGGTCATTGTTAAGCACTTCTTTAAGCACAAGTATACAACATTTGGAGCAGAACATCAAAGAACAAAGTATGTGGCAGTCGATGGACCTTTGTGCTCTTCAATGGACAAAACTGGCACAGTGCCTGCAACACATAGCTTTGTTATAAGATATGTATGCCTTTGGGACTCGTCGATGTAGACCCTCATAGATGAAGTAGCCCACATTACAGAAGTGTCCTTTTAGTATGCAGTATAGGATGGCTACTCACTCACTCATGATGGTTGATTTGCTAGAGTCTCACAGCAAGGAAGTACCACCATGTCTTGCACAGCTTGTCTAACCCAACCATGTTGAAGGAACTCATGAAATGAGTGATAGGTGAGACATTCCAGCGTCCCCTCTTAAGGCACACGGCATCTACTACTCTTTCCAGTGCCTATCGATAATTAATAATCTCCTAAAACCTATCACTATGAGTTTCTTCGAGTGTACATAAATGTGTATTCATTGTAATAGGGTTGATATCAACATACACTCCACTAACATAAACTCTATCTCGTCGATGCTTGGCCAGATTTGTGTAAAACTCCCTCACTAATGGCATGTTCGCGTTGATTTGTGGTTGTTGGATAAAGTGGGCCCATTGCCATCGTGCTAGCATAAGGGATAAGATGCGGTTATTCCTCATTACGTTAGCTAAACCCTTTTCCAAAATGAGTACTCCAATTTTTGGTGACAACCTCGACACAGTTAGCTACTTTTGATGAGGCATACTTCTCACAATCAAATGACAGGATTACTCTCTTTGTTCTTAGGGCCATTTCAACAAAACAATCCTACTAAAACATTACAAGAGCTATGTCAAACATTCACACCCCCTAAGCACAATCAAATTGTCAAAATAAACATTCCATCAATCCAAATATGCAATTATGGGAATAGGGGCCCTAGGCACTTGATCACAAGCATTCCAACATAGAAAAGGTCCATAAATGTCATCACAAGCGTTCATGGAAATGCTCTAATCAATTCACATACGTAGATATTTGAATTATCTTAAACAACCCACCCAAAAATAAGGCCATATCCAAAACAAATAACCAAGCATTCCAACTTAGAAAGTTTTCCCTATTAATCATTTGAATATGCATTCATGGAAATGCTTCAATCAATTCAAAAATTTAGATGTTTGAAGTATCACAAACAATCAATCGATAAATAAGGCTAAATCTATTAAAAAATCTAAACAAGCATTCCAACCATAGAAAAGATTCACTTGTATCCATCTTATTTTCATGTTAATGCAAGTATCACAAGACCTTCTTCCCCATTTTCACCTCTAATGCCCAAAGACACATGTCATCAAACAATTTATATGCAAACCATCTTAAGCACAAGATTTACAACAATTTGTCATAATTTCACCCAAATACAACAACTCATCCATAAGATTCAAGACAACTAAAATAGATTATCACAAATGCCCACAATTCTACCAACAAATCAACCCCAAAAAAACTACAAGCTCAAGAAATAAATTTGGATAGATATGTGTTGTCTTATAAGCAAGTGCAAAAAAATAGCCAACATATATGGAATTTCTTATAGGAAATGCAACTAAATTGTCCAAACCAAAACAATTAAACACATTTAAAGCAATGTACATGGACAAAATTGAAAAACACCGCAGTACAAAGGCATACAAACTATTGTGTTGTTAGAAACATGATTTTAGATGCAAATTATAAACAATACACAAGTAAAGTCATTAAATTAAGAAATAAATGGCTTAGTTACCCCCTATAATGAGTACGGTTGGGAGAATGGTGAGTTTGAAGGTGAGTCTCTTTCAATTTAGTAAGGAATGGTGGGGAGACAAGGCTTTTAGAATAAGGGATAAGGCCCTCATCATCTTAGTTGTTGTGATAAGCATGATGATGTGTACTATCCCTCATGCAACGTCATGCTCGACGTCGTGATGTTTTCTATCTACATGTCCCACTCCATGTTGTGATAATGGGTGTGACTTACAGATAGAGCGTCTCATAGTGCATGATTTCGATACTTGATGTTGGGTGCAACAACATTTCTATCTACACATTGCGCCAATCATCACAACATCTAGCACGACGTGTAGGCAAAAGCGTCGTCACGCCTGACATCGGGTCTACGGTATGTACGTATGTTGGTTGTTTTAAACTGAGATGGATTAGATTTCCTATCCCAAATCTGTCCCAAATTCTTTTAAAAAATTAAATTTCCCTTTTCCTTTTTATTTTCATTCCCATGCAAAACACTAAACACTCCCGATCCATTTCCCAAACGCTCTAAATCGAGGGATAGGAGACTCCATTCTTCAATACTTCAACTCCTTAAACATTGAAGAAATCCACCACACTCTCAATAACTCAATTCTCCACTCTTAAGCACCAATAATGAGGTGAGTATTCAAGGGATTTTTTTTTTTTTTGTCTCTTTTCTTACAAGAGAATAAAACCCTATGTTTGTTCTCCAATTTATGTTATATTGATTTGAAGTTAAGTTTGAAGGTGAGTATTCAAGGTATGAGTTCATTGTTTTGTAGTGATTTGAATAGTTGTCAATCCCTAGTCGAGTTAGGCGTCCTTATGTCCTAAAATATTGTGAATGGGCTAATAATAAGCTATTCATACTTAGTTTCATTTACAAGGTGAATATGACTAAAATGTTGGACAAAACATGCTAACGAATTGTTGCACATAACATGTTTAATGAAATGACACCGAAGGATTTTGTATATATGCTTTGCTTGTATAGCCAAATGCCAAATATATTTCATTAGTACTATGTACAAAACAGTAGAAAGGGAAGTCATGATAGCTTACATGTGTGCATTCTTGGTTATAGATAATTGACAAAACGGCCAACAAGTTCAACAAATTAAATTCACTTTGATATGTGTAGTAGCAAGTTATCAGCCCTCAAATAACTTATCCTATTCACCTTAAATTTTAGACATCAATGGAGATCACCATTGCTTAACATAAAATTAATTGTTTGTATACTTTCAGGTGTCACATTTGTTAGAGTTAAATCTTTTCCAATGGATCACTTATCCCAATCGATGCAATAAATCGTACTTTCATTTGCTTTCTGTGTTTGAGGATAATTGGTAGAACATATTTGAGAGGTTGATCACAATATGGTGTGAGTAACCCACGTTGCAATAGAGGCGAACAAGGCGTGAGGAACCTAAGTTTTACACTTCTATCATCTTCACCACTGATCGATGACAATGAGACACAACCTCAATGACCTTGCCCACATGCCCATTTACTTTTGTTGAAACAACTAAAACCAACTAGAAAACCAACTAGATATTAAAGGATACATCTTTTGGTAGATTAAAAAAAACCAAGTTTAGATAAGATAAACATTCGACATTGTATAGGCAAACAAAACAATAGAAGTTCAAAACCCAACCGCTACCCATTTATGAAAAAAGATTAACGTGCCAGCCTTTGCAAAGAAAAGAATAATTCCTACACGAGTGAGTGCGTTGAAACAACTAACCAACTAAATATCAAATTATAGCATGTTAAACCTTTAGATCGGATGGTCATTTAACAAATTTAAGATTTGCTTCATTTGCTAGAGCCTAATATACTTGCATTTGGTGTTGAAGTTCATCCTATATGACCATATAGGAATGACCAACCGTATGGAAACTTGAGTGGATGCCATACTCAGTTTAATTTATTATCTAGTGCATGTACTTTTGTCCATGGATGATGCTCATAAGTACCATCTAATTTGTGGTAAGTGTAGATCGGCATGATTGGAATCTTCTGCTTCGCGTTTTAAGTGAAACTTTTGGGAGTAACATGGTTGATTTGAGAGTTTGTTACGTATGTGGTTATCAAAATAACTGGCATTACCAGAGAATCCGTCATGTTCTCTTAGCAGTGCAATCTTTTCTTTGTCCGGTTTCCTCTTCCATAGGACAAAAGTTAGCTGAAATTCACACAGTAAAGAGCTTCGCGCACAAATACTATAACCCTTAATGGCTGATATGTTATTGCTTAATGTATATAGTTACTATATTGATTTATGCAGCAGTTGACATCACATGTACCTAAAGAAATATTCTTGCAGTGACTGTTACCAGGTCGATTGTTTTCATGGCTCAAGCAAGGCGAGGAGTTTGAGTTGTTGATCTTGTTCCTCACTTTCTACCCCGTTGTTGATCTTGTTTCTCACTTTCTACCCCGTCCTCTAAGTCGCACTATCCATCCGACATGTTGCAGATCTGGAATGAATATACTCCCCAGCACAAATCCAACGAGTATTCCGAATCCATAGCCAGATAATGCAAAATTCCAATCGAATAAGCTGTCGTTTTCTGAGCTCTCATTGTTGGATGGAGACTGTGGCATAGAAGTATCAGCCTCTTTGCATTTTCGAGACAATGGAGACCCACACAATTGAACATTTCCAAGATAGGAATCATTTGTGTAGGTATTAAACTGGTATCCTTTAGGTATATGCCCTGTCAGATTGTTGTAAGAAAGATTAAAAGAAGAAAGAAAAGTAAGGCTGGTGAGCTGCTGAGGAATAGTCCCGGAGAGTTTATTCTGCGAGAGATCTAAGGATTCGAGCTCAACCAAGTTTCCCAGCGAGGAGGGGATATTCCCATCGAAAGCATTTCGGGACAAGTTGAGCACAATCAAAGATTTTAATTCCCCCATTTCCCTGGGGATGTTTCCCTGGAACCTGTTGCCGGACAGATCAAGAGATACAAAAATGGTCAGTATCTTCACGAGCGTCATTTCAAGTCCTTTGCTCATAATGGTCACTGAATCTTGGTAATACTCATATTGCCCAATCATTTTCGCAGATGCAGACTTGCTTTGGCTGTTGATTAACATCTCATCCAGACCTTCCAGGAACTCCTCAGGCAAATCTCCAGTAAAACGGTTGGCAGATAAGTCGATTATTCCCAATTTTGGGAGAGAAAAGTTTCTTCTTGGGAGATGTATCCGGCCGTAGAAACCGTTGTTCCTCAAGACAAGAACTTTCAAGTTGGGAAGTTGATCCAGCCAGAAGGGGAAAGTGTCTGTAATCATGTTGTTTCCTAGGTCCAACACCTCAAGCGTTTTACAATTTGCTAGTGATTTTGGCAGCTGTCCTTCCAAGCGATTTCCATTGATGTTAAGCGACCTCAAACTGCTTGCTAGCTCAAAATTTGAAGGGATTCGCCGATATCCGTTCCCCTGCAAGTTCAACACAGAAAGATGGCTCATCATGCCGAGGCATTCAGGGATAAATCCATTGAGGTTATTACGAGAAGCATCGAGAATAGACAGGCTGCTCAAATTGCAAATCCCACTTGGAAGTGATCCCTGAATCAAATTTCCCCGAAGATCAAGAGTTGCCAGCAAGTTCAAGGATACATCAGGGAGGAATTCATCCACCGAATGGAGACTGTTATGTGAAATGTTCACATACTGAAGGGTGCTCTTCCAAATCCAGCCGGGTACTTGGCCCTCCAGTTTGTTGCCTGAAAGGTCAAGGTACCACAGGCTGTCTAACAATTTTAGAAACTCTGGAAATTTGACAACATTGCAGGAACGCATCACCAACTTTCCCAATGGAGAAAATGTATTGTTTTCCATTTCACCCCGAATGGATTCTTCAGGAAAATCTATCTCATTCTGTGAAAGATCCACCTCATTAAGAGAGGCAGTCCACAACCAGTGGGGAACATATCCCTGGAGCTGATTGTTTGAAAGATTCAGAGTCCTCAGAAGATCTTGTTTCTTGAGGAAAGTAGGGAATTCTGTCAAGTTGCATTTTCTCAAATTCAGTTCCTGCAGACTTGGGAACGTCAAATCTGGTTGATCTGTTCCAACGGTTAAGCTATTGGAAGAAAGGTCAAGACTTGTCAAGTTGTCGGCATTCTGGAATGCATCCAAATTGATGGAGCCCGCGAAGTTGTTATCAGCAAGTGAAACAACAACGAGACTTCGGACCTCAGGAATCGACCTCGGAATTTCCCCACTCAGGTTGTTGCCATTCAAGTACACTCTCTCCAACACCGAAGAGAGAGCTGAAAATTCCTCTACTTTTCCACTCAAATGGTTGTCATTTAAGTAGAGAATTTTCAGGGATGGAAGAGTGAAAATAAGAGGATGGATGGCTCCTGTGAGAAGATTGAAAGATAAGCGAAGGTCTGCAAGTTTTGGGACGCCGCTATCTCTGAAAGGCGGGATTGGGCCATTGAAAGCATTGTAGCTAATGTCTATTTCTGTCACACGGGTGAGGTTCGCGAGTGATGACGGGAGCAAGCCAGAAAAGTTGCAGTTGTAAAGAATTAAATTGGTCAGGAACTTCAAATTACCAATGGAATCGGGCAATTTTCCTCGGAAGTTTGTGTTGTAGAGTGAAACCATTTGCAATGAACTGTGCAAGGGAAATTCAGGCAACTCGCCTGTCAGGCGTGGATTCTCGGACAAATCAACGGTTTGCACATTTGGTAACAGGAAAACTTTTCCAGGAAAGTTCCCCATGAGTTGAGTGGAAGCAAGATTCAACACTTGTAAATCCCTGAAACTGGTTAGTAAATGGGGCACCTCCGAGGTGATGTTGTTACCATCAAGTTTGATATAGTTCAAAAACTTGAGATTTTCAAATGAACTGTGGATAGGGCCTGCGAGACGACAGTGTGACAAACTTAAGGCTTTAAGGTTAGGAAGTGCTGCCAGGGCTTGAGACCAGTTGGAACCTTGAGCTGAAAGGTCCACATTGTCAAGATAGATCTCTCTCAGGGCATTCAGGTTCCGGAGAAATGCCTCAAGATTCGGTCTTTGAATCCTGAGCCGGTGGAGCTCCTCGAAATCAAAGATATGATTGAAGTCTGGATCATTAAAAGTTGGTGGCAATTCACAGAATGGAATTGTGGAAAGATCAAGAGATATTAATCTCACCAAACGAGAAATCCCCGCCGGTATTTGATCAGAAAAACAGGAATAAGAAAGATTGAGGTGAGTTAAATTTTGGAGCCTCTCAAAACCTGCCGGGATTGGAGTTAACTGGAAGTTGTTTCGAGCAAGATTGAGGCGCTGGAGATGGCGTAGATTGAATATGGCTTCGATATGACCCGTAAGCCTGCTGTAACTGAGGTTGAGGCCAATGACATAGCCAGAATGGTCGCATGTGACGCCATCCCAGAAGCAACAGTCCGTTTTCTTGTCCCACAGAGCAACCTTCATCGACGAGTTATCGTCGAATGGCACAGAGGAGGAGTTGTGGTTAAGGACATCTTCTTGCAGCTTCATTAAGGCTGCTTTCTGGTCGGCGAGGCATCGGTGTGGGCGTCCATGTGGCAACTCAGCTGAATTGGATTCAACGGGATTGTGTAAAGCCGATAGCAGAAAGACAAGTAACAGCATGAAATGCTTAGAGACGAGTGCCATCTTTCTGTGTGTACTGGAAGTGTTTTGGATGCAGTGATCTTTGTAGAATGCAATGTTAGTAGACTTATATAAGGAAAGATTTACGGCTCCACTGTGAAATTCCCCATCATACACGAAATGAAAACAAGCGGTGGCAATCGGGTGGAGGGATGGGCCCACCCTCGACCAAATATTTTCCTGGTGGGAGACGTGGAGGGAGGAGGATCCGTCCCCACTCCATTT
The DNA here is from genome assembly GCA_019155195.1 of Avicennia marina. Taxonomy (NCBI): domain Eukaryota; kingdom Viridiplantae; phylum Streptophyta; class Magnoliopsida; order Lamiales; family Acanthaceae; genus Avicennia; species Avicennia marina. Next base: position 4,246,861 of record CM032763.1, read on the forward strand.
ATACCCTAATAAAATAAGTTCCAGTGGTCACCTGCTTCCATCGTTATGTCTAAGATGGTTTTAAATAGCTGATATTCACAGTCCCTTACATTTGCTATTCATATTTTTGGAGAAATATCATCAATATGATCCTTAATTGAAATGCAGTGGCGTGAATTGTGTTTTTGAAAAACGTCTACTAATAAATTTGCTTGACTACTAAAAGCTGAAAAGAATACAAGAACAAAAATGATATCACAGTTTGTGACAAAAACATGAGCGTCAATTTTTCTATATTTGTTTTAAAATTTTGGAGTTCAAAACACAAACTCCACAATTATATTTTTTAAATTTTTTTCTTATTTTTATATAATTATCATGACAAAAATATTAGAAAACGCATACAAAAATTTAAAAGCAAACATTTGGGCCAAAAAAACCAAAAAGCGCCACGTTTGAATAAATAGCTAAGACAGAATTCTGGTTTGATCTATCCCAACCAGAAGAACTAGTCTTCCCCAATCACATCCATGTTGTACAAGTAAAACATAGGATCCAAACAAAATAGAGGTGAGAAGAAGTCAATAAATGACAAAAATATATGTACACACACATTGACTCAACTGACACAAAGTTCGCGACTAATTGACTCAATGTAAATACAAGCACTTATGTTTCTCTTACAAAACAATGCATTAACTCATGCTAGATTTGTGATCTACTCAATGTAAGCAAGCTCGTGCAAGACTCTCGAACAAGCTTTCGAGAGTCTCTTAAATGATATCCAAAGGCCTATCCGTGATTTCTCAAGTCCTTATATTTAAATGTAGCATTCTCACTTTGTTTTCTTAATAATAGGAAGCTCAATTCCATATTTGTTGAATACGCCAAATCTTCAATTTTTTCACATTTGATAAACAATAGTCTTACAATATCAAGATAACATTTTCATTCATAACTAAGATCCTTATCCGTACTCGATAGATCCTTATCTTCATTTTTGATAACATTTGGAATGCTTATCTTCATTTTTGATAGATCCTTATCTTCATTTTCTCAAGCATTCCAAATTATCTTTTCATCGTTTGACACAATCCTTATATTTTTCACCGTTTCTTTCAAAATAATCTTCAAATTCTCAATAAAATTAAGAATAATTATGCATAAGGACAAGATAATTATACTCTTTAAATTATAACAACAAATCAAGAATGACATATACTCTCTATGTGTACCAAATATTACAATCGTGCCACACAATATCAATAAAGAACACGTAAAACAAACACTTATTTTTATCACTCCTACACATAAATGAAAATATTTTTTCTTAGAGATTTGAAAAATCCAAAAATAAATTTAAGTATTAGTTATGCCTTTGGAATGAGTCAACTTTGGACAAAAAAAAATGTGTTTTTTTCTTAGACATATTTAAAGTGATGTAAAATCAATTGATTAGTCATAATCACCGGAAGGATACTATAGTCTTCATCAATGACTTAGGTGCACAAAACAAACTTGTTGCCTTAATATTACATTTCAAAAGCAATTATTGGCTTGTACTTGGAAATTTGTATCATTACAATGGCGGTCACAGTACGTAAACGTCGCAGACACGTTCCATGTCCGTGCATTAATGCGTCAATTAAAGTGTTCTCCAATTTCAAGTCATCACTTTAAATAGTCCAAAAGAAATCTATTTTGGTCAAGGTTCACTCCAATTATATATATATATATATATATATATATTTGTAAATATAAATTATATATTAAATTATTTTTTGAAATATAAATTTTATATTATTTACTCTGAAAAATACAAGAACTTCTTACATTTTGAAAAAGTAAAAATCGAAATATGTAAGAAAAATAGAAGAATGAAAGGATGGGGGGAAAGGAAAAAGTGAAGTAATTTAAAGCATTGATGTGGAAAATAATGGATAGATATGAAGGTTTAGTTGAGACGATTTAATAATAAAATTACAAATATACACTCTTAATAAACAATTACTAAAAATTTGAATAAAATTCACTTGATATGATAGTCCATTTTTAATTTTTATTATTTATTCATTTTTTAAGTTGTTTAGATAATTAAGGTTTGAAACTAAAATCTTGTTTTCTATAAAGTCATACAAATATTAAATAAGATTTTCTATGATTACATAAGAATCTTAACTAATAATATGGTATAAAAAATTTGGACATGATTAAATTTTAGTTATTTTTCAGATTATAATTTAAATAAACTGTGCCTTTTTTATGCTAGTCTTACGCTTTTTATTTCATTAATAATTCTTTTAATACTTCTAATTATCAAACAGAATACAATACAAAGTTATATCTGAATTTATACACAAAAATTAAAAAAGAAAAAAATTAAATTAAATTTATTTTATATGAGAGAAATAAAATTTAAAGTTTTGTGACTTTAAATATAACCATATAAAGAATAACATAAGATATGAAGAAGTAAAAAATAAAATTTACAATATTTCATATGAAAGTTAAATATTTTGAATTTAATAATAAAAATATTTTTCATATAAAATTCGTTATTAAATTTATTATTTATTTATTCTCCAATTTATTTAGATAATTAAGGTCTTTTCCAAAATCAAAATATTTTTGTATGCAAAATCAAATAAAATATTAAATGAGAATATTTTTTTGATTTCTATTATATTCTTAACTAATGATATGAAATAATGAAAAATATGTATATTAAATTTTAGTTAACTTTCATATCATAATTTAAACAAATAATGCCTTTCACGTGCAAATTTTTTCTTTCGTTAATAATTATTTTAATACTTTAAAATTCAGTAAAATGTAACATAATTTTATATTTGACAACCACGAGTGCTGGACTTCAAGTAATAGTATATAGTGAGCACGAAAGTCATTCCCACAGGAATTGTGAAGTATCGGACTTTAGTCAAGCAAAATTATCTAACCAACCAACCTACTAAATTAACTAACAAATTAAAACAAGCAACACAACTAGAGCCATAAGTCCACGAAAATTGAATCCATTCATCCTCACCATGTTTTAATTCACTAGCCTTCGTTAATACTTGTTTGTCCAATTATTAATGAAGGCAAATGCGCCATTCCTAGTGGAAATTTATATAAATTAACCACATAACCATGCATTTCCGTTCTAAACATATACATTAAATTCTAGTCTTTTTCACATTCATTAAACTCACATTAGTATCCCTACTTCATTTTTAAGGCATAGAATTTTCTCAAATCTTATCCTAGACATAACTAGTCATTCAAATCACATAGCCATGACATGAAAGCATTGATAGCAAATACACAAATAATTGAAATAAAAAAATATATTTTGTATTAATAAAATAAGATTGAAAAATCAAGTCACTGTTCAAATTCATTCCACCAATTCCCTACACTAAAGAAATTTAGCCTTGCATAATTTGAAACATATCAGAAAAAATAATTCATCAATGTAATCACTACAATGGTGGAAGTAAAGAGAAAAGAATGAAGAGTCCAGTCCTTAAGCAATTTTTGTCTTCCTCTCACTTCTTGATTGTGTCCCAAAAGATGAAAACTCTCTCCTTGTGCTTTTGAGAATCCTATATGTGCCTTTTATATCTTTGAAAATTGGGTTGTTCAAATATATTTTTTAGATTTTCTATGTACTAACTCTCATCCAATTTGTGCAGGCGAATTCAACCCAACATTGATCATCATTTGCATGGCATGAGCAACTGGGCCTCCATGTCTAGAGCAATCTTTCAATGTCCTGCAACGTTGACACTGTGGAGAGCCCTCCACTCAAGAATTAATCTCAATCTCCCGATCTATAAAGCAATACGCTCCAACTATGTCCTAAGATCGCTCCCAATTTTTAGAGATCGCTCATGCTGCCTTAATTTGTCAATTTCACTAGTTTTGACCCTTTCATGGGTTTTTTGGCACCAATCCTCCTTCACAGCAATGAATCTTGAATTTTATACTACATAAGCTCAAAATATATATATATAAAAAATTATAGTTGAACTTTGAGCTACCATTAAATTACAACATAAATGCATCATATCTTATACTCCCATTAAATTACAACATAAATGCATCATATCTTGTACTCCCACCCTTAATGCTCACTAGCCTTTAAGCAAATAAAATAAATCACCCGAGTGGAAGTAGCAACATCTTCAACATCATGTGGCTTTGGCAATAGTACTAATGGTAACTTAAAAACTCCAAGTGGAAGTAAAAGGTCATAATATTGGCATTGGCATGTGTCTCATGCATGCCCTTCTCAAACTGGAACAACCCTCTCAACCACATCTCATATGGTGCCCAGCTCTTGTCACACAAGATTTGCTCCTTTGTGGCTAAGATCTTAGAGGTGGAGGCACTGGCACTGAAATAAAAAGTTCAGTTATACTAATGGACAGCCCATCAGTGGAGGCTACCCCTCCTTTAAGTTGTGGAAAGTGGGAATGTGGTATCTTTAAATTGCCAATCAGTGCAAGCATGAATTCTCAATCAAATGAAATCATGTTTTGATACTTGGTAAGAATCAACTTGACACGCAATATATGGTGCTAAACCTTTAACTCACCTCTCACGTCCTAATGATAAAGAATACCAATTTATCATCAAAAATCTTCCAACTCACGGGTCCCACACATAGTTCCTCATCAAGCTGCTTGATGTTCACGATGTCCCTTGGCTCTTCCATCTAACATTATTGGTTAGTTGTGGTGATCTTCAAAAATTTATCAATATGTCTAGGTTTCACCTTAGCCCACCTATCCCTATCAAGTATCCTTAATGGTATTCGATTTAAGTAATTATCATAGAACTTCATTAGATAATTTATCAGTGTTGAATTAGGCTGATTGCATTACCCATGCTAGTGCCACTCCTTAATGACTTGATTAATGAAGTCTCTCTCTCTCTCTCTCTCTCGGAAAAATAAATAGGATCGAAGCTTACTTCTCCCTCACCTACTATTAACCTACAAAAACCAACTGAATCAATCAAATCCATGTGATAAAAGTGAAAAACAATGAAGAATACACCCAACAATTCAACAAAACCTAATCAAGCACAACCATCACCTAAATTTCACTTAATAGTAATAAATTAGAGTTCTTCCATAAACAAGATAATCTAGTTCTCACACATTAAAGCAAAATGACAAATACAACCGTACATATAGTAAACTCATAATGCACACACTACAATCACATAACAGACTTTGATCAAAAATCCAAGTCAAAAGCACTCTAAAAAGCCCCAAACATATTACACACCAAATTATTCTCTCATACGATAAATCTATCATTCTAAATGAAGTACAACTTAGCCTTACACATGTAGCTTGAATAATTATAATCTACAAACACACAATGCATAGATTACTAAAATCCATCATAGCAATCATAGTGAACAGAAGTACGAGCATTCACAATTGAACACATTCCCATCAGAACTTTCAAACATAACTTGAGATTTTCACTGAAGAAAGTATTAGCCCTTAGCGTCCTAGCATGGATCAATAACTGTTACAACATAAAATCAAGAGCATTCCTTCAATAGAAATCTTCAATATCACAACATAAAGAGAAAATGAACTATGCTAACTTGGGCAATTAACCATGATTTATCTTCAAAATAGTCAGAGAAAATTCTTCCTTATGGCACATGCAAGCTAATTTTTGGATGTAATTATAGTAGCAGAACAATTTTGTGTGCTTGTGCAAGAGGGTGTGGGCTAGGTTCATGGCATTTTTTAAATTTCGAGAGGGAAATGAAAGTTGGTTTTAGCTTTTTTTTATACCCCAAATTATTGTGATCATTCTTATAGTAGTGTGAGAGCGATCACAATTAAGGATTGTGATAATTACTTAATGCTTTTCAACTCAGTAACCACTCCAGTGTTTGTGTAAGAGCAATCTTGAATACTCTACTTTAAGGTCACTCAAGCAATAGCGTGAGAGTGATCTCCACTACTAATGATTACCTATTTAGATTGGCATTTGTGCAATGGCTCTTAGAAAAGTGTGAGAGCAATCTTAATCCTACTTCAACACTCAACTTATGTTATATTGTTCTTGATATGGCATGGAATCACCATCTCTGGCACATATTATGACTGATTTCGACCACTTTGCTATACAATCACCTATGCAGTGTTGGGGTAAATAATATTTTTTATATGCCCTCTCTAAATTATGGATTGATTCCTTGCAAACATTATTCTTGGTTAAGCACACCTTTAAGAGTGATTTTAGATAATTGGAGAGTGATCTCAGTGTTAGTTTCTTGCAAATTTAATTATGTTAGTGTGCTCTAATGCACATGACTACATAAAAAAGAATATAGGGAATTAAGACATGAATCAAACAACACATACTAAACTGCTACTTCTAAAAAATCAAAATACAATCAATTATTCCTAAGAAAATAACCAAAAAAGTAATAGAAGCATTGGGTGGCCTCTCAAAAAATGATTGTTTAAACATGACTTACTAAACATGGCTGAATAGATTTTCAATTTGGTGCTTTTTGGAAGTGGTTTCCAAAGCCACTCATCTTGAAATACATGTAATATTTCTCTCTCTAATGAGGCTTAGAAATCAAACAATTTGCAAAATGTATGAATACCACTCCCTTCCATCCGTTGCTTTTCATCCCATGGTAGATTAATCAATATGTTGAACTAACTTCACATCAAGTTCATCCACCAAATAATCTACAAAAGAGGATGCTCAATTAAATATATCTTCCATTGCTACAAAACTATTACGTCATTGTTGACCATTAATTTTAATAGGCCTCTTTAGACATCATTCCAAGCACCTTTAGTAATTAAAATGATTGTCCTAATATTTTGAAAATTTTTCATTTTCTTCTATCTTCAATAATACAAAATGTTCTAAGATGACCAGTTTATCAACATGCGCCAAAACATCTTCCATACTCTAAAACCATCCTAAGGTGCCCCCACCCGAAGCTATATCAACTACGATTCTCATAGGTCCATTCAATCCATTATTTAACAACTAACTCTAAAACCACTCTTGGTATCCATGTTGTGTGCTTCTTCCGAGTAGGTATTTAAATTAACTTCCACACTTTATATAAAGGTTATGCATCTAGTTGTTTGAATTAAGCAATCTCTCCTTAGAGTTGGGAAACCATAAATGGTGGGAAAATGTATTCAAAATTTTTTGAGACAACTCCTCCCAAAAACTAATTGAATTGAGTAATCATAATAGAACTTGCTTGAAGGTAAAATCTTAAATTGTGCAAAAAATTGTAAAGTATTTAGGATCGTACATCTTCTTAGGCATCTCCAACTGAATTTCTTTATCTTGTGAATCTAATGCCTTCACATATTTTTGCTTCTCCTTTTCCATGTTGATTCTTTTAGAGGTGAAACTTTCAAATTTGTCTTTCTTTAACCTCTGTAAAAATAGAAGAGCAAGTCAAATGATATGAGGATTATCAGGAAAAGTAATTCAACCCATGGGTCTCTCTTTATTTCTAAAAATGTATTCAACAATTGAATAAGAGTGGTCAAGAGTTGAGCCCTCCATAAAAGATATAAAACAACAATTGGGACGTGGATTAGGCTTTGTGTCAACTAAAAATTTTTATTTATTCTTTCTTTTGTTGCATTGGCAATTTATCCTACTTGTACTTCAAGGGACTTTATCATAACTTTCATATTCTCTAGTATAGTCCCAAAGCTCACAATTTGGGATTCAATAGTGTTGACTTTGAATCATCTCGGCAATTGAAGTATATTTTTCATATTAGCATATGAGAAATTCTCATAATCCCTTAAGTCGCAATGATACTAGTTAGAAGAAATGTCTCTATAATTCATATTACAGTAATAGGTGTAGTGAGCTTGTTATGCATTATGTATGGCATCATTTATCACATTGTCCTTCATATTTCCATTGGTTGACTATTTAACTCTCTTGTTATCAATGATACTATTTAATTTGATAGAGCTAAAACTTAAGTTGTCAGTGCCATCATTTTGTCAACTTTGTCCATGCCATTTACCGTCCTTGCCTTTTCCCCCTCAGTTGGCCAATTATAATTATCTGTAGCTATCTCATCAAATAATCAATATACATCCTTTGGAATCCTCCTAAGGTGCCCCCATCTAAAGCTATATCAGCTACAGTTCTTATAGGTCCATTCAATCTGTTATAGAAACAATTAAATCTAAAACTAATCTTGGTATTCATGTTGTGGGCATCTTCCAAGTAGACACTTGAATTACTTCCACGCTTTGTATCAAGAATGTGTATCTAGTTTTGTTTGAACAAAGCAATCTCCCCTTAGAGTTAGAAACCTTCAATGATGGGAAAAATGGTGGGGAAAATGTATTAAAATTTTTTTCCCACAAACTAATAGAATAGGGTGTGGGGATTGGCACAAACCTCTTGCTATATCCTATGGAGAAAACAGGAATGACTTCAATCTAGTGCTTCATTCGAAACACTATTCATCTCAATAGTATCTAAAATCTATAAAAAGGTGGCTAGGTGAAGATTTGCATCCTCATGAGATCCCCCCCCCCCACCAAAACTGATCCTATTAGATCATATTGATTACCACATTTTTCATTTTGATTGAATTTGCTATCACTGAACATTAGAATAATTATTTGTCACCACTAGCTAAAAATAATCCTACAAGGTCCTTGGCAAGGAAATCATTCCTACGGTGGCGCAAGCAAGTTTTCATTGTTTAACTTTTGATTCTCATTCAAATTCATATTTTTTTTAGCTCTTCTTTTCTTGGTTTCTTTCTTTAATCTTTGGCAAGTTCGTTCAATTTCTAAGTCAATATCATGGCGACCCACACTTAGAGTCTTTCCATCTGCTAGAAAAGAAAACCAAAAAGCAAGAATATACCAAACTTTAGTCAAGCTACATAATTAGATCAATAATCTATTTTCCTAAATCAACTAAATTAACTAACTTGAAAATCAAAACAAATAACATAACTAGAATCACAAAGTGAGATATCAACGTACAAATATATCTAAAGAAATTTAATCCACTCATCTTCACCATATTTAATTTTCTAGCTTTTATTAACACATTATCGACCAATTATTGATCAAGGCTCATGTGTAATTCCAATTTTTTCCCCAAGTAATTGATGGAAATTTATATGAATTAACTAGATGCCATACCCTTATACATTCTCATTCTAAATATATGCATTAAATTTCAATTTTTCTGAATTCATTGTGCTCACATTAGTATCATTACATGCTATTTAAAGCATGTATTTGAATTTTAATGCATAGAATTGACCTTTCATAGTTTAATAATATAGATAACTAATCATTCAAATCACATGGGCCTAATATCAAAGTAATAAAAATAAATACACAAATAATCAGAATAAAAATTGTATTAATTAAACTAAACTAAAAAATCAAATCATTGTTCCAATTCTTTTCTTCAAATCTCCAAATTAAAGAAATTTAGCCGTACATAATTCAAGACATATTATAAAAATAATTTATCAAAAGTAAAGAGAAAACAATGAAACTCCCATTCTCAAGCAAAATATGTCTTCCTCTCACCTCTTGATTGCATCCCAAAAATGAATTTTCATTCCTTCTTGTGCTTGTAGCTACCTACCAAGAGTCAATTTTGAGAACTTCAAATGGATCCCTTTATAAATTTGAAAATTGGACTGGTTTTGGATAGAAAAATTTGAAAATTGGACTGGTTTTGGACTCTATCCATATATTTTCTTTTGTAATTTTTTTCAGTCAATCACTCACCCAATTCATGTGAGTGATCTTGACCCAACATTAATCATTGTGTGTTTGGCATGAGTGATCATAGCTTCATGTCTTAGACAATTTTTCAATATCACAATAACTCGCAACATCTTGCAAGATCAACACTATAGAGAGGCATTCACCGGAAGATAAATCTCAGCCTCCAAATCAATACAACAATGAGGTCCTACCTTACCTAGAGGTCATTCTCAATTTTTTGGGATTGCTCATGCTACCTTAATTTACACACTTTGTATGTTTTTGACTTGTTGATATGTATTTTAGCTCCAAGCCTCCTTCACGGCAATAAATCTTGGATTTCACACTACATAAGCTCAAAATATATCAAAAAATAATAATTTGATTTAGAATTACCATAAAATCACAATATAATGCAAGAATCAAATTTATACAAAAAATATCAAAATAGAAAGGCTAAAATCATTCTAAATTTATGTGAGAGAAATAAAATTTTATTTTATTTTAGATGTATAACTAAAATTGAAGTGGGTGTCTCTTGTAGGACTAACATTCAATTTTTTTCTCCTTATTTAAGACTGGAACAAACATGTTTAATTTTTTGAATTTGTGTCAAAAATGTAGCAGTGAAAAAAAAAGCAAAAAAACCAAACTTAATAAAAACCTAAAAATGAAAATGTGTATGAAAAAGTGGAGCAAAGATCAGAACTCATAAAATTTAAATGTTTAATGATTGTAATGTGTATTATTAGATGGTAAAAACAAAACAAACATAGCCTTCATTATTTCCCACCACTTTCTCTCTTTCACCTATTTTTCTCCTCTCTTTCACTCTCTTATCTTTCCGTCAACCAATTGTGATTTTTTCTCATTCAACTCCTTAAATCTCCCTTCTCTTAAAAACATTTGGCAATCAAATTATTCCAAATAATACATATTTCAAAACTGGATCCATTTTTTTTTTTTTTTATGTTGATACTCAACTCTAACTTTTGTTTGTTAGCTTGGCTATTGAAGATCATGTTGACAAAAAATGATGGGTGATGAGTGCAAGGAAAAAGGATAAAGAGGTAGTCCTCTACTGATAAAACCCAATTAGGGCTTTGGGTGATAAATGTTGAGAGGGGAAGGGGAGGGGTTTTTTAATAGTTTATAATAAATATTTATTCTGTTTTTCAAAATGTCCCAATTTAAATTAAAACTATTCTATGATTCAAAATCATAGAAATGGTCATTTTCACGATACAAGTTCACAGAAATGGTTCTACGAACTCATTCCACAAAAAGTGCGTATAAAAAATAAATAAAGATTACGATTTTTAATTTTAATATATCATGTAAAAAATTACATATAAAGAAAGAAACTTAATAAAGAGAAAGAAATTAATGAATTAAAATTGAATCACACTCAATAGATGTACATACAAACAAATAAAAAAATTAAATATAAATTTTATCTTGTTTATAAATAATAAAGAGAAAGAAATTCTAATAGAATAAATTAAAATTGATATAATTGAATAAATTAAAGTTAAAATAAAAATAATAGAATTGAAACGAGAATATATGCATAATTAAAGTCCATGGAAGAAGGTGCAGAAAGAAAATATAAAATGGAAATTGGAAGGGTTTTTTAATAGTTTATACCAAAAGTTATTTTCGTTTTTCAAAACGTGTCAATTTTAAAATCATTTACAAATCCAAAAATCATTAAAAAAATTAAAATTCAGTCATTTCCATAAATATAAGCCAACTAGCCAGAAAATGGTTATAATATGAAGTATTTGGGTTTGAAATTTTGTGTTACATAAAAATGTCTATTCAAATAATATATAATAATATTAATTTAATAAAAAATTTTGGTTGAGAAAGTAAATTAAGAGAATTATTTTTTTGTTAATTTTAATTATAGTTTAATACTATTATCTGTTTTTAAATAATTAGTGTAGGTATTAATTACAATTAGTGTGTATATTTTAATTATATATATACCATCTTGTTTCTGCTTTTTATGTTGACATACGTGAGTAATGAAAAATAAAACATAATAACTTAAAAATCATTCCAACAAACTTATTTATTTAAGTCACTTCTAATAAACATCTGAATATATAGTATAATATAATCCTATACAAACTCTTATGTCCTCCAGTGCTACACTTAGGAGCACATCGATCTCTACGAGGCCTCAAGTCAGTATCATTCACATGTTGTGATGTGTCATCATGCAATGATGCAGTAGACTGCTCCAATGTATCGTCCTGCTGCATATCCTCATACATCTGGTAGTTATTCCATAAAACATGTGATGTATGAAAAATATGTCTGTAGTCCTCCAGTTTCATAAAGTACTGCATCGGCATTTAGACACTATCTCTAAAACAGTAAGGACTCTACATCACCTACAGTGAGTATGGACTTTGTATAAATAGATCTAATGAAGCAAGAATGTAAATATCGTCATACTGTCATAATGCAGTAGACGTGTAAGAGAACGGTGCTATACCATATATCAAAATAGATTATTTATTAAGGTTTGAAGATGTTGCACTATGAGGTACAAAGCGGTGTCTATTACCCTTCTGGACCCTAAGCCTATTCGTCAAAGGGTGCATCTCTATAGACGTACCGTGTGTTACAAGAGTGACATCTATCTCACTATAGGCACACAATCTCCTGGTCTGCCGCAACTGCACTCTAAAACCCATGTACAATGACTGCTATAGCTGTGTATAAAGAATTGCTCCATCTCCTGAACCTAAAATAGATATATTTTTTTGTGTGTGCTAAATTTTTATTATCAAATACATATAAATTAAGTAGATAAAAAATATTATTTAAAATTACATATCATGTAATTAGTTTAGGTACCATCTTTGGGCTAAAATCCAGACTTTATGAAGGCTGTCAGTGGAGTGATCGTATGGCGAGTGATTTAATAATATCAATCAATGTAGCCACTCATTACTTGTGGTACATGGTGGTGGTGTCTCTTTTTCCACACAACCACTACTAAACTCCATCAATGATCCACGTATGGCTTATGATACGTCACCTAATCTCTTGTCAAACTCTTTCCACGACGGTTAACATTATGTAGGTGGTACTCATCGAATCAAGGGTTAGATGGAATATCTTACACCATCATAAACTGTCGTAGAACTCTATTCGACTGGTACATCTTCATAATATTATATAAGATGAACGGACCCGAGTACGTCTATATATGGTGTCTAGACTTCGCTAGCAAGGCAGGATATGACTCAGGACCATATGGCTACCAGTTAAACAACACATTGTTTACAACAAAGACATTACGATAATTATTTCAATCAAACTTCCTATTGACAATATGATATAACAGTCAACTAACAAACTTGGGTGTGTGCCTTAAAATACAAAATCTCTGGAAAAATCCATACGCTGTGGCTATCAGTCTTATTCATCTGTCTCCACACATAGGACCATACGAATATTTAGCAAGGAAAGCAAAGGCAAAAGTAACAATTATGGATTCTAAAGAGAGTGATTAAATGGTTAATAAAAGTTTGTCAGAATCATACGTGCCATCCTACGGTGCTATCAGAAGCTCGTCACAATTAGGTAGAGTCTGTGGACTTAGGTCAAAATAATGTCCTATAATCTATAGTGCAAATCCTAATATTTAGGACCATGCCCATCTCTACATCATTGACAATAGGATTACAATCACAATCTAGTTTATGCTTGGAATTGAAGTTATATTATATGAATACAAGGTATGCTAAAGGTACTTGTAGAAGGGGCAATAGGCCAGAAATGGATGATCGCCCTCTCTGACAGCATTGCAAAGATTTCGACACAAGCATGCCAAAACTCCACTACCCTAACTATATCTATCAATACTATTCAGGTCAATAATCAACTCTAGGTAGAGTCGCCTAACACAATTGTTGGGCGAGTTAAGAAACAAGATGCCTCTTAATAATAGTAAAATGAAGACACGTGCCCACTACTATACATCTAGCTATGTACAATCTGCGTACCATAGGTGTAAATTCATGTAATGTGAGATCTATACAAGAGAAAGACTGTAACCTTTGAAATCCTAATGTCTAGGTGCCCAATTTAACGCCACCACACAAAATTTATATCCACTACAAGCGTGTTAGCCGAGACTCTCTACTAGGGATTGGGTCGCCCTCTACCGATAGATGCCATATCAATGCACGTTGTCTAGCGTAAGAGCAGCCTCTCTAGGCATAAGTGAAATGTATATGTCTCTCGCCGCTACCTCTCAAGTAACGCCATGATCAAATGGCGATCTAGCTGCAACACACCGCATCTGTATATGCCGTACAAGCCGATGTGATAAAAGATATGAAGTACTCTAAGGTCCACATCTTCAAAATGCATCCAGTAGCTATCAAGGATCTGTGGAGTAAGGCATCTATCAAGGGTGCCAGCCTAAATGTCATCTAAGCAGTGATTCTTCTATAGATACAACACTGAACTATTAATTAGATCAAGGTGAGTTAAGGTATCTATTGATACTTTATAATTTTAGCAAAGAACAAGTGTTAGTTTACATTAAAAAAATGACAGAAAATATATGTCAATCATATATATGTGTGTGTGTGTGTGTGTGTATATATTAATAGATAATATATTTATTACTTATAAATTGATTTAGATATCAAAAAATTAAAAAATAGAAAATAAAATTTTCCTTGAACAAAATAGGTAAATGTATTACATTAAAATAGGTATTTAATCATTTCCATTAACGAACAAAATCACACACCCATACATTTTTCAACTAAATATCTTCATTGTAAAGAACAATATATTAAAGTACAAGTGTACTCTTTTAACTATTTAGACTCTCCTATGCAACCTTTCTGATTCTGCACATCTAAGAGTTTGCCTAGTTAGTACTTGCTCACGATTCATCTCATTTCTAATGCGAGTTGTTTGGTCCTACCTTCTGCATCGAACTTGTCTACGTTCTGCATTGTACACCAACTAAAACGGTGCAAGGTCCCAATGGACTTCATGCCATTCTACTTGAAATTCGCTATAGTAGATCTCCATCCACGTATAAATTGATTAATTGACAAGCTCTTTTAGGTTGACGTGATATCGATGGCACGCATAGATAGCATAAAAGCATAGAATCACACTCGAAGTCCATTTTCCACAACTACACTCATGCTGCGTAAGATAAATAACATAATTGGTTTCACAGCGACCACCAGGGTACACTGTTCGTACATTAGCAAAAAACACATGCTCGTTAATCAATTGCGATGTGTGCCTAATAGACTCGCTCTCTGAAAGTAAGTACTTGTTTGCAGGCTACATTAGCCAATCATGGCCCTTTGCCTTCATGTTTGTCATCTTTGTGAGTCTATCTAAAAAGAATTTAACAATACGATCAAATGTAAGTTGAATAATTGAGGTTATTGAGAGCCATCTTGTACCTTTTAAAACTCCATTAAAGGACTCTAAAATATTAAATGTCAGGATCCCTCTTCGTAATCCTCCATTTTGTAGTAGTGTCCAATTCACCTGGTTGATCACCATCAACTAATTCCATGCATCGTAATTGATTTTGTGTATCTCTTTCATGCATTTATTGAACTTCAGTAGCTCGTGCTTAGACCCACATTCCAACATAAGTCTTTTAGAGCTTGACTCCTGAATACTTTATCGAAATTCAAGCAAAGATGTCTCAAATAATAAACATATGCCCCACGTGGTTCTCAAAAGGCAAGAATCTTTTTTACCACCACAAGCAAGCCTACATGACGATCAGAGATAAAATAGGTGTGCCCCTTATCACGTACAGTTGATCTATTCCAAAAACCATTATCATGACTCTATACTCTTCTTATCCACAATAGCAAAAGTTAATGATAACACCTTGTGGTTTACATCCAATACAACAGCAATCAACATTTTATACTTATACCTCAAATACAAATGCATTCTATCCACACTAGTTACGTTGCGTCAGTGTTGATACCCATCCAAACACGATTTGAAGGCCTAAAAAACATACTTTAATGTGTAATGACTCCAAGCACCACTCTCAATGTCGTGTCACTCCACAATAGTTCTAAGGTTATACTTTTTCAAGACGGCCATATACGCAGGTAGTTGCTAAACTAAACTTTCCCACGTGCCATACCTTAAACTATGCCATGCCTCCTTTCACTGTCTAAATGACAAATTTTATCTCATATTATGAGTTTTGGCGAACTATGCCCAGAAGCAATCGAGCTATAGTGTTCTTGTCTAGGTTTTTATGATCAATTGACATCACATTTGAAAAGTTAGTGTGTGGACCTTTATATTTTGTAATTTTTTAAAAACCCAACTTTAGCTTTAGAATAGCTCTTAAACCCCACTTATAGCTTTCTTTATCTTGTTCGCATTTCACCCTCTATAACATTTGTGTACTCTTTACCACTTTATATTCACGCTGTGTAATGATAAATGAGTATTCCTTAATGGTAAAAATTACATGATTTTTATCACCGAAGTTCATACCCATGAGTAGTTCCCTAATTTCTCCTCATAAAACCGTCCCTATGTACTAGGAGGAATATCTTAAGAATTTTGTTCGCAGTTATCAAAAATGGTTAGCAAGAACTTAGTGGATGGGTATGTAGGTTGCCTTAACCTAAATTTGACCATATATAAAGTTGACTAGAAGTCCCAACGTAACCTAGGCTAATTTGTTCCTATATCGATTTTATTGTACTCATTTATGTAGGCCACTCGTCATCATCTTCCTTTGCATCATCATCTAGCATTGCATCTATGCATCAAAATCTTATCCAAAACTATCACCATGTGTTCCTAACACATCATCATGTGGTTCTATTTCAAAGTCATCCTCCTCATTTCAAACATATTTTTATTTATATCTTATAACACAATTATTATCCCTATAAATGATCACATTAGTCAATTATTATTATATATTTTATACATATATTTAAATAAATTATACTATACATCCTGTTAAAATATCATTTTCAAACATATTACTCATCTCAACACATCTTCTACCAAATATTATATCCAACAAAAACCCCTCTTACAAACCTAGCCATGAAGTCTTGTGGTTATATAACACATACACACACATATATATATACTGTAGCATTAGCATTTCTGCTCCCCATAAATTAACATTGATGGGAACTAACACAAAATAAGACAACATCATCAACTAAACAAACATGGATCACTCAGACACAACTACTTAATGTAAAGGCAGGAAGGGATATGTTCAAAATTATTATAATTGGATCTGTCACGGCAAGGCCCAATTTTGGGAAATAGTGTCAAATCTAGAAACGAGCACTGTATCAACCCCCTTGACCTTAGAATATAATATTGCAATAATAGAAAACTTCAAATGAGAGCACAACATGGTATATGATGCATATAGGTATTGAAGTAACGCTACACATATGACGGCAAATCCTTCTTAAGAATAGGCGAGTAGCAAGGTGACCTTGACTTTTCAACCACCTAATGCGGTGAGAGTACACATTACAACATAGGGGATGTGGGCACGATGGTAGATAAATTTTTTAATGTATTGCGTGTAGTTGACCAATCACTATATAGTGGTCGTGAAAATTTCTCACAATTGTTTGCAGTTTCTTGATAGTGAATATTAAGATGGATCACAATATGTCACAATATTATTACGATGATATTTTTAAAATGATGGGTAAGATATTCCCTAGTGATTATCGAATGCCTCATAATTTCTACAATACTAAAAGGCTAATATGAGATTTAGATCTTTCTATCATGAAAATTGATTACCGCAAATATGGCAGTATGTTGTACTAAAAAGATGATGTAGACTTATAGTATCACAAATTTTGTGATGAGTTAAGGTACGAAGCAAAAAGGACACCCTTTACACATAAGAAGCCCATTACACATAAGCATTTTTGCTACTTGCCTTTTACTCCAAAGCTACAAAAGTTATATGTGTCAACAATGACAACTGAGCATATGACGTAACTTGTGGCTCACAAGATTGATAGTGGTTGCATATGCCATACCTCTGACGCCAAGGCATGGAAATAATTTGATAGAATGTACCTTGAATTCACAATTGATCCTCATAAAATACAGCTTGGTTTATGTGTAAACAGATTTT
Organism: Avicennia marina; assembly: GCA_019155195.1. Taxonomy (NCBI): domain Eukaryota; kingdom Viridiplantae; phylum Streptophyta; class Magnoliopsida; order Lamiales; family Acanthaceae; genus Avicennia; species Avicennia marina. Next base: position 4,264,803 of record CM032763.1, read on the forward strand.
CCCTGCATGAGTCATATGGGAAGGCATATTCATGTTGATCTATTATGGTAACACTATATAACCTGCCTCTAGAAATATGCAAGAAGTATTTGTATATGTTTTTGGCAATGGTGATTCTATGTTGTCAGGTAAAGTGCAGCCGGAGTGATGAGTTGTCTGATCTATCTTGATTTGAGTAAAGTTTTTTACTTATGTCATGATAGGAAGACTTGTTGCTTTGATTGTTATTACTGATTCTTACTACCTAATCATTCATACCAAAAGAATAGGAAACATTTCACATAGGGTGGGTTGAGAGACTTGTTATGCCTTTAAGAGAGACAGGAGACTAGATTTGGGATTGTGTCAGACACATGCCTTGGGTTATGGATGATCCACATATTAAGATCCTAAGATTCAAGATTGATCACAAATGGATCAAAAAAAAATATATTTAAGGATTTATAGTATTAGAAGATAAAGATACTACCGCATAATTTGGATATCATACATATAAAGAATAAAGTATTTGACAACATCATCAACACAATAAAAAGATAAACATACTACTGCATAATTTGGATATCATGCATATAAAGAAGAAAGTATTTGACAACATCATCAACACAATTATGAATGTTAAAGGCAAGTTCAAAGACAATTTTAATGCTTGGATTGACTTGGGCATCATATGTGATTATCCTAAGATTGCTATGCCATTGAACAATGTAGGTCTGAAGTTCTAAGTTGTGTACACCCTTTCCAAGAGCAAAAAATGAAAGCTTTTTCAGTGGTTAAAAGGACTAAATTTCCAAATGGTTATGCTTCCAACATAGAATGGTGTGTCAACATGATGGGGTTAAAATTCAACAGCCTTAAATCTTATGATTGTCATGTTTTTTTGGAGAGATTTAAAAGATTTGTTGCTTAAGTTTAGAGTGACCTGGAGGAGGTAAGCTTTCTATTTCACTAGCATTCAACACATCACATAGAAATAGAAACAAAATTAAAAATGTGCTTAAAATTCTACTTGCAAGACGTAAGTTGAATTTCGTTGCTCAAATATAACTTGGGTCATGTACAAGGTGACAACATAGTCTCCACACGTCATCAAAAAGAACAAAAAAATAGAATTAATTATGATGTCAACTTCTTCATCTTTAGTGATTACCATGGACCTAGGTTTGATCATAATCTCGTCCATCGTGCTACATGGCATCTCTCTTACCGAAGTTACCAGTATGACCCAACGGGATATCCTTGAGAAATGGAGTAGGAGTCTAGGTCGATAATCCAATATGTGGCCTTGTAGAGGTTGATGCTCCTAGTAATGGTGTGAAACTGTGCAGAGATCAATCCCATAAATTCATATAACTAGCCTATAGCATACGTTTGCCAGCGCTCCATGCGGTCAATTTGAATACACATATTACGCAACATAGCCATGACATTAGCTTCCAATTGGTGCAACTACGCCTGAAATCGAGGTTGGTAGTCATGCTCATTAATTGTAGGGCCGGGATGTTTGGGTCATCTTTAGGCACTTCTTTAAGCAGAGGTATATCAACATTTGGAGCGCAACATCAAAGAACAAAGTATATCGCAGTCGATGGACCCTTGTGCTCTTCAACGGATAAAACTAGCACAGTGGCGGCAACACATAACTTTGTTATAAGATATGTATGCCTTTGGGACTCATCGATGTAGACCCTCATAGATGAAGTAGCCCACATTACAAAAGTGTCCTTTTAGTATGCAGTATAGGATGGATACTCACTCACTCGTCATGGTGCCATGATGGTTGATTGGCTAGAGTCTCACAGCAAGAAAGTACCACCATGTCTTGCACAGCTTGTCCAAGTCAACTATGTTGAAGGAATTTATGAAATGAGTGATAAGTGAGACATTCCAGTGTCCCCTCTTAAGGCACACGGCATCAGCTACTCTTTCCAGTGCCTATCCATGATTAATAATCTCCTAAAACTTATCACTATGAGTTTCTTCGAGCATACATAAATGTGTATTCATTGTAATGGGGTTCATATCAACATACACACCACTAATATAAACTCTATCTCCTTGATGCTTGGCCAAACTTTTGTAAAACTCTCTCATTAATGACATGTTTGCGTTGATTTGTGGTTGTTAGGTAAAGTGGGCCCATTTCCATTGTGCTAGCATAAGGGATAAGATGCGGTCATTCCTCATTACGCTAGCTAAACCCTCTTCCAAAATGAGTACTCCGATGTTTGGTGACATCCACAACACAGTTAGCTGCTTTTGATGAGGCATACTTCTCACAATCAGATGACGAGATTGCTCTCTTTGTTCTTAAGGCCATTTCAACAAAACAATCCTACTAAAACATTACAAGAGCTATGTCAAACATTCACACCCCTCAAGCACAATCAAATTGTCAAAATAAGACATTCCATCAAACCAAGTATGCAATTATAGGAATAGGGGCCCTAGGCCCTTGATCACAAGCATTCCAACATAGAAAAGGTCCATAAATATCATCACAAGCATTCATGGAAATGCTCTAATCAATTCACACACGTAGATATTTGAATTATCTTAACATAAAATTAATTGTCTATATACTTTCAGTTGTCACATTTGTTAGTGTTAAATCTTTTCCAATATATGACTTATCCCAATTGATGCAATAAATCGTACTTTCATTTGCTTTATGTGTTTGAGGATAAGTTGTGGAGCATATTTTAGAGGTTGATCACAATATGGTGTGAGCAACCCACATGGCAGTAGAGGTGAACGAGGCATGAGCAACTGAAGTTTTACACTTCTATCATATTCACCGCAATTGTTTTAGTGAGTATAAAATTGCTTCAATGTACACATAAATTATTTAAACTCATGCATATAGACATAAATGGCGATTGAAAACATGTGTAATTTACTATCATTTCAGTACATGGAAAGAAGTAATGGATTCCATAAAGTCCATTATATTTAGATATTATAATAGATCATGGATCCATTATACTAAGGTCCCATTAGATATAAAGCAGGAATGGTTTCAACTTGTTAAGGTTTGTTGCCTCCAATGTCATGTTATTTGCTTCATATATCATTGATGACACTTATGTATTCATTTATTTGCTTACCATACTTGCTATGATCTACAAATGCCAACTTGGTTTTGTGCAAGTGTCTTGTACATGAGCATGTCCATAATTTGATTACTTTTATATTGACTTGTCTCTCAATAGAATGAATTCACATAGGACCCAGCGGATAACATGACAATACAATGAATCTTTAAAAAAAAGCTTGTAGAGTTAATCCCAACAACACATTTGCATCCATTCATTTAATAGGGCTTCTTTCACCATATCCAAGGTCAAAACTCCATTTGGAGTAAAGTTAGAAAGAATAACAAACAAAGTTTCCCAACTATCAGGTAAGGAACTAAACAACAAAAGAGCTTGAACCTCATCATCCAAATTTAATTTCAAGGTTGTACAATGATTAATTAACCCTTGAAAATCATTTAGATGCTCTGACATACTAGAGCCCTCCTTATAACGAAGACGAGTAATCTTCTTTAATAGTAAAGCTTCATTTAACCCATGTTTCCTTTCATATATTGCTTCAAGTTTCTTCCACAAAACATCAGCTCTTGTTTCTTTAAAAACATGATTAAAAACACTTTGATCAATCAAAGCACAAATTTGGCCTATCATTTTTCTGTGCATCCTTTCCCACTCGACATCAGACTTACCTTCGAGTTTTGCAACCTCTCTAAGCACTGGATCCCACATGTCTCACTTGATCAAGTAGTCCTCCATTTGAGGCTTCCAAATAGCATAATTGTTGGGATTCAACTAGATGTTAAAGGATACATCTTTTGGTAGATTAAAAAAAACAAGTTTAGATAAGATAAACATTCAACATTGTATAGGCAAACAAAACAATAGAAGTTCAAAACCCAACCGCCACCCATTTATGAAAAAAGATTAACGTGCCAACCTTCGCAAAGAAAAGAATCATTCCTACACGAGTGAGTGCGTTGAAACAACTAACCAACTAAATCAAATTATAGCTTATTAAACCTTTAGATCGGATGGTCATTCAACAAATTTAAGATTTGCTTCATTTGCTATAGCCTAATATGCTTGCATTTGGTGTTGAAGTTCATCCTATATGACCATATAGGAATGACCAACCGTATGGAAACTTGAGTGGATGCAATACTCAGTTTAATTTATTATCTAGTGCATGTACTTTTGTCCATCATCTAATTTGTGGTAAGTATAGATCGGCATGATTGGAATCTTCTGCTTCGCGTTTTAAGTGAAACTTTTGGGAGTAACATGGTTGATTTGAGAGTTTGTTACGTATGTGGTTATCAAAATAACTGGCATTACCAGAGAATCCGTCATGTTCTCATAGCAGTGCAATCTTTTCTTTGTCCGGTTTCCTCTTCCATAGGACAAAAGTTAGCTGAAATTCACACAGTAAAGAGCTTCGCGCACAAATACTATAACCCTTAATGGCTGATATGTTATTGCTTAATGTATATAGTTACTACATTGATTTATGCAGCAGTTGACATCACATGTACCTAAAGAAATATTCTTGCAGTGACTGTTACCAGGTCGATTGTTTTCATGGCTCAAGCAAGGCGAGGAGTTTGAGTTGTTGATCTTGTTCCTCACTTTCTACCCCGTCCTCTAAGTCGCACTATCCATCCGACATGTTGCAGATCTGGAATGAATATACTCCCCAGCACAAATCCAACGAGTATTCCGAATCCATAGCCAGATAATGCAAAATTCCAATCGAATAAGCTGTCGTTTTCTGAGCTCTCATTGTTGGATGGAGACTGTGGCATAGAAGTATCAGCCTCTTTGCATTTTCGAGACAATGGCGGCCCACACAATTGAACATTTCCAAGATAGGAATCATTTGTGTAGGTATCAAACTGGTATCCTTTAGGTATATGCCCTGTCAGATTGTTGTAAGAAAGATTAAAAGAAGAAAGAAAAGTAAGGCTGGTGAGCTGCTGAGGAATAGTCCCGGAGAGTTTATTCTGCGAGAGATCTAAGGATTCGAGCTCAACCAAGTTTCCCAGCGAGGAGGGGATATTCCCATCAAAAGCATTTCGGGACAAGTTGAGCACAATCAAAGATTTTAATTCCTCGATTTCTCTTGGGATGTTTCCCTGGAACCTGTTGCCGGACAGATCAAGAGATACAAAGAGGGTCAGTATCTTCACGAGCGTCATTTCACGTCCTTTGCTCATAATCGTCACTGAATCTTGGTAATACCCATATTGCCCAATCATTTTTGCACATGCAGACTTCCTTTGGCTGTTGATTAACATCTCATCCAGACCTTCCAGGAACTCCTGAGGCAAATCTCCGGTAAAACGGTTGGAAGATAAGTCGATTATTCCCAATTTTGGGAGAGAAAAGTTTCTTCTTGGGAGATGTATCCGGCCGTAGAAACTGTTGTTCCTCAAGACAAGAACTTTCAAGTTGGGAAGTTGATCCAGCCAGAAGGGGAAAGTGTCTGTAATCATGTTGTTTCCTAGGTCCAACACCTCAAGCATTTTACAATTTGCTAATGATTTTGGCAGCTTTCCTTCCAAGCGATTTCCATTGATGTTAAGCGACCTCAGACTGCTTGCTAGCTCAAAATTTGAAGGGATTCGCCGATATCTGTTCCCGTGCAAGTTCAACACAGAAAGATGGCTCATCATGCCAAGGCATTCAGGGATAAATCCATTGAGGTTATTACGAGAAGCATCGAGAATAGACAGGCTGCTCAAATTGCAAATCCCACTTGGAAGTGATCCCTGAATCAAATTTCCCCGAAGATCAAGAGTTGCCAGCAAGTTCAAGGATACATCAGGGAGGAATTCATCCACCGAATGGAGACTGTTATGTGAAATGTTCACATACTGAAGGGTGCTCTTCCAAATCCAGCCGGGTACTTGGCCCTCCAGTTTGTTGCCTGAAAGGTCAAGGTACCACAGGCTGTCTAACAATTTTAGAAACTCTGGAAATCTGAAAACATTGCAGGAACGCATCACCAATTTTCCCAATGGAGAAAATGTATTGTTTTCCTTTTCGCCCCAAACGGATTCTTCAGGAAAATCTACCTCATTCTGTGAAAGATCCAGCTCATTAAGAGAGCCAGTCCACAACCAGTGGGGAACATATCCCTGGAGCTGATTGTTTGAAAGATTCAGAATCCTCAGAAGATCTTGTTTCTTGAGGAAAGTAGGGAATTCTGTCAAGTTGCATTTTGTCAAATTCAGTTCCTGCAGACTTGGGAACGTCAAATCTGGTTGATCTGTTCCAACGGTTAAGCTATTGGAAGAAAGGTCAAGACTTGTCAAGTTGTCGGCATTCTGGAATGCATCCAAATTGATGGAGCCCGTGAAGTTGTTATCAGCAAGTGAAACAACAACGAGACTTCGGACCTCAGGAATCGATCTCGGAATTTCCCCACTCAGGTTGTTGCCATTCAAGTACGCTCTCTCCAACACCGAAGAGAGAGCTGAAAATTCCTCTACTTTTCCACTCAAACGGTTGTCATTTAAGTAGAGAGTTTTCAGGGATGGAAGAGTGAAAATAAGAGGATGGATGGCTCCTGTGAGATGATTGAAAGATAAGCGAAGGTCTGCAAGTTTTGGGACGCCGCTATCTCTGAAAGGCGGGATTGGGCCATGGAAAGCATTGTAGCTAATGTCTATTTCTGTCACACTGGTGAGGTTCGCGAGTGATGGCGGGAGCAAGCCAGAAAAGTTGCAGTTGTAAAGAATTAAATTGGTCATGAACTTCAAATTACCAATGGACTCGGGCAATTTTCCTCGGAAGTTTGTGTTGTAGAGTGAAACCATTTGCAATGAACCGTGCAAGGGAAATTCAGGCAACTCGCCTGTCAGGCGTGGATTCTCGGACAAATCAACGGTTTGCACATTTGGTAACAGGAAAACTTTTCCGGGAAAGTTGCCCATGAGTTGAGTGGAAGCAAGATTCAACACTCGTAAATCCCTGAAACTGGTTAGAAAATGGGGCACCTCCGAGGTGATGTTGTTACCATCAAGTTTGATATAGTTCAAAAACTTGAGATTTTCAAATGAATTGTGGATAGGGCCTGAGAGACGACAGTGTGACAAACTTAAGGCTTTAAGGTTAGGAAGTGCGACCAGGGCTTGAGACCAGTTGGAACCTTGAGCTGAAAGGTCCACATTGTCGAGATAGATCTCTCTTAGGGCATTCAGGTTCCGGAGAAATGCCTCAAGATTCGGTCTTTGAATCCTGAGCCGGTGGAGCTCCTCGAAATCAAAGATATGATTGAAGTCTGGATCGTTAAAAGTTGGAGGCAATTCACAGAATGGAATTGTGGAAAGATCAAGAGAAATTAATCTCACCAAACGAGAAATCTCCGCCGGTATTTGATCAGAAAAACAGGAATAAGAAAGATTGAGGTGAGTTAAATTTGGAAGCCTCTCAAAACCTGCAGGGATTGGAGTTAACTGGAAGTTGTTTCGAGCAAGATTGAGGCGCTGGAGATGGCGTAGATTGAATACGGCTTCGATATGACCCGAAAGCCTGCTGCAACTGAGGTTGAGGCCAATGACATAGCCAGAATGATCGCATGTGACGCCATCCCAGAAGCAACAGTCCGTTTTCTTGTCCCACAGAGCAACCTTCATCGACGAGTTATCGTCGAATGGCACAGAGGAGGAGTTGTGGTTAAGGACATCTTCTTGCAGCTGCATTAAGGCTGCTTTCTGGTCGGCGAGGCATCGGTGTGGGCGTCCATGTGGCAACTCAGCTGAATGGGATTCAACGGGATTGTGTAAAGCCGATAGCAGAAAGACAAGTAACAGCATGAAATGCTTAGAGACGAGTGTCATCTTTCTGTGTGTACTGGAAGTGGTTTGGATGCAGTGATCTTTGTAGAATGCAATGTGAGTAGACTTATATAAGGACGGATTTATGGTTTAGGTCTTGAGATTTGAATTCTTGATACACGAAATGAAAACAACCGGTGGCAATGGGGTGGAGGGATGGGCCCACACTTGACCCTGGTGGGAGATGGGGAGGGAGGAGGATCCGTCCCCACCCCATTCATACCCTAATAAAATAAGTCCCAGCGGTCACCTGCTTCTATCATTGTATCATTGTGTCTAAGATGGTTTTAAATAGCTGATATTCATAGTCCCTTACATTTAAAATAGCTGATATTCTTGAGCATTCCAAATTATCTTTTTATGCTTTAATACGATCTTCATATTTTTTATATTATCTTTCAAAATAATCTTCAAATTCTCAATAAAATTAAGAATAATTATGCATAAGGACAAGATAATTATACTTTTTAAATTATAACAATAAAACAAAGATGACCGATACTCTCCATGTATACCAAATATTACAATTGTGCCACACAGTATCAATAAAGAACACGTAGAACAAACACTTATTTTTATTACTCGTACAAATAAATGAAAATATATTTGCTTAGAGATTTGAAAAATTCAAAAATAAATTTAAATATTAGTTATGCCTTTGGAATGAATCAACTTTGGACAAAAAAGAAGGTGTTTTTTTTTCAAGACATATTTATAGTGATGTACAATCAATTGATTAGTCATAATCCCCGAAAGGATATTATAGTCTTGGTCAATGAATTAACTGAACAAATCAAACTTGTTGCCTTCTTTTCAAAAGCAATTATTGGCCAGTACTAGCAAATTTGTATCACTACAGTGACGGTCACAATACGCAAACGTCGCAGACACGTTCCATGTCCGTGACCTAATGCGTCAATTAAAGTCTTCTCCAATTTCAAGTCATTGTACGTCACTTTAAATACGCCTAAAAAATTCTATTTTGATCGATATATATATATAAAATTAGAGTGAACCTTGACCAAAATAGATTATATATATATATATAGATATATATATTTGTAAATACAAATTATATATTAAATTATTTTTTGAAATATAAATTTTATATTATTTATTCTGAAAAATACAAGAACTTCTTACATTTTGAAAAGGTAAAAATCGAAATATGTAAGAAAAATAGAAGAATGAAAGGATGGGGGGAAAGGAAAAAGTGAAGTAATTTAAAGCATTGATGTGGAAAATAATGGATAGATATGAAGGCTTAGTTGAGACGATGTAATAATAAAATTACAAAATACACTCTTAATAAACAATTACTAAAAATTTGAATAAAATTCACTTGATATGATAGTTCATTTTTAATTTTTATTATTTATTCATTTTTTAAGTTGTTTAAATAACTAAGGTTTGAAACTAAAATCTTGTTTTCTATAAAGTCGCACAAATATTAAATAAGATTTTCTATGATTTACATAAGAATTTAATATGGTATAAAAAATTTGGACATGATTAAATTTTAGTTATTTTTCATATTATAATTTAAATAAACTGTGCCTTTTTTATCCTAGTCTTACGCTTTTTCTTTCATTAATAATTCTTTTAATACTTCTAATTATCAAACAGAATACAATACAAAGTTATATCTGAATTTAAACACAAAAAATTAAAAAAGAAAAAAAATAAATTAAATTTATTTTACATGAGATAAATAAAATTTAAAGTTTTGTGACTTTAAATATAACCATATAAAGAATAACATAAGATATGAAGAAGCAAAAAATAAAATTTACAATATTTCATGTGGAAGTTAAATATTTTGAATTCAATAATAAAAATATTTTTCATATAAAATTCGTTATTAAATTTATTATTTATTTGTTCTCCAATTTATTGAGATAATTAAGGTTTTTTCCAAAATTGAAATATTTTTGTATGTAAAATCAAATAAAGTATTAAATGAGAATATTTTTTTGATTTCTATTATATTCTTAACTAATGATATGAAATAATGAAAAATATGTATATTAAATTTTCGTTAACTTTCATATCATAATTTAAACAAATAATGCCTTTTACGTGCAAATTTTTTCTTTCGTTAATAATTATTTTAATACTTTAAAATTTCAGTAAAATGTAACATAATTTTATATTTGACAACCACAAGTGCTGGACTTCAAGTAATAGTATTTAGTGAGCACGAAAGTCATTCTTACAGGAATTGAGAAGTATCGGACTGGACTTGGTCATCATTTCATGAGAAATTCAACATTGGTGATGAAGAATTTCAATTAATAAGTGACTTAAACTAATAGGGTAGATTATTTTTCTAGTCCATAGTTTTTTAATCACTTTTCCATCAATTTTTGTCTCCAAGCATCCCCTTAAAATGCTGTATAAACTTTGTGTTCATCTACCTCAACAAGTCAGCAAACATCAATATTACATTCTCCAAGGCATAAAAAAATTCTATTATACAATTCATGTCTACGATGTGAATACCACAATCAAAACTCAACTAGAATTAATATCACGCAAATTAAAGTCCAAAACCACCAAAATTCATTCAACCATCAATTATAGAAAAACACTATCTTTAATCCAATTTATAAATAAAAGCCAAAAATTCTTCACAATCCTCCAATTATCATTAAAATAAATACAAGCCAATATCAACATCACTCACCTCCACTTAGAAAGGCACATTCTCCCTAATGTTTCCAAATTCTTGTCAAAAACAAAAGGGTAAGGAGCCACTTACTTGAGAGGCAAAAGTAGTTCATGTCTCCTACTCCATTTCATCTTCATCGTCATCTTCATCTTCATCTTCATCTTCGTCTTCATCTTCAACGTCATGTGGCTTTGGCAATGGTACTAATGGTAACTTAAAAACTCTAAGTGGAAGTAGTAAAATCATTAAAAAAATTAAAATTCAGTCATTTCCGTATATATAAGCCAACTAGCCGGAAAATGGTTATAATATGAAGTATTTGGGTTTGAAATTTTGTGTTACACAAAAATGTCTATTAAAATAATATATAATAATATTAATATAATAAAAATTTTGGTAGAGAAAGTAAATTAAGAGAATTATTTTTATGTTAATTTTAATTATAGTTTAATACTATTATCTATTTTTAAATAATTAGTGTAGGTTTTAATTCCAATTAGTGTGTATATTTTAATTATATATGTACCATCTTGTTTTTGTTTTTTATGTTGACATATGTGAGTAATGAATAATAAAACATAATAATTTAAAAATCATTCCCATAAACATATTTATTTAAGTCACTTCTAATAAACATCTGAATATATAGTATAATATAATCCTATACAAACTCCTATATCCTCCAGTGCCACACTTAGAAGTGTATCGATCTCTGTGAGGTCTCAAGTTAGCATCATCCACATGCTGTGATCCGTCATCATGCAATGATGCAGTAGACTGCTCCAATATATGAGCTGTTGCACATCCTTATACATCTGGTAGCTGTTCCATAAAATATGTGATGTATAAAAAATATGTCCATAGTCCTCCAATTTCCCAAAGTACTGCATGTACGTCTAGACACTATCTCCTAAACAGTAAGGACCCTACATCAGCTGCAGTGAGTATGGACTTCGTATAGATGGATCTGGTAAAATAAGTACGTAAATATCGTCATGCTGCAGTAATGCAGTAAACATGTAAGAGACCTGTGCTATACTATATATCGAAATGGATGATTTATTAAGTTCTGAAGATGTTGCACTATGAGATACAAAGCGGCATCTATTACCCTTCTCGACCTTAGGCCTATTCGTCAAAGGGTGCATCTCTATAAACATACACTGTGTCACAAGAGTGATATCTATTTTACCATAGGCACACAATCTCCTGGTTCGCCGCGACTGCACTCAAAAACCCATGCACAATGATTGATATCACTGTCTATAAAGAATTTGCTCCATCTTATAAACCTAAAATGGATATATATTTCTATATGTGCTAAATTTTTATTCAAATATATAGAAATTAAGTAGATAAAAAATATTATTTAAAATTACATATCATGTAATCAGTCTAGGTACCATCTCCGGGCTAAAATCTAGACTTTACAAAGGCTATCAACATAGTAATCATGTGGGGAGTGATTTGATAATATCAATCAATGTACCTACTCATTACTTATAGTACATGGTGGTGGTGTCTCTTTTTCTGCAAACCACTACTAAACTCCACCAATGATCCACGCGTGACTTATGATACGTCACCTAATCTCTTGTCAAACCCTTTCCACGACAGTTAACATTATATAGGTGATCCTTATCGAATCGAGGGTTAGATGGAATATTTTAGACCATCATAAATTGTCGTAGAACTCTATTCAACTAGTGCATCTTCACAATATCATATAAGATGAGTAGACCTGAGTACGTCTATGTATGGTGTCCAAACTTCGCTAGCAAGGCAGGATACCGCTCAGGACCATATGACTGCTAGTTAACTACACATTGTTTATAACAAAGACATTACGATGATTATTTCAATCAAACTTCCTATTGACAATATGATATAACAGTCAACTAACAAACCTGAGTGTGTACCTTAAGATCTAAAATCTTTGGAAAAATCCATACACTGTGGTTGCCGGTCTTAGTCATCTGTCACCACATACAGGACTATACGAATATTTATCAAAGAAAGCGAAGGCAAAAGTAACAATTATGGATTCCAGAGAAAGTGATTAAATGGTTAATAAAAGTTTGTTAGAATCATACGTGCCATCATACAGTGCTGTTAGAAGCTCATCACAACTAGGTGAAGTCTGTGGACTCAAGTCAGAACGGTACCCTATAATCTGTAGTGCAAATCCTGATATTCAGGACCATGCTCATCTCTACATCATTGACAATGGGATTACAATCACAATCTAGTTTATGCTTGGAATTGAAGTTATATTTTATGAATACAAGGTATGCTAAAGGCACTTGTAGAAGGGGCAATAGGCCAGAAATGGACGATCGCCCTCTCTGGCAAAGCACTGCAAAGATTTCGGTACAAGCATGTCAAAACTCCACTACCCTAACTATATGTATCGATACTATTTAGGTTAATGATCAACTCAAGGTAAAACAGCCAAACTCAAGTGTTGGGCGAGTTAGGAAACAAGCTGCCTCATAATAGTAGTAAAATGAAGACACGTGCCCACTATTATACATCTAGCTATGTACAATCTGTGTACAATAGGTGCAAGTTCATGTAATGTGTGATCTATACAAGAGAAAGACTATAACCTTTAAAATCCTAATCTCTAGGTGTCCAATCTAATGGCGCTATGCAAATTTACATCCACTACAAGCGTGTCAGCTGGGACTCTCTACTAAGGATTAGGTCGCCCTTCACCAGTAGATGCCATAACAATGCCACGTTCTCTAGCATAAGAGTAGCCTCTCTAGGCATAAGTGAAATATATGTGTCTCTTGCCGCTACCTCTCAAGTAACACCATGATCAAATGGTGATCTAGCTGCAACACACCGCATCTATATACGCCGAACAAACCGATGTAGTGAAAGATATGAAGCACTTTAGGGTCCACATCTTCAAAATGCATCTAGTAACTATCAAGGATCTGTGAGTAAGGCATCTATTGAAGGTGTCAGCCTAAATATCATCCAAGCAGTGATTCTTCTGGAGGCGCAACACTGAACTATTAATTAGATCAGGGTGAGTTAAGGTATCTACTGATATTTTATAATTTAGCAAAGAAAAAGTGTTAGCTTACGTAAAAAAAATGACAGAAAATATATGTCAATCATATGTGTGTGTGTGTGTGTGTGTATTAATAGATAATATATTTATCACTTATAATTTGATTTAGATATCAAAAAATTAAAAAAATAGAAAATAAAAATTTCCTTGAACAAAATAGGTAAATGTATTCCATTAAAATAGGTATTTAATCATTTCTATTAAGGAACAAAATTACACACCCCATACATTTTTCAACTAAATATCTTCATTGTAGTGAATAATATTTTAAAGTACAAGTGTAACTCTTTTAACTATTCAGACTCTCCTATGTGATCTCTCTACTTCTGCGCATCTAAAAGTCTGCCTAGTTAGTACTTGCTCACGATTCATCTCATTTCTAATACGAGTTGTTTGGTCCTACCTTCTGCATCGAACTTGTCTACGTTTTGCATTGTACACCAACTAAAATGGTGCAGGGTCCCAATGGACTTCATGCCATTCTACTTGAAATTCGCCGTAGTAGATCTCCATCCATGCATAAATTGATTAATTGACAAGCTCTTTTAGGTTAACATGATATCCATAGCACACATAGATAGCATGAAAGCATAAAATCACACTCGAAGTCCATTTTCCACAACTACACTCGTGCTGCATAAGATAAATAACATAATTGGTTTCACAGCGACCACCGTGGTACACTATTCGTACATTAGCAGAAAGCACATGCTTGTCAATCAATAGCAATGTGTGCCTAATAGACTCGTTCTCTGAAAGTAAGTACAAGTTTTCAGGCTACATTACCCAATCATGGCAAGTAAGTACAAGTTTTCAGGCTACGTTACCTAATCATGGCCCTTTGCCTTCATGTTTGTCGTCTTTGTGAGTCCATCTAAAAAGAATTTAACAATATGATCAAATGTAAGTTGAACAATTGAGGTTATTAGGAGCTGTCTTGTACCTTTTAAAACTCCATTAAATGACTCTAAAATAATAAATGTCTGGATCCCTCTTCGTAATCCTCCATCATGCAGTAGTGTCCACTTCGCCTAGTTGATCGCCATCAGCTAATTCCATGTATCGTAATTGATTTTGTGTATCTCTTTCATGCATTTATTGAACTTTAGTAGCTCGTGCTCAAATCCACATTCCAACATAAGTCTTTTAGAGCTTGAATCCTAAATACTTTATTGAAGTTCGAGCAAAGATGTCTCAAATAATAAACATATGCCCCACGTGGTTCTTAAAAGGCAAGAATCTTTTTTACCATTATAAGCAAGCCTACATGACGATTAAAGATAAGATAGGTGTGCCCCTTATTACGTACAGTTGATCTACTCCAAAAACTATTATCATAACTCTATACTCTCTTCATCCATAATAGCAAAAGCTAATGCTAACACCTTGTGGTTTACATCTAATACCACAACAATCAACATTTTATACTTATACCTCAAATACAAATGCATTCTATGCACACTAATTACATTGCGTCAGTGTTAGTACCCATCCAAACATGGTTTAAAGGCCCAGAAAGATACTCTAATGTGTAATGACTCCGAACAATACTCTCAATGCGGGGGCATTCCACAATGATTCTAATGCTATACTTTTTCAAGACGGCCATATACGCAAGTAGTTGCTAAACTGAACTCTCCCATGTGCCATACCTTAAATTATGCCATGCCTTCGCATAGCCAACTTCAAACTTATACTTTTCTTTTACTATCAGAATAATAAATTTTATCTCGTATAATGAGTTTTTGTAAACTATGCCCAGAAGCAATCGAGCTATAGTGTTTTTGTCTAGGTTTTTATGATCAATTGACATCACATTTGAAAAGCAAGTGTGTGGACTTTTATATTTCGTAATTTTTCAAAAACCCAACTTCACCTTTAGAATAGCCCTTAAACTCCACTTATAGCCTTCTTTATCTTGTTTGCATTTCACCCTCTATAACATTTGTGTACTCTTTACCACTTTATATTCACGCTGTATAATAATGAATGAGTATTCTTTAATAGTAAAAATTACATGATCCTTATCACCGAAGTTCATACCCATGAGTAGTTCCCTACTTTTCTCCTCATAAAATTGTTCCCATGTACTAAGAGGAATATCCTAACAATCTTGGTCGCAGTTATCAAGAATGATTAGCAAGAACTTAGTGGATGGGTATGGTGGTTGCCTTAAACCTAAATTTGACCGTATATAAAGTTGACTAGAAGTCCCAACGTACTCTAAGATAATTCGTTCCTATATCAGTTTTATTGTACTCACTTGTGTAGGCCACTCAGTCATCATCTTCCTCTACATCATCATCAAACAGTGCATCTATGGCATTAAAAGCTTATCCAAAACTATCACCATATGTCCTAACACATCATCATGTGGTTCTGTTTGAAAGTCATCCTTCTCGTCTCAAACATATTTTTATTTATATTTTAAAACACAATTATTATCCCTATAAACGATCATATCAGTCAATTATTATTGTATATTTTATACATATATTCAAATAAATTATGCTATACATCCTATTAAAATATCATTTTCAAATATATTACTCATCTCAACACATCTTTTACCAATACAAACCTAGCCATGAAGTCTTGTGGTTATATAATACATACACACACATATACATACTGTAGTATTAGCATTTCTGCTGCCCATAAATTAACATTGATGGGAACAAACACACAATAAGACAACATCACCAACTAAACAAACATGGAACACTCGGATACAACTACTTAATGTAAAGGCCACATGCATTAATTAACTACACTATGGAGTAAGATACAGAGTGAAGTGTGTAATGGTTTCCAAGCCATCTGTCGTGTGCTGATCTTCGTGAGGAAGGGTCTCAATTGTAGCATATCCTTTCGCATTCTCGTATTTCCCAGTTCCACCAAAAATGGCTATATGAGAGATCGGAGTTGCAGTTCTGTGAATCCCGAAGAAGCTAACTGTGTCGACAATCTCGTGATTGCCGCCGTGAAGAATCACCGTCAGCACCAGCGTGTGGCTGCTGCCGTCGTTGGAGCTTGTCAAGTAAAAACCCTGAGCTTTTCCCTGTACAGAAGACCCCAGCTCGTGCCCTTCCGTGATCTCATTGTCGACCACCGTTACCGACCCGAACATCAGCTGCTGGAGGGTTACGCCTGCCGGCAGTTGCCCGGCCGTGACGAATGCTTGGTTGTTTCCAGCAACGACGTTGTTGCCGTTGCTTTGGACGAGGGTGTCGGTCGGGGAGCCGTTGAGGCCGACGAGGAAGGGGTAGTTGTTGTTGTTGATGACGCCGTTGATGGTGTTGAGGGGCACGCCGCCGTTGATGGTGTTGAGGGGCACGCCGCCGTTGATGGTGTTGAGGGGCACGCCGCCGTCGATGGGGAAGATTTGGTTGTTGGGATTGGAGAATGGGAGGTTGTTGGCGTCGGAGTTGGTCACGACGCCCGTGACTACTCGGCCGGAGGGGTGTGAGCCGCCGAGGATGTCGTGCATGAAGAAAGACAGAGTAGGGTGGTGGTCTGAGACGGCATTCCCCCCGGCAGCAGGGGTGGTTACTGGAGGCACACCGGTAGTGAGCGGCGGCGTCGTGTCAGCGTTGGGAACGTCAGGGACTGGTGCAACGACAGGGGCAGGCCCTGCAGGGGTGGAAGGGTCGGCAATACTTGGTGCCACGCTGGTGGCCGCCGGCTGTGCCGGGTCTAGGGTGTCTGCCTCTCGCGGGGGAATGGGATGGGATGCGTCGGGCGCGTCGGCAGGAAGAGGGGTTTGTGTGCTTACTACTTGTTCGAGGATTCTTGCAGAGGTAGCCAAAGAGAATGATAGCAGTAACAGGCAAATAATAGAGTTGAGTGCTTTGAGGAGTTTAGCCATCTTGAATGCGAATGAAGAAGAGAAGGCAGGTTGCTGAGGCTGGTGAAGACATGGTGGATTCCAAAAGAGCATATATACTAATAGTTGAGTGCTATGATCGAATGGAGTTGGTGAATGGCCTCCCAATAATTTGATTAGTTGAGAAACCTAAGCTCTGCCCAAAATTGTTGGTTCATAGAAGTGGATTTGTTCAAGTAAATGGTATGAAAAATTTATTAAAAAAAAATGCAATGTTGGTTACTCTTGCTGTCATGGTTCTGAAGGCACGTTGGATGTTAACCTCATTTTAATAATTTTATTTACAAATAAAAAGTGAGAAAAAAAATTTGTAAGAGTAAAATGTAGAGTTTTTAGTGTGGATGAATAAGTTTTGTCACAAAAAAGCAAAGATATGATATTGAAGTAATGACTGTCAAATAATCAAAAAGTTGTTTTATAAGTTTTTTAGAATAAAATGTGGAATTGGTTGTATATCTATTTTAATGAATTAAAAATAATTAATTGATATTATTATCAATATTATTAATACTGTCGTTGTTGTTGTTGTTAGTGGAGGCCATGGAGCGAAGAAAATGATATGATGTGTAGTATTCAAAAGAAAACTTTTTGAGGATAAAAATTTTCTATTAGTTTTTAAAATAAAAGAATTATAAGTAGTATTTCTTTATCCTATCTCATTTGTTCCATCATCTTTTATTCTAAAAAAATTTTAAAAAAATTATTATAGGGATTTGCTATCATTCATGAGATTTGATTGAAAGTTGTGGGATATTAATTGAATTCTTGATATTCCTTTATTAATGTCTTTTGTTTATGGGATTTCAAAATTCTTGGAATCTTGTTGAATTGAATTTGTTCCTTTTTGCTTATTCTTTCCGCACAAGAAAAAGTCGTCGGCATCTGTGGCATCGTAGGTGCGCCGAAACCTTCTATATGCAATTTTCCACTGTTTTGAGCATTTTCTCGTGTTTTTGCTCTCATTTTTTGGTTTGCATGTATTCAACGCACACGTCTTCATGCTATCAGTTGAACGTCACTTGGACTATTTTGATAGCTGAATGGGACGTGAGGGGTGAGTGTTCTGTGAAGCATTGAACATGACAACAAATAAGGAGTACGACGAAAGTTTGATGAGGAGGGAGCTTGGAGTATTCATTATAGCCATGGGTAGTTGGGTAATTCCAATATTTTCACTATGTATCCCGTGCTTAATGGAAGTTGTTCTTTGTTTGAATTGTTCCCATGGGGAGCATGCTACAGATACTTATTCAAATGAGGATGTTGAAGTTCATCATGGCATCAAGAGGCTTATGAGAGTCGAGTTGAAGTTCATTCATGGAAGAGTTGTCTTTGACAAAGAGTCAACGAAGGAGAAAAAAGGAAGTGGAAGAAACGATTGAGGCAGAAACCAAGAGAAAAAAATAAAAAAGAAAAATTCTAGCGAGCACGAAAGAGAGATAAAAGAATGTGAAATAAAAGAATCTAAGATGAAAAATTATAATGAAACCGATTATTCATGTGTTAGCACTTTTGGTTATTCCATGTCTATTAATATTTCCCATGAGACGAAAATTTTGCTAGTCAAAAAGTTACCTTGCTCTCATTTGAGCAAGTCACTACTGGATGCCCATGTTTAATTCACGTCCAAAAATATTAAGTTCTGTTGTGTGAGTTAATTTTTCTCTTGTGTAAGAGACCTTTGTTTCCTACAATTAAATGAAGATTCCTAATTATTGCAAAAAATTAAAAATCTAAATGCCTAGTGATTCGCAATATAACAATTCACTCCAAGTTTTGGTTGTAGCTGCACCATCAGGTTGCTGTTCTTTTCATTGCTAAACCTAGAATGCCTCTTAACAGAAGTCAATATCAATTAAGTAGCCAACAGGATTAAACATTACATAAACAGACAATTAAGTTAGATGCCTAGATCCCCAAGGACACCTACAAAGCACTAAATATTTGGGTTAACAGCAACAACTAGAACCAACAAATGCTTTATTGTTCATGTATGTTTGGCAAGGATGGCCTCAACGACGCCCTGAGCTATAGGGTGATAAAAGGCTGAAGCCTCTGAGAACACTCTCTTGGCAAATATTTTGTCTTCTTCCATACCTGCGCCCTGGACTAGCGCTGTGTACAGCGGACGGAGATATTTCATCCTTCCAACTTCTTTCAGTGTTTTCTCCACCTCGCTGTAGAATTGTGCACACCTTGATGAGATAGCAAGCTGAAGAAATGCCACCTTAACCTCGTAACATTTTGATTCTGAAAGCCTGTAGCGAGCGTCTAGAGCTAATACCTATAATGCAACCAGCATGGTAAACTAACGTCAATTTTTGCAACAGAAGTATCCTATGAGAATAAAATGCTAAATGCAGACAGATTGTATGGTTACTAAAGCATCCCATTGAAATGTAAAAAGGATTCTTGGGTTCCTGATAACAAAGAAATACCTGTGAGGCTTCAACGGATTTAGGCAGGTTTTCTAAGTAAAGCTCCCATTCCTGTCCTCCCCAATCAGCAACTTCACCCTCACTTGGCATCCTACCAACTTTAAACTCATTAGCCAGTGACACGATTTTTGTGTAGATATCAGAAACAGGCTCCATTGTATCTGGAGGTAAGCCAGTACCCTCAGTCCATAATTCCAAATCAATACAATCTTCTATTCCAGGGACATTTGCTTTTAGGAAATCAAGAAACATATCAGTGTCAATAGATTGGAACTTGAAGGTGGCAATATATTTTTTAAGAAATTCATCAAAGGCAGGCCTCCCAATCTGATGTAAAATACAAACACAAATTCAGCTCTTCGAGCGAGATATGAAACAAAAATAATCTCGAGTATGGAAAACAAAAGGTATGAGCCTGCCTGTCTCTCAATGCGCCACAGAAACTGGAATCCTTTCTCATAGGGCACTTGAGAATATACATCATCTGGGTCCACTCCTGTCTGGTTAGTTTTCAATTTTGTAAATTCCATGTTATCCTTGAACCTACCCATTGCCTCAACAAGACTTCGCCAACCAATTCCAATATTCAGCACAGCCCTTTCCTTGCCTTGCACAGCCTCAACTATTCGTCGTTCCGCGTATGTTGTGAATCCCTGCAAGTATAAAACCAATAGAGAATCTAAATAAGAATCTAAATATCTACATAGTAAAGGTAATAAGTGAGGCAATAGGGAAAAGGGTAAAGAGTTGAATTGCCTCTACTTGATCTCCTTAAGAGTCTTAACCAAGTGAAGCCCGCTGCCCACTGATCTTACCTTCTCCAGAGGCACGAAACCCAACAAGTTAATCCCTTCATTTAAATTTCAACTACTAGCAACATCTCAAAGGTAGATTAGCATACCTTCACTACTTTTCCATTACAGTATAATTGATTTAAAAAGTTAAATCAAAAAGCTATCAAAAGTGTCACTCATTTTGAAAATTTATAATCCAAAGAGTTACAAGCATCAGAATATCATTTTTGCCATTTTCTGCAAATAATCCATTTCATGGCTGCAGTACCTTCAATAATAATTAACCAAGCTAGTAAAGCAACTCATGCCAAGAATAAACTGAAGGTGATGACATGTAAATCGACAGAAGAAGAAAATCTATATTCCACTAATAATGGTCCCACCATCCAATGGCATCAGTAGCATGTTTCTACTATTTCACGACCATTAATAGAACAAGTCATCCAGGAGACCACAAAGGGAGGGAAAAAATCACTTGTGGTCTGGCAAGGCACCCATTATTTGACTATCGGTTGACAGAATTTAATAGTAAGACAAATAATCAAAGCTGGCACGCATGAACCTAAATATCAGAATTCGGAAAGTAAACATTACACATATAAAAAAAACATTATAAAGACTATTAATTCCAAGAATGAATGCAGGTTGAGTACAGCATAAACAAGCATGTCTTCCAGAAATGACAGTCTTTCCATACAAATAGTGGTTTATCAAAAACATTCGGGATACATCTGCTCAAAGCTTTCAAACTGCTCAATAACAGTGAAATGGCATCAGGGCATTATTAATATAATCAAGAAAATAGCCACACCGTCATCATTATTGATGTCCAGTACATGTAAAATATACAGCAATCAAGCCGTAAGTCCGTATATGAGCTTTCAGATTACTAGCTAACTCCCCAGGAAATTAATCAAGAAGATCATTCAATTGCATTGAAATCCTTAAAAAATATAGCGTAAACAAAAAAATAGAGGAAACATAGTATGCTGCAGGTAAAGAAAAAGAAACTACTACAAGTATAGGCAAACTAACCATTTACCTCATTCAACCAGAAGTGATCAATAGTCTTATTAGTAATCAAGTTTCCCGTCCAGCTATGAGCGAGTTCATGGGCCACAACCTGCGCACCAGTGGCGTCACCCTTAATTACCGTGGGGGTCAAAAACACCATCCTCGGATTCTCCATTCCTCCATAGGGAAAACTCGGAGGTAAAACCAGCAAGTCAAACCTTTCCCACTCGTAAGGCCCAAACAACCCTTCCCCCACCTTGATCATCTCCTCCGTCCCTGCAAACTCTCTAGCTGCAGCATCCAACACCCCAGGGACTGCCTCCGAATAAACCTTGGTCCTAGGACCCACCTCCCTAAATCCTAACTCCCCAACTGCAAAGGCAAACAAGTAAGGCGGTACAGGCTGCTCCATCACAAACTCATCAACAACCCTCCCTTCCCCGCACCACAGTGAATCGTCACACGCACCCTGCGACTCCCCGGGGAGAGGGTCTCGCCTGTTGACGTGTTTTGCAGCCATCACAGCAGACAAGAACCGCGGCATGTTCAATTTGGCAGCATATTTGATACGGGCAGCCGGGGTGTCTTGGCAGGGGAAAATGGACCTGGCGTGGATGGACTGACATTGCGTGTAAACAAAGGGAAAGGACTTATTAAACGTCTGAGGAGGGGAAAGCCATTGGAGGGCGGATGATGATGGGGCAGTTTTGAAGATGACCAATAGCTGAGAATGGTTGGAGAGTGTGACAAAGAGGGATTGTCCCAATACCGGGTCGGGAGAAGTGGGCTGGATACTGAAAGGGAGGGGGCTGAGGGTGGCGGGGTCGAGGACGGCGGAAATGGAGAGGGAGCGGGAATCTAGAGTGAAGGCGCCGGAGTGAGGGGCGGCCAGGGAGAGGAGGGCAGAGCCGAGGATGGTAGAGGTAGGGAAATCGAAGTAGAAGGAGAGGGAGATGTGGGTGGTGAGGGGGTGGGTCGAATCTGTGTAGGAGTGAGGATCAATGGGAGCCATTTCTGATGACCACACGGTTATTTCTTGTTTACTCGAAGAGGGCTGCCGATGATCAGACGGCGGCGGGGAGACGCGGCGTAGGGATGAGCTGGGCTTCAATGGAGGGATTGGATTCGGAAGGAAATTGCAGGAGAATAAGAATACAAGAGTGTGGTTTTGATTTTTGAGTGGGTTTTGGAAATTTGGAGGGATAGCAATCAAGAATAAAGCCCACATTTATCTTTAAACAGGGGGAGTTCCACTAGGAAAAAGTAACGAGAAAAGAGACCAATAGGATCTACTAACAAAGATTTTAGTATAATCACACTTACTTATTCCAAGTGACAGATTATATTTAATCAATTATTCCAAGTTAATATCCTTTTTTCTTTCCAGTTGTTCCACACTTAATGAATTCCACCAAATTCTTGGACCATGGAATACATTAAAAATGTAGTTCAGTGATCCTTCCTTCAATTTAATTGGGATCTTTCCCTTTCCCAAGACAATTTTTTGAGCCATCTCCTAATTTGACTGTGGGTCTAAAGTTTTAATCTAAGTTGGAGAATATTTTCCTTTTTCCACTTAGATAAATATTGCAACCTATCTCTAATAGCCACTTATTGTAAGAATTATCATCTATTATTTTCAAAATTAAACCAAATTAACGAGTTCAACTAGTCTGATCGAAAATTAACTGATTTTCCAATCAATTAAGTTATGAAAATTAGAAATGTCTAGAACCGATACGAGTCAATCAAAACATAGGCTAAAAAATTGGGTCAAATTAGTTTTAACCTAATTTCTTTTTAAAAAATTTAACAAATTTTTTAAAAAATTACACAATAAATTTTCACTCTTTTTTCTCAAAATTTCTTACATTTATAACTCCTCAATATTAATTAGAATATATAACTTTTTATTTTGAAATTTTTTAGTAATTTTTATCTATTTATTTCTTCTAATCAAAATTTTGAAAATTTAATTATTATATCTTGAAATTAAAATTGTTCATATTAATTAATGTGTTTTATTCTGCAAAATAATTTTCAATTTTACACTTTAAAAAAATTTTAATTTAATAAGTTTTTTTAATTTGTTTAATAATTTTTTATTCTATTTGAATTATTTAATTTTAATGTTTCATTTGAAACCCATCATTTAGCATATTATTAAATTGAATTACATTTATTTTGTAAAATTACTTTAATGGTAATATATATAATATTATATAATTTGAAATAACCAATTTTTTCAAAATGATTCAACTAATCAAACTTGTGAACCAATGACTTAGTTAGTTCTTTGATTTGATCACTAGTTTAGTTTTAAAAATATTGTTGTTATTAGCATTGTTTCCATATTATCTTCATTTTCTACTATTTTGACATGATTTTCTCTAATATTGCATGACATTCTCAACTATAGTGACTGACCTCTTGCAATTATGACACTAAATATGCAACTTGAACTCATTTTGAAAATGCTCAAACTATTTGGACTTAAAACACTGGATGTCAGATTTATTCTAACTTGAATTTGTGGCTTGATTTGGTTTGATTTTGAAATTTTGTCCTTCTTTACCTTTTAAATTTCATCTTTTTTAATTGTGGTCCATCTTTGTTATGCCTGAAATTTCTATAGGAAAACAAGAATTGAGAAAGAAGGAAATTCTAAGGTCAGCTCCCTTACTTAAGGAAATCCCATAATTAGGAAATTCTAGTTGTAGTAGATGTATAAAAGAAGGATTAAAACCATTACCAAAAACAAAGACTCCAGCAAAAAATACTTGGCACCTTAAAAGAAAATCAAAACCCTCTACCCCAAGACTGCTCTAGACAGTGGCAAATGAAGGAAAGGAAGAGAGAAGATGGGAGCAACCCACCATCCTTAAGGTAAATTCCTAAACCCAAAACCTCATAGTTACTTGGAATACATAGGAAAAATAGAACTTCAAAATTTTTGATGCATTGCACGAATTTTCTTCGCATACACAACTGTTTTAAATGAATGTACATGTAGAAACATGTAAATATATGCATAAGGAAAAATGATGTGGACTTTGTGTACTTGAACCATGTGTATGTCCGTCATTGCCTTCAACCAAATTTAATCATGTTGCCTAGTAATTTCCATTGAACCTCATCGATCATGTGTAAACACATTACAACATCCATGCTTAATATGACCTTAAAATGAGTATTCAGTCAAGTGAAACACCCAAAAGAAGTGGGCAATCTAAGTCTATCAAGTTCATTTAGGTCAATTGCCCAACGTTGAATCGATCCCAGATGATCTTAACAACATGATCGACACAAACTAATATCAAGAAGGCACAATGATAATGCCAGTTTCCTTCGAATCAACCCTCACACTTGGTTGAGATCAATCCCAGTCGATCCACATAGGGCAATCAACTGCGATCAATCACGACCTGATTGTAAGACTAGTGGCCTTCGAATCGACCACCCTGACTAGCCATAACAATCCCTATCAATCCAATTGTCGTGATTGATCATGATATAATTTGATCGTAATTCCAAAATCTCACAAGGTCAATCACCATGAACCCGATCAATCTAGTGTGCCTTTAACTAATCCCTTACCCATCCAAATCCATCAATCAGTACCCAAAAGTTGATCTTGAGCCATTTTCATGCCCCTTTCACCCATTTCAGATTTTCAATTACCGCACACCCACAAATGTCTACCATGGACCCACGTAAAATACCATTCACGCAACTCAAGCACTTAAAACTCAACAACTATGTAAAATTCATTAGGGTTGTATGTAGAGAAAGGATAGGACATGCAATTTATTAAGTTTGTGTTTAAAAGATTATTTCATTCGATAGGGGTCCCAAGACACGAATTCGGGGAACAACAAAGTTAATGGAGCTAATTCAAGTGAGCGGATTTATCTTCCTAAATTTTACAATTATTTTATTTTCTTTAAGAACTGATTCTTATTGAGCAATGATTCATCTACTATCTTTTCAACTGCCTTATGGAAAACTATATTGCTTCCGTACAAATGAGTTTTATGCTATAAGTGGGTTACCTTGTGAATTACATAACTCCCTTGAAAAACAATTTGATTTATGCAAATAAATTTTATGCTACTTTACCTTCCAAAGGTTGCAACTGCTTTAATTTTATCATATGAATGAATTTCCCTACAATTTCTATTTTTACGATTGTCTTATAAGAATTAATGTTATCGGTAAGTAATTTTATATGGTAATTTTAAAATGATTTTCTCCATGATTCGTGAAAGACCAACTATCCTAGCAAATGGTGCTTTTTTTGCTTTTAATTATTGGACTTTATAAATTCTTTTGTTATAAAAATTGTGGATGTTAGCAAGTATCTTTATTCATTTTACATTGAATTACAAAATCTAGTAATTTATCAAAGATCAAAGTTTTCATAAAGTGCTCATGCTCTAGTTAACGAACATGAGTGTTAAGAAATAAGTTCCTACCTGTCCAATCTAGGTAGAAGTGTTAAGACCTTCAGCTAGTGATCAGCTGACTCTTTTAATCGAAATTATAGATTTAGCCACGTAAGAGCTACCCAATTGGGGCAAAAGTATTAGGCCTTTCAATCGATATAAAGTTGACCATTTGAATCGGGGTTACAAATTAAGCCATGTGACCTTCTCAATCGAATTAAAGATTGAAAACAGCCTAATCAAGGTAGCAGAATTGGGGCCTCTAACTTGCAAAGTTGTAGATGACTCTCCTTAATTGAGGTGAAAGACTAAGCCGTTGATTAGTGATAAAGGAACATAAGATGTCTGAAACCCTTGAGCAGTGCAAACACACATGAAAGTGAATGTTTCACTATTTTACTCTAGATGGTTTGCGGTGATTTTAAAATTTCCTTCAAGATATTTACATGAAAGATCTGTTTTTATGATCATATCCCAAAAAAGCAAGTAAATCCATTTACTAGACAATTAATCACTCATAAGTTTTTGAAAAGCCTTTTGTAGATGGTGTAGTCAGAAGTAAGGGTGAGGACCTCACATGGGGATGGTGAAGCACTAAGGGGCAAAAGAGAGAGAGACATAAGATTACGAGTTGTCATAGAATGTGATAGTAAAGTTTAGTTATTGTTTCTGCTGCGATGTTGTCATAAATCTACTACATTTTGGAATGACCATTGTTACCTTGGTTTAGTAAACTTTGATGATGGGCTTCGGTATCCTTTGAAGTAAGCATCACGAGGGTACTCTCATGTTGTGCCCAGATCGGGGTGTAACAACCTTTCATGAAGAGCATAACTCATTATTTTAATTTGACTAAGCTTTCAATACATGTTCAACTATGTTTTCCAATCTTGCATTCATCCACATTTCATGCGATTCCAATGAAGTTCGTAAATCATGCGAAGCCATTATATCAAGACCTTAGGATTCTTTGATGGCCATTACCACATAATCATCTTCCAAGCACTCAACCACACTTAGGTTCCTTTTGATTTTTGCCACTAAATGAGCTTTTACATTCATTCTTTCAAAATCATTAAGAAACTTACTTGCTTCTTCACTTTTGCTGGCAGAAGCCTCTAAAGATAGGTGATCCTTGGCTTGAATGGTGTTGGCTTAATTTCTCATTCTTCTCTACTTCTTGGATAGCAGGCTACATGCCTTTCTCCTCTTTACCATTGCTAACGCTAGCACTTTATTGTCCTCCACTACCTGCATACTTTTTACATGTTCAATAGAATTGGTCTCAATTGTGCTAAGTAGTGTTAACTACCCCACTTGCACCTCTAAATTCTGGATTGAAGATTGTTGATTATACAATAGAGTGTCAATCTTATTCATATAATCTTATGCAGTGTTAGCAAGGTTATCTATCATTTCATTGGTTGACTTAACAAAATTACCTACTATTTCTTCTAGTGACTACTTCTTCTCTTGTTGTGAATAAGGTGCTTGAAAACCTGGTGAATTTTGAGGGTTTCTCAAAGAAGGTTTGGAGGGTTCGGCCAGCCTGAATTATAGATATTTAAATAAAGGTTATTACCTAGTCCTCCTACATTACCTACAGAATTGGCTTATTCCTTCTACCTAGTGCTTGTCCCTTCTCCTCCATATTTATGAATTGGATGTGGGCTCGCACACATATCACGATTTTGATAAATTAAAACTAATGAAGGGTGAGTATTCACTTTTGTTGTAATTGTCATTACTGCAATAACTTCATGCATGTCGGCAAACTTGCATGTTGTGAACCTCTCAGATAGCCATTGGTAAGCATTTAATGTCATCTTTTCAATTAAATCCTGTGCATCCTCAAGTAATGTGTGCCCTCTGCAGTTGCATCTAACACTGTTCATAATTGTCTAGATGTTCCACTATAAAATGTTTATACTTGCATCCAGAGTGAAAATCTGTGCTGCAGGCACTTTCTGAGAAGTTATTTGAATCTCTCCCATACTTCTGGGAAAGTCTTAGAATCAATTTCCTTGAAGATGCCAATCTCAAACCTTAACTATGCAATATTGGAAGGTGGACAATATTTCTCCAAGAGCTTGTTCACCCTGTGCTACCATGTGATAATGCTCTTAGGTGATAGTGATTGTAGCCATTGCCGTGCCCAATCCTTGAGAGAAAAAAAAAGTCTTAATTTAATAGCATCATCTAACACTCTATTAAACTTAACTATGTCACAAAGGTCGAGAAAGGAGGCCAAAAGAGTATTATGGTCTTCATGTGGGGCACTATTAAATTGGTTTAACTGCACCATGTTGATAAATGTAGACTTTAGCTCAACTAGTGGTCTCACAATGCCAGTCATATTTGGATTCATCACCGACAGCACATAATCGCTAATAGCTCTTTGATTTAGTGGAGGTGATAGTCATTCTTGAGGTTCAACTATTAGTGATGGTGGTGGTGGGTTATTTTGTTCCATCTTGGTCTCTTGGTCACACTAAAACTAGGGTTGTAATCGATCCGAGTCGAACTCGAGTAGTAATCTACTCGAGCTCGACTCGAGTCGATTTTTTACGAGCTTGAGCTCGAACTCGAGCTCGAGTAAAATTTTACAACTCGAGCTCGAGCTCGCTGGGCTTGGAGCTCGAGCTTATCGAGCCGAGCCCGAGTCGAGCTCGAGTTAAATGTTAAATCAGGTTTGAAAAAAATTAAAAAAAAAAAAGTCGAGCTCAAGTATTTTTTTGAAATACTCGAGCTCGACTTGATAGGTATATCGAGTCGAGCTTTGACCGAGTTGCTCGACGGAGTCGAGTCGAGTAACTCGGTTGAGTCACACCCCTAACTAAAACATAGCTCTATGCCTTCTACGGAGTGTTTATTCAATCTCAGGATCAAAATCAAGATCCACTCTCTTACTCTTGCATATGTAAAATTCTTGTTAACACAAGAATTCAACCTACGAGAGTAATAAATTATATTCAAAAAAGAAAAAAAGATATCAAAGAGAAAATAAAAATAAAAAGAGATAAAGCACAAAAAACAACAGAAATAGGAATGGCCTAATCTAGTAGTCTCTCGGAGTATTTAATAGCATTTGTCACTCTCCTCAACAACAACATCAAAATTTGATGCATGTTGTCACCACACCAAAATTATATTTGTATTAGGACTAATACTGTGATAAGTACAAGTATCATTCTTACATGGAGGGATTTTGTATTTATTGATTTAACTAATATCCTATTAGTTAAATGGCACGAACGTAATGAAAGTAAAAATAACTAAATAAAAGCATGCACTTAGAAAAGAGCACACAAGATGAAAGGGATGAAATACTAATAGTTAAAGCGTCTAGCCACTTGTGTTGTGTTAGTTTCCTACGTATTCTAATTACGTTAATTATCAATTTAATTGCACTAGATTCTCCTAAAGCTTTAAGTCAAGATTCTTGTAAATTTTTCCAAGCTAAATTAAGTCAAGACTTCAAGTTTTGTGATTAACAGTATTTACTAACACTAATTTTATGGTTTCACTTTCGTTATTGCCACAAAATATAGTTTTCGCAATTGTATGTTTGGTGCACAAGTTTTACTTTTATTATTCTTTAATTAGTCAAAGATTAATTACCAGATTGGCAAATTCTCCTACTTACTATTCAATTCATGAATTGCAAATAAACTAAGCAAGAACAATTAATTATAACTCATGCATACATAATTCATCAAGTACAAACATAAGGGACTAGAGAGAAACTTAGAAACTCATAGTAATAATTTCAATAAAACTCAAATCCAAGTTGTTCATCATCCTAGCAAATCTAAAAATAATAGATAAAGTATTAAAGAACTTAGTCTAATGATCTTGCATTGTGGGCGATGAAAGTGCTCCAAGTCTTGGTGTAGATTCCTCCTACTTTATCTTCTCAATCTTGCGTTCTATGTTTCTAAGTATTGTAAAACATAAAAAACTAAGCGTATTGTATTCTCTAGATAGTGTAATATACATGTGGCTCGTGTACATGTGAGAAAAGACAAAAAAAAAAAGGCCCTTAAATTTTCATGCAGAAACGTTGGTTGAACTTCTGTCACTCTGGCTCTTGCGGTCGCGACAACATGTTCCGCAGTTGCGACTTCTTCCTCTACATCCACAAACCCAGGCACAGTCTTGCATAGATCCTTACGTCTCAAATCTCGCACTCACGCTAAACCACCTCACGGTCGCAACTTTTGTTGCCGTAGCCGCGATTCCAACCACTGAGCATTCTACCTCTTCTTCCAATGGACTTCGTGCTCCGTTTTGCCACTACAACTTTAGTCCTTGTGCACGCAAATGTCTCTCCAACAACCGCAACTAACGAACATGGCATTTTCTAAAATAGGTTGAAGTTTCTCTTCATGGTTGTAGTTCCTCCATCTACAGCCACGGTTTCTTTAGTCATGGTGGAAAGGCTAACCTACAGACAAACAATTATCTTAAAGTATTGAAATTGCTCAAAATCAAAGCAAATAACTAAAAAGTACACTTGTATGATCCCAAATCATTGCAAATAACATAATTCATTCATGCAAGCATATTTTTGACCTTTTTAGCTCATAGACATGGTTCTTATGTTCTAATGACATATTGATCATGATACCCACAAGGTATTTATATCATCTCAAGTTTAAGATTTACTTGAATTTAACATGATTACAAAGTAAGATATTGACAACAAGTAAACTCCATCTGTTTGCTTTATTTTCGAGTCAATGTTTGAGTACATCATTTCTTAATAACGTTTCTATACGCATGTGTTTTCAATATCTCTTACTAAATGGCAAAACACTCACCATACGAGCACAAGATGTGTAAGTCTTGCTAATATCTCTAATGTCCATTCAGAGATTTTATAGCTTGTGAATTGGTTTTAATGATTATGTACTAAAAAGCCTTTTGTCTATTTTCATAATTCTTACAAATTTGACTTTTTAACGTAATCATATAGACACATTCAATACTTTATGCCATCTAAGATTTATATGTACAAATAAAACTACCATATATTGAAAAATAAAATATAAATATTCTATTAATAAGAGTGAACATTTACATTCAATATCCCTATAATGCATGGCATTAGAAGACATATCACTAACAATCTCCTTCTTACACTTTATTGTTAACTACTATGGCATCTAATACTTATCTTCTCAAGATTGAGATCTAGTGACACTTGTAACATAGGCTTGGTGAGTAGGTTAGTTACATTATCTATTGAATCTAGTTTCTACCTGGCTAAGTCACCTTGCCTAGTGAACTCTCAAATAATGTGATACCTCCTTTAGTTTGTTTGAATCTTTCATGAGAACTTGGTCCCTTAGCTCATGTAATCACTTTGTTATTGTTATAATAAACTAGCCATAGCTAAATTACACTCAAGATGGTCTAAAGCTCAGTTATGAACTTGTTGGTCATTCGCCGCATCACATGCTATGATATATTTAGCCCTAGTGGATAAGTCTACAAAGGTATTTTATTTGAAACTCTTCTAACTTATTGCTCCTCCATTAAGGGTGAATATGTATCCAAATATAGATTTTTTATCATCGACATCAGACTAGAAGTTAAAGCTTGTTTAGCTATTTACTCTTAACTCTCCATTATCATAAACAACTACCATATCCTTAATAAATCTCAAGTACTAAAGGATGCATTTGACAATATTCCAATGCTCATTGTCAAGATTTGCCTAAAATTTGCTCGTAACACTTACAACATAAGTAATATCAAGACTTGTACATAGGATTGCATATATCAAGCTTCCAATTTCTAAAGAATAAGAAATAGCTTCTATATTCCTTCTGTTATCCTTAGTCTACAATCACATAAAATTTACAAGATGAATACCATGCTTAAATGGTAGCAATCATCTCATAAAGGCTTCCATCCTATAACTCTTTAGAATATTCTCTATGTACAGACTTAGAACGGATCCATCAATCTCTTTGTTTCATTTCTATAGATACAAATACCCAAAATATATGCCCTTTCTCCCAAGTCTTTTTATAGAGATACTCTAGACAACCAACCTTGATTGAGGTCATTATCCCAGTGTCATTATTGATAAGTAATATGTCATCTACATATAGCACCTAGAAGGCAATCATGCTCCCATCATCCTTTTTGTAGGTGCATAGATTATCTTCATTCTTGGTGAAGCCGAAACATTTGACCGCACCATCAAATTGAAGATTGCAAATCCTTGATGCTAGCTTAGGGATAAATGAACCTCTTAAACTTATATACTTTATGAGATTCATCTTTTGATTCAAACTATGAGACCGCACCATGTAAATAATTTCTTTTAAGGAAACCCTTGTGAAAAGTGGTTTTTGACGTCCATTTTTAGAATCTCATAATTCAAATGGGTGGCTATCGCAAGAAATATTCGAATGATTTGATCATAGCTATGGATGAAAAGTTTTCACCATAGTCAATCCTTTCCTTTTGACTGAATCGTTTCACCACAAGCTAGGCATTATTGGTCTCTATTTCACCACTCACACTAATCTTCTTTTTACAGCATGATTGGCATGCAAAAATGACAAAAGAATGGAATGACAATTCTCATGTCATTCTTAGTACTACTATTGGTATGACTAAATACTAGAGGAACATTATTCCATTGGGAATCAATATTCCAATATTCCCAAAATAAGAAATATCCATTCCTCCCCACCCCAATGGGTTTAATCATTCCCAATTATTTGGAATAACTTATATTTTATACTATTAAAATAATTTTATTACTTTTTAGATTTACAAGTTTTATAATAACAAATATTATACATTATTAATAAATAAATTAAATATATATAAATGTCATATGTGAAAAATATTAATATATATATATATATATTACACACATATACTTAAAATTA
Source organism: Avicennia marina (assembly GCA_019155195.1). Classification (NCBI taxonomy): domain Eukaryota; kingdom Viridiplantae; phylum Streptophyta; class Magnoliopsida; order Lamiales; family Acanthaceae; genus Avicennia; species Avicennia marina. The sequence continues at coordinate 4,297,923 of CM032763.1, forward strand.
AATATATACATATGTATTAGTGATATATATATTCTTATTTTTATTTATAATATAATTAAGATATATTCTAAATATGTAAAATATATATTCATATTTATGCATCCAATAAAAGTACTAAATTAATTTTTAGCTATAACAAAAATGATTTTTAAATATAGCATATGTCAGCATACTTAATAAATAAACATAATATAATGGAAATATGTATGTATATGTATATGTCATAAATGTTTAGCATATTACTCATAAAGGCAGCAATATAGTAACATTAATTGAATATTTACTTTTTTCACATAATGAATATCTATATAAAGTCAAAAATAAAACTATATAAATATTTATTTTACAATAAACAAATTAAAGATTAATTATACATTTTCATTCAAGTACATGCTATGTATATACATATATAAGTTTTGCATGCAATATAAATATTGTATAGTTGTATAAATATTAAATATTTATTATATCTCTAAATTTATATAGTCATATAAAAAAGATATAATAATTAATTAAATATTTTCAAATAATATCCTTTTTATTAAAAATATTTATCTTTAATTTATCATATTATTTTTTAATTATCATTTTTAAATATAAAATAAAATAATAAAATGACAATTTCATTCTATTCTAATTTTTAATGTCATTTTTGTGCACACCAAGTAAGTATATAGTAAATCATCTCATCCTTTCTTAATTTCATTCTATTAAATTTATTCTATTCCTACCTTATTCTACTCATGCATACCAATCATGGCCTTATAGCTTCATTTGAGTTCAATTGGAATTATTCCCTCAAGTGGATTCACTAGAGTCTTAATATATCAAGTCCATATCAAATTGCATAGCCTCTTGCTATTTGAAGGAGTCTTTGTTCATCATTGCTTGATCATAGTTAGAAAGATCATTACTTTGATCATAATCTTACACAACAAACAATTCTTGTCTATTCTACAAGATATAACCTTATCTTTCAAGTGCATGAGATATTCTACCTGATCTTTGTGATGCTTGCATCACAAAAGGTTCTTCTTGAATACATGCTCGTTGTATAGGTTTTCCACTTTATTGCCCAACTTCCTTGAATATAATTGTTTTACCCACACTATTTTTTTGAACAAATTCTTCTTCAAGAAAGCAAGCTTGATAACCACTAATAATCATCAGGCATTCTCCACCATTTGTAATAAGGTTGTAAGTCTTACCTTTAATTCGGAACCTTGCGTAGAAGATATTTTCCCATTGTTCCTCAAATTCTTCCTTCTTAACTTGTGTATTTAATGTGCACATCACCACCAAACTCACATTTCCAAATTCCTTGTAAACTCCCTCATCATCTTAAGATGACACCTCCTCCAAAAGTGACATCTCATCCTCACTACTATTTTCTTCGTCGGTCATTATCTATCCCTTATTCATCAAAACCATAGTATTTTTATTTGGACATTAAGTAGCAATATGCCTCCTTCCTTATCCTTTAAAAAACATAATGTGTCTATTACGTGCTCTGAAGTAGTAGGATTAGCATTAGATACCATAAATATTTTAGCTTTCAAAATGACCTCGCCTTAGTGGTTCCTATAGGGATGACTAGTTGCTTCTCCTCTCGCCTAACAAGTGGCCATGTAGCTACACCCTGCAACTACTTCTACCTATCCCTCCTCTTAAGTTGTTTCTTAACTTTGATGACTCTCTTCACCATGCCTTCCACATCCACGTCTTGATGCAACTTAGCACACCCCACGATGTCTTTGTTGAGTCCACCCATAAACCTAACCATAGTAGCTTTCCTATCCTCTACTATATCTACTTTCAATAAGGCCATCTCCAAGCCGTTATAATAATCCTCTACACTCCTATTTCCTTGTGTCATCGTTTGCAATCTATAATGCAAGTCCCTCTGATAATAATTAGGCACAAACCACTTCCTCATCAACACCTTTAAATCATGTCAAGCCTCAATGGGGTGTTCACCACTTCCCTTGCTACTAGCACAAACCTTTACTAAATCATAACGTAATCAGCAAACTCAACTACGGCTAATTTTAACTTTTGCACCTTAATGTACCAGTGGAAGTCAAAAACCAACTCTACTCATCTTTCCCACTCTAGGTAAGCATTCGAGTTTGATTTTCCTTAAAACATAGGATAGTGAGCTTTGCTCCATTTAGGATAGTGTCGTCCTCATCTCTTCTATACCTATTACCAAAATTCTCAAATTCATTAGGATAATCAAATTCAACATCATTCTCGTACCTTCCTCTATAAGGTTGTCACATAGATAGTCCTCTCTTAGGCACTAACTCCTCTTAAGCTGCTGGGCTCATATGGACACCTGTGATGCCTCTAAATTCTCCAAATGTGGATTAATGTTGTCTAATATGTTTGTGAATTGCTTAAGTTAAATGTATTATCCCCAATTGTTGATTCTCCAAACATCGTGTAAATTGTGTGATAAAAAGAGTATATGAAAAATGTGAAGTATGCCCAAGTGTCCTCTCATCTCAAGATGTAATTCACTTTGATTTTACTTGTCACCCTATATCACACAAATAATTACTCAAATAATGCTTTTACTAGCTCAAATCTTGTGTCTGGCTCGTAATATTCCTAAAGTTCTTAGAAATTCAAGTAACGTATCCCTAAATGGTGTGTAAGTGTGAAGAAAGGTGAATACTAGGGATTCGGGATGAATTGAGGGGTTGAAAGCAAAATATCAAGTTGATCTGAGCATCCTAGACAAGTAAAGAGGTTCACAATTGATTTGGAAGGAACTAAGATCATTCTAGAATAGGGGCACAGAGGCATGATTGACTTAGGAAAAATCATGATCGACTTAGGCAGTATACAGGATGACATGCGATCAATCCTACATCTGAAAAATTAAACCAACACAATTCAATTTCAATCATTTCATTCCCAATTCTATTTTCTCTTCTTTTTTTTAATGTTCTTTGTCAATCAAGTAACACTCTAGAGCAAATTTGCAACCAAAGATTGGAACTTTTCTCTCATTTTTGGACCAATTTTTTAGCAACTCTTTCTTCTTTGTTTTTTTTCTTTTTCTACTTTTTTTTGCACAATTTACCAAATCAACAACCAAACAGGGAATAAGGAGAAGCCAAAAAATTCGAGGAAATTAAAACATGGGTCTTTTCATTTTTTTTTGAATTCAGGAAGAAAGTGGAGATGGTGGTAGGAAAAGAAATAGAAGAAAAAAAAGGAAAGAAAATGGTATGTGGATCAATTTTTGAATTAGAATTTGAAACAACCAATTCTGATACCAACTAACACATGTGCGGAAGTGTAAAAAGATCGATTTGGCATATGCCTAAATCCAATAAAACCTACTTGCGGACCATGTGGAAATAACCTAAAACGCAACAATTAACAAAAAATTATGAAGAATGGCAACCACAACTAAGAGTGAGTTGATACATTACGGATTAATCAAGAACAGCATGGAATATTTCAATTTGGAACTTCACAAGAATTTGAGAACATTCACAATTTTAGAAAAAGACAATATGTATTCAATAATTCAAGAGGCAAAAAAGTTCTAATGTAAACATGTAAGGCCCTTTATATAGTGTTTAGGAAGCTTTGAGAAGCCCTAAAGTCAAGTTAAATTGCTCCAAAAATTAAAAAAGCTTGTAAAAGTAAGATTCCTAGTTATTTTAGGCCTTAAATGCACATTGGATCGACCTAGCTGGGATTAATAGAAATGTCAATCACGTGATTAGAATTGTAATTCCAATGCACTGCTTAGTTCTAGGGTTGTGGATCGCAAGTCATGCAATTGATTGCATGGAATGTGATTGTAGTTCCAGAACACTCGGATTCAACATGCTATCAATCGTTGGCTGAGCAGATCAATCGATGTTGCACAAGATCGATCTAGACTCTATTTCACAACTCATTTTGTATTCAGTTTGAACGACATTGATCCACGAACACTCTCCTTGCAGATTCATTTCATGATTTTGACTCAAGTCAATCAAAATTTTGTTACAATTCATTGCAGATTCTGTCAAGTAGTTTAAGGTTCAGCATGCAATCAGATTCATATTCTAGCAATTATGTACGATTAATCAAGATATGAAACCCACACTATTAAAAAGTTCTCAGTTTTCAACATAATTTATGTTGTTCAAATTGAAATTTTTTACGTCAAATTATAATTTGTTTACTGCAAAGGTCGTACAAGAGTACACTATATCAAACCTGATTCCAACCTATTTGTCGATTTTTCTGATTTTATTACATACTATGATTAGTTTGAAATTGGACACCGTTAGATAGAACATTGAATCTAGATACTAAAACGTCTTAGGAATTTGATTTCATTGTTCGTACTTCAACTTAGGGTAGTTTTTTAATGTTGTGCCAAACTTGCCATAAGTGCCGAACTTGGTAACCTTCAACCTTTCTAAATTCAAAACATGGGTTTCTCATCGTTTTCTATCAAAATCAAATGAAAATCTTATAAAAGTTGGAATGAATAAGTAAATTTTTAGTCCAATCCTTAAACATAACACTATTTTTAAAGAAACAAAAAGAATGAATGGAAGAAAGGAAGGTATTCTACCACTTGAGCCTTTCTTGGTTGAAAGCAAATTTTGTCATTTTCTAAGCAACATTAAAGTTCATATAGGTGGCATTTTCTCATATATGAAAGGTGTTCTATTACATCATTTCATAAGGGTGGCATGTTTGTTATTTTTCGTTTTAATTCTCATAATGTTTTGAATATTTATAATCAACATAATGGTTTTAAAAATTCTAATAATAAGCCCAAAATTTATAAAATATCCAATTTAGTATATTAGGCAACAGTACTTGACATAACAACTAATATACTTGAACAAAATTACATTTATTAGTTAGTTCATAAAAATACCCTCACAATAAAACATACCATTCCCTTCATATAAAAATAACTAACATTTGGAAAGAAACTAATATATTTTTAAATTTTTATTTAATTCTCTTATAATGTATTTTAAATATTTTTCTTTCATGTACCCCCACCCCCCCCCCCACCTCTCCGTGTTTGTTTATCTAACTTTTAAGTTTTTGCAATTTTTTAAATAGTTTTATTAATATTATTATATTAAAAGTAGTTTGTATAAATTATTAATTATAATTTTTTTGCAAGTTTGATATAAATTTTGTATCAAACAATAAAATTAACTACATAAATTAATAGAAAATATATTTTGTTTATATAATTTCATTTATAAAATACTTTTTAATCGCACACAAAACAAATACGCAAAAATACCAGGACTTTATTACTTTTCAAAGTTTCTCAATAAAAACATACTTAATCAGTTGGTTGTGTTTATTTCACTTTTGTGTGTGTGTTTTAAGATACATTTTAAAGGAAAAAAATTTGTAAACATACGAGATAGAACAAGAAAAAGGTTTTAAAAGTATAATAATTGAAATAGGTATTTTAGTGGGACAAACATGTGAACATAGCTATTATTAATTTTTTAAATTTTCTCTTAGACAACTTAGTTTATCCTTAATCCATACTATAAGAGTTTTGAGTAAATTTGATTACAAATCGTAAATTTACAAGATTACTTTTAATTAATAAAATTTGCACAAGTTTTTCAATTAAAAGGATCAAACATACTCAAGTATCATTACTAGTAAACCACTGTACCTTTTTTATAATATGCATCTATACGTAATTGTATTATTAGTTGTATATTGTAAAATTATCTTCACCGTCATCAATTGCTGGGGCAATTACCTCCACTTACACCTATCAATAGTTAGGGTAAAATTATGGTAATAGTCATAAAACAATATCCAAATTTAGACTCATACTTAATACAATATATAAATAGTTAGGCTCATATCCATACCTAATGAAATCAAAACTGTGCGTATAGATCTTATCCTGCTCATTAATACTCATTTCATGATTTGATATTTAAATTTGTTCTAAATTCAATTTTACAAAAATAATCATGAATATTTAGACAAAAGCCTTATGAGTTTTCATAAACAAACATGCTTAAATATATTTTTTATGTTAAATATCAATAAGAAAATTAAAAAATATTATAAAATTTTATAATAAAATTAAATAAAATTTTATAATAAAATTAACTTCATTAAAATGACATTTGATAATTCAAACTAATTACTATATCAAATCATTATAATATTTGCATATATTATATTAACTATAGTACATACAAAAAGAAAAAGAAATTTTAAATACAATGAACATTTATCCTATTAAACACTAAACATATGGGTAAAAATTGGATATTAGCTTATAAGTCTAATATTATATTAAGTAGGATAGGATATGTGCATCATGCTATGAGTATTTAAAGACATTTTATATATGGGTATTTGTGGGTATGGAAATGGCTAGATAATACCTAATATTCTCAAAATCGGTTAAGATTAGACAGTTCAACTAGTTCGACCGAAAACTAAACTAATTTGCTGCTCCGGTCACACCCTAAAAATCCAATCATCATTTGAATCAATGTAATTGGTCAAACCTAATTAAAAACCATTCAAAACTAGATTGAACCGATCAATTCAATTAAAAAACCTTTTTTACTATTTTTATTTATAAAAACTTTTAAAAAATAGAAATTTATCTTTTAAATAAATATAAATAAATAAAATATTTTTATATCTTCTTATAATTTCATTTTTACTTTCAAAATAATTTATTATTAAATAAAATTCACTAACTATTTTTTTCAATTCTAGTTATTTTATAATTTTTATCTACATATTTTTTTAATTAAGTCATTAAAAATTAAAATCTCAAAATTAAAAATTTTCATCTGATTGTCTGAGTTTCAGATCAAAGAGCTGGGTCATCTACATCCGGCTGTAGGAAAGATGAATATTATTGGAGATATGACAGCGATAAACTTCCTGACGATGGAATCCGTGTTTCCTGAACCTTGACTCTATCATGCTTTATATTTCATATCAGTTGCTCGGAAAATTGAATTTGGAATACACAACTGTTCCATACTGGCAAACCAAAATCTCGGCCGATGATGTCACCCAATATTGCAAGAAAAAGTTGGTTGGGTTTACCTCAAATAATTGTCCTTGAATAAAGATGTCAGATATTTTCCGTCTGGAGTCCTACTGAAATGTGAAGGGAAGGACCTCAGTGTCACCGAGTTGCAAACTTAGTGTCAGCCGCCGGAGCGTGGCGGCGGCCCCTCTCCATTCAACCAAAAAAAAATACAGAAAACGTGTTTTCAAAGGGTAAAAGAATTGGATTCAAGCCATAGTTTCTATTAGTTTCATTTCATCATCAAATACCCAAACCTTGGTTTTCGATTTCAACCGACATCTTCACTAGGGTTTTGTACTTTGCCTTAGGCTACAACAATATGGGTTTCGGAAATTCTATTTTGGTGGAGATGTCGGTTGAAATCGAGTTACTAGTTAGGTAAAATTTTAGTGTTGGTGAGGTATTATAAACCCCGTGGGTGTTTTTGGATTGGGATGGGCTTGTAAAAAGAAGTTGGGTTCTTCTTCAACTTATTCGGCCAATCCTCACTTTGACCCCTTAATGATTTCTTTCTCTACAATCCAAGTTTTTTTGTTTAGCGTTTATCAAGAAAATGTGACCCGCTTCCTGTCCGGTTGGTTATACATTTTGTCGGTCTTCCAACTTACCCACTGCACCCATTTTGTCTTTCAAAAAAGCGCGACACTTATTTCTTATCAATCTGTCGATTTTTTTACATCTATAAATTGGGTGTGTTTCTTCTATCTAAAAATCAAGGTTTGTCTTATTCCTTTTCAACTTAGTCACTAACATGTTTCTTTGGTCTGTCGACTTTTGCCTTTGCCGTATGAAATTGTAGACAATGAAGAAGAAAGAATGGCAATTATGGCTTATTTTAGATAGCCTTCCATATTCAATGACATGTGATTATAGACTTCTCAACTACATCTATTTTAGAAATCAAGGAATGCCTTGACTCTTTCACACACTTATGATCAACTTACATGGTATATTTTTCGCTTTACAATGATTATAAATCTACGTATATCATTAAGTTCAAGTTGAACATTCACAAGAATTTACCATGTTCAATTTCAAGAGAATATTAAAGAATAATTTAAAATATTTAATTTGATTTAATATTATTATATTATCTAATATAAGTTTGAAAGCTATTTGATTTACTAGTTTATAAGATTAATTTATATCAAATTATCTTTTATTCATGCGAAAATTCAATTTTTATCTTGATTAACTTTTGGGTTAGTTAACTAATCTTTTCTGATGGGATATTATGTAAAAAGCTCAAATTTCAATAGATGACATTGTAATAATCTCACTGTGATTTTATAAAATATATATTTCATATTATTATGATAAGATTGTTGAGAAATATTATAAAATTTATATTTTATATTTTTTTGGAAAATATAATTCTTTATCTTCAATCTATTAGAAATTTTAAAATTTTAAAAGTTATACTTTCAATTTTAAAATTTCCTAAAAATAAAAATAAAGATTTATATTTTATAAAAATTAAAAAATACAAAATTTGTTACTTATTCCAAATAAATTATTTGAATAATAAAAATACATATTTTAAGAATTATATGTCATAAAATAAAATTTTAACTTTAATAAAATTTAGAAAATATTGATTTAGAATATATTCCAATTAAGATATTATAATATATTTTTTGAAATATAAGCACTTCAAAAATAAGTTTTATAAAAAAATATAAAAATAAATATTCATATTTTTAATATGTAAACCATAAAACTATAAAATGTATACCTAAAAAGGTAAAAAAAAAAAAAATGTCTTTCAAAAATTTCTAAAATTTGGATTTTTTTAATTTTATTTTAGTCCTTTAACACATAGGCATATATCTCCACGTCATTTTTGGCCGATGGCCGATGTGACATGGAATGGATCACAACTCTATTTAATGAATTTTGTCGCAGGTTAGACCACCTCTCCCTGAAGCCTCTATAACTTAGTTTGTCTGCATCCCTATTGATTAAATGTTGGCTTTTGCCATCGGATGGCATTGATTTTTCTGTCGCCTTCTTCCTACTTCATTTTACTTTTTCTGTCGACGTGGGTCTCCTGCAAGGCTGCGAATGTTGAAAATCTAACACTATTGTGGCTGTCATTTGTGCTGAATGTTGGGCTTATATTTGGCTGCGTGCACTGGTGCAGCTGCTGTTCTTTCTATGTCTTGGAGAGTTAGTCAGTTCATATTGCATGAATCAGCACACGTTGGAGGCATTGGATATCTGATCTCTCTGATATGTGAAATAAACCTTCAGTGGCTCTGTACTATTTCTATTAAATTGAGTGATGCTTCTGTAGTGTGGACCATTTTTGCTGGCATCGTTGTTCATTTGCTTTGGACACGAAAAAGGGATTTTTTTAACTATTTGTCTCTAATTTTTATTTTATTTTTAAAAATATTTTATTTTGAAATCATTTATTAAAATAATTCAATTTTGTGGAATCTAATTCTGTGACCTCGTACTATAGAATTGTAAAAAATTTTTAAAAAAACAAATTTGGAAAAGCCATTTTCGTGATTTAAGTTCACAGAAATGATATTCCATGAAATCATATCACAAAAATGTTCTTCTATTCTTTGTTTGTTTGTGTTCATTGATATAGTTTGTAAATTATATGGTTTGTAAACATGAATCAAATGATATGGTTTGTGAATTATAAATATAATTATTAGGTTGCTTAAAAATAAAGAACAGTGTTAGACTATATTTGTATAAATGCATTAAATAAAAAATATACAAATAAACATAACAAAAAATAAAATGTGTTTGTAACAAATATTGCGTAAATATATTAAATAAAAAATAACAAAAATACTTGGCGTGCAGAACATTTTATGATAATACAGTGATCAATTATATTTTTTTCAACAATTTTTATTTCTGTAACAAACGTCTAAATGATAGAGAAAACTGCCTTTTCCAGTGCATGACAACTATGGAGGATATCAGAAATACGAGCACTTCCTCTAGAGTGGTCACTGTTCCGTCGCCTGAGCTTGGATATCAGACTCAAGCAGTATGCAGCCAGTACAATCCTCCTCCAGCCTCGACCAAGTGCCATTTCAACTCCCATCGGGGAGATGAGGTTCCCATGCAGTTATTATTTCGACATTTCCAGATGACCGGTTCAGCCGGAATTGGTCTCCGTCCAATACTTTCCTCAAGTTGGCAAGCCACCGCCGTGGCGTTCCCCTCCACTTTCAATCAATTCTCTCACCCTCATTCCTGTATGATCCATCGGGCAAGGAGAAATAGGTTTGAAGGTCCATGGGCGAGGCAGCCAACCGTCCTCCCAAGCTCGGATTTTTTCGCCACACCACAGATGGTCTGTACCCCATACCTAGTTATCCCTCTTTCTAGAAATGGCTAAGGCATGAAAAAACTTAGTATTTCGATCCCCTTCGAGTAGCCAGAATTGCTTACTACGCCGGTGCCATTTAATCTCTTCCGCACTTTGAAGTGTACTCATCTATTCCCATATCCTTGTCTCCTCCTCTTTTGATTCCGCCGTAATCTCTCCATTCCTGAGTTCCGTGAGGTGATTTTGCATGGTTTTCAATTACTGGGTCCATCCTTCAAACTTCCCAGCACTCTACTCACTCAACCTCTGTGCGGTGGGTCGAAGATTCTTCTGGGTAGAATCAGAACCTGCGCATGCTGCCCAAGCCTCCCGAATAACCTCCTCGCATTCATCTGAGAGACCAACCACTTAGCTTCGAAATGAAATGGTCTAGACTTTGGGAATTGATGGACTGTGTTCCTCTGGCTTCTGCTGACCACTATAGGATAGTGCTTCGTGCAAAATGCATTAAGATGATAGGTAGTGAAATTAGGCAACAAATCAACTCACCCTTTATTAGCACAGGTTTGGTCCTGTCTTTCCCGTACCGTTAAACGGACTCTGTCTATTGTTTGACCACGTAAATTGTCGTCCCACAAAACCATTGTCCTTTAGCCCCACCTCTGATCGCGGTTCTCTAAAACCTTTCATTTGCCAACATTCCACCTGGGAACGTCCGAACTTCTCATCAGGAAATAAAATCGGATTGAAACAATGTACATGTAAATAAATATATATATATATATATATATACACACACATTTTTATAAAATATTAAAATTAATTGATATTCATATTAGTTGTAATAATTACATTAAAGGTACTTATTTCAGTCCATTAATTTCATTTATAATTAGTTTGCTTTATGAACCACAAAAAAATTATAATATAAAAATCAAAATATAAATTTATTATATAAAATTTATTGTGATTAATTTGTTTAATGAATCATTGATTTTGAATTGCAACTAATTCGTCCATGAATATATATATGTTAAATATTAAAGAGTGATATTTTTAATTAAATAATCTTTTATTTATTTTTTACATTAACAAATAAAGTCAATTTTGTAATTTTACTTTTAAATTTCTCTAAGAATCTCCTCTATTTTATATAGTATAAGGATAGATAATAATAACTCTTCTCCTCTTATTTTATTTTATTTTATTTTGCGTGTTAGCTTGAATAGACAAAAAAAAAAAAAAAAGAGGACGATGGAAGTGTAGTTTTTCTCATTCATTCCTTGCGCTAAAATCATGGAAGTTTTCTTGAGTTGGCATCCCACGATTATTGTTGATGTAGTTTTCACATTCATCCCTTAAGCAATTTAATTAATACAGGCATTTGACAAAATAAAATGACATAAATATCGTAAATGAATTTACAGATTGGGTTATTTATGTAATTTAATTTAGTGACCAATTTATAGTTTCTAAAAGGGTCTCATGCTTTCTTAAATAGCATAGATAGATGATACAATTATAAATTTGAAATACTTATTTGAACTTAAAATATGTAAATAACATAAAGTTGAAAGGAAAAAATTTATGATTAAAAAGTTAGAGGAATATGGCTGATAATTATACTAAGTAATCCCTTTTTATTGACCATTTCAAAAAAAAATTCGTTACTTATTTAGACTAAAGCATGCTTGTGGAGAAATTTACAATAAACCAAAATGGAGGGCGGTCAGTGCAAATTTGACCCATCATTGACAAGGTCATATGAACACACACCTGTCGTAATTTACTCTCTCCCCGCTCTCTGTCTCTCTTTCTCTCTCTGCTCTCTGTCTGAAATCGTGTTTGATCTGCTTCCGTTGGACCCCTCACCCCTTTTTCTTCAATTCCCTCCCCTCCTTCCACTTCTCTTTCTTCAAAAGTGTCACTCCTCTGTCATTTTACTCACACACGTAGGAATACACAGCGGGAGAGGGAGGGAGTAAAGGAATGGACTGTTTCCTTTGTTCTGGTGAATCAAAGAAGAAAGTGAAGAAAGAACAGGGCAAGAAGTCCGATGATCAGATCCCGTCAAGCACCGGTACTAATAGCTGTAACTTTTATTGATAGGTTTTTTCGGATTTCTTATACATAGTGGGCTCTTGAGACTGCAGCTTGGTTCTGCTCAGACGCCTCCTTTATTCTTCTCTCTGTATCGAATATTTTTGGGGCTTTTTTACTTCTTCTTCAGTTCCATCTACCTTTCTGGAGATGAATATGCCTCTTTTAAAGCGTGTTTGGCTTATTTGGGCGTTTGTCGTTTTCTTGCTCTCCCTTACTTTGGGTGGAAATGTTTTCCAAACTTATAGTCTGTGTTAGGGTGACATGATGTTTTGTTCTCGGATAACATCTGAGTTGAGTTCGGCTGTTTATATTTCGCTGCCCCTCCTGCCCTTTTCGATTTCCACTTGAAAAATGCAGATGAAACACTGTCGTTCATGGTACTTATTTTTCTTTAGTATGGCATCATTGATTGGTTTCAGACAATGTATGTTCGCTTGATTGTTTATGCATGGGTTGGGTTAATCCTTAGGCTTTTTTCGAGCGAGGGAATCAGATCTTGAAATTGAATTGAAACGTTCGGTTCGTTGTGCTCAAGTTCAAATTATGGTCAGCGCACTTTCTTTGTATCCTGTATTGCAGTGGTTTTCAATGGGTAGAATTTGTAAATTTTGTGAATTGACTTATTTTAGTGGGAGATTGATCAGTTTGTAGTAGACCTTAATGCCGAGGCAATTAATGCGAACTATTTCATTACCCTTTGAACCATAATTTTTATGCATCAAATGGTCAAAAATGATTTCATCACACTGAAAATTTTAAATGCATCGCACAGAGGAGGATTGCCTATTAATTTTTACTGTCATGGCAGAAAAGCTAAAGGCAAACCCTTCATTTGATGTCAAGAAGGCAGCTTCTAGAGATGGTGGATCAGATCATATTGCTGCACACACTTTCACCTTCCGTGAATTGGCTGCAGCTACCAAGAATTTTAAGGCAGATTGTCTTTTAGGTGAAGGTGGATTTGGAAGAGTGTATAAAGGACGCCTGGTGAGCTCTAATCAGGTTTGCCTCTTCTACCAGCCCAACATGAATCCCGGTTCTTTACTGCTTGAAGGAACGGTCTTGAAAATTTCTTTTTCATTGATTGTGACGTGTGCTCACTTTGGTTTCACTTTTGGGTTTTATCTGGAGATGATCCCATGGTTGCTTTTCCTCCTTGATTATATGATTAACCTTTACGCTAAAGGGAAACCATCTTGTACCTAAATTATCATAGGATTGATGGCTTATTATCTCTGACTTATGAGGAAATGAAAATGTGTGTTTCTTTCTCACTTAAGGTTCAAATTATTTGTGTTGATCAGTTCAAGTCTGTGCTCCTAAAAAAGGCTGCTACAGACATGTTTCTGCATGCACTTATATATTTATTGGTGATTTATACACGTACTCTGTTTTTTTAGGTGCTCTTTATCATATCCTAGATAATCTCAACTAGGGCATCTGATTTGCTGGTATCTTTTGACAGAAAGTAACTTTTGCAAGTTCAACGAGAGTGGTGCTAAGTACTAAACCCTTTTATTATATTTTGAATAGATTGTAGCAATAAAGCAGCTTGATCAGAATGGTTTGCAAGGGAACCGGGAGTTTCTGGTGGAGGTGTTGATGCTGAGCCTACTTCATCACCCCAACTTGGTAAACCTGATTGGATATTGTGCTGATGGAGATCAGAGACTTTTGGTGTATGAATACATGCCTTTGGGATCACTGGAAGATCATCTGCATGGTATGTTTACTATTACAAAACCATATTTTTGTCACACCTAATATGCATCCTTGCTCATTGCCTTTGTTAAAACTGATGGAAAAGTATCTGCTCCAAACTTAGTGGTGCATGTCCCTTGATTTTACTGTTAGTTCTAATTAATCTAAGTGACTGCTTAACATAGTTATGTATGATGATAATATACTTGAAAGGGTCTGTGGCATTGCTTCTCTGCTATTTTAGCACCATTAACATCAAAAATTCCTGCACCTGATCAATGGGCCAATTGTTGAATGCTTTGCTTTCTAGATTGTGATGGTTTTGCTTTTAAAATTGCTCAAGGAAAATAGTAATAATCTATGCTTGCACACTCCAGACCTTCCACCTGACAAAAAGCAACTTGACTGGAACACAAGAATGAAAATAGCTGCTGGTGCTGCAAAGGGTTTAGAGTATTTGCATGATAAAGCAAATCCACCTGTCATATATAGGGATTTAAAATGCTCAAACATTTTACTAGACGAAGGGTATCATCCCAAGCTTTCTGATTTTGGATTGGCCAAATTGGGACCTGTTGGTGATAAGACTCATGTATCCACTAGAGTGATGGGAACCTATGGATATTGTGCACCAGAATATGCAATGACAGGACAGCTCACATTAAAATCAGATGTTTACAGTTTTGGAGTTGTCCTTCTGGAGATTATCACTGGAAGAAAGGCTATTGATAATTCAAGAGCTGCTGGAGAGCACAATCTCGTTGCATGGGTGAGACATTTTCTATTTTGCATCTTGTTTTTTTTTTCTTTTCTGGGTTGTCTGCTCTGCATTTTCACTTGGCCTTTCTTAATATGTATAGGATCGTATATCTATTGCATGACGTGAGCATGCTGTCTTTTTAGAATATAGTGAATTACCTTTATTTGCAGAGCGACAATAAATCTTTAGATATATTATAAGTTGTACTTGTGGGAGATGCCAACAGGACATTTTTAGACCTTATCAGCTGATATGCCTTGGGCATTGAAATGCTTCCTAATATATCTTAATTGGATTTACATATACTTACACGTAAATGGCTCGTATTGCTTATGAAAAAGTTTTTAACCCCACTCAGGGTGTACCAATTGTGAGGACTGACATGATATGAGTTTGATCGAGCAATATTGAGAAAAAATGAGGGCTTATTGTGAGGGCTGACATGATATTTCCTGAGGAAAATTAGAGAACGTAATGAATTTTATTCCTGAACAAAAACTGGAATTATAGGACACAAAATTGAGAATACTATATTAATTATTCCCGAAGGGTGAACCACTCAATGAATTAGCTTGTATAAGTTATGTATAATATGTTTGCCAAAGATGAAGTCCCCTAAAAAGACCTGGTAAAAATTGATTAGAAATATCCTACATTTGTAAGTGTGTGTAGATTCATAACATGCACCCCTTTCAAAATCTAGGCTTATAGAGTGGAAATTGGAAAAATGTCTATCAGGATGGCCTTCTTGTAAATTCTACTTCTCTGGTCTCGCTAGCAACATTGGCATAATGGAGAACCAGTAGAATTTCTTCATTATGTTTTTGTGTATGTGCAGATATATTACAGTATGCAATGGCCAGTGGGTCTCGGAAGTTCTTTCTCACTTGTAACTTTGTTATAGAAGTCACTCATTTTCAGTTTTAGGGTATGTTGATGCAAGCCATAAATTGCAAGTACTCCTTCCAGATATATGTTACTAGTTCTTAACATAGATCAAGCCGCATTGCGTAGAAGGTGAGTTCGACAAAATCATGGTTGAACTCAATTCTATTTGAAGCGGTCTTTCACATTCTTCTATTTAGTTTGGCCAATTGAAATAGGGGAAGTTGAAAGAATTGTTATGACTATGGTATCCGTCTTGCATGTGTTCACCCATGAATAGGCAGTTTTTGTAATCTCAAATTAAGAGAGAGAGGGTAATATCATCTAGGACTTTGGACATTTGTCATGGATATAGGATATAGACCAAATGGCTGAACATAATTCTTGTATTATTCATTTTCTCTCTTCAACTCTTATCACCCGATAAAAAACATGAAATGAATAAAAGGCTATCTTCATTTAAAGTGATGATGTGGCGCTGTTAGCTCTCAGCCACACTAATTTTTGAATTCAATCTTTTGAAGATGCTGAATACTTTTACTTAACTTCTAAAACTCATTCTCTGTCTAGCCAAATTTTGGTAGTCACAGGAGTCAAAAGGAGTACAGAGGTATGATGTTTCCACTATGTAAACGCCTATCTTTTTCACTTGTCAACAGAATCAATAAATATTTTGAGTAGTAAAATGTGTTCCCAATTTAGTCATTTTATTCATCTGCATCCTAACAAAAAATATGATTAACTTTTCCGGATGCCAGTATGATCCCAATGGCACTAAAAATATCAGAATAGGAATTGCACTTGACAGTATACTTTGACCAGTTATACAAAATTGCAAGAAGCATATATCTCGCATTAAGACTCATGACCAACATTGTGGAAAGAAATTTTACAGTCATCGGAATTTCCTGGAAAAGTATGCAGATAGAAATAAAATTAGAAATCATTTTAGGTATAATCCGATAAAGAGGAACTCATGCAAAACAAAGGGTAAGGTTTCAAATCAAAAAGAAGACAATAATTCATATCTTTTTATCATCATCTAAAGGTCATGTCAAAACAAAAAGGATAACTGTATTTGCATGGTGGGGCTTTTAAGAAGATACAGCTTCATTTTGTTTTAATCTTGTTTCCATGTCATTTATTTTTAATTCAGTTGTGAAATTGGCATGGATAAGTGTTTGAAATGAGAATGTGTTTGGTTTGGACTTTAAAGTGTGTGTGAAATTCCGAAGTGATTGGATCAGTTTAAGTATAGAATATGCTTTCTAAACTTGAGAGGGAGGGGGAGAGAGAGTAAACAGGGTAGAGAACAATGGTGTTTATCTAAATGTATGCATCTTAAAAAAATATTTGAGAAAATTGACCACAACAAACATGTTTGCTCATGTCCATCTATGAGAAAACATGAGAAGGAAATAAACACCCTCTGATCTGTATTGCACTGATCTTTGATGTATGTCTAGAGTCGGTTACAAGTCAGTGGGCTACAAAGAAGATACAGTGGAAAAGAGTGGTGTACCTTTAAGTTTTTGTAGAAAATGTGTCGCCAAAATAGACCAAAACATGAAAGCATGAGATGAAACTGAATCCAAGCATACCACAAATGCCAAACTTTGAGATAGTGAAGGCCATTGCGAGTAGATTTGAGAAATGGACCCATGCCATAAAACAAGGACTTGGCTGGCAATACTTATAGTTTTGAGACATTATCTAGTTGTAAAAAAGATATTTTGAAGAAATCAATGTAGAAAGTACAGGACCACTGAAGGTACGACGTTGATGTTCCTTATGTTATTAAGCAGTAGAAGACAAAGACGATGAAATGCTATTAAATCAACAAAAGCTTACCTGGAGTCCCTCCTTGCAAATATGAGTACCTCATTGTTTTGGCAGAACTTACTACGATCATGAAAATATGGTCTGTTTAATAATCCCTTCCCTTTTCCATGCTGATGGATCCAAGATCCATAATTCAATCTGCATACAGTCCTCAATGAGGTATCATGGATACTTGCGATCAGCACTCTGACTTGAACGGCCAGTTTGAGGAGAATTTGCATCATTTATAAGTTTATCTTGTAATAAATCTTGTAATCCTTATATTGCTTATTTCTTATGCGAGGCTATCAGTTGCTCCTATTATCTTGAAGGAAAAAAAAGTTGTTATGTGAATAAAATAATTATTTTTTGGCTATAAAATCAGTTGCCAGAGTACTTCTTTATCCTGAAACACAAATATGAAATATATGTAACCACTTATTTATATTTAAAATTCTGTTGTATTTTGCAGGCTCGACCATTGTTTAAAGACCGTAGAAAGTTTTCACAGATGGCCGATCCCATGCTTCAAGGTCAGTACCCAGCTAGGGGCTTGTATCAAGCTTTTGCTGTTGCGGCAATGTGTGTTCAGGAGCAACCCAACATGAGGCCCGGCATTGCGGATGTGGTAACTGCCCTAAATTACCTTGCTTCCCTGAAATATGATCCAGAGACACAGCCAGTCCAAAGGCTTAGCTCAGGCTCATCCACTCCAAGAAGATGAAGGGAACAGTAATAGTAGAATAAGAAGGCAAGCCTTTGGAATGAAGCATGAGGGTATCTACTGCATGAAGCCGATGAACTTAGTGATTTTGTGTAGCATGAGGATGGTTTGCATCCATTTGGCAAATGGTGGCTATCTGCCAATTCTCGCATTTGTCCAACAAGTTCTCGCAAAAGTTTCGCCATCAGGTGTATGTCATCTTACCTTAATTATTAAAATATGAAAAAGAAACAGCCTGAATCCTCCGAACCACACCATGTTAACTTGTGAATTTCCTTTGTTAAGTTTGTCTAGGTATGTTCAATTCGTCAACTATTCTTTCCTACCTCAAGTCTACTTCCTGCTCTTAAATCATTTTGCATCCTATTAGGAAATTGTCGCATTCTTCAAGATATGTACAACTACTAAGCTTGGATCTTTTGAGGATGAAAGGCTTTTTGTGTGTAGATGTTAATATAAATGGGTATGGACATCATGCTGCTTATGAGTGGCTGGAATTCTTGAACTTGGCTGCTGCTCTATTGTAATAATCTTCTTATTCATACATTCATTCATCTATCTGCTTTCACGATTTTCCTCTGTTCAAGCCGTTGTTAACTTGGTCCTGATGTTCTGTCTTTAGCTTCTTTAGAAGAAAGATTCTTCTGGGCACTGAAACTTTGATTAAATTTCTTTGTTTTTGCATCAGAATGGTCATGCAAATAAGAGTGGGCCGTGATAAATTAATCTTTTACTTGCTATTTTTGTAAGAGTAATGGTGTGAAGCATATTTAATTATTTAATATTTACTAATAATTTTTCAAATATACAAACATCACTACATATGTATGTGTGTGTGTGTGATAATCATATTTCTAGAATTTGAATGAATTTTGTTAACCAAAAGTTCTTACTTTATGTTATATTTAACAATCGGCAGAGCACAAATCCATTAAGAGAAAGCAGCAAAATTATTCCTTGAAGCTCTTTATCCTAACTTTATTGTTTTTATTTACTTTTCATCTGTAACATTCCAAAATAAAATTTCATTTGTAAAAATAATCCTGTCAATTGAAATGGTTAGCCGACGTCACCTGACATTTAGCGGTAACATGAGACGTGAATGCGATGCGTGGTTATGATGCAAAATTTGCACGACTTTTGTCCTATGAAAATACAACTATTCAAATGTATTACTAAGCCACATTATATTTGATCCTTTTCTTTTGTTTTGTCACAAATTCTTATGGTTTTGTTTGTTTTAAGATTTTAGTATATGTTTTAAATGTTTTTGTATCAAAAATTGTGTAAAAGTAAGAGAAAGAGAAATTAAAAAAAAAAAAGTTAATAATTGAATATGTGTTTTTAAAAAGGTGTATAATTGTAAAATAAATATAGCTTTTACTTTAGCACTTGCTTCTCCATCCACATGTACCCGGAGTCAAAAAATTTACGTTTTAATCTCATCCAATTGATCATGTTCCCAAATTTTTGTTTCAATCCCATCCAAATGATCATGTTCCCGTATATTTTTGACACACAAAATTATCAATTCTCTCCAACACTATCATACTTTACAATGAAGATGATGTTACAAGTATTACAATATAAAGATAAAAATAAACAATAATGATAATTTACAGTTGGCTAGACCACTGAGTTGATATTGTCAATTGTCAATGATATAACACACAGATAATAACCTTCCCTTCTCAGTTCTCTTAATCGCAACATAAAGAGCCAATTAATTATATAGCTTCCACAAAGACATCAGCGATGAATGTGAAATCAAGGTTCCATTGAACCCCAATTCCCCACCTCTTCTATTCCTTCTCCTCTACCTTATTGCCATTGGCCTTCTCGGGCTCAAGGCTTAGATTTTGTCCCTCATTCAAAGATTTCCA
This sequence comes from Avicennia marina, assembly GCA_019155195.1. Taxonomy (NCBI): domain Eukaryota; kingdom Viridiplantae; phylum Streptophyta; class Magnoliopsida; order Lamiales; family Acanthaceae; genus Avicennia; species Avicennia marina. The sequence continues at coordinate 4,318,179 of CM032763.1, forward strand.
ATCATTTGGCTCCTCAACACTGCTGGAATTCCCCTCTTGCATCCATTTTTCTTCGACTTGTAATTATAATTCAGATATCATGCAGCATGCCTTGCATGCTTCATATTCCAAACATAATAAAGAAACAAATTTGGGATATCAGGAGACTTTTACGTATAATATCACGTTACACAGCTATACCTTCAGTATCGTTGAGAATCAAGGTTTGATTATTTTCTCTAACTACAAGATCGCAATAACACACTTAATTTGCTGTGGCCTCATTGATTAGATATGAGCTGCTGTAATATTTATCGTACATATTTACCTAGATAAATAGATGTTCTTTGTATTATCAAATTAAGAATAAAATAGTAAATGATTTTTAACATTTTGGTATTTCTTCATGAACGTAGGCCCAGTGGCTGAGCCACGGCGTATTATACACTATTTGTCTTTCTTCATCATTCTTATATTTTAACTAGTATGAGTACTTCCAACACTGACATATGACAACATGGAGTGTAGAACGTGCACTACATGGGCATCATACCTACAATAAGCAAAGAATGCAAAACATGCTCACGGGTAGTAACAGAATGTTTTCCACTGCAAGAACTTCATTCGTCAAATGATGCACGCATAGTTAAATTTTCTATTATTAAGATCGCAACCTTCCAGGTATGCATCTGAGGCTCTGTATGGTTACTATTATAGAAATGTTTTTGAGGTGAGGTGTTTTTTGAGGATGTCTTTGAGGACATGATTTTGTAGGTTGTGTTTCGCATTATGTTTGTATCATTGTTTTTTTTTCAAATAGATAATGTTTTGGGAGGTTAGTAGTATAACAGTCAAGAAAATTTCACGGCAAATTAAAGGCTGATTTGAATGATTTTGCGACAAGAAGAACAACCTCAATTCTTTGGACCCACTCTTTGGTAACTGAGAGCATAAATTGGAGCTGAATTAAGACAGCAATCATGGGAAGGTTAATGCTAATGAAGGGAGAATGTGGAGTAAACCTGTAACGACAGGAAACTGAAGGTTGAATGCTGAATTCTGGACAAAGCATTATGGCTAATGATGATCATTAAAGGAAGTGAATAACAATAGGAAGACTGAAACGTACAAGCACGACACTAAAATCTGCAAAGTCTCTTCCTTATCTTGGCGAGTGTCTGTCTACCTTCAGAAATCAGACCACACACAATCCAAATCTCCCAAGCATACAAGTGCCGATTTCTTTATCAAACAGATTCTACAACGATCCAAATCTCCCAACCGTACAGGTGCCGTGTCAACGGGCATAGAAGAAGAACTCAGAGGCTCGGCAGATCCTGATTTTCTAAGTATTTAGAAATTCAACATATAAAGGACAAAGACATGGAATCAAGTGTGAGGACGAAGAACAAATCGAGGGAGCTTCTGACGGATCGCCGGTAACTAGAACTCAGAAGGGAAAGGAAAAATAGATTCAACAATATATCAGGCTAAGGTAAATGCCAATGAAACCTTACTTCAATCGAAAAATTTTAAGAAAAGAAATATTAGACATGTTGTCTCTCTTTCATATCGTCTCGGCGTCGTCACCTCGAGGAGCAAAGAAAAACAAAAAATCCAGCAAAACATGTAGCTTCTCATCAAGGTAATCTTCGAAACTCACTCGTTATTTCTATCCGAATGATACAGGCAAGTAGGAAGCAAACCTTAGAAGTAGGAACTGAATTTTCTACACACGACAAAATGATTTTTTTTAGGTAGAATTTGTGGATATATTCGTATGCATAGAAACTCGACACTATGTGGATGTCTTAAATTGTACATGATAGTGAACGATAGTAATTTGTCTAATTCTAATACCAATGGGAGGAAATCGTCGAAGTTGATGAGAAACTTGATATGCTGGTTGTACGTTTGGGTGCGTGCTTGTGATAGTTAAATTTTCTTCTTCTTTATAAAGCCTTTTTTCCCCCTCCTTTCGGATTTGGTGTTCTGTGTTAGACAAGTGGAAGTTAATTACCTTAACATTGGAGCCAGGATGCTTTAGGGTTTAGGGCTTGAGAGTAGCCACTAAGACAACCATAGTCTAATATAAATACATGGAACACGAGAGATAAAATAAAAGATAAAAAAATGAATGAGAATTGGAATAACATAAATAAATACAGGGCCGTATAGGAAAAGAACATCATCTCACAAAAAAAAAATAGATTTCCATAATTTGAGATTAAAGCAGAGGTTATTTTGGTTGAATAGGAAATCTAGAAACCGAAAACGATGAAATACAAATTCAGGCGAATTAATACCAAGTAAGTAAATTAGCTAACAGTGACATAATTGTTTTAGCAAACTGTGCTCTTCAAATGTCGTGAAATTATTCTTCACAATGTTTACAACATGATGTTTCTTTTATTAAAAATTATTCAACATGAAATTATTTGTGAAATACATTATGAAAGTGAATAAGTATCATGATACATTGCAAAATTATATTTTCTGGAAAAATATGTTAAATTTTTATGATTGTGAAAATACTTTTGATACGTTTATGAAAATGTTCTAAAATTATCACGTTGAGTATTTATATTCATTAAACAGCGTTGTATGTGAAATGCTCATTAGAATGTTCACTAGTATAGCGGAACTAGTTCCAACCTACTCAATTAGGGATAAAGGTTGGAATACAACCCACTCAATTAAGATTAAAAGTTGGGATATCACTCTAATTAATTAGAATTAAAGATTGAAATTCTGATAGTAAATTTAGTATATGATACATCCAAATCGATGAATAGCTTACAAGACAAAAAATGTTTAGAGGAGTGTTATGTTGTTTCAAAATTTTATTGAAAGATGTTTTATAAGTGGAAATCTTTGTGAAATGTTTATTAAAAGTTTTTAAACTGTTCACATCTTCTAAAACAGGAAATTTTTTACTGGGCACTTTTGCTCACCGACTTTTTTTTTAAACCCACCCCCCCCCCCCCAACAGTTAAGGACCTCAAAGACGAGTCAACATAGATTAGTAAAAAGGCTGCTTGGAAATTGGCTTAAGTTGGTATTCAAATTATCAATACATTGTAATTTAAATGTTTAAGTTTGAAGAGCTGAATATTATTGAATTGTAATAGTTTTACTATTTCACTACTAATGATGGTTTGGGATTGTATTTATAGTTTAGGATGTATGGTTTAGTTTCCCTGTATTTCGAAATGAAAGTCTTAAGGGTATTAGCATGTCACATCCCGGACATTGAGGCGTGACAAGTAGAGAACAAATTGTAAGGTGAAATCATATCGATGGATGAATGGTTTGAATTAACATGTTTAATTTCTTTTAGCACCAAACTATCTCATTCAATTGATCAAACATAGAAATTAGCTTAATTAATCAAGAAATTGAATTGACTGTGTGAAAATTTAATTGCATACTATAAAAATTGATTTGATTGAGCAAGACATACATTGATCAAAAATAAAAATGATTTGATAGAGCAATAACTTGCTCTATTGATCGAACCCTTTTTTAATGAGTGGGAACACATTATTGGCTTGTTTTGGTAGGATCCAAATCCTCCATTACCTAACTTGCTACAACCACACATTCAATATGCGTGCATCTAATCTTAATTCAAAATATAATATTTTTGTCACATAAAAAATTCTATTTTTATGACATAAATATGTCAAAATATAATACATACATATATATATTATTTTATAATTTATTGTTTAGCAAAAAATATTTATTCTATATGTGTAAATAATTTTTTATTAATTATAATAAAGTACAGATTAATCATATTTTAAAATTTTTAATAATAAAAGTAAGTTATCAAAAATAAAATGAGAGAGAGAAAATGTGATGACAACATAAATAAAATGTAACAAAATATATAAAAACGTGAAGCGAAACAAAAATAAAAAAGAACAGTTTAGTTAATTAACTTTGAAGACGGAGAGTTACTGTCCACCTCATAGTGTAAATTTGTATTTCACTTATAAAAATTGAAGTGTCAAAGAAAGGTATGACTAAGAGGGATTTTGGAATATATGTTTAAGAAAAAGTGAAAAGAAACGTCCATGCAAAAAATTCTTGTCATTTTAACTAGCCAACTAATTATGTAAATTTCATTCTTACGTACACATAATAATTAAAATATACATTTTTTTCTACTTGTTAATGGTTTATGTTGCACTTTGGCACAAAAGCATTCCAGAGTCATAGCATATAGTGCATTGATGTAGTACCCACCTTATCAAAGTATGGCTCAAAATTACATAAACATATGAAATATAATAGTATTATTAATAATTTTCACAAAATAAAAAAGTATATCTATAAATAAATGACAAATAATAATAACTTTTTGTTTTTAATTTTCATAAGAATACACAAATAAAAAGAACTAATTAACCAACATATCGATCAAATGCATTTCAAAAGACTCAATTTGTAAAAATTTCAAAATTTCAACAACATACAACTACTCCTTTGTAAAAATTTCAAAGTTCCAACAACTCAATTTGTTAAAATTTTGAAAATTATAAAAAAGCCAAGAAACAATTTGTAAAGTTTCCAAATATTTAATAGCATCAAACCACTCAATTTGAAAAACTATAAGAGTTTCGGTAAAGACCCATATACATAGCAACTTTGTTTCTAGATATTTAAGAATTTCAATCATATCCAAGCTAATTATGACAAAAATAAGAAAGAAAAAGATAAAAATACCAAATGAAAGGGAGGAAAAAAAAAAGGAAGAAAAAGGAAGAAAAATTAAAAGAAGAACAAGAGGATTTGGCTTGTATCTTGCAAAAAGAAACAAAAATGTATTACACCTAAAGAAGAGTCTTGCATGGATAAGAGATAGGGGATCGTGCAAATCAAAAGAAGAAAAAATGGTTGGATAGAGAAGAAAGAACTAGTCCATGTGACTTTATTCAGCAACAAAAGACATTGAAATGACTTCAAAGCATGACGTAGAAGAAAAACTTAGAAAATAAGGTTTAACCTAGAGCTCCCATTTTGAAATGCAAAATAAGACAAAAAAAAGAGGCTTGGAGTAATAGCTTAGTTGTTTCTTTTACAGCTTGGTTGGCATGGAGTATTAGAGTGGGAGTGGACTTGGCATTCCCAAAACCATTGGTAAACACATATTTGGTATAATTTTAATTTAGGAATCCTTATTTCAAATGAAAAGTCATTCCAAAAATTATAGGTTTAATGATTTCTTCTTTTCTTTCGGGTCTATCTATTCATAATACTGTGGAAATCAACTAGTATTTTACTTCAGCAAAATGCAAAACTATTCTCAATACAAAACCTATCTCATGTAAGACATCTCTTTCCATCTCCCTCTTCGCTATTCTTTATCATCAATTCGCATACCTTTTTTTATCGTCTTCTTCATTATCAATTGAAAGGAACTAACAGAAGATTCAAAAGAGGTGACAAGAGAGTCAATAGAAGAACCATTTAAGTGAGTCAAAAACTATAAGAAATTAATATTTATTCCATGAGGCATTTATCTTTATGATTCTACCATTTTGTCATATTAGGTGAATTTAAGTGCTTCTAGGTTGATCATTTGAAATCATGTGTCTCGAATATTGGCTTTCAGGGATTATATGTGAAAATTGTCTAGTTAGATGGTTTTACATTAATGGGTTTTTTTTTTTTTATATATGTTTTAAATTTTTTTTATTGGTAAATGTAGGGTTTTCTATGAAATAATTCATACAAACAAGCATAGTTCAAAGGATTTTTTAAACTTTGTACCTACATGTTTTGGATAATTGAATTATCTTCTAGTTGGAAGCTTTAGATATCAAAGGAAAAATTTTAAGTTCAAATCAATGATGATTGTAATTCTTTGTCTTTTTAAGTTCACTATTTAACATAGTATGTAAGAAAAATAATGAATTGAAAAAAAATTGCAAAATTTAGAATGATTGTTCTAGACTTGGTCATATTTTGAGTAAATATCTTATAGATACTTAATAAGTAAATATATATATGTATGTGTATGTACATATATATATATATATATATATCTTATGTACTCTTTGACATAGTAGATAAGAAAAATAATGAATTAAATAAAAATAAATATCATATAAGTAATTACAAAAATGAAAAATTTAGAATAGTTGCTGTAGACTTAGGTCATATTTTGAATAAATATCTTACAGATACCTAATAAGTAAAAAAAAAAAAAAATCCTTGCAAGTTTATTAGTTGAGTTATTATCAATAATTACTGTAGAGAAGTGAATAACCTTTTTAACATAAGGCTCAAGCAAGATATGGAATGCATCAAGAACACTTAATCATTAAAAACATTATTAGTGTTAATTAAAAACTTCTTTATATCAATTCAATCTACATCTCCAGTTACAATTAGCAAGGTGCATTAATTATCAAATAAGTTTAAAGTTACTAAGTTACATGCATGATAGAACACCAAATAAACCTTAAACAAACAAAATACTCACAAATATTTCAATAAAAATAGGCACAAATATCTATCTCAAATTTAAAGCCTCGCATTCAGAAGCCAACCTTACACATAAATTTCACGCATACTCTATGACAGACTCATTCTTGCAACTAATTTCTTCTTCAACATAGAAAGATTAATATGTGTAGTAATAAGACTAAAGTGGGCTCTCTCCAAAAAAAGAAATTTGTTGTCCAAATTCAGGATCACGTCAAATTTTCTATACTCTATTTTCTCGATTTAGTAAAGTCCTTCCTCATAATAATATATCATATAGGAACCCTGTCGTACCAGCGACCAATCGCATCCTTGATATATGCATAATAATTTGAAATTTTAAAGGGAAAAAAGCGTCATAGTTTTACTATCACTTATGGATTCAAATTTGAAACATTTACAAGGCTTGTATCTATAAAAAGATCTTGGAATAATGCACACAACAAACAAATAGTACCATTTAAATGTTAGAGGTGAACAATATGTTTAGTTGAAATGTTGTTTTTGTAATTACAAGCTGCTAGCTTCAAATTTCTTTTCAGTAAGTAGATCTTCACAAACTACATATATACATGAAAAAAAAAAAAAAAGAAGACTTTATCTTATTTGAATACTTGTAAAATTTTATTTAATATTTTCATGTTATTTGTTTAGATTGATGCATTGAAAGGATACACAATAAAATAATGTATCTTATCCATATGAAACTTGCAATGATGGAAAGAATGAGTTTAGTAACAAGAAAATTGGTGAGGAGGAAGAAATACACAGCATTGCTATCTTTTTGGTTTAGCATATTAGAATTAGTAAATTGGTATTGGCTAATAGTCCTCAAAGCCCTTGCATATCATAATAAAACTATTAGTTTAAAGCCACTGTATGAAAACAATTTTTTTGAGAGAAGAAAAAGCATGCAAAAAATAATTTATAACAATGATAGTGATTTAGAAATATGGTGACGATGAAGAGACATGCTTTTGTTTATTTATGCTCAATACTTGAAGCCACGGGTGTAATGTTGTCGACTAAGAATATGTTAATAAATGAATAAGTAATCATGACAGTGCATATTTTGACTCATCATCAAAAGTAAAGAACAATAAAAGATAATTTTGGATGCTCTCAAGAGATAATTATTAGGTATTTTAAAAAGGTAATCGATACTATTATTAGTCTCCAAAAAGAATTATTAAAGAGACTTGAAGCAGTATTTGATAATTCTATTAATGAAAGATGGAAATGATTTAAGGTGTGATACGATATTTATATATTGATTAATTTTTATATTATAATATACTTTTATTTTACAATGGTGTTTAGGAATTTTAGATGGTATTCATATAAAAATTCATGCACCAGTAAAGACAATTCTAGATATCGAACACATAAAAGTGAAATTGCCACCAATGTCTAAGGAGTGTGCTTTCAAGATATATTGTTTATCGACATGCTATCAAGTTGGGAATGATTGATGTAATAATAAGAAGAATTGGTTTACATGTTCCTCGTGGTAGAACTCATAAATCAAAATTTACTAAAAGAGAAGAGCAAACAACGTATGATATAATCTAAAATAATTTATAACTTTTATGAAGTTTTTAATATTCATATTATCTTGTAGATGTTGGATTCTCAAATAGTGAAGGATTTCTTGCATTATTTCGAGATCAATGATATTATCTGAATGAGTGGAGTGAAAGATGTCAACCAACCATTGTTAAAGAGTTCTTCAATATGAAATGTTCTTCAACTTGAGAGCGTGTTTGGCTTGTTGAAGACATGTTGAGGAATCCTTAGAAGTCCATTGTATATCCAATTAAAATTCAAAATTGCATTATTATAACATGCTACCTACTTCATTATTATATAATACAAGAAATGGTTAGTTACCAATCCAATGATGAAGAAGTTGAAAAATACTTACTTAATCTTATTACTAATGAAGATAAAGAACTAGTCACTACAGTTAAAGCTTCTAAAGAATGGATCACATTTAGCAAAGACTTTGCAATTATAATGTTTAATACTTGGAGAGTGCCAACAAAGTCCATATGACTTAGATAGAAGTATCTCTATCTATGTCCTCTTATTTATTTTTAATTATTGATTAAATTATACTATTTCATTATTTGTCAAGTATTGCTAGTTAAATAATAAAGATGGATTGATTTTATTAAGGTGGCGATTTGTCATTGAATATTATTTATTATTTTAACATGATTATGGCATTACATATGAGATATATATATATATATACACACACACACAGACATATATAATAAACTTGAACACTCAAGAAATTTGTTGAACGAGCGGATTCACATCTCTTACAACCAACATAGTCCTCAGTCTTTGGAGTAGAAGTGATTTGTTTAGCTTTACATCTGTCCTAGGGTACAATTTCTAATACATCAATAGGGCACGCTACACTTTGAGTACATTCTATGCATATATCATAAATCTTTCTCGAATGTGACATTGGACCTGTGCATTTTTTAACGTCATAAAATTTATATATATATATATATATATGTGTGGATATCCAAACACAATGAGATGTCATGTTAAAACAAAAGAAAATGGAAATATGAGAAATATGAGAAAGATGCTAAGCTCATTGAGGCGTTTCTCAATATGGGAAATCTTGGAATATATAGAGTTGAAAATGGGTTCAAACACGGTTACTGGAATTTTTTGAGGAAAAAGTGAGAATTTATTTACCTAACTCTAGATTTAAAAATAAAACCACCTATAAATTCAAGAATTACAATCTTGAAGAAAGAGTTTCATATCGTGTATGATATGTTAAAAAAGCCCAATAGAAGTGATTTAACAATTAATTTTAATTAAAAAATGTGTGATAGCAAAAAAGTCAATATAGGATTCATATCTTTAAATTTGAATTTTTAGTTAATTTAATTATATTCATTGTTGTTAATATTAGCATATATATATATATATATATATATTTTTTTTTTTTTTTTTGAATTTGAAACTTTTCACAGTCAAGCTATACATGCAAATTGGCAAACCAAGTAATTTCCTTTCCATGATGAGTGGCTCATCATTTTTGGAAAAGACTGGACCATTTGAATTAATACCAAAAATCCTAATGATATGATGGAAAAGAACCATATTAACTAGGGGGAGTTCGACTTGAGTTGAGCTGATGATCATTAAACCCGCTAGTGGTAGACATTGTCGAGCCGTCTGAAGAAGGTTTGGCAATGGAAAGTGACTCGGCTAAGGCACTCATGACTTGTAATTGTGATGGCGACCTTAGATTTTATTATTGTGATTTCCCAAAAATAATTACAATAATTAAATTTCTTTTGCAGTCTGATACAAAAGCTGTTATGGTGCAATCAAAAATTGACTTTGAACATGATTCCAAGGGTTATGGAACACAAATAAAATGAGAAGCTTGGATTTATGCTCTAAAGGACTTGTTCCGAACGCTTGTACAAATGTGACTACAGAACTTTAATGAATTGTGTCCCTTGATCTTCTCAATTATCCTCTACCCATTTCATTTTTTTTTTTAAACTTCCACATCATTTATTATTATATCTCTAATTAATCCTCGAAAATAAAATTTTAGAGGGACATTTTAGGTAGTTCAAAAATTGTAAGGAAACTATTTCAAACTCCTATTTTGACATAGGTTTAGATATAGATATGTATAGTACAAGTGAAAAAAAAAAACACACTAGATAGTGCTATATAGTTTACACTCCTTTTTGTCTTTTATTTTTCTCTTCTAGTTTTTTGTTGATTTTATATTTTATCTTTTTCGTTATGTGATTATACATACACATTGAACATGTATTGATCAATTGTATATATTGAGGTACATATTTTAATCAAATTTATAATATTTAAAATACTGTTACGTTTCTTTCATCCAGTGCATTTTATTTTATTTTTGTTTTTTAGTTTATTTTGTTATCTTTTCAACTTAAATTATGATACAAGTTTTTGATATTTCTTTCAATTTTAACGAAATCTTTAATTTAATTTAAGTTATTTCTTATCAACTCTGAAGTAATTGATTACTTCTTTATATTGCATAATATCAGACGAATATTCTAATTACCATACCAGATTCCAAATTCCCAATTTTGTCCGTTAATTACACAGAACACAACACAAGCCTCGCCGCTAACTTGAGCCCCCGTGCGCCATTAATCTATACCCCACGCGCCGCCATGCCCGGCGTCCTCAAATTCACCTATTCTGCTATGCTTCCCGCTCATAAACCCTACAAATTGCTCAAAAACCTCTCTTCCTCCCACGGCGGCGGCGGCGGTTCGAGAGCTGTTCGCGGGTTGAAGTAATTCGCCGCCTGGTGGTGTAGGACAACCCCATGCGCATCCGCCGGGCACATTGAAGTCACCTCTCAATTTCTCCATAGCCGGAAGCACGGCCCAAATCCTTACTTCTACACCTCCAATTCTCGGGCCCAAGAAAAAAGGGGTCATTTACATCACCGTACGGACAAGAATTTCGGAACTAAAATAAGAACCCAATTAGCCAAAGTCTAGCACAAAACTACCAAACATTAAACTGGGTTGACTGGCTGAATCCTGTCTCTTGCATGGATAATTATAAAAATGTTAGTAGTTGAACAAATATGAAATGTATTCCTTAACGTAGAAAGATATATTACATCATTTCCTGATTTCTAGTTTGAATGTGAGCTAAACTATGTTAAGAATATGCATGGAGGTGTTCCCAAAGTAGGAATGTGATAGCTGAAGTTCCAAAATTTAGTTAAATTTTTTTTAGCCATTTGTAACATCTTGTATATGTCCCATCTAGAAGTTTCATTAACATAGATAACAAATACATTATTATTATTTTTTTTCATAGAGCTATAACATTTACAGTTTTTGAGAAATTTTGTTTGTGCCTTGCATTTTTTGGTCAGTGTTACAAAACTTCAGCCCTTCTAGCAATATTATGCCAAAATTAGCCCTCAAGAATTTCACTTTTTTGAGCTTAATTTCTAAATTTTGAATACTTTTAGAGACTGCATCATGTACTGTTGTGATTCAGTAGCAAAGAAGGGCCAAATGTTGCACAACAAAAGGGAGCTACAGGGCATATAACTTGCATAACTGAGGCAACTTGGGTCTTGACGTCATCAAATTTGCGTTTGTTGGAATTTAGTCAATACAAAGGTGATAAGTGCATTCATAATTAATTCACCTACGTAAAAAGTTGTGTAAAGAAAACAATTTTTTCCCAACTTCATCTTAGGGAGAGACTTTGATGGAAAATAAAGATTTTTTTCTTCTTGATTTGCCATCTTCTCATTCAAATATAACCATAATAATGTGTTATCTTAGTTGATCCATCGAAATAAAGAGTTTGTACAATGCAAACAGTTTTTTGTACGAAATTTAAGGCTGATAGATCCTTAAAATGCTAGAAAGTGAGAATTATTGGTAAGGGTTACAAATAGATATATGGAGTAGATTATCATAAAACTTGTACTTTGGTGGCATACATAAATATTGTAAGGATACTATTTTCATTAGTTGCAAACTATAATTGGGGAACACAATAGCATGAAGCGAAGAATGCTTTTCTTTAAGGTGATTTTGGAAAAGAATTTTGATGGTGCAACGAAAATAATGTTTTAAAATTTGGTTTGAATAAATATATTTTAAATATTTTAAATATACAATTCTTTATAAAGTTTTGAAAATATTCAAAATTTTAATTTAGTTTTACAAAAATGTAAGAAAGTATATTAAAATACGTATATAAAATTTGGATATTGTACATTAATATAATTTTGTATCTTTTATTAACATATTACTGTATAATTACTCATTTATAGCTTCATATTTTATGTCTGTTTTAGAAATAAAAGTTTATAAAATTTTCATTTAAAATTTGGAAGGTCCATCATATTGTATGCACATAAAATGATAAATAATTTAAATAAACTATAAATATTATAAATTAATACAATTATGCATATTTAGTGTTATTTCACTGTATAGTAATTGTTACATATATACAATACATTAAGTTTTACTTTTGATGTATATTTTTTATTTTTTATTTTATGAAAAATTAGGTAAAAAAATTTGAGAACTTTTAAATTTTTAATTCATATGCATGGCTGTGATATAGATATAGCTTGCCTTATCAAATGATACAATTAAAATACATTTCAAAATTTCTAATTAAAATAACAAAAATAAATATAAGTAAAAGAAAATAATAGTGAAACCTAGCAAAATTTTATCAAAATAATAAATATGTATTATTTGTAAAATATCATATAAATTATATAATTTTTTTTTGATAAATTAAAATTATGCTATTATTGAAAAGTTTATGGAGGGTCCCAAAAAACTATTTTTATCTAGAAAATCTTGAAATTCTTTTTCCAAAATTAATGGGCTATTTTATAAATTTTAAGTTATGTTTCAAAATATATTGTCAATGGTTATTTCATATTGTTTTAAAATGATGCTTCATTCTCAAAATTTATTTTAAATTTACCCTCTTAATTAAGTTTAATTCAATGGATATATTTTTGAATATTTTATTACTTCTTATTAATGAAATTATTATAAATATTATTTTTATTATATTTTAAAGTTATAAAATAATTAAATTAAATAATATTAAAATTTTAAAAAATTTATGTAAATTGGGTCAAACTTGAGCTCGAGCTTGAGTTCAACTCTAACTCAACACTTATTTATTGAATTCGAGTTTGAACTTGAGTTTTATATATGTTCTTTTGAACTTGATCTTAAATTATTAAATACAACGAATTTAAACTTAAAAAAAAAAAATACTCAAATTGATCGTTTGCACCCTAATGCATACAATAAGTTATTCCAATTGTTACAAGACATAACAGCTAAATTTGCCCTAGGAAGCAATTCTCGAATTATTTTTACCCACCAAGTGAGCAGAAGTTTAGGCTACTTTTACCCTTTGGAAGTTATTATATATATATATATATATATATATATATATATTGGCTTATCGTCATCTAAACATTGGTTATCTCCCTCACTCCTTCTCACAATCTTGTGAACTGCACTTATCTGCCTCTCACATGCACTAATACATGTTATGTTGTTTGATGTCATCAAATTTTGCTTGGATGGAAATTTGTATTAAGAAATTATTTGAGAGATATATTTTTTAAAATTATGTAACTTATTTACACAAAATTTTCATCAGGTTGTCATTACATCATTTTCTTGTTTAAATTAATAACAAAATGAATATGAACAGAACGACACCACCATCAATAATAATAATAATAATAATTTATATTATTAAAATGCTTAAGACCCCTTTTGGTCCTTTAAAGTATTTATCAAAAATACCGTCTTTAACAAATTCAGTCGTGGCTGCTTCTCTTTATTCTATTCTCCAATGTAAAAATAAATAATAACAATAAGCATAGGATGTAATTTAAAAACAGACTATATTTTCATTAAAAAAATCATATAGTGTATAAAAACTATTTTTGGTCATTTAATAAATATTTTAGAATAGCCTTTTAGATACATTCGATTATAGTCACTTGACTCTGTTCTTCGATATACAAAAATGAAATGAAGGATTTAGTAGTAAAATTATCTCTCCTATTCGTTAAAAAATAATTCTTAAATAATTATTAAATTTATATTTTATAATTAATAACGTTGTCGTTACGTTACCCCTGCAATGGCAGACTTCGTCTAAGAAGAGGAAAATTTCCCAATTCGATTCCCTAGTCTACAGGGCCTGAAACTTGCCGCTTAAGAAGTACGCATAGTGAGCATGCAGACAGATAGAGAGGGAAGGATGGATGGAGTGAGGGGTATTCTATTGGATTCTTCTGTACTGTTGTCCACCGACGGTGATGATGTGGATGGAGGCCGCGTTTACCTCCCGGGTGCCGACTATCTTCTCCGGAAGCTACGCCACTCCAAAATCCCTTTTGTAACGTCTTCACCATTGCTTAAAATCAGCGTGGTTACGCGGTTAATTTTAACGTGCATGTGTCGGACTTGCTTATTCTGCCTGTAACTTGGCGATCGTCATTTATATTTGAATATGACATTTTATAATTCTGACGAAAAAAATTAAATTTGGTTGGAGGCCCAAGGAACTGCTACCAGGGGCTTAATTGCCTGGTCCTGCTGGAAAGTTTGAGTGAAAGTCTTTTTCTTTAAACTTGACTTAATCATGTTGTATATGCTCTCTCCATTCACACAGCACCTCCGCTTCTTTTTCTTGTGGTGAACCATCCTGTACTAGGTGAAAGTGTCTGCCTGTGGCAAATTAACCTTTACTTGGTGAAGTTGTGGTTTAAATCTCATATTGGCTGGATCTCCAAATAGCAACTATTGGTCTTGAAAATGTCGCAGAAGGGCCATTGTCTGTGCACTATATGTTATTGACCTTTTTGGATTGCCCAATTGTGTATAGTTTTCCTGGTAATGAGATGGTGAAACAGTGTGCAATGTATAAAAACTAGGGTGCATTTGTGGGCTGTACAAGAGAAAAGATTCGATTTTTTTAAATATTTTATCAGGAATCTAATGTTTATAGCAATCGTCTGCCTTTCTTTTCATATAGCCTATTTTTATGATCCAATTTGTCTACAAATTTTGCAGGGCATTTCTCATGAGCAGGGTCTTTCAAATTCAAAGGTGAGGTTTCTATATGTGACTGCTCTATATTAGACTACCTTGAAAGGTATCATTTTTGCTAATATAATTGATTATAAGTAATTGCGAGTGAAGCCAATACATGAATGAAACATTCTAGGTGGTGGAAAACATAAGTTTGAACTGTTGAGCTCCCTAAACATTCTTTAAACATGAAAAATTATTTTTTCAATTATGTTGTTCTCAAAGTATTGAAGTTTCAGTTCGACGCAAATACAACCATTGTTGAAGAAATACTCTTCACTTTGTAAAGCTTTTAATACTATAGAACATAATGGCAAAACTCTATTTGTGAAGTTCTTTTGGCCAGAAATTTTGTATTGTTTCTTTATGCTAGAACAGATGCACCGGAAAATTTAATTTGGCAAATGTCAGGATCAGTTATAGTTGTTATGGATGATGTGGGTTAATATCAGATTTTGCAAATTAGTGACGGTAATTTTGTCGTTATGTCTGGACAGCTAAATGTGTTGAAGTTCATGTTGAGTGGACGAATCTTGGAGCCATGCCCAAAATAGGCACCTGCACTCTAGATCCAATCCCAGCAGTAGTTCTTAGTCATGTTTTTTTTTGCTCTTTTTGAATGAAATGTTCATGAAGCATGAAGTTTATGTAATAATTGGGAAAACTAGGTGGTGTAGAGGCAATTTATATAATACAAAAATCCTCAAGGTAGACTATGCTAATATCTGACATATCAGTAGCTGCTACTTAGCTGGAAAATGAGCTCCAAAGTACTTACATTTGACATTAACTGTTTTGTACTAGCATTTTGCAAGCCAAATAGTTTAGATGGAAAGTGTTTTTATTTTTTTTAAAGAGTATGTGCTGCATTTATACCACCTGTTTTATAGTCAAATAATCCTTTGGAGAATACAGGCACAAATTTTATGGCCCCCCATGCACAGATGAATTTATATTCTGTTATACTATTTGTATGGGACAGTTTGAATGATGAGATTGTAAAATTATTTTTACTTGTTACAGGAGTGTCTTATTCAAGAGATGGCTAGATCTTACTCATGTGATGTGTTCTTATTGTCATCAGAGAGTGATATTTCAAGTGAGGTAGCTCGAATTTGGGAGGACAAAGGAGGAAATTATATTCACGTGGTTTCATGTAGCAGGGAGGACCTGTGTATCAAAGGAAATGGTTCTGGCTGGTTGAAAGTTATAGTTGGTAAGCTTTACTTGTTGGTCATCCAATTAAAGGATAAGGAAAAAATTGATAAAATATAATTCTTTTTCTCATTTAAAAGCATGTATTGCTTCTTAAGTTGTAATCATGTATTATTATTTGTAAAATATTGGTTTCCCAATTCACAGATGATGAATTTTAAACTTATTTCCTTGTTATTGCTTCTTTTGTGTTGATAAGTGACTTGCTGCACATTGATGGATGCAAACTGATAAACAAATGCTGTTATAATTCCCAGAAGTAAATAATAGGTTGTTATTGTTCTTAAATTCATGAAATAAATAGAGACAAATAGTGGCCATATTTTATCAAACCATCTCTTGTGCAAGAGTTCTGCTTTACTATCTTAATTATTTTTAATGCTATATTACAGGATCCGGTGAAAGAAAGCCATCCAACAGTAAGCATTACTGCCTTCCAGATCTGTGATACAACTGTATCTTGTTATTGTTCTTAAGATTACTTGTTCTTCTTGTCTATGCTATTTATTTTGGGTCTCATGTTTGGCGTATCTTGGATTTTTCAAGCTGTAGAAGATTAGTTCTTTGCCAAAATAAGTTATGCTTTCATCACAGGTGCTGGATATTCTGTTGCTACTGGGATTTCAAGCATTTTAATTTACAAACTTGAAGAGCTGCCTTTGTTGATATGCCAACTGAATAAGAAGGTATTGTGTTTTTTCCTTTTTCACACGTTATAGCCTGCGTTAAGGTAATCTAAATGCAAATTAATCTGTAATTGCTTTTCATCTTTGGTTGAAAGTTTATTTAAAGGTGCATATTATGTTATTTGAATTGAAGCTCTTAGATTCTCCTTGTATGAACCTTACATATGTCAGATATGTTAACTTTCTTTACAGCTAAATGTATTAGGAGGCTACGGGACATTTTCAGCCCTCAATTAACCTGCACCTGCAAACATGTTTGATGATGCCTTTTGTAAATTTCTTCTTGCACAGTACAGCCCCTTTAGATAATTCTTCTCATTTTTCTAATACATGCGTTTTCCTAAATCCATGGATTTGAACTTGCACTCCATAACCTTTCCAAAAATTTATACTA
The DNA here is from genome assembly GCA_019155195.1 of Avicennia marina. Lineage (NCBI taxonomy): Eukaryota > Viridiplantae > Streptophyta > Magnoliopsida > Lamiales > Acanthaceae > Avicennia > Avicennia marina. The sequence continues at coordinate 4,335,614 of CM032763.1, forward strand.
TTTGGGTTTCCTTGTGTCACAGGCAATGGGTAAAGAGGTCTTGACATTGGGTTACGTGATGAAGCCTTCTCGCGAATTAGATTTTGCTCAGGTAATTCTGTCTAGCTTAGCTACTGCAAACTGCAACTAATATTTTGGGAGTGATGAATTTTATTGTTGCTTCATCATTTGAAACTTCAATGGTCTCTTTGACTTTTTTGAGTTCAAACCTTACTGTTGATAAGTGCATTATATGAAGTTCAAACTTAGTATGCTCTATCAACTTGAATGAGTTTTGTTTTGCAACCATTAATATTTTCCCTGAATTAAATGTCAACCTGAAATATGTATATGAATGATCACTTTCACAGCAAAAGTCTATGCCCTTCAGTTTTCCAAGGAGCAAGTACAATTTTGAATTGAAGTTGAACCCTTGATGGCTAGCTTCAAACATTCACACTCGAGACTGACGAATTAATTTTTGCACTATCTGCCAGTATGTTATCTCAATCTTTTTTAATTGCTACATTGGGCTTATCTCAGGTGTTTATTTGTAGACCTATGAGCTTGTGGTGATTACTGTGATTATTATTATACTTAAGTTTGGCAAGGAACATTTTGTTTTGGTCTAATTTTGCTCTTTTTTAGCTTGTACACTCTGATATGAGCCATATGCTGCTGTCTAGTTTGTGACTTACCATGATTCATGAATTTCTTACCATAAATCAGATTTTCTAACATTATCTCATACATTGCAGAGAGGTGCCTTTCCAATGCGTCCAACACAAAATGGACTGATCTTTTTGCCTCTTAGCTATGAACTTCCCATATCATCTCAGTTGCAACTAGTTGATGCTGTTCTTCATAAGGCCACTGATGAGATTTTAGCTGTTGACATGGGTAGTTCTTCAGAATTCAGTGACAAAGTTACTTTTAGTAGAGATCTGCAGGAGTTGCAAAGGTAACTTTGAGCTGTTTTTTAATTGAAGTAGCATTTGAAAACTCTGTCATTGGAAATCATTCTGCAAAACATATATGAAATATTTGGGTGTCCTGACATTATTTTACCCAGGTATGCAAATGTTAATTCCTTCTATAACTTCCTTTTTCAATCCATCATGGGTTGAGCAATCCAAATTCGAAAGGTCACCAATTATGGGCGGGCCTGTTCTGAATTTGACTAAATGTGTTCTGTAGTCTTCTCTTGAGCAAATCCAGTTTATTTTTTTGGACCTATAAATGATATGCAGTCTTGCAGGCAGAACTTATTTTGATACTTTCATGGAGAAAAAACATCTATTATGGGCAACGTACTCTTCATAGATGGTTTAAAAAATATCCTGTGGCCTGTGGAATATTCGAGACAGACACAACACTAACACTAGTGTTTTTCATGGCTGTTCTTTTTGATTTTCCAATGTATGGAGAGGCTTAGGAAAAATTGTTAAAAAAATTGCAATTCATAAACGTGCCTCCCTGTGGCAGTTGTTCAGTTCCAGTTACACCTGATACATTTCTTCAAGTCAAATTTCTATATCAAAAATTTTCAAATTGGGTATTCCTTGAAAATGTGAACATGCTGAAGAACTATTTTGTTAAAATAAAAATGCAGAATCTCTCTAATACCTATGATTCTCTTTTACTTCTGTAAATTTTGAACTAAAACTTCAATAGTGCCGAATTTTGAAGTGATGATAGATTTTTATATGGTGCTGCTCATATTATTAATTGTGATGTATTTGCCATAAACACACATTTTTCTAATATTTTAATAGTGACAGAACTTTTTTTTGGTTTGTTCTGGCTCGTATATTTGGAGTTAGGACAGTGCATATGTTTAAGGTCAGATATATTTATGGTTTTTGATTTACAGAGAACCGTTCTAGTTTCTCTTGTTTTTTGTATATCATAAAATTTAACTAAGGGCAATAAAGATGCACTGTCATCCTTTGCCATGCTTTTCTTATTTTGTACATTTCGCATGTTTGCTGAATTGATTAGGAAAATTTCAGCAAATATGAACATGAATATGAGGGAAAACTTAACATCTTAAGTTCCTAATACTGTTGATGATCTGAATTAATTTTTTTTTTTTTGGTAAGGCATAATAAGACATATTCAATCTTGCTAAGCAGGTGTGTCAAATCCCGGCTGGATTGTTGTGTAATTGATCCATTTGACAACATTTTCCCTATATTGGATCGGCTGAAAATCCAGCAGATTCTAACTGGCTTGGAAACTCTAAACGTTCAAGGCCGTTTCAAAATCAGGGCCCCCCATTTTCTCAAGGTTGTTTATCATTAGATTGCACCTTTATTGTGGCATACAATTCTCTGATTGTGAAAAAATCTGTTGATGTTTTCATCTATTGGACTCAAATTGAGTCTAAATGAAAGTTGTAACTAGTATCAGATGAAAGAAAATATATATCTTGTGAACTAATGTTAAGAACGATGGTAGTGTCTCTCTATGTTGTACAGTCCCACTATTTTTCTTTGATTAAGTTCTCGCCTCAAGTGTTCAAATGTGAACTGGAACAACAGACAATCTGGAACTAGTTCTCATGGCTTAAAATCTTGCAACATATTTTGGGAATATGAACCTGACCATAGATTTTAAACCAAAAAGGAAACAAAAAAATATGGTTCATATTAAATTCCTGCTCTCTTCTTTAACTGTACAAGCATAAAGATAGTGTATAATTAAGTTTGAATTTGTGGATCAAAACTCTCTTTTTTCACATGTATATGAAGATCAAACATAGTTTTTGCTTCTGACTGTAATATTGTTCTCCAGCATAGAGTTCAATCCTTTAACACATCAGGTTGAGTTTGAGGTGACTCAGTGTGTTGTGTTTTCCTGAATCTACTTAATGTTGAATAAAAGAGAATATTTTATGTTTGTCTAACTTCCCCTTTTCTATGAAACTGTTCAATGCCAACATTTCTTATCAGATTTTGGCATCAATTTTTGTTTTGGGTTTGTTTGGTGTGGATTTGTATGACCGAAAAGTCGGTTTCATTAATTAAAAATAAAACGCTCATTAAGTGGCACTTGGAACTCAAACTCTTGTAGGTATCAATACAAGTGAATTCTGATTTGGAAAAGGTACTGACTGTTTACAAATTTGTTGAAGGTGATCCTACTTTGGTAAAGCAATTGTTTTCACTGCTATAAGTTATCCGGCAGTTACTTCTGACAATGCTTTCCTACTGCTTTGGAACAAAGCTTTAGGAATTATATGACGCACTTGGTTTTAAAAATATGAGATTCATCAGATGTAATTTTTAAATTAAGTTTGCTATTTGTTACACAAAATTTTGTTACAAATTTTAAAAGCTCCATTAGTCCAGACATTCTTGAATGCAAAATTTGAAATCCAAATGTCACATAAGTGTGGCTATATCCAAGGAGAAGGGTGATGGAAAAAGTGGGAAATTACATATGGCTGGTTAGAACACCAGAAAGTTTCATCTACGTGTTCCTTTAAAATTTGTAAAGCTTTATTAGCATTTCAGTTACAGTTGCATGTCGGAATGCAGGTTGATAGGTTTGATGAGCCCAATTTGGAGCATAAACTGGTGCATGCAAAGTTGTCTCTACCAAATATAGTGAAACCTCAGGTTGCATGTGGTGTGTCCAATGCTCACAGCATGGTATGTGCTTTTGATTAACCCTGAACTATTGTTCAACTCTTTCAAGATTTTTAATTTTGTACTTCTCATGAACTAAATGATATACTGTTTTATTTGACACTTTTATTCTGTTAATGTGATGGTCTTTTTCTTTGGCTGTAACTCTTGCCACACACCTTCAGTAAAGTTTCACATTTTATTCTTGTGATGCAGCTGCTCTGTGTTAGGAATCTGCTTTCCAAAAATGCGACATGATATCATACAAAGCTGTGGACTTCTTAACCTTTGGCCCCACTATTATTCTTCATCATCTTACCATGGTCTTTTACAACCTTATTCTTATTTTTAGTTGCCGTGGGCTGACACATGTGATGGATGAGATTTAAGTCTTTGGTTCATTGTTATTCTGAATTTAAATAATTGAATGGTTGTTTTACTGGAGTGACTATTACACAAAAAGCAATTATTGTCCTGATTCTTTGAGGAGAGGCAATAATCGATAATGGAACTGTGAGAAGGAAGGTGAGATGATAAATATGTTATATATTGGATCAACTATAATTTTGTCTTGCAATCTCCAAAATGTGAAAATTCTGTTTTCAATGTAAAGTGATCAGCCAAGTTCCCTGCAAAGTTTATAGAAATTTTTATTTCTCATTGTTTGGCAGTGAGATAGTAGCTGGATGCTGCTCTTTCACCTTTTCCTTTTTCCTAATTCGCATCCTTTTCTAAGAAAGGCTTTGATACATATGGCTGCAGGCAATTGTTTTTAAAGTGAATCATTACAAGGATCTGAATGTCCCTCTTCCAGCAGTGGTGCAGGTCAGGGAATTTGCACAAGTTGCTAAGCTTAGTAAAATAGAGTTCTATACTTCTGATCTGATTACTTTATGGCATCGTCACTATTACACATTTAGCATCTGTCTCGTTGGGTTGATAAGTGCATGTGTTTTCGCATGTCCTCATCGTATAATTGCCATTTTTGAGTAGAAAAATGCCAATAAAATAAGTTTTACTCATTTGTAATTCAGTACACAAAGGATGTTAGTGTTCTCACTTTGATACTGAGTACAGATCTTGGTTGCTAATAATCCCTAAAATATACAACACAAGTCGTGGTAAAGTTGGCATAATAATGCCTTGCTCTTCTGGGTTTCGATATCATGTGATTGGCATATTGTCAGAATCTATTTGATATACTGGATTGTCTTCTGCTGTTTTTATTTCTTCCCCCAAGATTTGCTGTGACATGAACTTTGTCTGCAGGAATATGTCGATCATTCGGCTTGGCTTTACAAATTCTATGCCTTGGGCAGCAAAATATTTTATGCAGTCAAGAAGTCAATTCCAAATGCTGATGCTATAATGAACGTATTTGTGGAGCATAGTTCAAAACCTTTACACTTTGACAGGCATTATACTTTTCTCTTTTCTTTGGCTGTGATATTGCATGAATTATTACCCATTTTCTTTGTATGGAATTTGAGAAATAATGAAACTATTTGCTTTGCAGCCTAAGGTCTCTCCCTGTTGCTGAAGAACAGCCCAATGCTGATAATCATCAGATTGATCTTGAGCTTGTTAATTATGCTGCAGATTGGCTCAGAAGAACACTTAAACTTACCATATTTGGCTTTGATGTAGTTGTAAGTGACTTTTGTATTCTTCTTTTTCCCTGCAATACAACTTCCAGATGGTTTTGTCAATTGAAAATGACCCTGCCAAACTCTGTTAACTTAAATCATATCGAAACAAATTAAAATTGAATCTCTGGGCACGGGAACCAGGTTGGGTGAGAGGAGGTGCCCCTTTGCATTATGTTCGGTCATATCCTGTTTAGAGCATAATACATATAAATTTTCTTGGCTTAATTCTTCAGTTGAGCACAGTGTAATAGTCTTTCTGGAACCTTCTATAACTTTTCCTAACATCACTTTGGCAAAAATATCTGTCAAACTGAATATCCTTTTTTGAATCCCTATTTTTAAGGAAATGAATTGCACAACGGCTTGATATCAAATTTTTAAATCAACTAATTTATGCTCTCCATGTTTGGAAGGGGTGTTCTAGTGGGGAATGATGTTTGGTACAAGTTTTAGGATGAGTGATGTGTTTTTTTGAATATGTATGTAATTTATATAATAATAATGGGTTGATGTGATAGTATATGGGAATGTTGATCAATTTTTAGGGTATAAATAAATCAAAATGTGAGAATTGTGTGATATATATAGATATTGATTTGATCATAAATAAGTATAATGATTAAAGAATAATTAGTTAGTTGTACATATGTAAGAGAGAAAATTTAAATTTGAATTTAGATGACAGTTTTGTTAAACACTACGTTTTATCATGTGAAGCTGGAGAGTGTGTGAAAATTGAAAGTATGGTTCCAAGCATAACCCATAACCCAAGTCTGAAGGGGGACCTGCACTTGGAATTAGTAATAGGTAACGGCTAGAGGTGGTATCTTGAAGGATTCATGCTGGTCTTCAGAACATAAGATTATGGAAAGTGTTCCTCGTAGCTTTATCCCCTGTTTTAGAAGTATTATCTAAATGATTTATTTTAAGATGAAATTTACCGAATCAGGTGTAGGGCTCTAGGGCTCTGATGCAACCTTTTTGAACACAAATCCATGACTTTGTAATTACATTTTGTGCACATGATCCTATAGATAGAAATTAAATCTGACATTATCCGTGAAGTTCTCATACTCTTTGCATATCTGAACTAGCGTCTGATGCATCTGTGGCTGCCTAATGTTTAACCAAACTGTTCTCAACACCAGGTTCAGGATGGCACCGGTGACCATGTCATTGTGGATGTGAATTATTTGCCGTCATTCAAGGAAGTTCCGGATGATGTCGCCATACCTGCCTTCTGGGATGCTCTAAAGGAGAGAATAATTTCAGGAAAGAGCAAACAAGCCTCTTGATTTTTTCTTCTACTCACTGGCCGATGAGAACATGGATCCATAGATTTCTTTTCAATCCTTTTTTCGTTGGTAGAGGTCATCATGTAGTGTTATCTTGTATATGTAACTGAAATGCGCGGTTACTCATTTCACTTTGCCATGGTAATTTCTTTTATTTTCCAATGAAAAAGGGTTAAAGATTCGGGAATGCCAAGTCATTGAGGTCTTAGATTACAGTCTGTGGAGGATAATGAAGGGAAAGGCATCGCCTATGAAGGAGACGCCATGGAGGGTAACCTTTTGTCTAAATGATCTCAGAATGTTTCAGAATTAAGGACCAAAGAAATTGGACGAGTTAAGACCACATTTGAACCCAACTTTGCCAGTGCCCTGTGGGCTCATGGCTGAATAAGCTGCAGCTTGAGCAACCAACACACTCATGCTAGGTGCTTTCTTGGCCCCCCTATCGGCCGCTGGGCAAAAGGTGTTGGACCTGAGTAGTAGGAGAGGATGCTGAGTCGCTATTTTCTTGTCTTCAAATTTGAAGGTATGGCCTTCTATTCTTTTTGTTTTTATATATCTTCTAAATATTGATTTATGTATTTGTCTATCTTATTTGTTTTATGACAAATAATATAAATATCGTTCTTTTAAAAGTAGATTAATTATTTAAATAAGTACATAAAATGTTATGATTTTAAATTTTAATGGTAAGGCTTGCTCATGCTATTTTACTGTCAATAAGAAATCATTTTTAATTGTTTCTTTATAATGAATAAAGAAAAGGCCTTTTGATTAATAAGAGGGAGTTATTTGTTTTTATATTCCTTCTCAAAGGTATTCATTTCAGTTAAAAATGCAATAAAAGGTTCTTTAAATTTTGATTTATACAAATGGATTTAAAAAATTTTAAATTTACTTTATAAGTGAGGAAAGTGGGAGTTTTGAGAATTTTATAATATTTTTTACTTGAAAGTACTTTATTTTTGTGTTTCTAAAATTCACCTTCGGAAAAGAATGACTTTATTAATGATGTTTGTATAATATTAAATTTCACATACACGTGTATATACATGTGCGACTCTTTGAATTTATTCTTTACTGTCAACGAATATTATTCAAAGGAAATGAGTAACATATAATTTGTGGCTTATATTGCAAAACATTCAAGGTGATGAGAATGGATTATATGAACTCTCTTGATCTTGAATACTATGTAGTATATACTTTTTATGTTTTTTTCATTGTAGAATTAATTTGGTTACAATTGGATTAGACTAAATAAGATTATTTATTTCTCATTATATTTGTTCATAGTGAGATTATTAACTAGAAACATAATGAGTCATTAATTTAATTAATGATGATTCATTAAGTTAAATAACAAAACACAAATGGAATTATTTTCTTCCTATTATATTTGTTAATAATCCTTTTTAAAACTTTTTTCAATACACACTTGTATACAAATTTCATTATATCTTTTAAATAATTTTTATAACTTTTATATTCTGAATTCGTAGTTCATATATATAATGTTTTTGTCTTCTAAATTGAATTAAAATTACCTTTTTTGTTACTTATTATACGCCTTTAAGTCTGAATTTTATACATCGCTACTGTGGTATAATGAAAAATAATTTATACTATATTATTATTTCAATGAGGTTTTTTGGTTGCTCAAAGTAAAATTACACAAATATCCTTTCTTTTAAATTCTTTTGCCTTTTTCATGCTTTTTGTTTCTCTTTTCCACTAACCAATTATTATTATTTGTACTTTTAACTTACATGTATACCATATTATTTAGAAAATAAAATTTTTAGGGTATACAATGAGAAATTGCACAATTACCTCTATTTGATTTTTTTTTTATATCTTTTCATTCTTATATTTGGACTTATTATTTTTATTTGTGTTCTCTCTCAAATTTTTTGTCTTCTCAAATTCTTTTGATTTTTTATTTTTTTCTTAGAAAATTTTTATACTATTTAACTAATTTTATATCTATTATTTAAAATACAATAATTTTATAATTTATGTATAAATTTACACACGCATGGAGTGTGTGGCTTTTACTAGTTTTTTACATAAAGCCAAAAATGCATAAAGAATATTGTATATTAAATGAAAATCAACTAGCTTAGTTTCATGAAAATTTAACATAAAATTTTAAAATACTATTTTAATGTTATTCTTGTATTATTGTACTTCTATTTTTAATTTACTTATCTAATAGCTTTTACATTGAAATTGATTGTACTTAAACTAAATATTATAAATTATTTTATTAGCAAAAAATAAGTCCTTAACACTGATACAATTGTTTTTGATTTTATAATGTTCTACATATATGTGAGTTATTTCACATGTCAGTTGTTTGTATTGACATGAAACTTACTTACTGATAACAGTATAGTCTTTTAACTTTCTATTTAATCATTTATGTATAATATATTATATTGACCACTTGAGACAAATTCATGTAGCTTGAAGTGAAAAAGGAAACATAACTTAAGAGACTAGGCATTAAAATATTTTAGGTAAAAGTATTATATAACACTTTATTATATAAACTCGTTTCTTGGATATAATAAAAATTACTTTTAATCATATTAAAAAATATTTCATAAATGAAGAAAAATATATTGATCCCACAAGCGTACAGATTGAATGGTTGTCATTATTTTGGCCTAAACAGCAATAGATTATGTGGCGTGGATACGACAGATTTAATTTGAATGAAAATTCTAGAATTATGACAATATGTATAAAAAATGTTAAAATAGGATCTGCCTCAATTGTGGTGATTCGCTGTTAACTTACTGATTTGGTGAGATTACCAGCTGATTCGATGAGATTATATTTGGTTGGATTATGTAAAGTTGATTTTCTTTATCCACAAAAATATGAAAAGATATGCTAGTTGATTATGTTTCATTCCAAGCATATCCAACCAACTAAGTGTTGATTTGTAGAGGATTTTCAAATTATTTCAATTGAGGAAAATTGTTGATCTCTTGAGAATTAAGGAAGGAAAGGAATCTAAAGATGTTGTACTAAATATCTTAACATGATAAACAACATATTTTAATATCTTGAAGATATTCAACTCAGATATCTTCAAGGGTAATTGGATGGATAATTTTTAAACGGTCAAGTGGGGGAAAAATATGAGGATTGCTTACAAAGAAAAGCCAAGTATTGCTTAGAAAGAAAAGGCATGCTATAGGGAGAACTCCTTATATTTATTGAGAGACACATTTGAGTGATTATTCTTATAGAGTTTGAAGTGGTTTTCATAGTTGACACATTCAAAAAGAAAGATATTGAAGAGGCTAAATGAATTGATGAAATTTTCATTCATCCACAAAACCATCAAAGCTATCAAGTGAAAGAAACAATTTTTGAGAGAGGAAAGATCAAATTCAATACTTGTAGTTTGATGTTAAAGGAAAGTCTTGGTTAAATGGAGGTAAGGAGATTTATTGCCTAAAAGAATTAAGCTACAATACGTTAACAATTTGAGCACAAAGGGAGTTTTGGGTGGATGAAAGTTTTTGTACTAGTTGAACTAGTTGTCCTAACGATTTTTGAATGATTTTTTAGTAAAAATTTTTAGGCGTGGCCTTGTAGACGTTGGAGGTTTATTAAATTGCGTAAATAAATTCTCAGTGTCTTTGTTTTCTTTTTCACTATGTGTGTAAATTGGTGATGTTAACTATCCCAACATAACTTATAACATAAACTAACAAACCAATCAACAAAATTACTATATTTTGTTAAAATTATATATTCAATTGTTTACATAATAATATTATATAACAATTTGTCACATAAATTCCTTCTTTAGATTTTTGTGAATAGAAAATCATACTTTTAATTATTTTTGAGTCAACACTTTATGAATATGTAATTGTTCTTAGAATTTGTAATGCATTTCTTAATTATCTAGTTGGATTAATTTTTTCTTAATTATTTTTATCCATAATTCATGTATTAAATTATTCCTTTAAAATTGATAATGTTATGTATAAGACAAGTTTGTGTTAGTTTTTATATGTCTAAATACACTTTTTAATATAATAAATTTTCATCTACACATTGTTAATTTTGACTTTTTATGTATTCTTAATTTTTTCCATAATATCTTATCATTATGAGTTGCTCAATATCTTCTTATTAAATATGTATTGTCTTTTATTAAAATTTTCGTATTAAACATGTTACTTATTTAAACAACATGAATGCATTTATTTTTGAAGTTTTTGTACGCAATTTTGATTTGACAAAATTTATAATATTTTACTTGTAATGTTTATTATCTAATCATTTAATATTTATTTGCTATTTTCCTTTCAAATTATAATTTATAACTTTAAGAAATTTACTTTCTATTTAGATATTTTAAATAAGTCGCTATAAATATATCATGTTATGTTGTACAAGTATAATTTTCATATAATAATGTTTCATCCATTCATTGCTAACTTTTACCTTTTTATTTATTCTTAATATTTTCCATAGTATCTTATCACTATGAAATTATTTAATACATATGTTTTTATTAAATCTACATTGTCCTTTATTCAAATTTTTATATTGCACATTTATTTATTTAAATTTATAAAATTTGCATTACAATTACTGCATGAATGCATTCATTTTGTATACCTGTAAGCAATTTTAGTTAGACAAAATTTACAACGTTTCACTCGTGAGGTTCATTATCCAATTATTAAATATTTACTTGCTATTTTTCCTGTTAAACTATAGCTTATTTCTTTAAAAACTATGCTTTCGATTTAGATAACTATTTATAATGCAGATCTTTATTTTATGTAGTATACTTATTTATTTATTTTTATATTTCAACACAATATTTTAATTTATATTTTCACCAATTGTATTTGTTAAATTGGTATGCAAATGTAATACAATTTATCAACAATCTACCCGTATAAATTTCTCATTATACATCATTCTTTAATTTTTTCACGGTAATTTTTAAGTTTTGTTTTATTTTTTTAACATTAATTTTATCATGTTATATTTTATATTTTTTATACACCAATAATATGAACATGTTTATAATATATTAAAATGAGTTATATATATACACACATATATTAAATTTAACAATTTATTATAAATTTTTTTGCATGTTTATGCATTTTCCAATTTATAACATTCTTTCATAAAATTATCTTTTTCTATCATATAGTAGTTGATTGTGATGATAATACATTTATTTGAAATTTTAACCTATTGTTGTATCATTATTTATATTGCTATTTGCTTTTGTCTTTCGTAATTTAAATGTATAATTTTTAAACTTTAATTTATTTTATATTTATTAAGTGATATAGCTATGGGTTGATATCCTCCAATATTATTGTTAAATTAGAGAAACAATTATGCACTTCATATATAATATAAATAGATGATAATTGTATTAACTATATAAGCAGTTTAGATAATTTAGAGTTCTATTTAGTTTTTTTTTTATTTTAAGTAATTAATTTATAAATAACCACACAAGATGTTTAGATAGAATAAACTTTTATTAGTATTTAGCTACTAAACGGTTTAGGCTTTGTTTGTATAAGAAATAAAAAGTATTATTTTAATGTGTGGTATATTTAGGAGAATTAATTTTGATTGATGCAAATTTGCATCCGAAACATAGCCTTACATTTTAGGTAAAATTTTATTTTTCCCTAATTAATCTTATTAAACAATTCAAAGGAGGCCAACATTTTGCACGAATTTCTGGAGTTTCGCACTAACGAACCTACTTGGCCTTCGGGCATGATGTCGTCAGTCATCTTCCTGGACTAAACGACACACACCATAACCTATCTTTTCACTTTATAACAACACTACCTACGTCAACAGCAGATGATGAGCTTCAGTAGATTTTTAGCCCGAGCTCGGTTCCTCCGGCAAAGAAGATACAGCACTCCTGCATTGGATTATTGTTTTGCCTGTTCACTCTCTGCGATCGTGTTATGTTCATTCAGCAGTTTCTGCATGATCACAGAAAAAAAAAAAAAAAAAAAAACAAAACTGCGAGTTAGAGAGCCTTCACGTTTCAGTACCAAGAAATGCTAGTTTTGCTGATCACGGAGAAGTTGAACTTGCGCTGCCTTTGTCTTGGGACTCTGCAGGAGCCTCACCCCAGACTTCCTGCATCATTTTGTCACTGCCTTATCACTTTATCAGGTTGAACTTGCCTTGCAATATGCATGTTTGAAAAAGTTTAATTACCTAAACCTTATCTGTAGAAGCGGGGCTGTCCCCTGCCAGAAAGTGGCACATCTTCTCTTCAGCGAAATCTCTCCATCTGTCAAGTTCCGGCAGAACGAGCTTGCCCAGGTCTGGCCTATCTTTCCGCCTTAGTTCCGCACATCGGAGGGCCATTTTTGCGAAGGACAAGGCCTCTTCCACGGGCCAATCGGGGACGGCGGCGTCCAGCAACTCCGCTAATTCCCCCTTCTCAATCGCCCGGGCCACGTGATGAGTCAAACCCATTGCTGGCCTGGCCGTTATTAGTTGCAGAAGGACAACGCCCAAGGAGTAGACATCAGACTTCACTCCCAGCATCCCCGTCTGTTGATACTCGGGATCAATGTAGCAGAAAGTCCCCGCGGCTGACGTCATTCGGTACTGCGTTACATCGTCAGCCAGCGAAGGAGGGACGAGCCTTGCCAGTCCGACATCACTGATTTTGCTCACGTAGTTCTGATCGAGCAGAATGTTTCCCGGTTTGAGATCGCGGTGGACTAAGGGCTCCGGCTTTGTCTGGTGAAGGAAATGCAGGCCTGTGGCGATCTCTGCAGCGATTCTGAACCGGAGTTGCCAGCAGAGGGCGCGCTTGTTTCCTCTCCTGAGGAGACGGTCCTCCAGGCTTCCGTTGGCCATGTACTCGTACACCAGACAACCATATTCTGGACAGGCTCCGAGGAGCAGCACCATGTTGGGGTGTCTTAGGCAGCTCAGCACTTCCACCTGCATTCATGCATGCAGAAAGAGTTCAAGAGGGTAAAACTCATGGATGAACGTGGATATGCCCTGAAACCTTCACCTCTCGGTGGAACTGTTCTCTTCCCTGAGCGGCGTCGGGGCGCAGGACCTTAACTGCAACACGCGTGTGATCAAGGTAACACTTGAATACGGGGCCATAGCCACCTTCTCCAATTTTTCGGGACTCAGCAAAATAATCCGTGGCCCGTTCTATCTCATCGATGGCGTATCTTCTGTATCTTAGAGGCGACACCCTCAGTGGATTCTCCTGAGCACTCTCTAACGCGGCAGCTCTGTATTTGGCTTTCTCTTGTTCCGCGGTCAGTCTTACTGATTCCTCTGCAAGTCGAGCTTCTTCTAATCTTCTCTCTTCTTCTCTACGCCATCGATGAAGCTCCACAGCCTGCAATGCTACAGATTATGTAGGGGACAGTCACAGTACATAATTCTGAACCGGACTCTGTTTGATGATACCTACTACCTTTTGTTTTGCAGTCAGAGCTTCCTTGCAGGCTGTGCTATACATTTCCATAGTCCTTTGCAACTCAAGCTTTAGCCTTCTCATTTCCGCTTCCACGTCATCCTGCAATATCCAACGGGAAGAATGGTGCAAATAATTCCCAACGGCTATTTAAAGACTTACGTCATCATGATATATGAAGCACCTATTTAAAGACTTACGTCATCATGATATATGAAGCACCTATTTAAAGACTTACGTCTTCATGATATATGAAGCACTTACACTTTCTAGTGATGATGAAGAGACATCGGTGAAAGAATTGAATTCACTCCCTCTGGTACTTGATAGCCTCGAACCAAGGCTACTTTCTGAGCTGACCGACAGTCGTGAGGTTCGCGATGAATCTACGCTGTCAAAGGGCACAACGGACAAGCCATCTGTGCTTATACTGTCGATGCTTGGTCTGTCCGAGCTTATGAATGATATATCAGTATCAGATTCCGAGAGATCACCAAACATCTTCCCAGTGCACCCTCTTTTCCTTGAAAATGGCGACATGCATGAAACAAATGTTGAGGCCTTAGTACTTTTCATCAGCCTTTCTGTGAAATAAGGTCAAGGGCATTAGCTACAGGGGACTTACTTGACTAAATCAGAATCATCAACCGCAGCCTTGCGTGGTGTCTTTTCTCCACCTGCTAAACAGAAAATCCAAGTTGATTTTGAATACCAGGCAAGCAATTGTGAAACTTAGCATCATATGCCCCTTCAAAACATAAAGGAACGAACCTCTTATACTTGGCACTTGCTTGGCAAGAGGTTCAGGAGGCATTGCATTACCGTTAGCCTGCTCCTGAGTTTTCTGTATTTGAGTTATAAGAGGGGACACGAATGGTGCTTGACGACAAGCATTCTTCACAGAACAGATCTTCGTTTTTGAGATGACATAAACAGTGCAGAAGTCGGGTGCTGCTTTTGATACGCTGGTAGGTACGTCTGTCATCTTGAATCTTCAACCACGGAATGAATGGTTGTATGTTTATTAACTAGTCAATACATGCGTTGCCTATAACCATATATATATGATCATTTCGGAAAAAAATTTCTCATGTGCACTTTAGGAATTGGGTAGGAAACACGCCACAGAGCGTCAGTCCCATTGTGAGTAAAAACAACTGTAATGTTTGCATGTCATGCACAGCACAGAAAAACTAGTATAAAAGAAAATGAACTGTAAATTATAGCACTTAAACTTTTGACACAATGGCATGAGAAGAAGCAGTATTTCTGCTCAGAGTTGTCACGTTGCTCATGCAGCACTGTGTAATTCATTCAATCATTTCTACTTCATAGTTTGATTGAGGCTGCAAGAAAAGGAAGTGGGGCATCACTTGATAAAGCTATGATGGGATGCACCGAGAACCAAGCTTTCAATTGCGGCATGGGAAACATATTCTGTTATTGCTCTTGCTATTTCTGTGTCTTCCAGCACCACATCAAAGCAATATATCTGTTGAAAGGGAATTGCACATGCATTAGAAACAGAAGAATTAATAACTAACAATCAGATTTTTTACACTGCTAAAATATGAAGGCACTTCCTAAAGATCTGAATGAACCAACAGAAATAAGAAGACCGTCTCAGCTTACATCTTTGCGCATACAAAAGCAGTGAAAGGTGAGGAGCACTTCTTTGGTATGCTTGTCAAGTACTTGCTTGGGGACAACATCTCTACCGCCATTGGGATCATTGAAGGCATGGTTGTTGCCAACTGCATCCACATGGTTAAAGCAAAAGGCTCTCAGAGAAGAACTTTCATGCAAGAGACTGTGTCTTGCAGATAAACAGTGCTGCATTATTTCCCTCAGTTTGCATAAAAGTGATTGTATCTACAGTCTTAAGGCAAATCTCAGCTAACAGTTTTATAATTATATTATTTACATTATTTTTAATTTAGTTTAATTTATGTATAATAAATAGCAACATAAACAGTTTTATTGTTTTAAGATCCTATACATTCTTTAATCATTTTATAAATTATTTCATTATGTAAACTATATAAGTAGTTTACATAACTTAAAATCCTATCAGTTGTCTGCTACTAAAAGTTTTCTATTTTAAATAGAATTTTTTTTTTCCTACCTAATTAACCATATTTATGAAAAATGCAAGATTCACATTACCATGCATTTATACGCACTTAATTAGCCATTTTATGTGACCTTAGGTGATGCTATTCACGCCGACCCGCTATCGGAAAATTGCATTGTCACCATCAACTTACAGGACCCTAACAATATACAAGTGCAGACACAGCATCATTCAATGAAAATTAATCACGCATGCTCGCACACAGGAGAAAGAAAGCATTCGATGTGCAGACATGCAAGAATAGCCCTACGCAGATGATGCTGCCGGAAAACAAAGAAACGAGGACGAGTGAGAAAAAGCTGATGCGTACGTGAAGCCGCTGAGGACTTGTGGACGACGTGAATGAGAATGATGGTTTGGCCTCTGGCGACGAGGTTCTCAGTGGCCCATTTGAGGGCATGTTGGCTTCCTTTGTCCTTATCTATGGCTACTGCAACCAGGCCATTCCGCCCACTCCTTCCCACATTACTTACCTTTGCACTTGGAAACCACATTTTATGGCAGTCAGTCACCAATGTTTTCTTTGTCCAATTTTTGCCTTCTTTTCCTCTCTTCTTTTTTCTAGCTTTTGCATCACTTCCGGGTATGGAAAGTCCTTTGTTGTTACTTCTTTTACCCTTCTTGGTTCTAAATTAGGAATTTTGTTGGTTTCAGTTATTGGATACCATTAGAGAGACGAGCCCGACCAATGGCATCCCTAAAATCTCTCTGTTTCTTAGTAAAAATATATCTGGCCAGAAATAATAACAACACGCGCACACGCAGTATTTATCCAACTACTGTCCGATTTTAAAGTATAATTTGTATTTGATTTCAAGAAAATCCGAATTATGTATCCAGTTGTAAGAAAAAACTACAAAAGATGCCGCAGGCAAATGAAGATTTTTTCAGAATAGAAATAGATACGTGCAGCGCATGGAGCCTATGTATTTTGAGCTAAATATTATGGTTGTTTGTTATATAATATTATTATTTATCGACTATTATATACAATTAAAAGTCTATTGGAAACAAATTGAGATTTATTGCTGTAATTTAGAATTCAGTAAATTAATGTACACTTCAGAGTCTCTCTCTCTATATCTTTTTTTAAAAATAGGTGATTATTTAATCCAATTGATATTGTACCTTCTTAGTCCTAAATTTGACATATTTTCTTGTATTAATTTAAATAGCTGTGGCCTTTTCATTTTTTGATGGTTATATATTTATTTTATTGTAATTTTCAAGTGGCAAATAATATTAATCCCTTATTTCAAAAAAAAAAATTAATTAGTTAAACAAGAAATTGTAACTTTTAAACTTAAATATTAGGGTTTAATTTAAATTACAATGCTTTTAGTAATAAATTAATTTTTTATGGTATCTTTTAACTAATTAAAAATAATGAATAAAGAAAAAAGTTGTTTAAATTTTAATTTTTCCAAATAAAATCTGATTAACAAAAAAAAATTCTTATTTGATCACATATATTTATCTCAAAGCAATTTAGTGAAGTCAAAAAAATTAATATAAAATATTCTATAAATAGTAATTTATCCAAATAGATGAGAAAAATAACTTTATATCTAATATCAAAATATTTATTTATAAGAAAGATAACTGAAACTATTTCTGTAATTTAATTTTTAAATTTCAGAACATGTTGGTAGATTCAAAAATACACATCCTAAAAATAATGAACAAAATTAAAAATATTTTGATGCGTATGTATGATACTGCAAGGGCATGTTGACTTTTTAAGATTAGGTTTGATAAATTAATTTATAAAGGTTGATTAAATGTTTATTTTAGGTAATAAATGCCCATGACAAAATATAAGTCCGGTATAATTTAACAAAATATTCGAAAAAATAATCCATCATAACAAATGTGGTAAAATAATTCAAACATATTGGCACATTTGATGTATTTATTATTAAATTATCTTACATTCTAATTCAAATTAGTGAATATAATATTAAATTATTTTTTTATTAATTTATCCTTCAAAATAATCCACAGGACTTTAATCCTATATATCAAAATGAACAAGTCTAAATGAATTAATAATATTATTTAAATATAAATTTGATATTATTTATAAAATAAAAAATAAAATGTGAACAAAAGAATATAGGCTATGTTTGGGAGGGGGTTTTTGTTGGAAGATGATGTTTGGTGGGTTGTATTGGAATGATTAGTATGTTTAAAAGGAAAATTTTGATGTGATGAATAGTATGTTTTATTTAAATTTGTATATTTAAATATATATATATATAATATAATAATGATAATAGTATATAGTAATAATAACTAGTTTTTGGGGTATAAGTATATATAAATGTGAGAGTATATATATATATATATATATATATTTATATAAGTATTAATTTGATTGTGAATATGTGCAATGATTGAAAAATAATTAGTTAGTTATGTATATAAATGAAGTTAATTTTAATAAATTTATATCTATCTAATTATTTATTACTCTTAATTATTTTATATTACCTTGTTACTTACAAATGTCACTCTATTATCCCTAACATAACTTTTATAGTGTTCCTTGTATTACATGTATGTAGTTCATATATATATATATATTTTTTAAAAAACCTTATATGGTATTTTGGTTATATAAAGCATAGCAAAATTATCTTTCATTGCCTAGTATATAGAGCCTTTAATCTAAACATATGCAATACATATATTATTTATTCTTCATCTTTAAAATATAAATAAGAATAATTTATACAACATTAAAAACTAATAATGTATTAAGAGCATTCTATGTTAAAATAAGTTCAATTAGTATAAATTCACAACTAGAAAAGTACCAATCTAAGATGGTCTATTGGGGTGGGATTTGGGACTAAAGTCATCCCAAACCAATCTAGGACGGCTTTTTGAGACGGGTTATATTTTGTTTCAAATAACCCGTTCCAATATTTGGGATAGGTTTTTGCGACGAGTTGTTTTGACACAGATTTGGAACGACTCTTTTGGCATAATTTTGGAATGACTATTCGGGACAACTTTGGGATGGCTTTGGAATGGCCTCATTTCAGAAGGCTTAGGGATGGTTTTTTTAGCACAGTTTTAGAATGGCTCTGTTTGGGATTGTTTTGCTTGGAACTTCTTTGAAACAGTTTTGAGACGACTTATCTTGAGTATGGTTTTGGGACAGGTTTAGGACGGAATTATTAGCACGACTTTGGAATGGATTATTAGCACGACTTTGGGACGGATTTTTAGTCACGGCTTTGGGATGAATATTTTGGCATGGCTTTAAAATGGCTTTGTAATGGTTTTTTCTAAAAATTTTATAAAGGGAATTTTGATGGTTTTGAAGAGAAATTTAGCCTGCTTCATATAAAAAAATCCATATGCAATACATGAAACTTTTGGATAAAAATGTGAATAAAAGAAGCTACTAAATTTTTTCATATTTATACATACGAATTCATTCAAAATAAACCCATACAGGACGTCACAAAATTAATATACAATTGGAAATGTTACAAACTTAACAACAGGTTGGCAGCTAATGTTGGGCAAACGTGATATACGTCTAGTTATCAATGTTGTCATCATCTTTCTCACCTTCATCATCATTGAGAGAGTCCAACCTAAATTTCTTGGTAGCAAGTCGCATGAATTTGTTCAACTTTGCCTCTTTTTGTGTCAGTCTGGTCTTGTAATTATCAATTTCAGTATTTCTGTCCCGTAATTGCTGTTGAGCACCTTCTAATGTCTCCTGCATTGTCCGTAACTCAGTATTCAATGAGTAATTAAAGCTAGATGATCCACAGGATAATTGTCTAAAAGACAGACCACAAGGGACTTAATAAAATTACTATCAAGATCAAGTACCCATTACTAAGAATTGACAATTTAGTTGACCAATTTAAAAGGGCTAAAGTGTTTTCAAAGGTCAACCTGAGGTTAGAATACCACTAATTGAAGATAAAAATCGAAAGCATACCCAAGACAGCTTTTAGGATAAGGTATGGACATTACCAGTTTCTAGTGTTACCCTTTAGATTAACTAATACCTTAGCAGCCTTTATGGATTTGATGACTCGAGTATTCAAGCTATATTTGGATGACTTCATGGTGATATACATATGAGATCGTTTGGTGTATTTGCTAAACGATGAAGTGCATGAGGAACATTTAAGGAGAGTTTTGCAGACCTTAAAAGAAAAACAACTACATGCAAAATTTAACAAGTGTAAATTTTGGTTCAGAAGTATACCATTCTTAGGGCATGTAATATCCAAGGGAGTCTCAGTAGACCCCAAGAAAGTTGAAGCCATTTCGCAATGGCCTAGGCCTTTCTCATACTCATAGGGTATTACTGAAAATTTATTGAAGAGTTTACTAGAATAACTATGCCCTTGACTCTACTATTTCAGAAATGGAAGAAATTTAAGTGGAGTCCAAAGTGTGAAAGGAACTTTACAGAGCTAAAAGAAAAGTTAACCTCAGTGCTAGTATTGACCTTGTCTACTAAGGGTGATGGGTTCACCATTTATAACAATGCCAGCAAAAGTGGGGTTAACATGTGTCTTGATGCAAAATGATAAAGTGATTACATATGCATTAAGAAAATTAAAGCCATATAAGATAAACTACCTAACCCATGACTTGGAGTTGGCAGTAGTGGTATTTGCCTTGAACATATGGAGACACTATATTTATGATGGGAAATGTGAGATATATATTGACCATGAGAGTCTTAAATACCTTTCTACCTAGAAAGAATTAAATATGAGACAAAGGCATTAGTTAAAATTGATCAAGGATTATGACTTAGTTATAAACACCACCAAGTGAAGCCAATTGTGTAGCGGATATCTTAAGTCAAAAAGGGACTGGAGTTATGGCTACTGTGTTAATAAGGCAGCTTGGTTCACTGCTTTTGAAGGTATTTGATTCGATTTAGGGTGTACTGGCCGTCTTAAGTGCTGAACCCTCGATAATAAAGGAAACTAAGAAGTCTCAAGCCTTGGACATTAGAAGATATGGTCAACTAGTGACAAATCTTTGACTTTCAAATGGGGAAAGATGACATTTTATACATGCAAGGGAGATTGTGCATTCTAAACGTCAAAGAGATATGTGACCAAATTTTACAAGAGGCGCATCAATCAAAGTACTTATTACACTTAGGAAGTACAAAGATGTACAATGACTCAAGAGAAACTTTTGATGAAATGGAATGAAAAGTGATATAATGGACTTTGTGATGAGATGTATGACTTGCCAAAAGATTAAGACAAAACATTAATGACTTGGAGGATACTTTCAACCACTTAAGATACTGAAATAGAAGTAAGATTGCATTACATGCATTACAATAGACTTTGTGGTGAGACCACCACGAACCCCACAGGGCATGACACCATTTGGGTGATTGTTGACAAGTTGACTAAATTTGCCTATTTCCTTCCAATTTGGAATACACACACCTTGTACAAGTTAGCTAAGGTGTATCGATAATGTAGTTAAACTACATGGTGTACCATTGAGTATAGTGTCAGACAAAGATTCCCAATTTGTATTCAAAAAGTATTATGTACAATGTTAGACCAAAACACAGCATACCACCCACAATCAAATGGACAGTTTGAACGGACAATTCATACACTAGAAGATATGCTTAGAACCTATATCTTAGACTTTAAAAAAGCTTGGAGAATTTACCTTTAGTAGTATTTCCCTACAACAACAATTATCACACGAGCATTGGGATGACTCCGTAGGAAGCGCTCTATGGAAGAAAATACTGTTCCCTAAATTGTTGGGATGAAGTCTGAGAAAAGTGACTGGTTAAAGCTAGTTCTACAGGCTATTGACAAAATAATAGTGATATGAATACGAATACGAATATGAATAAGCGAGGCATAGGACAAACAGTAGAATTGCGCTGACTTAAAGTGGAGACTATTAGAATTTCAACCCAGCAAACAAGTGTTCTTAAAGATCTCCTTAACTCATGGAGTAATGCAATTTGGGAAGTCTAGGAAATTGAGTCCCCACTTTGTTAGATGTTTGAAATACTGGAGAAAGTTAGAAAGGTAGTATACTAATTGGCACTATCTCTAGAGTTTGCAAAGGTATACAATATCCTTCACTTATCTTAGCTAAAGAAGTACATATCGGACCCAAGCCATATCATGGAACTAAAACCATAGATGTCAAGGACTTAAATTATGAAGAATATCTAGCCTATATAGTCGACAAAAAGGATCAAAACTTAAGAAATCGAACCATAATGTATGTGAAGGTGCATGGTCAAACCACATGAATCATGAAGCAACATAGGAATTAGAAGAGAATAATAAGAGTAAATACCCCTATCTATTAACCCAACAAGTTAGCACACATTTCAAGGATCCAACTTACAATAAGGGAGAGGATGTAATATTCTAAGATTTTGGGTATTAGTAACAAATTACTATTAACTTAAACTTTATGTTGGAGTGACAAATAAATTTGTTTCTATTATTTTCTATTTATTTTCGTGTGTAAATTTATTTGAATATGGTAAGTTATATTTAGGTTGGTATATGCACGGATATGGTAACCAAGACTTGCCAAATAAATTTGGTATTGAAGGAAGAGTTTACCCATGTTAAGAGACCTAAAAAATAGGAAATGTAGACTTAGAATTCATGTGAAAATTGCTGAAATAAAGAAAAGTGTATATACAATCCTAGAGGCTTAAAAACACAGGAATTTGATCTCCTTCCAAACTCCCAACCAAAACCTTAATACACACATGTGCATGCTAAGAGAGAGAAAAAATAATACTATCACCAAGTTGATTACTTTGTTGTTATTGTGTTTATTATTATTTTTTTAATCTTGGACTTGTTCACTTTAATTGATAGGATTTAAGACCTTGGAGAAAAGAGGCAGTCAGTTGTTTAGAGAGGAGGAGAGAATTTTTGCTGCCTTCCAAAGTGATAATCTAAGGTAGTTTCTTCGCTGAATTTTTTATTTAGCATGCATATACTTAGAAAACATTTAACTCACATGTTATAGGCACAAGAAATATTAATTTTGGTAGCCTACACGTAGATTGGCTCATGCATATGTTGTTAAACTTATGTGGTATGTATGGAGAATTATAGGAAGTGTGTATTGTTTAAATGCATGAAGTTTTGATATTTGTTGTGAGTCATTCAAAATTTGGTCAGCATTATTAAGTTAGGTTTTTTATGGTTAAGATTCATGAAAATATGTGTAAAGACCCAGAATTGTTGTGAAATAAATTTTGGTGATTGGAATGGTGTAGAACATGAAAATTCGACCAAATAGTCCCTTGCGCATCACAAGCCCTTCATCACAGTCACAGAAACATTGCAACATAGGTGTAAGGTAGCATGTCACACTTGTGGAGTGGACCACGGGTCCTTAGCCTTGAGCTATGCAGAACGCTCTATGGCCGGCGTCGTAGGTGCGATGGCTTGGCGAGCAGTCACGATTTTTCCGCTCACGATTGCAAGTCGTAGACGTAAAAAATATAGAACGCCTCGCGCTCATCACTGTGGGCATGATTAGAGCTGTCGCAATCATAAGACTACCCTCTACAGTCGTGAGGTCGTGCGACTATCCTTAGCGATCATGAGCCGAAAGCAGATCTGGGCATAATGTTATTATTATTATTTTTTTTGCATACTTTGGGTCTAATTTTTTTGATTTTGAGGTTAAAATGGCTTCAAATAAATAAATTAGAACCTAACTTGATGCAAGAAATGCTAAGTAAAGGATCTAAATTAAAAAACCAACTCAATGAGTAATCAAAGATTTGAAAGCATAATAATAAGAGGCATATCGGATGCATGTGAAGCTTTTAAAGGGATGGAATTTCAATTGAATTGAGCATTAAATGAGAAATTATTTGATTGAATAGGAAATGAAGAGCAGGTATTCGAGGAAACCAATAACTGACAGAAATAGTGGCAAGTATGAAGTTAAACCATGCCAACTTCTAAAATTGCTTTTATGATACAATTGAATTTTCATTACACTTTTAAAATTATTTTTGAATATTTTTCCTATATATAACAGCATGATTTTGACCTGTCGATTTTCTGTGAAAATTAAAGTGATTTACTTTCTTAGAAATTTGGATGTGAGTATTTGCAAAATAATTTGTTGTAAACTGAATATTGTTGAAATCAAAATACACATAACAAATATGAAAAGCCTCTCATGTGATATAGACAATAATGTGGATGAGTTTTAACCTATCAATTGGATAATAGATTAGGACCTATCAAATCAGCAAAAAGGTATTGGGGCTAGCAGTGGATAAAACTGATATGCGGCCCTACCAATCACAATTCAATAGATTAGGATACTTCTCAATCGAGATTGAAGTACTGATGCCCTAACGGCACAGTCAATTTTACTTGACTGTCCTTAGTTGGAGTGTCGATTAAGACCCTAATTAGTGTAAAAAATACATAAAGTACTTATCACCATGAGTAGTTTGAGGAAAAAAGACATGTGAACAATATGAATGAGGGGATGTTGGAAATTAATGCGAACTACTATGACTTTTCTGATCTATTCAAATGTGATTTATATTGTATGCACTGAAATGTATTTTCATGCAAATTTTTATTGTTGTGCTCACATTTATTGAAAAGCTAAAAGGCATGAGCTACCATTTACCTAGCAACTCGACAATCACGACTTTCAACTAACATTTTGCAAAAGAATTGGCATGGGGATGGTAGAATTAGAGGATGGGAGTTTTTCATTTTAGCTATTTTAATTTCGCAAGCATTAGGAGAAATCCTGATGTAATAATTAGGACTTTAATTTCCACAACAACATACTATGATAATTTCACTTAGGATGTTCTTTCATTTTGCTTGGATGTTACAATTTCTTTCATCAAGGATATTGTATGATAATCAATGGGTTTAGTTCTTATGATATCTGTTAATTTCGATATCTATTGAGGTTGTTTGCTGGTACTGTCGTGTCATGATTCTGAATATGGTCATTACAAATTCCACCTATGTGACCAAGGATATGAGCACACTGCTATTTTATTTGTGAACCCATAGGCAGAT
This sequence comes from Avicennia marina, assembly GCA_019155195.1. NCBI lineage: Eukaryota > Viridiplantae > Streptophyta > Magnoliopsida > Lamiales > Acanthaceae > Avicennia > Avicennia marina. Next base: position 4,360,869 of record CM032763.1, read on the forward strand.
GGAATTGGGGTGGTTTATTTAAGAAATATTGTCTTATTTGTTGGATCATAGGCTATAGAGTTGCGAATTGGTCATATACAATCTCAAAAGTATGAACTTGACCTCTAGGTTGCCACATCCATTTCGTTATTGATTAACTTTGTTGAAATTGATGCTAATGAGGCCTATTCTTCAGCTGCTTGATGCTTGTTTCTCTCTCCCCTTAGCGTAACCTAGCATAAAGTGAGAGTAGTAGTCAAGTTGTTAAGGCTATGTTGCTGATGGTATTCTGCTGATGATGGTGGTTCTTTTCAATTGATGTTGATTTTGATATTGTTTTTTTGTTTTAAGTGTCTTGGTTTGGTGTTCTAGCACAACAGAAGATAGGTTAGTATGTTGAGGGGAGTCATGTGCCTTTGTTTATGTGTATTAAAGTTAGATTGTGCTTGGTTGGTTGTTGGCTCATTCTAAGTCAATACTGCTATGGTTGAATTAGACCTTATCATATTTGAGATTTCACTTAAGTATGATGGGTTTCTTCTAAGATAACTTTGGTTCAAAGTTCTACGATCTTGATAATAAAATTATGCTACACAATACCAAAGGCAAAATTGTGTAGCATGCATGTTGTAACACATATATCATTGATGGTTAGCCTGTTACAACTAGCCCTAAGGATTTGACCAGATTTAATTTGAATACTTGAAAAGATTCTTGAAATATTATATGGGTATGATTTGACCTAAATAATATTTAGAAGAAATCACCATTGATAAATTGAAGGATAACCAAAAAAATAAAAAATTAATATCAATCCAAGATATGAAGTGAGCAAACATGGAAAGAATATTTAAACTAGAAAGAAAAATCAAATTTGTTATAATAAAATGGATAACAAACATATTTAATAGATTCGATGAAGAAGAAAGAGATCAAAAGGATGATTTGATCTCCATGATTTATGGAACATGATTTTTTTCATTTTTACCTTATAAAAGGAAGTTTGTTTAAATGATGAACTATGATCTAGTGGAAAAACAAAGAACAAGCTTGGAGAAGCTCTGTGAGTTTAAAGTGCCCACTAAATGTTTTGAAGACTTAAGAGAGTTTGCTATAAATAATACATATCAACGTGGGTAGGACCAAAAAAAAAATTTTGGCCGAAGCACTGACAATTGAGATTATTGAAAGGTGCATTACTTGTTTTCTGTCGCTGGGTTGAATGACATATGTGTGTTATAATAAGATGAACTCATAGTCAAAGAGTTTGTTGAAACAACTCTTACATTATACTTCAAATTATTTTTTGTTAATTTTGGTTGACATTTTTATATTTTTTCAAGAAGTATTTTGTAAAAATAAATATAAATTCAATTGCTACTATATTTCCCATTTTAAATTATTGGAAAACGGTGAAATTGAAATTAAGATGGTGGTGAATTTTCAAATTACTAAAGAGGGTAAATTAAGGTTTGTAAATGAGCTTGTCAAATCTGAAATAAATCAATTCCAAATCAATCAGGGAGGTCCCAACTGGATATGACGCGAAAAAAACATTTGTTCTCTTTATATGATAAAATGTTTAAATTTAAAATAATTATAACCAACCGCTGCGGCAGTCTTACGTGCAACAAAGTGAAACATACCTATACATAGGTACGTAATATATGCAATAACACAAAAACAATAGGGTATACGTAAATGAACCACAATGCTCTTTTTCTCCCTAATTATGAAGTGTGGCCAATGATCCAACTCATACTAGGTCAAATGCCCAGGTGGACAAACCAATAGTGGGCACACAAGTTTCTAAGGAATATACAAATGGCCATTTCTATTCAGAGATTTGGCGAGCATCTACAATAAGTATTGAATTACAACCCGTGTACTTGTACACACCAGAATGAATTCATCCTTTCCACTCACGCTCTATCTTACACTATTCAAAACCTAAAAAGAAAACAAAGGATTTAAGTGCAAAACAAACAATGTCAAGCGTTTCAAGAGAAATCGAAATGGAGGATGTGAAAGTCCACATCAGATCTGGCAAGTGTGTGGGGAAAAATAACCTATATATGTGATTAGTAACCTAACCCGGCTGTGCCCTTCCAGAATCTTTGGCAAGTGCACTCGTCTTTATGGACAAAATTGCGTGTAACCCATTACTCGGAACTGCATCTGCTGAGAGTTTTTGGAACTTCCTTTCTTAGGTTCAACTGTTTTGCCCGTAAAATCTTTGGATGGAATACGTGTGTCAATTATAATGCAGGTTTATGATATTTTGAAGTTCATTTAAAGAGCGCGATAAATGAAAGGTCTTGTCAACCCCAGCCCTTTTCGACAACAAACAAATAAGCGGAATGTGTGCTGGAAAACAACTTGTGACAATCTCAGATGAATTAAATACTAAAACCACATAGAAGACATATCACAATTGTAATCTGCCACCTGAGTTTTATTCTATTCGTTCTGAGTAATAACAGATTTCTCAAAACACACTCAGCAGACAGCATGTATGTATTAATATTCACACGAGAGATTCAGCCATTCCATCTCGCCGTGAGTGCAAGGTCATTTGTATATCGATGATTTTAAGCTCTTGCATTGCACAAGCAAACTGGCTTTGGATATTGTTTAGGATCGTTCAAACATCTGCCACCAGCACACTGAGCTTGCCCGCAGAAACTAGCGCTGCACGCAAAATTACAATTGTAATCCGTGCACGGAATTGGAGTAATGTCAAGAATATGACCTTCTACTGGCTTTACCACTTCACCGATCCCAAATAATGTTGCGACTGCCAAGTAAACCAGAAGGATCGCCATCTTCTTTCCTCCACTTTTCTCCATCTCAGCCCTAGGCCCTAATGAAACCCTAATTTGTTTGTTCTCAAGCAATGAACATTGGTTCTTTGGTTAGAGCTTGTTTATATTGAAAGCACTCTTGATAATTCCAATAATTATAGTAGGTAATTTGGTGCTAAAAACGTAACCGAATCCCTCATAATAATAAGCTTTTGATAATTGCACAGATTTGCAGATTCGCTCTTGAGAAAATAATATCCAAAAGATCCTTAATTATAATTATTAAAGCAGAAATAAGTAGCCTTCCACATCTAAATCGTAGTATTAGTCTTCTTAAATTAATTTAGCAATTAAATTTTCGAAACCTTATAATCTGATCATGGGTTAGGACCAAATAATAGTGGTCATCTTAATTTTATGAATATGATACATGGATTTAATGAGTATCAAATAGCATATAAAATCTTCTTTAATCTTGACAAATAATTAATCATAATTTTCCTGTGCATGTAACAATAGTAAAGAACAATGTGACATCTTTAATATAGTATAATCAAAGAAATCAAAGTCATTTTACAGTACATAATAATAAATATTATTAGATATGCAAAATAATTAACAGTACTTTGTGCTTTTAAATGACTCATAAATTTCAAATATCTTATTTTTTAAACTCATAACTCTAAAAGCTTAGACTCACAAACATATTGTAAACCTTTTTTTAAGTGCTTATAAACTTGGCCAAATACCTTCTAAGTTTACTGTTAAATATGTAATCATAGTTCTTCATACACACGTAAATGACAATCCAAAGGTTTAGAGTCTGGGACTAGACATATTTGGTTTAAAGAAAAATATCCAGAAATCCTTGTCTATATTTTATATCATATATTATTTGATGCATTAACCGAATTAAAGGAACGGATTGAAATGCGACCCACCCACACCTCTAAATCCTCTGTCCTCTCTATTATAGAGATTTCTATAAATTAGTTGCACGATTATGAAAGAGATTATGAAAGTCATACTTATTTTAAGAGACAGAATAATTTACATACCAAATATTTTTGTTATTTTTAACTCAATAACTAATTATATAAATTTCATATTATGTAAATTCTGTAACTCATAAAATACTTAAAATATGACTTTATTTTGGTTAATATATTTTAATCGCAATCAGTATTATTCTCATTTAGTAAATGATTTACTCAATTATACAATCTTAGTTTTTTAATTGTTCGTGCTTTGTTAAAATTTTGAATTTTATACTTTTTATGAACATAGCGATGGAGAAGTTACAATAAGTGATTAATTTTTGCTAGTGTGTGTGTGTGTGTATTTCATTGGAAATACCGTAAAATAAGTGTCCATCTATTGACATGGTTCAAGGCAATTTTCAAATTAATTACATACATAAATACTATATATAGGGTTAAGGTTTAGGTTAAAAGGTTTCTGTCTTACGTTGAATTGAATATTTTTAAATTTCATTTTTATTCTGGAGTTCAGAGTTCAACTTTTAAGGTTGGACTTTAAGTTTGGATTATCAGTTTACTTTGTGTTCAAATTTTAGGGATTAGGATTTATAATTTATTTAGACTTTATGGTCAGGCTCAAGATTTGGAATTTGACTGAAGAATTTGCATAGAATGATTTCAAATTATTCTAAATAAAAGAAATTTTAAATCCATCCATAACTAAACTTATAGGTTAAAAGAGAATTTAAAATTTGATATTATTTAAATAAGTACGATGGATTTGTTATTATAAATTTCAAATCTACCCTTCCAAATTTATCAATCTAAATAAGCCCATATCTCAAATTTATAATAATAAATCAATTCTACTTGTTCACATACTAATGCATTCAATTCTTTAAGATCTTAACCTTTTAATTTTAAACTATATTTTTAGCAATTATAAAGGATTTGAAAATTTTTAATTTGAAAGGCATTTGAAATCCCTTATTTCACATCATCTCCATAAATTCAAAAACTTTAATCCTAATACGGCCTTAGTGTTTATCTTTGGTTTAGGTTTTACCTTATTTGGTGTTTATAATTGAGACCCATGTTTTATTATATAAGATAATGTATGTTATTATTTTCTATTGGAAGGTATATGAGTTATATAAGTAGGAAAATCACATGTATAAAATTACATAATTACTTAGTTGAACGTGATGACATTTTCATTAGGGAAGTCATTTTATTACTAATCAGTTTCTTTAAATGTTGTTTTCTAACTATCTCTTCTAATAACACTTTTATTTGACACACGTCCTTTTTAGGAATGGAATAAAAAGGGGAAAGCAAAATATGCATTTGAAGGTGTTTCATGGTCATATAACTTATAATCTCCTAATTTAATATTTTTTATGTTGCATGTTCACTAATATTTTGTGATAATCATACTACAGAAAAACTAATTATCAGGTTTTGTATGCTTATTTAGATGAGGATGGAAATAACGAAAAATCTATTGAGTATTTGATTGTAATTTTTTAATATTGGCAAATTTTGATTTTTTTATAATATTGATATTTAATACATAATATTGATTAAATGATATAATAGTACATAAATTCGGCGTAAACATACCTATCTCTCCAGGCTATGCCTAATTAAAAAAAGTTTACTAGAAAACAAATGAATTTTACACCAAAACTCTCATGATTTGAATTCAAGCTCACTTGAGTTGTATTTTTACAAAACTTGGTTTTTGGATTAAGTAAAATTTTACAAAAAGTCTTTCTTAGTAGAGTATAGACCTAACTCCACAGGGTCTTGTGATCCCATTAAAGTAAACAATCTTTTTTATGGTATATGATTTTGGACTTAATTTCCCACACAAAGTAGTGTATAAACAACACTTTTTAAGAATATAAGTTTCGCACTCAGCTTATTAAGCTGGTCAACAATGCCACTTTGACACTTCAACAAATCATGCACTCACTTTTTGGGTTTGGATGCTACATTTTTCACTTCTTCAGTATTTGTAGAAGTCCCTCTAATAACTTTTTATGAAATTCAGATTTTTCAGACTTGCCTAAATGCAATTGATTTGGTCAACTCTACACTTTTCATTTTGTGTTGATTCGATGTTATAACATAGAGTTAACTTTCATTCCACTGTGTAGACTACTTCTAGCCCAAATCCCTTGGTAATTTTGCCAAATTCTTCAACATTTGATCTGATATATCACATGAAAATATCCCACAAGATCATGGTCAAATCTTCCTTTTTTAACTAATATTCAAATCACTTAATGTTATGAAAGAAATATCTTCATAATCGCTGCAAGATTCCAACAAACATTCTCTACCAAATCTCAAACAGATAAAGTCAATCTTTCCTCGTTTGATATGATCACAGTATCTCCAAATATTTGGTCAAACCTTAACTTATCATTACAAGCATAAAAATTAAGAAAATATTATCCATAAAAATAAGAAATAATATCTTTTAAGTATGAAAATGATTTGATGATATGGATTGCCAAGTGTGTGCCACATTAGTACTAAAACACTATAATGACAACAATTTTCTTATTTAGCATTATGTGGCACAACTTTTCCAAGTTAATCAGAAACAACACACAAACCAATCACTATCTAATCTCAATTTAACGACTTGGTGTATAAACATGTATCCTAACAATTTAACAATTTCTTAAGCAAGTAAATTCAAACTAGATCGAGAGTCAAAACCATTGATGTTGTGACGTTAATGTAACATGACCAAGTAAAATTTCAAAATAACTAGACCAATTATAGAAAATGAGAAATTGGTCACAAACTCCCCCCTTAATGACATAACTAGAAACGTCGCTGCCCCTCCTAAGCCATTAACTTCCTTAGTCCCCTTTGTGATAAGAGCAAGCAGAAGAAATCATAGGAACCTAAAATAAGGCACAAACCTTCTAGTTTCATTCCAGAAAAATCATTCATAGACTCCTCCTCAAACATGTAGTCGCACCCTTAAATCTATTCAACCACATGCTCTTCCCTTTGTTGACACATAATAATAAAGTAAAAGTAATAAGACGAAGAAATAAGAGCAAAAATCTGGAGTGTAGGGGCCCAAATTCATGAACCGAGGAGTGCATGGGTCCAACTTCATCTACTGATATCAGGTTCATCATATACAACTTGGCTAATCACAGGTTCTTGCTCAGTGTTGCTCATCATTTGTGGGCCAAGCTTCCATCAAACTTCGAAGATCCACAACTTCCAAGTTCAAGGTGATTCTCTACTTTTACAACTATATTCTATGTTCATCAGTATCTTGATCAATCCTTAGAGATAGACAATAATTCCAACAAACGTGTTTTTAGTAGAGACAAGCCCATGTTCCTTCTGTGTTTCAATAGAAGAATGATCATCTACCTTTCCAACTCCTAAGACCCTTTAATTGAATGTTGTAACATCTAGTTTACTTGTCAACTTAAAGTGCCAAAAGAAACATGCTGATTTATCAATAGTTACGGAATCAAAGTTGGATCTAGCATACTTATTAAAGAGAAACTAGATTTAACATGGCCTGAATTTGGTTAAATGTAAACTTTAATAAATTATTTTTTCACCCAACTTCCAAGCAATACAATTGGCGAACCATTTTTGGATAGCATTTCTACCTTCTTACTAAAGACCCAATTGCAACCATTTTAAGGTTGACTTATCTTCTGCTTATATGGAATTTTTGGTTGCTTTATCCATTGGATTTATCTATTTTTTTTAACTAGTTTGTCTTCAAAATAAAAAAATAATTAGTAAGCGGCCTCCATTTTCAAGTTATGTTGGTGTTTCAATCCAAATCTATCTCATGTTACCCCAATCACTAGTTTTAAGCCACCTCTAATTTTAAATTTTGTTCTTGCAGCTGCAGAACATGAGCATTAATTTCTCAAACAAGCCCTTCTAGGTAGTGAATAGTGGCTCCAAGTTTGTTTTGAGATTCTAGAGCATATTAACTTCAATATTACAACAAAAGAGAGATCATTAGTATTACTTACCTTTATAATCCTTGGATTGAAAGTAATTTTATCTGTCTTTGTAGTCAACTCAATGAGATTAAATATTACCTTTAACTTTACCAAGATTTTGGAGATTAATGTTAGACGTAGCAAATTTGTAGTTGTCACTTTTGATTCAACGTGTCTAAAAATAGTGTTAGAGATGAGCTCCCCACATCCATTGGTTTAATAGATCCAAAGCAATAAAGAAGAACAACCATTTCTTTCACAACTAATGTTGTGTTGGCTGTAGGAAGCCAATTATGAATACCAAATTTGAACATTAGAAAATATTTCATGATTAATGCTGAAGCCTTCAATATAGGATCAAATTGTCAAGAAACAATTTTGTACCTTGTCAAAGTTCTTGCAATCTCATCATAGTTAGGCCCAAAGTCATATTTATACATTAATTTAAGTCCAATATTAGGTCTGGCCATTCTGTCATTTATCAACTTAGATAAGAACACACACACTTCATCTTGTAAATAAACTTTTTCAAATCATATAGAATTAGAAACAATAGCATCTTCATGCAATTTACTATAAAATTCAAGCTCTAATGTAGGGTGGAAGCCCTTAAACTTAGTTACTGAGTCAAACATAGCAAAATTTTCAAAACATTAACAAAACCAATGTCTTCATACTTGTTTATTTTCAACTGCCTTCTTTCATCAAAACATCTCAAGTGTAGTACTAGGATAAGGTTTCTGCCTTTCATGTATAAAAACTTCATTTATAGGCCTTTTTAATATCAATATTTAACCTAACTCTTGGTAATTTTGGCAATTTTCTCCAAGGGTAAGCTTGCTTTTCTTTGGCTATATTTCTTCACCTAGAGACTATTTGAAGCATGTCTTTTAGACCCTCTCAAGCTGCCAAGAACAAATGATAGAGGCACATCATCATTAAGTTCTTGCTCATCTTTTTGCATTGGTGTTGCAATATCACCTTCACCTTTAGTTTTGCATCTTTTTGTTGAATTTTTTTTTTTAACATCTGCTATGTCCTCTGTTTCTCTAAGGCCATCGCCAGCTACCATGTTAAGGGTGCTAATAAGTGGTGTAATCCCAACTTCAAAACGCACCTCCTCATTAGGTTGTTGCTTCCCAAGTCGAGTCTCTGTTACAATATTAGGGTTTGAGAAATCTGAGCTTGAGGGCCCACTCTCAACATTTTCTTTAGATTCATTGTTGGTTTAGTGAATTCTAGTATCTCTTTTTTTATAAGTGGTGCTAAGGATAAATCATGTCCAAAGGTTCAGTTTCTACATCAAGAAAAGCCACAAGGATGTTGGTTATGTTCTGTTCTTTGAGAAACTCTAAGATGACGTGATGTGGGATTTTGCTTGGGTTCAAGCTTAGTTCTCCTTGAGGGATTTTGTTTTGAGGAAAATAGAGAGTTACCCATGTATATTATAACATAGACATAGCAAAATCTTGGAAAGAGCCCAAAAACCTTCTGAAATTTAATAAGGAAAAAGTTACAGTAGAGGGAGACATTTAAACATAAAATAAAGGATACCAAAAAATTAGAAAGACTCCTAAGATAAGGAAGAGGCGATTGTAGTTACCATTTAAGAGGTCCACCTCTTATAGAAATCAAATCATGAAGGTCTTCCAATATCCCTTTCAAATTCTAATTTATCTCTTTGCCTCTTAGGTTGCTATTAGCTAGGTTGAAAAACAAAACTAGGCACAATCCTAAATTCATCACAAAAATCTCATATTTACTAGACTCCAAGGCTCAATAAACTATTTGCATGTTGATTCTATGTTGTAACTTCCTTGACATCCAAAGTCTTGTTTCTAATCAACTTTCAAGCAACACGGTACCATTTCAAAATTTGGAATCACACTACTTTCTTATCTAGTTAGATTTTTAGATGATGGTGCCAATGACAAAATTAAAGTACCAAACAAAAATATTAGAGCTAAATTTAGATCTAAACTTGAGTATAGTTAGCCATAATGTAGATTTCAAAGCATAAAGTAGATAGCAATGGAGCCAAAACACTTCAAAAATCTCCTATATGTTCGCTTACACCCCCTCGAGTTACTCCTCTTAATATCACATACCAGTAAAGAAATCAAGAAGGGGAGGAAATACAAACTTGTCTATAGGGGAGAAAGATCAGCCTCAACTGGTGTAGTATTGTTTTCATCATCATCATCCAGAAGTGTCACTGTAACATTTTACATTTCATCAATAGGACCTATTAAATCCATACGAACTAGCTCAAGTAATTTGGTGTTGCTTTAGTGTTGCAATACTAGGTGAACATTCCTTTGTTGTTTGACTTGTTAACATGGCCTGTACATTCTACATTTTTTCTTGGTTAGATTCATCTTATTTTTAGTCTTATTCGTTAATCAGCCTTTGTCACAGTAACCCAAAACTTTTATTGTTTTCATGTTGAGAGACCTATGACGAATTACATTTTGAGTCTTCCTTTTTAACCAAAATTTTCTTGGCTTTGTTGCAAGTGTTTCCATTGTGCATTGTCATTGACCTTCCTCTTCTGAGATGTTGCAATAGAGTGTAATATCTAAATATTGGATGTCTAGCTTTAACACAGAAATAGCATATTGTTGATTCCTTTGGGTCCTCCTATTTTCTATAGGAGTGGTGTTGCAACATGAAAAGAACTACACTCGTGGATTTGTGATGTTGCAACATAGGAAGAACATTTAGGTTGTGGTTTTAATGTTGCAACAATATCACTGTCATCATTGTTCACTGTTTCTTTGATAGATTTTATATCATCTTTTATAAGTTGCACAAGGGTTGCATCTCTTATGTAGCCAATCCCATAATGATCTGTGACATACTTCTTAATCAACAACAGGCCATCTAAGTTTTCCTTGCCCTTATTTAACTAGCTAAAGATAGCTTCAACTTCATCAAATTTCAAGAGGGCATTATGGTACAACTTTTATTTAGCTTTTTATTTTCATTTTATGTTCTAACAAAACTATCTCTAGTCCTGCGATAGCTTCTTCCAAGTTTAACTTTTCATCCTTTAATTTGTTGTTGGTCTTCTTTAACTCTACAATTTCACCTCCCATGAGTTTTATACAACCTCACTTAAGCTATTGTACTTTTCGATAACTTGGATTCTCGATTGGGCAAAATTCACAAGAAGTCCTCATTGCTAAAGTCAATACCTAACCAACAAGGTTCTTACCCTTTCATCAAAGTGACTACTCATTTTTAAGGTTCCAAAACCTTAACTCAATTTCCATCATAAAATGGTGTACAAACAACACCTTTCAAAGGCACATAAGTTTAGCACTCAAAGCTTACTGAGTTGGTCAACAATGACCTTTCAGGACTTCAACAAATTGTGCATTCGTACTCTCTAGGCTAGGATGCTGCATTTCTCAATTTTTAGCATATGTAGAAGTCCCTCCAATAGCTTTCCACTAAATTGGGATTTTTCAATTTTGCCAAAATTCTTTTGATTTGGTCATTTCTGTACTTTCGATGTTTTGTTGATTTGATATAACATGAAATTGACTTTCCTTCCATAGTGCAAATTTTTCTAGTCCAAATCCTTTAGATTATGTGAAAATAATTTTGCCAAATCATTCATGATTTGATTTGATATATCGCACAAAATCTCCCATTATATCGTTGTCAAATCTTCCTTCTTTACTTGATCTTCAAATCCCTTAATATTAGAGAAGTAAATATCTTCATAATCTCTAACTGATTTGGTATTGTTTGACTTTAAGCTTTGTTTGTTCTAAGAGCAATGCTTAATCTTATTAGAAATTGAGAACATGTCATGACAAATGATAAGCTAGAATTTTTTTCACTTTATAGTCATATCCTATGCAAAAAAAAAAATTTACACTTTGTATGACCATGAACCGACATGCATATTGTTGCACTCGTCTTTATGGACAAAATTGCGTGTAACCCATTACTCGGAACTGCATCTGCTGAGAGCTTTTGGAACTTCCTTTCTTAGGTTCAACTGTTTTGCCCGTAAAATCATTGGATGGAATACATGTGTCAATTATAATGCAGGTTTATGATATTTTGAAGTTCATTTAAAGAGCGTGATAAATGAAAGGTCTTGTCAACCCCAGCCCTTTTCGACAACAAACAAATAAACGGAATGTGCGCTTAAAAAAAACCTTGTGACAATCTCAGATGAATTAAATACTAAAACCACATAGAAGACATATCACAATTGTAATCTGCCGCCTGAGCTTTATTCTATTTGTTCTTAGTAATAACAGATTTCTCAAAACACACTCAGCAGACAGCATGCATGTATTAATATTCACACGAGAGCTTCAGCCATTCCATCTCGGTCTGAGTGCAAGGTCATTTGTATATCGATGATTTTAAGCTCTTGCGTTGCACAAGCAAACTGGCTTTGGATATTGTTTAGGATCGTTCAAACATCTGCCACCAGCACACTTAGCTTGCCCGCAGAAACTAGCGCTGCACGCAAAATTACAAATGTTATCCGTGCACGGAATTGGAGTAATGTCAAGAATATGACCTTCTACTGGCTTTACCACTTCACCGATCCCAAATAATGTTGCGACTGCCAAGTAAACCAGAAGGATCGCCATCTTCTTTCCTCCACTTTGCTCCATCTCGGCCCTAGGCCCTTATGAAACCCTAATTTGTTTGTTCTCAAGCAATGAACATTGGTTCTTTGTGTAGAGCTTGTTTATATTGAAAGTACTCTTGATAATTCCAATAATTACAGTAGGTAATTTGGTGCTAAAAACGTAACCCAATCCCTCATAATAATAAGCTTTTGATAATTACACAGATTTGCAGATTCACTCCTGAGAAAATAATATCCAAAAGATCCTTAATTATAATTATTAAAGCAGAAATAAGTAGCCTTCCAAATCTAAATCGTATTATTAGTCTTATATTAATTTAGCAATTAAATTTTCGAAACCTTATAATCTGAACATGGGTTAGGACCAAATAATAGTGGTCATCTTAATTTTATGAATATGATACATGGATTTAATGAGTATCAAATAGCATGTAAAATCTTCTTTAATCTTGCACAAATAATTAATCATAATTTTCCTGTGCACGTAACAATAGTAAAGAACCATGTGACATCTTTAATATAATATAATCAAAGAAATCAAAGTCATTTTACAGTACATAATAATAAATATTATTAGATATGCAAAATAAATTAACAGTACTTTATGCTTTTAAATGAGTCATAAATTTCAAATATCTTATTTTCTAAACTCATAAACTCTAAAAGCTTAGACTCACAAACATATTGTAAACCATTTTTAAGTGCTTATAAACTTGGCCAAATACCTTTTAAGTTTACTGTTAAATATGTAATCAAAGTTCTTCATAAACATGTAAATGACAATCCAAAGGTTTAGAGTCTGGGACTAGACATATTTGGTTTAAAGAAAAATATCCAGAAATCCTTGTCTATTTGATGCATTAACCGAATTAAAGGAACGGATTGAAATGGGGCCCACCCACAGCTCTAAATCCTCTGTCCTCTCTATTATAGAGATTTCTATAAATTAGTTGCACGATTATGAAAGGGATTATGAAAGTCATACTTATTTTAAGAGACAGAATAATTTACATACCAAATATTCTTTTTATTTTTAACTCAATAACTAATTATATAAATTTCATATTATGTAAATTCTGTAACTCATAAAATACTTAAAATATGACTTTATCTTGGTTAATATATTTTAACCGCAATCAGTATTATTCTCATTTAGTAAATGATTTACTCAATTATACAATTTTAGTTTTTTAATTGTTCGTGCTTAGTTAAAATTTTGAATTTTATACTTTTTATGAACATAGCGATAGAGAAGTTACAATAAGTGATTAATTTTTGCTAGTGTGTGTGTGTGTGTATTTCATTGGAAATACCGTAAAATAAGTGTCCATCTATTAACATGGTTCAAGGCAATTTTCAAATTAATTACATACATAAATACTATATATAGGGTTTGAAGATTTAGGTTAAAAGGTTTCTGTCATTGAATATTTTTATATTTCATTTTTATTCGGGGGTTCAGAGTTCAACTTTTAAGGTTGGACTTTAAGTTTGGATTATCAGTTTACTTTGTGTTCAAATTTTAGGGATTAGGATTTATAATTTATTTAGACTTTATGGTCAGGCTCAAGATTCGGAATTTGACTAAAGAATTTGCATAGAATGATTTCAAATTATTATAAATAAAAGAAATTTTGAATCCATCCATAACTAAACTTATAGTTTAAAAGAGAATTTAAAATTTGTTATTATTTAAATAAGTACGATGGATTTGTTATTATAAATTTCAAATCTACCCTTCCAAATTTATCAATCTAAATAAGCCCATATCTCAAATTTATAATAATAAATCAATTCTACTTGTTCACATACTAATGCATTCAATTCTTTAAGATCTTAACCTTTGAATTTTAAACTATATTTTTAGCAATTATGAAGGATTTGAAAATTTTTAATTTGAAAGGCATTTGAAATCCCTTATTTCAAATCATCTCCTTAAATTCAAACACTTTAATCCTAACACGGCCTTAGTGTTTATCTTCGGTTTAGGTTTTACCATTTTTGGTGTTTATAATTGAGACCCATGTTTTATTATATAAGATAATGTATGTTATTATTTTCTATTGGAAGGTATTATACACTATACGTATATATTAGTTATATAAGTAAGAAAATCACATGTACATAATTACATAATTACTTAGTTGAACATGATGACATTTTCATTAGGGAAGTCATTTTATTACTAATCACTTTCTTTAAATGTTGTGTTCTAACTATCTCTTTTAATAACACATTTTTTTGACACACGTCCTTTTAGGAATGGAATACAAAGGGGAACGCAAAATATGCATTTGAAGCCGTTTCTTGGTCATATAACTTATAATCTCCTAATTTAATATTTTTTATGTTGCATGTTCACTAATATTTTGTGATAATCATACTACAGAAAAACTAATTATCAGGTTTTGTATGTTTATTTAGATGAGGATGGAAATAATGAAAATTTATTGAGTATTTGATTGTAATTTTTTAATATTGGCAAATTTTGATTTTTTTATAATATCGATAGTTAATACATAATATTGATTGAATGATATAATAGTACATAAATTCTTTTAAATAATCATAATAATTAAAAGTCAAATATTTGAATATATATGCAAAAAATTGACTTTGGATTTAAATATAAAGTTTTTGGTACCGTGCACGCATATTTTTTTAATTTTGTTCCAAACAAAACCCTAATATTTTAAAATTGGAGAAAATAAAAAGAAAAGGCAAAAATAGTGCGTTACCACTTACCACTCTGTCGCCGACGATTGCGTCTGAGTGGGGCCAACTCTCATACCCCACACGCTCTTCCCAATCACACCAGCCAATCACGGACAAACAGTCGCAGGTCAATCCACAGTGTCTAAGGTTAAACCCCAACGTTTCTATATGATATATCCAATAAAATATGTCGGACGGTATGATTGGCATAAATGCCATAATTTTATATCAAATAAATTTAATTACATACTAAAATTATGAAAATAATCACCATTTTAAGTACTTTATGGTTTAGCATCTACGACAACTAATCTTACACGTCATTCATGATTTCTTGTATATAAATACGTAAAGAGGAGAGGCAGATGTAAGTAGATAACAACACTTTAATTAACGTCATTTGAAAAGCCCAATTAAAGTGGCTTCTCGTGACTATTTTTCCATTCATGTCCTTGAATTCTGTTTTTATTTTTTGGTATAAAGTTTAACCTGTGAATCTTTTTTTCAATGGATGCATTAAAAATAAATAAATATTTTTATTATATTATTTTTGTTTAGAAGTTCATTTTAGACCATTTCCCCCCATTAAAATCAAATGCTACACATCCAAATAATGGCTCTGTTTATTTGGTTTTGGGTGTGAGTTTTGAATGTATTTTTTTTTTTTGAAAATAATGTAAAAATAAGAAAGAAATTTAAAAAGTGTAATAATTGAAATGTATATATTTTTTTTAAGGAAAAATGGAAATCAAGCATAGCAAAAAAAAAATTTTATCACTTCCTTCCTTGTACTTTTACAATATTTTTGAAAGTATGTGCTAACCTTTTTCCCCAACAAAATGCATCAAAACATTTATTATGCTATTAACAATTTTAAGTTATGAAGCAACTTTTTAATTCACTAAAAAATATCGGCTTCAATTTATTTTAAGAGAAAATGCCAGAAAAAACATGATTGCAAATTAAACACGTAAGCGCATGATAATCAATAATAAAATCGTTGAGTTTAAACAATATGATGCTCTATCCTTTTCAATTAAAGTGATTAATTATATCAAATTTAGTCCAAGTTAGATAACATTTCATTTGTATTCAGTCAAAATTTGAAGAGCAATGTCCTCACCAGTTGTTTTCACGACAATTTATGACAAGGATATCAGACAAGTAGAATCCATAATACACGAGCATGCCTTAATTCCACATTTAATAAAAATTACATCATTGCTTTACTACATTTATATCTGACTCATATTACACTAATACCTAAAATAAAATATGGGATTTAGGTTTACCCTCGCATTATCATTTACTTTAGGTACGGTAAATGCTTGAAAATAGTTTTACAGTTGCACCATATATGTAGAACGAAATTAACCATTGGTAAGAAATCCTCTCGAGAAAAACAAAATTCAAATTTTGTCAGGATTTCTTTTGTCTCCGTTTTTTATTATGTTTTTTTTTATCTTTTTCTTTCTCGGATACTTTTTTTTTATTTATTATCTTCAGAGGAAAATATTGTTTCTCAAATTGTTCGAGGAAAGTGAGAGCCAAAATAAAAAACAAACATCCTCTGCGGAAACGGCTCTGTGGTGTTGTTTTGCCTCGTCTCTCTGTTATCACCATCACTCCTCCTCCCTGTCTTCGTCGCCATCCATCCCTTTTCTGCTGCTGTTTTTTCTTCTTATTGTCAATCGATAACCCGTTGACCCCTTCTTTTCTTGACAGGCACAAGATTGCAAGAACTAGGAACCCCAATTGTTCTTTCATTTCGAGCTTGGAGGGACTCTGGGAGACGTAATATAGAATTATGTGAAGGGAGATTTGCTCAGAAATGGCGTGCGTTGATGTTCAGGGTAACGGTATTAATCCCGCGGCGGTTGAAATGCAGGAGCCCAGTATCGATACGGATAAATTGAGCTACGAGATTTTCTCCATTCTGGAGAGCAAGTTTTTGTTCGGCTACGATGATCAGAAGCTTTGGGTTTCGAAGCCGATTGTGGAGCCTAAGAGCGGCGTCGTCTCGGCCGCGGCCGTAGATGAAAGCGGCGTCCAGGCGATAAAGAGTCAGAGGGGAAAAATCTGTATTCTGAGCGTCGACGGTGGCGGGATGCGGAGTATTATATCGGGTAAAGCGCTGGCGTATTTGGAAACGGCGTTGAAGAATAAGTCGGGGAATCCCGACGCCAGAATCGCCGATTATTTCGACGTCGCAGCAGGTACAGGCGTTGGAGGGATATTCACGGCGATGCTCTTCGCCGCTGACGATCAGAATCGCCCAATTTTCCACGCAGACGACACGTGGAAGTTCCTCGCGGCGGAGGGCAAGAAATTCTACCGCTCCGCAAAGACGCGAAATACCAAGCCCAAGGGAAGCCTCTTCAAGCGGGTTTTCAGAAGAACCGGGAGCTGTCCCGGTTCGGCCTCGGCGGGTATGGAGAGGGCGATGAAGGAGGTGCTCAGGGATGAAAAAACGGGGCGCAGCTTAACTTTGAAAGACACGCTCAAACCGGTTCTCATCCCGTGTTACGATTTGTCTAGTACGGCGCCATTCTTGTTCTCCAGGGCCGACGCTTTAGAAACAGACAGCTACGATTTCAACCTCTGGGAGGTGTGCTTGGCCACCTCAGCCGAACCGGGCGTTTTCGACCCGGTTTGCATGAGGTCGGTAGACGGGGTGACCCGGTGCGTGGGGGTCGACGGTGGGTTGGCGATGAACAACCCGACGGCGGCGGCGATAACCCACGTGCTGCACAACAAGCAGGAGTTTCCGTTTGTTAGAGGAGTCGAGGATATTATGGTGCTTTCAGTGGGGGCAGGCGGGCAGCTGCTGGAGGGCAGCTTTGACTACGAGCAGGTGAAGAAATGGAAGGCCCAGGATTGGGCACGTCCCTTGGCTCGAATTTCCGGCGAGGGTTCGGCGGAGCTAGTTGACCACGCGGTAGCCATGGCGTTCGGTCAGAGCCGAAGTAGCAATTACGTCCGCATTCAGGTATGTGATCAGCATTAGTTAGACGCAATCAACTTATTTAATCGAAGCATCTTATGTTAAATGTAATTTAAGACTTGCTTCCGAATTTTTTTTTTAAGACTTGCTTCCGGATTTTTTTTTTCTTTCATAACTTTTTATTGGAGGATTTGTGAGGACAAGCCATTTGATTCTGTATTTATTTGGAGTTTTGGGTTGGGGGATGTGCAGTTGAGTGAAGGAAGAGGCCAAGACGAGGAGGCGCAGTAACTGCGTGTTCTGTGTCTCAGAATAATTATCATTAGTCACAGCTGTTCTTTATTGGACTGCGCACTTCATTGCCTTCGTTCTGTACCGTTAGTGTGGACGATGTGGGTTCTGACCATGTAGATAATTTTTTTGTAATAACCCTTCTTAAAAGGAGCTTATTTCCTTCTCTTTTTGGTTTCTTTAAACTGCTTTATTGGTTTATACCCTCTGTTTTCTTCTGAATCTTTATATAATGACTTTTTTTTTCTTTTTACCTGAGATAAGATATTGTCTGGATTTTCTTTTTTTTGTTTGACTGTGTGTCCCTGGCATTTTCACAGTGGTAATAATAATAATCGACGTGCTTTGACTGCCTGCTGGTAAATGTAGGTTTCAGATACTCCATATCTATGATTTAAATTGCAGCTAAATTAAGTGTATTAGAAAATTTCGAGGGCACTGTATACGGCCATGGTGTCTTTTTCTGTTAAAATGAATGGAAATTGAAATATGATGAGAAAGAAGAACAGGTTTAAACTGGACACAGCTTGTAATCTGGTCTGTTTTTTGGCATTGTCATCTGGTGGGCTGGAGAATCCCACTGGTACTCCTTTTCCCTTGCCTGGCCAAGAAATTGCTGACGTGTACTCTTAAGTGGGATATATGATGCTATGTGATAGAGAGTGTGACTCATCAGCAGAATGTAGGTTTCCATAACAACCAAGATTTTAACATCATGAGTGCTTTTTCTTTTTTACGATAAAGATAGTCAGTTGTCTGCAGAAGGGAGGGTGTCTGGTTCAGTAGCCATTCTTGTATATCGCCTAAAACATGTGTAGACCACAAAGCAAAGTGTGGGGTTTATGTCTTGATATTCCCTATGTGGTCAGTGGTCCTGCATATCATTATATAGAAGAGTTCATGTTAGACGTGCGATTACAATGAGTTTATGGGACTTCCAGTTGTGGACGATTGTGGTTATATGCGATTAAACTGCCTTGCACAATGACCCTCTGGTTACTGTTTGTGACCAACAACTTGCTGACATATTTGGGTGAGGTGGGAAATGCTTATCAAAGTATCTTAATACTAATGATTTGCTGTTCAATTGGGGGTTAGAGGCTTGGATATTTGCTGTTTCTTGTATAGGAATTACAGCTTAAAACCAAAAATATAGGAATAAGACTATGCATGGTGCCTGGTGCTGGATATTATGTGAACACTGCTGTAGTAATTTCTTTTTGGACATATTTTTGTTCAGTTTTGAGGGTTATCTTTTCGATTGTAACGTTAATAAGCTTGCATTGATGAATACACACAGGCAAATGGATCCGGCATCAGTCGATGTGGGGCAAATGTCGATTCAGACCCTGGTCCGAGCAACGTAAAAACGCTAATGGGAATAGCAGATGAAATGCTGAAACAGAAAAATGTGGACTCAGTTCTCTTTAGTGGGAAGAAAATCAGAGAGCAAAGCAATTTTGAGAAACTCGACTGGTTTGCGGAGCAACTCGTGCTAGAACACCAGCGGAGGAGCTGCCGGATAGCTCCCACTGTTGCAATCAAGCAAGCTACGCCAAAACCATCTTAAAACCAGCTCCACTGCTAATCAAAGAGAGATAAGAAAACGGTAAGCTCTCTCTGCTCGGCCACTCATTTTTTTCACATTACAAAATTGTCACCATACATGACATAATGTAAATTGAGAATTTGTAAAGAATCCTGAGTATATAATATTGTTGTCTGTTTCTGGTACTGCCCCGTGGGCTCTGTCTTGTCATTTTCTACTGACTCAAGAAAGAACAAAGCTAACAGCTGCCTCTAGTTGTAGCAGTAGTTTTGCTTTCATCATGGGTAAATTTAAGCTCCACGGGTTCCTGTGGGGAAAAAACTTAACCGTGTTTTCTGCTTGCCGACACTGAGTTTTTGAGGACATAGAGGGACCTGTTAGTCATTTTGGCCATACTTAAAGGTGTTGGTGGATTGTCCCCTAGGAAGGAATCTGTTCATGCCATGTTTGACTCTTGCACAAAAGCTCATTCTTTATGTGTCCCAATTCGTTCATGCCATTCTCTATCCTTCTCTTTTCATTTGTTTTCACAATAAATTATTTCCGGGAGCATTTTGTTTTAAATAGAAAAGATAAAATGTGGATCAATCAAAGGAGCCCTGGGGATTCTAAGTTGTGATTGTAATTCGAGTGCCCCTTGGCCAGTTTCATTCATAAACTTTTCCATGTGTATCTTTCATGGTTGAAAACGTGTAGTCATAAGCGTTACTCAGCTTTGCAAGAGTCAAGTTGTTTCTTTCCGAGAGACTGTCGCTGCCGAAATTCTCTCCTTAGGGCAACATTAGTTTTCCCTTCTAAGGCCCTTTTTTTCCCTCAATTCTGTCTTGGTCGTTCTCAAAATTTCTGGTGGGGTGCCCTTTTAAGAAATGGCGGGAGTCTTGAGCATACATCACACTTCCTAAACCCAGGTAAAGTGGCCAACATCTTTATGAATGTCCTTCGAGTGCATACGATTTCAGTTAGTTGCTCATAATTAATGAAGCAAGTAATATCAAATGAAGAACCCCCACATTAGTAGAAATTTATAGGTGTGATTGATTCTTGTGGGAATTGGGACCATGAAACCAAGGCGAGGGTATCGCTTAAGAGCTCCATCAATTTTCTGACAGGTTCTGGTTTGTGGCAATTTCATGAATTAGATCAATGTGGTATTGAGAGCATTTAACCGACTTACTGTGCAAGATATCTGGGTTGATTTACATAGCTTTCAACATTTATTCAAGAAGCAATTACAATCAAAAGTTGGTCGGTCGGCCCAGTCCCCGAAGGAATAAAAAAACCAATAAATGCAGGCTGTCATGCCCAAATGATTCTGAATCCATTTATTTCTCTGCATTTGGTCCCCCTTTGTAATAATGCCCTGTTGTATCTTTCTCATGCAGGTAAAGGTGTACGAACTAGGGAAAAAACGTTCGAGCAGGAGAAAAGGAAAGTAACATTGTAGGAGAAGTGGGGCTTGAGTGAAAAAGATTTTCAACTGTTAAAAAACAAAAAGGAAAAAGGTGGTGGATCTTGGTGGGATTCTTTGCCGGCCAGCGGCCAGGCAATGGTGGTAGCCTCCGCGCCATCACGCTCGTCAAAGAAACTATTGTTACTCTTATTGTTATTACCATAATTATTGTCATTCTCTTTTTCTTCTTCGTAATTTCTCTATGGGGACGTGTGCTCCCCTAAAATTCCTCTTAGTGCTTTATTTTCTTTTTTCGTTTTTCTTTTGAGTATCAACTTGTTTGACTTTCCCTATTTGTGTGTTTGGTTGGATGCCATGTAAAGAAACAACTTTGAGTCCGGCGGAAGTTCTTGATTTCATTTTTCTTTTTTCTTTAATGTCAATATGTGTGGCGTTGAAATGGTGGGTCTTAAGAGCAACTGCCCATAAACCCATCATGGGGGAATTTGCGTGGATGATTCGTGATTTTGGATTGGATTTGCGCAATTGGGGTGGACCCTTTTCATGAGAGAATACGACTTTCAGCTTGGTATTGTCAAAGATCTTTTGGTAGAGATTGATAGACCACTCCTACACTAGGAAAAATACTTGTTTTATTATTTAACTCTAATGGACACTCGTCAACAGTGGCGGGGATAGAAATGTAATTCAATGGGACACAAATTAACATTTTTAGTGGTTTCTGCAAAATACTATTCTGTTTTTAACACAAAGTACAAAAAAGTACGGTTCGAAGTATAATGCCCGGTTTTGTGTTTTGCGTGTACTTTTAAAAAATTGTATATAAATAAGGGTTAAAAAATTGTATATAAATAAGGGAAACGAGTAAATTTAAAAAATGATTGAATTATGGTAAAAATGAAACCAAACACTGTCGGGGATAGTGACATGTGAATTAGGTTGGCCCACAATTACTTGCCTGGTCTGGCTTGCATTTCTAACCCTCGGTCTCGTGAAACTCTCTAAACTTGTTTGTAAATTATAAATTCTAAATATACATGTCGAATTATTATTATTTTTTTATTTTTATATTATTATCAAAATAAAAATATCTAAAAATATATATCAAAATTTAAAAGACAAACAAAGCCTATACCAATTAAAAAAAGAGAGCGAAAGAAATCTCTCTTTTATATATAGATAAAAATATTTAAACGGTAATCATGGTATTTGTTTATAGTCAAATCATTATACACACACATTTTTACAGACTCACAGATATACATACAT
Source organism: Avicennia marina (assembly GCA_019155195.1). Lineage (NCBI taxonomy): Eukaryota > Viridiplantae > Streptophyta > Magnoliopsida > Lamiales > Acanthaceae > Avicennia > Avicennia marina. The sequence continues at coordinate 4,383,442 of CM032763.1, forward strand.
ACATATACACACACACATATTTAAAATAAATAATTATTCTTGTACACTATTACATCATCATTCATTGTGTAAATTTAATTGCACAAGATCAAATAAATTAAACACACTTGAAAAAAATTAAATCAAAAGCACACAATGAACACAAATCAAATTTCGTTTTGTTTTATTTGAATAAAAAATTTTCATCATATGCAAGTCTTGAACAATGTGTAAGACAGAAATTTGTCAATTCTTCAAGAGTCAACTAACATTCCATCAAGAAAAATATCTCCTCTTTTTTTTTTTTTTTTAATTTCTCCCACTAACCCTCTTTGATATTCCAGATAAAAGGATAATCATCTTCTTGATATACAATACCACATTGTATTGGTGCATGTACGGTGGAAGCTCCAAAATTTCTTTGTTTAATATGCATTATTAAAGTGTAGTTGGAAGAATGTAATGTAGTTTCACCTAATAGTTTGATCGAGACCTTCTAGGCTTACACATTACATATATTAATACGAACACATAATAAAGATAACGTCAACAAATTACTAAGAAGGTATTATAATATGATTTGCATTCAACGGCGAGGATTTTGTAAGAGTCGAAATATCATTTATCATAAATTTTATGTGGTAGGTTTTCATCTTCAATCTCCACAATGTTTGCTTGCCAAATGAAATCAATAAAGCTATGGTGCATGTAAAATTTGGAGCAATGTTCCACCGGGAACAAATAAATGAAGGCATTATTGTACTACGAGAATTGTAATATAGAAATATTTGTTCTTTGGATAAATAATAAAGCATAAATTTGAGCAAAAAAGTAAAATATTTTCATTCTAAACTAAAATTTTTAGCACTATATCCCCAAAAGTGTGGCACTTTATTACTTATAGATTGCTGTCATAACATCACTAATGATGTCCATTTCTGTCCAATCATAATTGCTATGAGTTCGGACACTTAAGCTGTTGCTTGATTAAGTAACGAGTGGACATTTTAAGTCCAACTTTAAATAATTGCGAAGAAGATATAGGAAGAAAGAGTAGTGGTTAGAGCAATAATAATGTTATCTTCAAATCATTAATGAGTTTGTTTTGGTTGTTTTGCCTGTCATCTCTTGCAATTCTATGTTGATGAATACTTCTGTCGCCATTCACGATCCATCCACTTGCTTCTTGTAATTATCATTTACTCTTAGGTGATACTGATTTTCTTATTTTATTAGAAAATATCATGTACTTTACACGTGTAAAACAAATGTTTGACATATAAAATTGTTATATTTGGTTTTGAATTTAAGTGTATGTTGTTAAGTGTTGGTTTTGAAAATTGTGTAAAAATAAGAAGGAGGGATAAAAATTTTAAAAAAGTACAATGATGAGTGTGAGTTTTTATGTATGATCCAAAATTGCAATATGTTTTGATTACATAATTTATTGTTTATCTATTACTATAAGCACTTGATTTTTTTATATAAGTGTGAGTTTATTTTAAATTTAGGGAAACGATGCACGGCTTAAGACCTTTGTAGAAATATTTGTTCAAGCAACAGCTGATTATTTAATTTAAATTATAGTATTTTCTCTTTCTCTCTTTCTTTGCTTGCTATCAAACTTCAATTTGAGTCCTTTTAATTTTAATTTTTTTTATGTATATGTGGCATAGTTATTTTTCAAATATTGGGTTGCATACTTACTTTATTATGTTTATCATGACGTAAATAATATCAATGCCTAACTTCTAAAAATAAATTAATTTTTAGTAGTCTTTTTAATTAAATAATGCTTAAGAAAATGTAATATGAATTTTAATTAATTTATATAAATAAATTTTGATTGATAAGAAAATTTTTTGACCATATATTGCATATCAAGGCTATTTATGAAAGTTAAAAATAACAATGAAGATGTTATATTATGAAAATAGTCATTGCATTTGTGGAGGATGAGATTTTTTAGTATTTAATATTTCTAGTATTTTGAAAATATATTGGTGCTCACAAAATTTACATTTTAAAAATGAAGACTAAATTCAAAATATTCAGTTAAAATTAATTTATGTCCATCAAATTATTTTTTATCTTAAATTTATCAAATTACCCTTTGTATGTTAAACTTCACTACATTATATCATAATATACTGTAATCTGTGTATAAAAAACTTGTAGCTAATTTTTAAATAACACTATATAATGTATTAGTGACATAAACTGAATGAGATTTAGTTTTTATTATTACTTAGCAGATCTACCTTTTAATATAAATCTAAATATTGAATTATTGGTTATTTTACCTCTACTACAGTATAATAAAAGGTAATTTATACAGCACTAAAAATAAAAAATTTATAAAACATGTTTTATATTAAAAAAAAACCAATTAATTCGAGATTTGCTCAATTGAGTTTCATATGCAATTTGATATAAAGTGTGAGTTTTAAATTGATTGACTATAACAAAATATTTTTTTACTATTTTAATAATAAATTAATTTAAATATAAATATTTTTACCGTTACAATAATATAGATTATCCTTAAATGTTATATAATTATATTATTCATATAAAATTTCTATTGTTTTATAGATTTTAAATGTAGTTATACATGTCAATATTGTCTCTATTGTTTTTCAATTTTTCATTTCATCATTTTCTTGTACATAAACATCAAAATATGTAACATATAGAATACTTTGGGTCAATGCATTTGAAAATTTATTGATTTTTTAATAGTTATTTTCTCAATTTTTTCCAAAATATCTTCTCACTATGTTTCGATTAATATTTTTGATGAAATATGTATTGTCTTGATAATCAAACTTTTGCATATACTATTTATTGTAATTCATGATATTCATTTTAAAAATATCTATATAAGTGCATTCATTCCAATTTTTTTATAAGCAATTTTGATGTAGAAAAGTTGATAAAATTTTATTCGCAAGGTTTTATGCTTACTTTTAAATATTCATTAATTTCTAATTTTTTTTCAACTTTAGTTTATTTCTCTAAGATATATTAATATTTTTCATGAATTTTCAACACATTTATTAATTTTTTATGGGTAACACATGATACTTTCTAAGTTTGTATGTAATTATAATATGAGTTGGCATAAATCCTCTCAAATATACACATACCACCAAATTTATTATTTATTATTTTTAACAATTCTGTTTTGTAACAATATTCTTATTACATTGTGTTCTATATTTTTATATTATATTTATTTGTTTCCATGTCTAGTATATTGAAATTAATAACCTTAAATATTATCTTTGATTGTTGATTAAAACATTATTTACAGTGCTAAACTTCATCTTATCTTTTTCATATACTTATCTTCTTTTCAAAATGTCATTTTTTCTGATATTAAAAATCTATATTTATATTTCACCATATTTTCATAATATTATACTCACATAGATCTATTAATTTATTTTTTATTCAAATAATATATCTTATCCTTAAAATTTAATGTTTCATATCCTAGTTTTTATTTTGTTTCTATTGTATTATTTTATAAATGATTAATTTTAAACAATAAGTAATATGCAAGGAAAAAGCATTTTTAATAAATTTGATAGTCATAAATTTATTTGTTATGAAAATTCCATAACATATTGTTTTTCATGTGAGTAGAAATTTTGTATATTTTTTATGTAAAATTTTAACCTTTATCTTGACATTATTTTTGTTGTTATTTGTTTCTTTGTATTAAATATAATTAACTCTTAAATAAAAAATAATTAAATACAAAGAATTATCACCTGCATATTTGATAAACTTGAAGGATAAAAATTCCCTAGTTTTAGAGATTTTTTTAACTTATTCTTATACAAATACTGCTTTCTTTATTTTCGGAAAATTAGTTATTGGTATTAACATTTTAGCTCATTATTATATCTATATTTATATTACTATCTATTTAACTTTTCAATTTAATTCATCTTATGTTAGTCTATTATTTATATAAAAGTGTATAATGCCTTTGCTGCATCGAGAAAATATTTATTATATATTTTAAAAATAAAATATTTAGTATCAATAATGGTTATGTGGTTACTCACTTTCATATGTAGTTTAGATAATTGAAATTATAAATATCTATATAAATAGTTGGAATAACGTAACATTCTCTTACTTTATGCAATTTTGTCAACAATTATATAATTTATCAATAATTATACAAGTAGTTCAGATAATTTCAACTTTTATTAATTTCCTACTAGTAAAAGATTTTTACTTTAAATAAAATTTTATTTTTAATTAATTAACCTTATTTATTAACAAATATGAGAATTTAATTAATTTTATGTATCATATTACAAATAATCAAATTTAAAAATAAAAAAAATTAAGAATTGTAATATATCTAATAAAGTTGATAGTTATAAACTCAATTATTTTATAAAATATTTTTTCATAAGAATATCAATTTTAATCTATAATTTATTTATTTAATTAATTTTTTGACACATTATTGTAACATTATTTTGCTATTATTTGTTTTATTTGGTAATTTATAAAATATAATTAATTATAAAATAAAAATAATAATATTCAAAGAATTGTAACACATTTAATAAAATTGATGGTCAAAGTTTGAGTCATGTTAAGTATTTCATAATATATTGTCATGATAATAGTGTTCTTTGTATAAGAAATTTACTTTTTTAAAAATTTTTGCTCATCACGTATTTAACAGAACTGATGGTCAAATATTAACTCATTTAAATTACTTTATAAGACATATTAAATATATTTATTTATAAAAAGTTTTAGTTCATCATTATAACTTTATTCATGTAACTATTTCTTTTTCTTTCATATTTTAGTTTAACTAATATTTTTATTTATAATTTTAGCACATGAATTTATTTTATGTTTATTAGGTGATAGAGTCGTGCCACTTATGTCTTCTAATGAACAATTTTTATGTTTACAAAATTATAATTGTGCAATAATAACATGTTTGCAAAGTTTTATAGTCATAAATTCGTCCGGTTTAAATATTTATAACACATTACTTTTTCATAATAATATTGGTTTTTTGTATATGTTATTTATTTATTTAAAATTTTAGTACATAGCTATAACTCTATTTTTTTTACTATTTGGTCTCCATAATATTTATTAAATGTAATTAACTACACAACAAAATAATAATATAAAAATGATCATTACACATTTAATAAATTTGTTAATTGAAGTTTCACTTGTTTTAGATTTTTCACAACATATTGTTATACGAATAGTAATGTTTTCATATATGAAATTTGTTATTGATTTAAAATTTTAGCTCATTATTGTAATTATTTATTTTATTATTCATAATTTAATTAACTAATTGATATTTAAAACTGTAAATTTTTACATGTTTATTTATTTATTTTTTATTAGAAGACGTACATATGAAATTGTATTCCTAGATGAATTCATCATTATATTTAAATAAAACTATGCAATTGTCGTTTATAAATAATTTAAAATTTTATTAATTTTTTACTATGAAAATTTTTTATTTTATACTATTTAAAGATAATTATAAAAATATTTTAAATATATTAAAACTCTGTTAATTTTTTAAAAAACCTTGTTAGTATAATAAATATAAATATTTAATTAAAGACAGATATACAATGGTCAAAAAATTTACACTCGCGTATACTATCGATTGATTGATATTGATTGATATAGATGTAGACCTGCATATCTATATAAATTGAATAGTGTGTGTGTATAGATATATAAATATATATATATATATATATATATATATAAATATATAAATCGAATAGTAATAGAAATATCAATACTTGTACGCAAACACGTAATTTATGTGATGTCCCGTCATTTAAACAATACAATTTGAATACAAATTCGCATACTTCCAAATCAATTCTTTCGACATATTAAGTATTAAAATAATACTTGTCATTTTTTTTCTTCTATTTTTATACTATTTTATCAATTATTTTAAATATTTCAAATATCAAAATAATATTTTTATTTTTTACTTTTTATATTATTTTATGATTTTCATACGGAACTCTCTATCATCAAAATTTATAGACATACATAACCATCGTATTTTGTATATTGATAAAAACCATTGGAATTCACTTCATTAAATAATCCATCTGCTTTGATAATCATTATCTTGACTTGGCACATAAGCTTGCCTTCTTGTAACTTTCATAAACAAAGTGGTTAAAGACCATTTGCTCCCATTCAAACGTCATCGACGTGGGTATTATTGATTGGATCAAGATACATGGTGGGGTCTAGGTTGTCTGAATCGGACAACCATTCAAACCAACTTAGTTTTGATTATTGACTTGTCGGGTTACGAGAATTCTCGTTTCCAATTATAATTGTTCACTTGTACTTTAGTTTAATCAAAAAAATTAAAAAAAACACCAACATGGTTGATTAAATACATCAAGAGGGAATTAAAATCTGAAGGTCCTCGGCCAAGGGATACTTTTCGATCTTCCTGTCTTTATTTTATATTCTTTCTATTGCAAAACATTACGACAAATAATTTTCTATACTATATTATTAAATATTTGACATTAATTTAAAATGACATTATAAATTTAAAACATTATCCTTAATTAATTCAATTACACCCTTACCCTTACATTTCCAACATAATTACTAAACATATCTTTACTTCTTAAAGGTGAAAATTTTTTAATTACATAATTATCTTTAATTAGTTTTATTTTTCTATCAATTTTCTCTTTTCTTTCAGCATATTATTTTTATTATGTTTCCTCTCAAATATTTTTTATCTTTAATTTTTTTCTTATTGTAAATATTCTTTTTATTTTATGTTCAACTAAAATTTATTATTTAAAATATAATAATTTTATATTATATAAATAATTTTATTCATGGGCAGGATCTACCACATTTACTACTATTAGCAGTACACTTACAATAACAATAATAATAACAACACACACCAGTCCCTACTTTCCTTTCACCAAAATAACTACCCTCTAAATCCAATTCCAACGCATAAACAAAGTAATCGACGGAATCCAGTAAGCAACCCCATGATAATTCAGTGAAACCCCTCCATTAGGTGATCGATCCATATCATTTGTCGTGCCAAAAAAATTGTATTTTCAGCGTAGACAGACAGGAAGGAATAGGATTCAGATGGGATGGAATTAACGGCTGCAATGACACTAACTGGGACATCAGTTAACACCCTCCAAGAACTATTACAATAGAATGGCACACACTAGGTTTACTGGAGAGATGCACCGAGGAAGCAAAGATCCAGACTGTCGAGGGAAAATGCATTCACAATAAGTAAGTTAAAGGAATAACGCCTCTCTATGGAGAGGTGAGAGCAGCAAGCAGGGCAGATTATGAGAAGGAGTTGAGCAACCAGCCACATGGCACCGTTACGGGGGAACTTGTGCCTCGTCATTCTTAGACAACTCCAGGGGTTCCTGTAATGCTGCATGGCAAGCATCAAGCACGTAGTGAAGCGTGTAATGATCCCTAGGATTGGGAGGTCGTCCCACATAAAATTATGAAGTAACAAGGACCGATTCTGAGCATTACATGATACAACAACATCAATGTATACTTTGGTGGTTTACCTCTGGGAGCAACACAAGGATCATGACGACCTCGGACAATGAGCTCCGCATCACGTTTGTCTCTTGTCACGGTATTCTGTTTCCTCTGTGCACAGAAATGCGAAGGTTCTGGTTGATATAGTTATAATCCTTTGGTATGATATCAGAATTAACCAAAATAAGAGAGAAGACAAAAACATTCACCTGAAGCTGAAGGTAAAGATCAAGGGTGAGAGAGAGGACGTACAAAAATTGTAGGTGTTGGCTTAAAAGCTATTCTCATGTTGATGATTTCTCCATTTGAAATTCCACCCTGAAGTTGGACATGCAATTACAAAACAAATTGAAAAACCATGGCCATCACTTCCTGTACGAGTTCATGTAAGCTCTTCAGAAAATACGTACCTGTATCCCTCCAGAGCGGTTTGTTTTTGTCCTAATCCGGCCATGTTCATGCGTGTAGAATTCATCATTATGCTCACTACCAGTCAGAAATGTACCTGGTTGATTTTAATAACAAGCTATATTAGGTTAGGACCCGACAGGCTGTCCAACAAACTTACGAAGAAACTTCAATTTTCCATTAGTTTGCCATCAAATTATGGGACTATTGATTATATCCCAGCATGCTTTCTTGCCTGCAAATCCACTGCCAAACTCAAATCCCATTGCTGCTGGTAATGAAATAGCAGCTTTAGCCAACTCCGCTTCAAGTTTATCGAAGACCGGAGAGCCAAGTCCCTAACGTTAAGAATTCTCAGAGAATTGCCAAACTTAAAATTATATTAACGATCACAAGTCTCCTGCAGTGCATCGTCAATAAGAAGAGTGGGGCTTACTTGCGGGACATTCCGAACAAAGCAGGCGACGACACCCCCAACAGAGTCGCCTTTCCCTCGGACGACATCAATGGCAGTAATCATTTTTTCAGCGTATTCGGGATTTGGGCACTTTACTACATTCCTCTCTATCTGCTAAGGTTCGGATCGGATTATAATAAAACTTTAATATTGTCTTAACAAGCCACAGGGGTAATCATACAATAAATGATGGAAGAGGAAACTCAGACAAAATCGAGACAAGTCGGAAAAACGTGAAAGCTTTATTTGTCAATGCAAACCAGGTCAGATCCATTTAAGTGGAAATTTGACTATTATTGTTCCTTTTGTTTATCCCTGCGTTCCATAATCCTTATTCTCATATCCTTTTAGCATATCATGATTAAACAATCGGCTAAGATTCAAGAATGGACGTCTGGGATTTTCTTAACAACTCATTGCTTCAGGCTCCTATCGCTTATTTTTTTTAAAAAAAAATTCATATCGAAATGATTAACAGCAGTCTAGTTAAAAACAGGCAGGTACATGGCACCACTGCCGACACTGTCCCAGATATACAACAGAATGAAGTTGTGCATACCTGATCCGGGGTCACGGTTTCATGATCAACCAAATTTTCGGGAAGGACAACATTGTGCACTTGTGAGACATAAGCAAGAATCTGCCACATAAAGCATGAACGAATGTGTTCGTTGATAACATAAAACCATCCATGTTTATAGGGTAAGCATTTCCCATATGTTTTTTTTTCATGATTTGATTGACTTCGGTCGAAGATTAGCAAGCAGTACTTCAGGCATGCTCATCTATAATTCAAACAATGTCGAATGGCATCTTCTGATCTCCAGCTAAATTATCCATGCCAAAAGAAAGGAGTGCCCGCAACATATTAGTTAAGTATCACCAAGCATAGACCATTATGATAGAAATACACACACGCATGCACACATGTTAGGACTAACCAAAACATGTCTTTCACAATGAAGACCAAATTGTAAACTTGAATGACAGGGATGGCTGATCAGGCAATCTCTAATTGTTAAAAGCTCAGTTGTTAAAAATATGCTGGTATACGTATACATACATATACAGATAAATATTGGGGGCATATCCGAACGTGCATGTTCGCAGTCTTAACAATGACATATTAGTAAATATAGAACCAATATTAATGTTCAAAAGTCTTACTTCTGTTCCAGCATATTGCTTTAGAATCTTCTTAGCAAAACCACCGGCAGCAACTCTGCCAATAGTTTCTCTTGCGGAAGACCTACACCCCCCCCCCCCTCCCCCCCGGATCCCAGAAAACCATTTAAAAGGGAAAAAAAGACTATAAAGTTGATCATGAAAAAAAAAACCCCAAGTTACATGAAGCTAGTAATAGAAAAGAAATTGTCGCTGTACAAAGATACATTAAAAAGACTGCTCCAGTGTAAAACTAGTAAGATGATACTTGTACTGATGTCACACCATACTTAAAATCATATGTTGCATCTGCATGAGATGGCCGATAAGCTTGTGACATTTCACTGTAATCCTGGTTAAAATTTCCACATGGAATCTGTTAAAATCATTCCCTTAAGCTCTGGGCAGGAACTTGAGTTAACTCTTTTCACAACTGTTCCTTTTGTAAGAAAGAGTACCCCGGTATTTCTATCCATTCATGGAACCAAGTTACGAGGACTTGAAAAAACAAATGAAGTGAATGTACACGCAAAATATTACACCTAGTGACTCTCAGAGAAAATAATCAAAGACCCATAGCTTTGCAGTTCGGAATTAGCCATTTGATTCAAAATTCTCCAATCATTTATGCCACTGCCCCCTCCATCCCCTGGGTGGACTGCAGAAGAAAGAAAAGCTTGGGCACTCACTAGTCCTCTTTGATCCGCATTGGGAACTTCTACCTTGATCGGGCATCCAGTGGTTAATCCTAAATTGAGTAGTAGATACATAACTCCATTTCACGAAAATCACTGGCAATCCATCTAAGTGACAGGTCAGATAAGCTGCCAATGAATGACTAACCATTAGCAATCCCCGAAGCTATTTTGCATGTATCAGTCTCCTTCCTAGGAGAAGTTATTCTGCTTTGACCTGGCTTCCTAAATGACAAAATTCAACAAAAAAAATTCATAGATTCATGATCAAATTAATGCGGTGAAAACGACGAACTTAATTTTTATTTTTTTTTTCCAAAAAGGCACTATTAGATAGTTAGTTCCGCCCCATCAGATCCGGTATCCATTTCTTTAGTCTCGTTGCGAAATACAGTATGATAATTAGAAGGATCACAAGAACTTCCATGTTAATATTTCGGATATATAAAGGCTGCAAACAATGCTAGAAAGGACATCACCGTCTCTAAGAATGTACCTTCTGTCAAGATCCACTTGCATATCAGCTTCTGAGAGGGGAAGTCTAGGTGGATATCCATCAATAACACAGACTGCACCACCACCATGGGATTCTCCAAATGTCGTAACACGGAAATGAGTTCCATATGTGCTACAAGCGGCCCGTATTTCTGTTGGCGGCAAAAACGGGAGCATCTTCAATTGCCGAGAGACATGGCATTCGATAATATATGGTATATTTGAATTTCTAGAAACGATTAGCATAGATTTAAATTCGTTTGTGAAGGCACAAAAGCTACTCAAAGCCCCTTGCCTAGATGCTGAACAAAATTAACAGACCATAAACTTCAATGTCATAGAAGCGGGAGAAAATAAACAGAACCAGGCAGAATGTAACAAAACTGTATCACTCCATTTAAAACAGGCTGCTGGAGGATCATACGACACTTCACATGTCAATACATTATAGCCAATCCAGGGTCGCAGGACACAGCATGCAAACTTGAAGACACGTGATAAACAAAGATATGGCCGGCTCTTTAAATAATTACGCAATGGACTAAAGTTAGCTCAAACAGGCTCGTTTGGAATTTCGATAAAAAGATAAACAAGCAAACACCAAGCTTTATTAATGACAAAGAATAAAATGCAGACAGAAAAACGAAACAATAATTTGTATCGCTCAAGATCAACTATGGAAACGATCGGGACATCCACACCCAGGCATCTGGATTGGGATGGACGAGCAGGCAGCAGAAGGCTGGGCGACGGGAGGGATCCGAGGCGACCAGCTTCGAGGAAGTGTTTGGTGGGGAGGGACGACGCCATCACCCGGAGTTGGTTTCCGAATTGAGCTCTACACAGAGAGGGTGGTAGGTGGTGCAGGAAGGAGAGCTTGGTAGTGTGTCAAAACAAATAATGCCTATCACGCGTCGATATTATCAGTGTAGGGAAAATAAAAGAATTCCCAAAAATGGAAATTCTTTAATTGTGCTGTGATTAGATGAGGTGTTATCCACACATACAACACCACCTTTTTCCCAACTGAGAAAAAATGAGACCGTGGAAAAGCTCTCTCCGCAACTCCATCGGTCCCCTTCCACGTGACTGTCCAAGTCCATGTCTCTCTCTCTCTCTCTCTCTCTCTCTCTCTCTTCCTGCATCAGTCGCCGGATCCGTTTCTCTTTCTTCTATCAGTGCTTATGTATGTAGATACGGCCGAGTGCAAGGGTTCAAGAAATAATATTCAATATTGTACCTGTATTATAACACGAAAGAACACTTAAACCCCAACGAAAATTTTAAGCAATATTTAGGTACTGATTTGGTTAAATTCTTTCAAACTCCCCAAGCCCGATCGCTCAACAAATAAAATAATAATAAAGAAATGAGTTATAGAAATTTTTAGATGTTTACTTAATTCGGCGTAAACATACCTATGTCTCCAGCCTACGCCTAATAAAAAAAAGTTTACTAGAAAACAAATGAATTTTGCACCAAAACTCTCATGATATGACTTCAAGCTCACTTGAGTTATTGTAATTTTATAAAACTTGGTTTTTAAATTAAGTAAAATTTTACAAAAAATCTTTCTTACTAGAGTATAGACTTAACTTCACAGGGTGTTGTGATTCCATTAAAATAAACAATCTTTTTATGGTATATGACTTTAAACTTAATTTCCCACACAAAATAGTGTATAAACAACACTTTTCAAGAATATAAGTTCAGCACTCAAAGCTTATTAAGCTGGTCAACAATGCCCCTTTGACACTTCAACAAATCATGCACTTACACTCTTTGGACTTGGATGCTACATTTTTCACTTCTTCTGTATTTGTAGAAGTCCCTCTAATAACTTTTTATGAAATTGGGATTTTTCAGACTTGCCTGCCTAAATCCAGTTGATTTGGTCAATTCTACACTTTTCATTTTGTGTTGATTTGATATTATAACATAGAGTTAACGTTCCTTCTGTGTGGACTACTTCTAGCCCAAATCCCTTGGTAATTTTGCCAAATTCTTCAACATTTGATCTAATATATCACATGAAAATCTAACACAAGATCATGGTCAAATCTTCCTTCTTTAACTAATATTCAAATCACTTAATGTTACAAAAGAAATATCTTCATAATTGCTGCAAGATTCCAACAGACATTCTCTACCAAATCTCAAACAGATAAAGTCAATCTTTCCTCGTTTGATGTGATCACAGTTTCTCCAAATATTTGGTCAAACCTTAACTTATCATTACAAGCATAAAAATTAAGAAAATATTATCCATAAAAATAAGAAATAATATCTTTTAAGTATGAAAATGATTTGATGATATGGATTGCCAAGTGTGTGCCACATTAATACTAAAACACTATAATGACAACAATTTTCTTATTTAGCATTATGTGGCACAACTTTTCCAAGTTAATCAGAAACAACACACAAACCAATCATTGTCTAATCTCAATTTAACGACTTGGTGCATAAACATGTATCCTAACAATTTAACAATTTCTTAAGCAAGTAAATTCAAACTAGACCGAGAGTCAAAATCATTGATGTTGTGACGTTAATGTAACATGATCAAGTAAAATTTCAAAATAACTAGACCAGTTATAGAAAATGAGAAATTAGTCACAAACTCCCCCCTTAATGACATAACTAGAAACGTCCCTGCCCCTCCTAAGCCATTAACTTCCTTAGTCCCCCTTGTGACAAGAGCAAGACAGAAGAAATCAAAGGAGCTTAAAATAAGGCACAAACCTTCTAGTTTCATTCCAGAAAAATCATTCATAGACTCCTCCTCAAACATGTAGTCACACCTTTGAATCTATTCAGCCACCTGCTCTTCCCTTTGTTGACACATAATAATAAAGTAAAAGTAATAAGACGAAGAAACAGTAGCCAAAATCTAGAGTGTAAGGGCCCAAATTCATGAACCAGGGAGTGCATGGGCCCAAGTTCATCTACTGATATCAGATTCATCATATACTACTTGGCTAATCACAGGTTCTTGCTCAGTGTTGCTCCTCATTTGGGGGCAAAGCTTCCATCAAACTTCAAAGATCCAGAACTTCCAAGTTCAAGGTAATTCTCTACTTTTACAACTATATTCTATGTTCATCAGTATCTCGATCAATCCTTAAAGATAGACAATAATTTCAACAAACGTGTTTTTAGTAGAGACAAGTCTATGTTCCTTCTGTGTTTCAATAGAAGAATGATGATCTACCTTTCCAACTCCTAAGACCCTTTAATTGAATGTAGTAACATCTAGTTTTACTTGTCAACTTAAAGTGTCAAAAGAAACATGCTAATTTATCAATAGTTACGGAATCAAAGTTGGATCTAGCACACTTATTAAAGAGAAACTAGATTTAACATGGCCTGAATTTGGTTAAATGTAAACTTTAACAAATTATTTTTTCACCCAACTTCCAAGCAATACAATGGGTGAACCATTTTTGGATAACATTTCTACCTTCTTACTAAAGACCCAATTACAACCATTTAAAGGTTGACTTATCTTCTACTTATATGGAATTTTTGGTTGCTTTATCCATTAGATTTATCTATTTTCTTGCACTAGTTTGTCTTTAAAATAAAAAAATATTTAGTAAGTGGCCTCCATTTTTTTACCTGTATATACCTTCAATAAAGGTTCAAGTTATGTTGGTGTTTCAATACAAATCTATCTCATATTACCCCAGTCACAAGTTTTAAGCCATCCCTAATTCTAAATTTTGTTCCTGCAGCTGTAGAACATGAGCATTAATTTCTCAAACAAGCTCTTCTAGGTAGTGAATAGTTGCTCCAAGTTTGTTTTGAGATTCTAGAGCATATTAACTTCAATATTGCAATAGAAGAGAGATCATCAGTATTACTTACCTTTATAATCCTTGGATTGAAAGTAATTTTATCTGTCTTTGTAGTCAACTCAATGAGATCAAATATTACCTTCAACTTTACCAAGATTTTGGAGATTAATGTTAGATGTAGCAAATTTGTAATCTTTTGATTCAACATGTCTAAAAATAGTATTAGAGATGAGCTTCCCACATCCATTGGTTTAGTAGATCCAAAGCAATAAAGAAGAACAACCATTTCCTTCACAACTAATGTTGTGTTGGCTGTAGGAAGCCAATTATGAATACCAAGTTTGAACATTAGAAAATATTTCATGATTAATGCTGAAGCCTTCAATACAGGGTTAAATTGTCAAGAAGCAATTTTGTACCCTGTCAAAGTTCTTGCAATCTCATTATAGTTGGGCCCAAAGTCATATTCATACATTAATTTAAGTCCAATGTTAGGTCTGGCCAATCTCTCATTTATCAACTTAGATAAGAACACACACACTTCATGTTGCAAATAAACTTTCTCAAATCATGGAGAATTAGAAACAATAGCTTCTTCATGCAATTTGCTATAAAATTCATGCTCTAATGTAGGGTGGAAGCCCTTAAACTTAGTTACCGAGTCAAACATAGCAAAATTTTCAAAACATTAACAAAACCAATGTCTTCATACTTGTTTATTTTCAACTGCCTTCTTTCATCAAAACATCTCAAGTGTAGTACTGGGATAAGGTTTCTGCCTTTCATGTATAAAAACTTCATTTATAGGCCTTTTTTATATCAATGTTTAACCTAACTCTTGGTAATTTTGGCAATTTTCTCCAAGGGTAAGCTTGCTTTTCTTTGGTTATGTTTGTTCAACTAGAGACTATTTGAAGCATGTCTTTTAGACCCTCTCAAGTTGCCAAGAACAAATGACAGAGGCACATCATCATTAAGTTCTTGCTCATCTTTTTGCATTGGTGTTGCAATATCACCATCACCTTTAGTTTTGCATTTTTTTGTTGAAATTTTTTTTTTAACATCTGCCACATCCCCTGTTTCTCTAAGGCCACCACCAGCTACCATGTTAAGGGTGCTAATAAGTGGTGTAATCCCAACTTCAAAACACATCTCCTCATTAGGTTGTTGCTTCTCAAGTCAAGTCTCTGTTACAACATTAGGGTTTGAGAAATCTGAGCTTGAGGGCCCACTCTCAACATTTTCTTTAGATTCATTGTTGGTTTAGTGAATTCTAGCATCTCTTTTTTTATAAGTGGTGCTATAGGATAAATCATGTCCAAAGGTTCAGTTTCTACATCAAGAAAAGCCACAGGGATGTTGGTTATGTTCTGTTCTTTGAGTAACTCCAAGATGACATGATGTGGGATTTTTCTTGGGTTCAAGCTTAGGTCTCCTTAAGGAATTTTGTTTTGAAGAAAATAGAGAGTTACCTATGTATGTTATATAACATAGACATAGCAAAATCTTGGAAAGAGCCCAAAAACCTTCTGAAATTTAATAAGGAAAAAGTTATAGTAGAGGGAGACATTTAAACATAAAATAATTGATCCCAAAAAATTTGAAAGACTCCTAAGATAAGGAAGAGGCGAATGTAGTTTCCATTTAAGAGGTCCACCTTTTATAGAAATCGAATCATGAAGGTCTTCCAATATCCCTTTCAAATTCTAATTTATCTCTTTGCCTCTTAGGTTGCTATTAGCTAGGTTGAAAAACAAAACTAGGCACAAGCCTAAATTCATCATCAAAACCTCGTATTTACTAGACTCCAAGGCTCAATAAACTATTTGCATGTTGATATCCAAAGTCTTGTTTCTAATCAACTTTTTTGGAATCACATTACTTTCTTATCTAGTTAGATTTTTAGATGATGGTGCCAATGACAAAATTAAAGTACCAAACAAAAATATTAGAGCTAAATTTAGATCTAAACAAAGAGTATAGTTAGCGATAATGTAGATTTCAAAGCATAAAGTAAATAGCAATGGAGCCAAAACACTTCCAAAATCTCCTATATGTTCGCTTACACCCCCTCGAGTTACTCCTCTTAATATCACATACCAGTAAAGAAATCAAGAAGGGGAGGAAATACAAACTTGTCTATGGGGGGAGAAAGATCAGCCTCAACTGGTGTAGTATTTTCTTCATCATCATCATTCAGAAGTGTCACTATAACATTTTACATTTCATCAATAAGACCTATTAAATCCATACGAACTAGCTCAAGTAATTTGGTGTTGCTTTAGTGTTGCAATACTTGGTGAACATTCCTTTGTTGTTTGACTTGTTAACATGGCCTGTACATTCTACATTTTCTTGGTTAGATTCATCTCATTTTTAGTCTTATTCCGTAATTAGCCTTTGTCACAGTAACCCAAAACTTTTATTGTTTTCATGTTGAGAGACCTATGACGAATTGCATTTTAAGTCTTCCTTTTTAACCAAAATTTTCTTGGCTTTGTTGCAAGTGTTTCCATTGTCCATTGTCATTGACCTTCCTCTTATGAGATGCTGCAATAGAGTGTAATATCTAAATATTGTATGTCTAGCTTTAACACAGAAATAGCATATCATTGATTCCTTTAGGTCCTCCTATTTTCTATAGGAGTGGTGTTGCAACATGAAAAGAACTACACTCGTGGATTTGTGATGTTGCATCATAGGAAGAACATTTAGGCTGTGGTTTTAATGTTGCAACAATATCATTGTCATCATTGTTCACTGTTTCTTTGATAGATTTTATATCATCTTTTATAGGTTGCACAAGGGTTGCATCTCTTATGTAGCCAATCTCATAATGATCTGTGACATACTTCTCAATCAACAACACGCCATCTAATTTTTCCTTGCCTTTATTTAACTAGCTAAAGATAGCTTCAACTTCATCAAATTTCAAGAGGGCATTATGGTACAACTTTATTTAGCTTTTTATTTTCATTTTATGTTCTAACAAAACTATCTCTAGTCCTACGATAACTTCTTCCAAGTTTGACTTTTCATCGTTTAATTTGTTGTTGGTCTTCTTTAACTCTACAATTTCACCTCCCAGGAGTTTTATACAACCTCACTTAAGCTGTTGTACTTTCGATAACTTGGGTTCCCAATTGGGCAAAATTCTACAACAAGTCCTCATTTCTAAAGTCAATACCTAACCCCACAAGGTTCTTACCCTTTCATCAAAGTGACTGCTCATTTTTAAGATTCCAAAACCTTAACTCAATTTCCAACATAAAATGGTGTACAAACAACATCTTTCAAAGGCACATAAGTTTAGCACTCAAAGCTTACTGAGTTGGTCAACAATGGCCTTTCAGGACTTCAACAAATTGTGCATTCATACTCTTTAGGCTTGGATGCTACATTTCTCAATTTTTTAGCATATGTAGAAGTCCCTCCAATAACTTTCCACTAAATTGGGATTTTTCAATTTTGCCAAAATTCTTTTGATTTGGTCATTTCTGTACTTTCGATGTTGTGTTGATTTGATATAACATGAAATTGACTTTCCTTCTATAGTGCAAATTTTTCTAGTCCAAATCCTTTAGATTATGTGAAAATAATTTTGCCAAATCATTCATGATTTGATTTGATATATCGCACAAAATCTCCCATTATATCAGGGTCAAATCTTCCTTCTTTACTTGATCTTCAAATCCCTTAATATTAGAGAAGTAAATATCTTCATAATCTCTAACTGATTTGGTATTGTTTGACTTTAAGCTTTGTTTGTTCTAAGGGCCATGCTTAATTTTATTAGAAATTGAAAACATGTCACGACAAATGATAAGCTAGAATTTTTTTCACTTTTTAGTCACATCCTATGCAAAAAAAATATCTTGTCACTTTATATAACCATTAATAATTTTTGCATTAGTCAAATTTCTTATAAGATTGTGACATTTGAGTCTTATTTTGTTGCAAAGTCCAAGTTCAGGTGCAACATTTCTAAAAAGCATTATAAGACAACTCCTTTTTCAACTTCAATTTATGTGAAGATAGACTACTTAGAGTGTGAGAGTTTGAAAACTCTACTTGATAAAAATAGTTGTTGTCAGTTCGGGTGCAACATTTCTAAAAAGCATTATAAGACAACTCTTTTTTCAACGTCAATTTATGTGAAGATAGACCACTTAGAGTGTGAGAGTTTGAAAACTCTACTTGATAAAGATAGTTGTTGTCATTCTCAAGGGTTAGCATAAATCCTTTCTTCACATAAAGCTCTAACACACAACAAAAATGCCCAACATGCTCATTAGACTTTCTCAACACAATGAAATAATTAGATTAACTTTTTATTGATCTTATCACCATGTATGCTTTTTTGAAGTTGTAATGGCTCTTTATGAACATGTAGTTGACATTATTAGCATGGCAAACTGTATTCAGAAAAACAAAATCAATGGATGGGTAAAGTGATTATTCACCTTCCCCAAGGCATCATAGAGTTTGGTAATTCTATAAAATCACCTTCAATGGTATGTTCCATCTCACTACCGACTCTGAGTAAAATTGCACAGAAATTTCATCTTGAATAGAATTCATATTCCGTTGAAAATGAATTTATTTGGACATCACTCCAAAATGGATGCTGGTAGAATTTGTTGCCCAATTAATCATCCGATCACGATCAATACTACTTGATAGAAATCTTCGCCAAGAAACTAATTTTTCCACCAAAAGTCATATCATTTTTCATTATATCTTGTAAAGATTTATTTAGAGATTTAAAAGCATAACGATTTGTAATTTGTGTTTTATCTCACACCACATTAGTAGAATGTCTAATCAACTTAGAAAGATCTTTTTTCATTGATTTTACAAGAACTATTTGATGTTGGTCTAAGAGAAATTTTTGAAAGCGAATGTACAAAAAAGTTGCTAGCATCTATAATAATGTGGTCATTTCTTCTTAAATGAGCTAGTATAGCATAATATAAAAATGTATTATCAGTTCTTCCCAACCCATCAATAAAAGATTTTGATGGTTAATTGTGCAATATATCTCCATAGTTGTATCAAATGAATATTTTTTTTATAAAGATTCAACATTTGGATGGATCTCAAATCTTCGTCACTGATATGAACGAACAACTTTCCTTGGACTATTTTAAAATGTGTTCGTTAGTTAAGGCATCACTAATAGCTGGTTAATCAAATTTATGCAATTTTCTTTATCTTGGTGTGACAACTTCATCCACTTAACTTCGAATCCCTAAAGAATAACATAAGATATAGCATTTATTTTTTCATTAAATCGGTGGGATGGATTTGAAGCAATGCATATAAAAATTTCAGTTTGTTTTGTTTTATTCACGCGGTACGAGAGGCCCAGCAACACCAGTGGCTGGGACATATCATAAATGCCACGATTGTGATAAGACAAGTCTGACAAAGTTCACGTGGAGTCTGTGACCATGAATGGATATGTTTGTTTGTTGTATTATAAATTATCGTTACTATTTAAAAATTTTATAAATTAAATATTTTATTATATAAATTATATTTAAATTTAAATTGAAAATTCTTTTTATTTTTCTTACTTCTTAATAGTAATTAATAATTTTTTAATTATTATATTTATTCACAATTAATTAATATTATTACTATAATTTTTTTACTTATATTTATTTTTTATTATTATATAAATCTACATATTGTTACATTATTTAATTACTACTATATATTAAATATATATAAAAATAATTTTTTTATTTATTTAAATTTTATAAATTAAACATAATTTTTATCTCCATTTAAATTTCACACTTAAATTTACACATTTCTCATCCCCAATCCAATTGTAGCCACTGATTTTGAAATTTGGTTGCTTATTTGACGTTTCTATATTTGGATGTATACTAAATTATTTAATTATAGGAAAAAAATCTAGCTACTCGTTCTGGTCAAACTTGAACGAAGTGACAGGTGGATTTTTATGATGTCATTAAAATTGGTTTGCACTTCAAAAATTTGAGAAAAAAATAAGTGTAATTGTATCACCAGATAATCAGATAAAATTAGGTTTAAACTAGAGATTTTTGTTTAATTATGAATTATTGTTACTATTGCAATTTCCCTTATACAAGATGGCGAACATATAATTTTATTGGGTCTGGAGACATACGGCAGAGGTTCTTTTCAATTTTCTTTTTCTCCTCAGATACAAATTCTTGAACTTCCTTTTTCATTTCATTTTGTTTTATTTTATTTAATTAGCCTAATGCAGCCTACTTCTCTCTCTCTTCCAATTTTGAAAGGTCTTAATATATTCTAGTACTGCACACTCGTGATGAAAAAATTATTCTATATATAAAATTATATATATAAACTATATATTCAAGGGAATTTATTTATTATTAATTATATTGAAAAATAATAACTTAACCATGAGAGAGAGAGAGAGATGAGTAGATAGATTTTTTAATAGTTTTAACCCCCATTTTTATTAAAAAATATTTATACCCACTTTGACAGATATGATATATTACTAACTAACATGAGTGAAAATTTGTTACAAAAGGGGCTTCACTCACAATGACATCGAAAAGCATTTGGATTGTGATTATTATAAAAGTTTGGGAGAATATTGCATTAAAATATATGCATGTAAAAGAAATGTACTCTAAATATTTTTTTTAAAATAATATTTTTCCTTATCTATACTGTACTACTAAAACTTTAAGGCTAATTTAATTGTACATTGTAGATTAATAAACATTGTTCTTGATTAAAAAGATCAAGTACGCTCGAATATAATTACTAACAAACCATTATTTTTTTTCTATATTATATTACTTCTATATCACTATAAAAACGATATATTTTTTTATACACGATGTTAAATTACACCATTATCCTTAGTTAAAAATTTTCAGTTTTCTATCCATTCCTTTCTTTTTAAAAAAAACTTATATGTGTTATTTCTGTAATTTTCTCTTTTTCCAAATTTTCTTATCATTCTTTATTTTTCTTATTTTAAATATGTTTATACATTTAACTTTAAGAATATGTATTTTTATTATTTAAGATATAAAACTTTTTAGTCTATAAATAAATTTACATACACACACAATATGCAATTTTACTAGACCTTATAATATTTCTAGATTTTCACGTGTTGAACTACACAATTTTCATCCCTCAATGCTTCCAAAGAATGCCTATTTAATCGGATGAGACGCCATACCTAAACCACCAGTGGTGGACTAATCTCTTCAAAAAAAAAAAAAAAATGATTTTATTTAGTCAAAAAACGACAATGGTGAAATAATTGAGTCTGAAAGATAGCTTTCTTTTTAATTTTTTTCAATAGAAATGAATAATTTAATTGGTATGTGCGAAATATGAATTAATTAATAATTATACTCTTGTCTTTTGTGCATAGCTATGTATACTTCTCTAAATCGACTGAAAATGAAATTTTGAGCATATTGAAACCTCCCAAAAAAGTTTTGGCACAATATTCAGAATAATGGATATTGAAAACTTTTCACTTTAATTTCAATAAGGGGATCCGGCATATTGTATCAGACTATTTTCCTTATTTTTTAAGTTCTTTTTCATCATTATCTTTTTTTATTTCATGTTTCTTTCTTTATTAATTTCACATTTCTTCTTAATAAATTCCTTATTTTTCCAAGGACAAAACATAAGCACTAAAAATAAAGCATAAAAAATAGTAAAATTTTGTCAAAATCAATTTGATAAAATCTTGTATTGAATTGAAAATTTTTAATGTGACTATGGAAGCCTAACATAAAAAAGATAACAGTGCAACTTAAACTTTAGTGAATTCCACCCAAACATAAACAAATTTGAAGAACTTAAGAATGGCCACCACCAACACGTTTAGTTGGTTGATATATCAAAAATCATTTAAAGCCGTTTTAGAATGATTCGATTTGAATTTGATCTCACAAAAATTGACAACAAACTCAATTACAAGAAAAATAACGTAGAAAGAATAATTCTATTGTTCGATAAGCAAAGTTTAAAATATGTCAAAGAGTTATATTTAGAGTGCTAATACCTGGCCAAATATTCCCAAAATTGTGTAAAGATAATTTAGAAAGAGTCCTACTTTAACAATGAAAGAAATCTCTTAATTTTGGTAACTTTTAATTATCCTTGTTTGTGTTGCCATCAACTGGGGATGGCTCTGATTAGTTTAAGATATTCTAGATTGATTTAGTTTACTTGTGATATATCTTGGCTTCTCTACAATGTCAATCCAACATTGGTTTAACGGATTTCTCTCTCGTCAAATTGTAATTAGAGGATGTTATTCCACAAATTTCAATTAGCCCTTGAGCAATCGATCCGAAAGCCCTATTGTTGTAATTAAAGAGGCACATAATCTAGGCTCGATCAATTGCCCCATCTCGCATTGATCTGTTGTGGCAACGATTGATTTGGATTGGCTCTATAGCAATCCGTTTACTTCAAATTTACTATCTCCTATTAGTGTACACTCTCTAATGTCAATAGATAGTAAGAAATATTGATTGTATATGTAAACCTTTCATTCATTAATAAAATATTAATATCTATTATATCAATATTATGATAGTTTTACATACATGTAAAGGCTTAAAGAGTCGGTACGTAATCACTAACACTTATACAGAATAGTTTAGAGTTAGAGCCTTACAAATGAATTTGTAGAGCTATAGGAAGGGCTTGTTCGCATTTTAACCATGTGGATGAACTAGAGATTGGGGTTTGAGGGTTATGATTTTAAGGATTATGAGTTCTCTCAAATTGGAATACGATTCTAATAGGTATAATTTAATCACTTTCTTGTATGAATGGTTTTACGTGTGCTATATGATGAAAATGGAATAGGTTTGGATTATTATCTTTCGATGTGTATTCTGTAATGGTTTATGTTTCAAAGTTTGAAAAACCATCTCAAACTCATTGAAATCCAATTGTGGTATCAGAGCTATTATTTTCCTCATATAACAATGAAGTTTAATAATTTTTATATGATTTGTGGTAGTTTTTGTTTGAAAAATTAATATAAACATATTTTGAACATTTGTTTATTTTTGTAGCATCGCTTTTCTTGTGTTTTTTGAATTGAGAAAAAGCAAGAGAAATTGAAACTTGAGAGGTTAAGATTTGTTTCAGCACCATTGTGCAACCGCATGCTAACCTCATGAAGGAAGGTTTATTAGATGCAGTCACCCTGCAACTGCATGACAACTTCATTTAACCACATGACAACAGCATGACAATAGCATGATGATTGGATGACAACTGCATTAGAGAAATGTTCTCTGATGTGGTTCCTTATGTGACCGCACAAAGGTTAGTAAGGTTTGTTTTGATGCTTTTTCTCCATTATAAAACATTGGAAAAGGGGTTTTTTTTTTTTTTTTTACAAACAATAACATAAGCATGAGATGCGTGAGTCATAGAAAAAGTCATTTAATGGATCTATTGAAATATATATGTGATGTATAATTATTTGAATGGATGTTATGGATGGATTATGAACTTAGGACACTGGTGGATATGAAAGTCATTTTGATTCATTTTCCATGGATGTATAATTATTTTTTATAAGTTGTAAGAGCTCAAACCCAAATTTTGTATTTTACATAGAATAGAAGTTATATCTCAGTAGTATGCCACATGCAAATGTAACATAGAATATATCAAAAGTTGATGTTCATGCAGAGACCAAGAATTAGTGTCGATCAAAGTTCTATGGTGTGGTAAACCCATGAAGGAAGTATGAAGTCTAAGACAAAGAGAAGACCATTGATATCTCCAATTGAATCTAAAAGTTTATAATCCTTCATGTTATTTATTTACATATTGTATATGATGCAATGTATGGGATATGCATATAAAATTGGATAATTTGGATTAAGTTGCTACAGTGAAATCATTTTGTTGTGGCTCTCCACCGAGCCAGAAGTTCTAAGTGTAGTCTTAGTGCGTAACATCATCACATTGTGGGTTACAATGTGACAATGCATTTTGGGCTTTGGGTATAGTAGATGCAACATTCAAGGGATAATTTACCTTAAGAATTAAAAGGGGTGAGTTGTCAGTTGGTCGATATGATTTAAATGGACTTGCATTGCCAAGAACTGTACGGCTGAAGTAAAATATTGGAGTGCACATGAAATGCATTGGCAAGAGTTATTATTTATTAGGTTTGGTAAGCTAAGAACTATATATATGAGGTATGCTATGTTTAACGGAGACCCAAATCACCAGTTAGGAAATTTTCTAAAAGGAATTTTCATTATCTATCTAAGGGAGTGTTGGATTTGAAAATCTAGTTGGAGGCCACCTGATTTAAAGTTCATAATCATGTGGATACATATTTTATAACCAAACTAAGTAATCTTTCTTATTTTTCTACTAGTTATATCATCTCAAATAATGTTTATGCTTCCTAATAAATTGATTCAGACTATAATGTTGATTGGGACAAAAATAGTTGATTGATTTCAAAATTTGAGAAGAGATCTCGTTCTTGAAAATTGGTAGAACCTTGAAAAGAGGCTGTCCTTAAGGAATCTAACTTCTTAGTTAGTGAGACTAATGAGGCAAGACTAAGAGAGACATGAGATCCAATGCTCACATTGGCAGAGGAAAGAGCATTCGGCGCAACAAGTATAGGCATTGGAAGGGGAATTATTCCAGAAGCCTCAATGGTCATAAAGATGGCACTAAAGGCGAGGAATTCTATATTTATGAAATATCCTATTCTATTAGTGTGTTTTCTACATCTAAAATTTGGGATTCGGGTGCATCTTCTCAAATTTGAACTTCGAAGTAAGATTTGATCAAGAGTGGATCACTTGAAATGCAAGAAATGGTAATTAAGATTGGCAGTGGGGTAAGTGTCGCAACCATTACAATAGGCATTGTTTTCGTTAAGCTATCATTTAATCATATTTTAGGCCTAAGATATTGTCTCTTGTTGCCAAATAGTTTAAAGAATATTGTCTTTATGTTGTCAAATGGGCTAAAGAATAATTGTTTGGCATTGCCTTATAGGTAAATGCCCTTTGTTACCTTAGTCTGGATGATAAAGTTACAATGAATGGCAATTGCAATAAACGTACAAGAAATGGTTTAAATCCAAAGCAATTGTGCTCGGCCTGTCAATAGGTAGGGTTTTGCCTTATCCATATCTATGAAATGTAATCAATACCCAAGCTCATATCCAATATAAAGGGTGATGCTCAAGCCCATGGTGATACCCAATTTTCTTAGTAGAATAGGTCATACCCCTCAACACCCATGGGTATATAAAGAGTGATGCTCGAGCCCATAGTGACACCCAATTTTCTTAGTAGAATAGGTCATACCCAATTTAAAATATTTTTTGCATTAATGTGCGTAATGAATCTTTATTCATTTAGGTATTAATCATAAGGTTTACATTTTCTGAACATTATCCTATAACATTGCCAATTTATCACACCCACAAATCAAACTGCAACAAGCAGGTTTTTTTTTCTTGTCATCTTGTATACATGATGATTAATTATTTAGAGGTTGAGTACCCATCAAATAAGTCTAGTCATTCGGGGACCAAGGACATCACCACTAATTCTTTCCATTATTGCTTGTGAGCTTAGTCTAATTTATTAAAGTTCAAATAGCATTGTTTCATATTTTAGTAAATAAAATATAATTTTAAAAAAATATATTTAATTTAGTCAACTTTTTAATTTTTAATCAACTATTAAATAAGATATATTTTAAAAATATAGCTACAATTAAAAATAAAAAATTAAGAAAAAAATTTAGCATGTTTGATATGATCACACAAATATGTAGTAAAAATATCTATGAGTATTTTTGTAGATATTAAGTTTAAGAAAAAATAGATACTACATCATTAAAAATACCTTTTAATACCAAATGGGCACAAATAGGGTATATATACCCATAGGTGTTAAGGGGTATGACCTATTCTACTAAAAAAATTGGGTATAACTAAAGGCTTGAGCATCACCCTTTATATTGGATATGAGCTTGGGTAGTGATTACATTTCATATACATGGATAAGGCAAAACCCTACCTATTGACAGGCCTAGCACAATTGCTTTGAATTTAAACAATTTCTTATACGTTTATTGCAAATGGCATTCATTGTAACTTTATCATCCAGACTAAGATAACAAGGGGCATTTACCTATAAAGCAATGCCAAACAATTATTGTCTCTTGTTGCCAAATGGTTTAAAGAATATTGTCTTTATGTTGTCAAATAGGCTAAAGAATAATTATTTGGCATTGCCTTATAAGTAAATGCCCTTTGTTACCTTAGTCTGGATGATAAAGTTACAATGAACGCCATTCGCAATAAACGTACAAGAAATGGTTTAAATTCAAAGCAATTGTGCTAGGCCTGTCAATAGGTAGGGTTTTGCCTTATCCATGTCTATAAAATGTAATCAATACCCAATCTCATATCCAATATAAAGGGTGATGCTCAAGCCCATAGTGATACCCAATTTTTTTAGTAGAATAGGTCATACCCCTTAACACCCATGGGTATATATACCTTATTTGTGCCCATTTGGTATTAAAAGGTATTTTTAATGATGTAGTATCTATTTTTTCTTAAACTTAATATCTACAAAAATACTCATAGATATTTTTACCACATATTTGTGTGATCATATCAAACATGCTAAATTTTTTTCTTAATTTTTTATTTTTAATTGTAGCTATATTTTTAAAATATATCTTATTTAATAGTTGATTAAAAATTAAAAAGTTGACTAAATTAAATATATTTTTTTAAAATTATATTTTATTTACTAAAATATGAAACAATGCTATTTGAACTTTAATAAATTAGACTAAGCTCACAAGCAATAATGGAAAGAATTAGTGGTGATGTCCTTGGTCCCCGAATGACTAGACTTATTTGACGGGTACTCAACCTCTAAATAATTAATCATTATGTATACAAGATGACAAGAAAAAAAAACCTGCTTGTTGCAGTTTGATTTGTGGGTGTGATAAAATGGCAATATTATAGGATAATGTTCAGAAAATGTAAACCTTATGATTAATACCCAAATGAATAAAGAGTCATTACGTACATTAATGCAAAAAATATTTTAAATATTTTAGAGAGTTTGATGAGATTGACTTCAAGTAGGTCATCAAATATCCCCGAGATATCTGAGTTAATAAAAGGGTAGCTTTTAGCTTGCATCTCCTTGAAAGATAACTTTGTAGGCTTTAGAGGAGTTTCCCTATTCTTTACCAACTTATTTTTTCCTTGTGTTTGGACAAATTTAGCGTGTACTGCCATAGATTCTTTATTTGACATTTCAGTGGAAAATTTACCCCTTCTGTACTTTTTATCTTGAAACTCTTGAACAAGAGCACCGTTAACTCCACTAGAAGTCCTGCTCAACTCCATATTGTGAGCACATATGGCCAACTCTTCAAATGTTTAGGGCTGAATCCTTTGAAGAATGTATCTTAGACCCCAATACATTCTTTGGATGCACATTTCAATTGTAGAAATCTCTGAAAGTTTATCTTTGCAATTCAGACTTAGATTTCTCTAACGATTGAAATCGATGATAGGCTCATCCTTTCAGTTACGAGTGCTTGTAAGTTCGATCATAGTGGCAGTCTTTCAGGTACTATAGAATCAATTAAGGAACTATTGTTCCAATTACTCTCAACTGTCAATGGACCCAAGCTCCAGATTCGTATACCAGTCAAAAACATTTTCTTTTAATGTTCAAATAAACTGCCTAACAAACTGATCACGATAAGTGCCAACATCATTGTACATTTCAATGAAGTGGACGACATATTGTTTTGGCTTTCCTTTGCCATCAAATTATTGGAATTTAGGTGGTTGGTAGCTTGTTGGCATCTTCAAGCTGTCAATCCTTGCAGAGTAAGGTTTGGAGTATGTTAATGTTGATTTGACGCCTTTATCAAGCTTGCTTTTGATGGTCCCTTTAATAAAATTTTTCAATTGATTAATTGGGATCAAACCATTAGAGGAAATTTGAAGCTCCTCGACTGCAGGCTTCTTCTTGTCATCGACTGGCTGCTTGCCAGATATCTCGGCCTTATCATGAATTTTGGGTGCTTTCTTCACAACTCTACTGTTATCAGTATTGTTTAACTTCTTCATAAACTTAGAAATTTTCGAGTATTACTTCTAGACATGCTTGGCAAGCCCTTCGATAACTTTAGTCAATACAATAATTGAAAACATTGTGGGCCGTTAATTAATTGAAATTAAATTAAAAAGCAAGACACAAATGGAGTTATTTATTTTTGATCATGTTTGTTAATAATGTGATTATTAACTAGGAATATGATAGCCTTTAATTTGATTAATGAGATTAATTATGTTGAAAGATATAATTTCATTACACCTAAATTATTAATAGATATTAATAATTAAGAGGTTACACAACCTTTAATTATTAATCTCTATTAATAATTAAAAGGTATGGACTATAATTATTAATAAAGATTAATAATTAAAAGTACATGGGTTAGAAATTGTTAAAGGTCTATATATTAAGCCCAAAGAGCTTATCACTAGTAAGTCTTAGTGTCTTAACTATATATACATGTTTAGAAGAGTTCTGATCATGATAAAATCAGCAAAATTCGAATATATACATGTTTAGAAGAGTTCTGATCATGATAAAATCAGCAAAATTCGAATATATACATGTTTAGAAGAGTTCTGATCATGATAAAATCAGAA
The DNA here is from genome assembly GCA_019155195.1 of Avicennia marina. Lineage (NCBI taxonomy): Eukaryota > Viridiplantae > Streptophyta > Magnoliopsida > Lamiales > Acanthaceae > Avicennia > Avicennia marina. The sequence goes on from CM032763.1 coordinate 4,412,824, forward strand.
AAATTCATGTACCTCCTATCAAGCGAAATGAAAGAAAGTTTTAACTACCTTCTTACTATCTTCTTGTCACCAGAAGCCTTTTAGTCTAAAGATGTTTGAGTAAGAGCCTTGTAAAAGGGATTTTGTGAGGTTTAGAAGGCTCTCATCAATATTATAACTATGTGAACAAATTATAGGTTGGGTTCGAGAGCCACAATTTGATAATCACAAGTGCACCAATTGAGATACAATTCCAAAAAGCACATTTTTTACATATTTTTTCGATGCTTTTCAGTTAATACATGTTTTATGGAAAAAGTGAAATGGGTTTAATATGTTATTCTACTGCATATATGCTTTAGTTTAATGGTTTTAAAATTCTAAAATAAGACCCTAAATTTATTGAAGCCCAATAGTAGAAAGATAAGATTATTGGTCCATTGGGAGAAAAACTCTATTCGACTTGTGAACCTTTCATTTAATGGACATGTTAAAAATGTCACTAAAGTGTTGGAGTTAGTTGACAACAACGATAGTAAGCTGTTTAATGAAATGGCTAGGGGAGGAAACTACTGCATCGTACATTTACTGATGATTATTTTACATATGGTTATGTATACTTGATGAAGTATAAGTATGAATTCTTTAACATATTCATAGAATTCAAACCATAAGTAGAAAAGCAAACTAGCAAGCATGCCATGTGATTAGATCATGGTGTTGAGTTGAGTTTGCTAAATTCTTCAAAGAAAATTGCATTTTATGACAATTATCACTACTAGCAATGATTGAATCCATTTAAATACTTCGTGCAATAGCCAAATCCATTTGGATACTTTTTATATTTTCTAAAAAGTATATAGCTAAAAAAATTATTTTTAAATAATAATAAGATTTTATATTTTTAATTTGGAAAATATAAATTTCTTGAAATTTTAACTTCCAAATTTGCATTTTTTATCATCAAGAATCTTATATTTTTGAGAAAATATTTAGGTATACCCTTTATATTTTTTGGTTTATATGTTAACATTTATTTTTATATTATTTTAAAAATATTTTTAAAAATTTTATATATTTTTGAAAAATATTATAATTACTTTATCGGAAGATATTTAGAATTAATATTATTTTAAATTTATTAAATTGAAAATTTTATTTTACAACATATTAATATTAAAATATTTATTATTTCTCAGAAAATATATTTAGAATAAATAAGAAACTTTGAATTTTATAATTTTTTGAAAATTGAAATATTTCTATCTTCATGTTTAGGAAATTTGAAGTTCATTTTTATGGGTTAGAAAACAAATTTTCTATGCACATTTATAATAAATTTTAAAAATTATTTTTATTTTAAATTATATATTAAAAAAATTTATTTTATTATTTTACATTTTTCATTTTTCAATTATTTGAAAATTATTAGTTTTGCTTTTATTTTTATATATTTTATGGAAATATTTAGATATATTTTTAGTCTTTTTTAGTTTATATGTGTGCAAATACAAATATTTATTCTAACATTTTTTCATAAAATTTAAATTTTAGAATTTTTAAAAAGAATATTATAATATGTATTCCGAAGGATAATATGATTTCATCTTTTATGAATTTTATTAAATCAATATTTTATGTTACAATTATAATTCATAAAAATATTTTTATATTTTTCTAGTAACATAGTCAGAAAATATTCTAAATTTTTAATTTTATTTTTTTAGTAAATATAAATCTTTACATTTAATTTTATAGAAAATTCAAAATTTATAAGGAAGAAAATAAATTTCTATGCACTTTAGAGAATAAATTTGAAAATAAATATTTCTATATTTTAAAAGTATTTTTTAATAAATATTTTTTATTTTTATTTTTTATGTTTATATACTGTATAATTTTTATAACATAGGCATATCTCTAACTTTTATTTTTATACAATTAAATATTTTATAATATAAAATTAACTCGTAAACTTTAAAATTTATTCTATAAGAGCATAGAAAATTTATTTACTAACCCATAGAAATAAATTTCAAAATTTCAAATTTCCTAAAAGTGCAAAAATGGAGATTTCTATTTTATAAACATTATAAAATTCAAAAAAATTTATTTATTCCAAATATATTATATGAAAAATAAAATATATATTTTATGGATTATATGCAATAAAATAAAATTTTAAATTTATTAAAATTTTGAAATATTATAAACATATATAAAGAAATTCGAAATATATTTTTTGAAACATATAAAATATTAAAAAATATATGGTATATCTAAATATTTTCTCAAAAAAATTAGAAATTTAAAATTTCAAGAAAATTTATATTTTCAAGAATGTAAAATATAAAAATTTATTAATTTTATAAACTTTAAAAATTTTAAGCTACATACTTTCGAGAAAATATAAAATATTTTATATTTTTTGGAAATAATTTATTTTTAAATTTGGTTTTGTATTTTATTTATTTAAAATATTTTCGAAGAGCCCTCCAAATGGTTTTGGAAGGAACCGGGTTAAAACAGATTTTTCATGTACGGAAGCCGGGTTAACTGATGAGAGGTATATATAATTTTTAAAATTTGAAAGATTTTTTTATAACTAATCTAAATTTTAAGAAAAAGTGCTATAATTATCCAAAATAAAATACTTTATCATACCATATTGTCTTGGTGGAGATGTCCTGCAACCTCCAAAATCTTTGTTTAATGTGAAATGTTAAAGTGCAGTTGGAAGAGTGTAATGAAGTTTCACCTAATCGTTTGATGGCGAGCTTCCGGGCTCACATTGATTGATATTTACACGTATGACAATAATGCCAATAAATTACTATGAAGCATTATAATATGGTTTGTGGAATACAACATACAAGTCTACAACATTAACATTAACATTAAAAAGTTTTGCCGCCACAATTTCTATTGTCCAATTAAGTTGAAATATTTATGTTCTCTTTCATTAAAAAAAATTAGAATACTTCTCCATTTCAAACATGTACGCAATTATCTATTACTTATAAAATTCGCGCATTCTGTGCGTGTAAAAATTTATGTATAAATTATGAAGTTAAATAGATACAAAATTATTTAAAAAGTATAAAAAAATTTCTAAATAGAAAATAAAAAATTTTCTTTGAACAACCAAAAAGACTTATTGAAATAATAATATAGTATACATAGAAAAAAGTAGCATTTGTAGTTGAATACTTGAATATGTATAGTCACTCAATTAATGGCAATGAAGTAAATTTGTTAATTAAGGGCAATTTTGTAAATTTTTAATATGCAACCAAATTAGCCTCCAACTCTTTATAATATATTAAAGATTATTCATAGTATTTGAATTTTTGCGACACAACCTTGGGTTATATTGATGTGGACAAAACTCCTGTATAATAAAAATAAAATGTTTACAAAATTAAATAATTTGGATCAAATACAATATGAGGTTTGATTATTATGTAATCCTAATCCTCTAATTCTACCTTTGATTTTGGAGGGTTTGACTATCTTCTGGAATGATCTACTAATTTGATTTTCCTTAAAGTTGACTTGATCATCAGAAAATGTTAATTTGTAGGGTTTGACAATAAGCATGAGATCAAAAGTTGAATTTGGAGAAATATTGCAATAAACGCTTTGAATTTTGCCTAAAACACTATAGAACTTTTTTCAAGAACACAATTTGATGTTTAAGCAACTTTAAAGAGAAACTTCACTTTGATCTCCATTGAAACTTGCTTAACCTTCAAATAACGTTTATTCACAATCTTAGCACCACTTTTGCGAATCAAACACTAATATCTAGAGGATCTCCATGAAGAACACTTTAAATTTAGAGACGCACTTGATTGATCTTATTTGATCAGTGAAGAAACTTCTAAAGAAAATTTAGATTCATTCACTTGACTGCCTTTTTGCTTGTCTCAAGTTGTGCCTCTTCTAGTCATTCTCAATTGTGTGAAAGAGACAACGAGAAGACCAACTTATTTATAGTGGTACAAGAGTTAGTTTTGTCGTATTTGTCTGAAGACGTGACACAAATTTTGGGTTAGAAATCTTTGAAATGGAATTATTTTTTTCCTTTGACCATCATATTTAATCTGATATAGTTTTATTTTTCAAATGCTAATATTTATGTTTCATAATATGGAGAGATTTGATTTAACTATCAAATTAGCAAGATCTAATACTTGACACAATTTGATTGTCCATAATTATTTATATTAAACTATCAATTATTTATTGTATGAATTTTATTTAATTAAATTACCAATTTATTTTTTTTATATTTGATATAAATAAATTCCATGTGTCATGTTTTTATTGGGCATGAAATTTACATTTTTTCAAATACCCCCTCAAAAATTATTCACGGTAATTTATGTTGACTGAACAAGTCTCAATATTTGTTCTTGAATTGGACTTTGGAAGCATTAGTGGACCATCAATCGAGTGATCCTCCATTTAAGAGCCCACAATGTTTCATTTCAATCCACATCCCACATGGATTAGGCCTCCTCTTCAAAGCAGAATTCTTAAAGCCAACCTCGATCAAGCAATTAGACCGGTTGAACGACAGCGGGTCCAAAAAATGGGCAGATTTATGCCAAACAATCAGGATTGAAACCTACTTCATTTATCAAAAACCCGAATAAACTGGTGGTCCAACTAGAAAACCGGTCGAACTGGTTGTAGGTCAATCAACCCGAACGGTTCGGTGCAAATATACAAACTCTAAGTGTAAATCCCAGTTTTATTCACACTTTTCAGACCTATAGACTTCCCTCAGCTGCGCCTCTCATTTTTTCATCTTAGCCCATCTCAGCCATGCTCCTATCTTCATTATTTGCGTCTTCTAATCAAATCTTCAGTGATTTTTGTTTGCTATGCTATGTTTTGTATTTAGTGGTTTTAATGGCTTTTAAATGGTCTTTATCTCTCGAACTGCTGCAGTAACTCAAGGAGCAAAACCTCATCGACTAGGAGCAGGGAGATTTGCTGTTTTAGCTATTTTTAATTTCTAATCTTTATAGGGGCTAATCCATAACTTTGGACTAAGAAGTTAGAGCATTTAGAGGAATTTAATTGATTTATTTTCTGATAAGCATCATCACTTTGGATTATAACTAAATGTTTTTATTTGGATTCTGTAAATCTTTATTTTTCCAAGTTTCACAGTTATAAAATATTATCATGATGAGCACAATAATTCGTCTAATCAATTTGAAATTGATTAAAGCTCAAAAAGTCAAAAGCCACATAAGATACTTATTATGTAATTATTATAATGAATAATAATTATGTTAAGCATAATAGAAAATTTGTTTATAAAATAAATTTAAGTAGTTTTTATTCTTTATTTTTTTTTTCCCGTATTTTTTACTGCATTAAACAATATTTATGAAGCAATTATGACATTACCGATTCAACTACACTTCAACTAATAACTCTTAAACCCATGCCTCTCCGTTTTGATGAACGATACGTTCTTAAAAACACTGATTCAAGGTTGGCCCCATTCAAAATTTCCTTGGATACAAATTTCATCAATCCCGCTTTCTGCGCATTCCCCCCACGCATGCCAACCTCTTGTGCATGTAAACTTTCCATTCATGCAAACTTTGCTTGTAAGAATCATGTGGGGGCCCCCCAGGTCCATGTCTCCCTACCCATAAGAACTTTCATGTAAGACTTCTTTTCGTGCAGAGCTCACGTGGTCACTATCCTTGTTTATGAGCTGGCTAATTAATTTCCTTCCCATGCCCCTAACCTTACACTGCTGCCAGGAGTAAATTGGACGCATCAAATCAATGCTGATCTTGCTTCCATATAATTAGACCCTTCAATCCCCATAGGTGATGCAGCCGAATATTCGTGCGATCCCTGCCATGCCAAATAATCTGATGGTTTTAGGGTTTCAGAAACGAATTCGAAACATCATAAAGATTGGTTGTTGTGAAGTTGCATCAATGGAACAGTTCTAATGCTACAGAGAATGGATGAAATGTTCTAAGGGAACTGAATTGAAAATTCTTTCATTCGTTCATCCCAGTGAGCTGCGTATTGTATGTATATACAAGATTGATTCAATCAAGCAGGACTGGGAAACTACTCTGCAACTAAGCTAACCGCACTCCAGCAACCACCTTAACTAACACAACTTTAATAATTTCCATTCCACTTATCAACTAATTTTATTTCTTTGATAGGCCCCCACAAATGGAGAATAGAGGTCCGCTATTCCCATCGTGCTAAGATGAATCCTAAGAACATGTCCTAGCAATGCTTTTATAAACATTTCAGCTAGTTGCGATTGTGTACAAACATGTTTGGTCTCAATCAGTCTTGCTTGTATTTGATCACAAACTATGTGGTAGTCTAGTTCAATATTTTTGGTTTGTTCATAAAAGACGAGGTTGGAGGCAATTCGCAATGCTGCCTGATTATTACAATGTAGTCTCATTGTCCCTAGTGGCTCCACTCCTAATGCTGTAAGTACATACTTTAGCCAAGTAATTTCTACACAAGTATTAGCCATTGCCCTATATTCTACATCTACGAAGGAGCATGAGACGACGAATTGCTTCTTTGATTTCCATATATCTTGTAGTCTCCAAGACATACACAGTAACTAGCAATTATGAATCTTCAGGTATCTAGACATGCAACCCAATCTGAGTCACAAAAGGCCTTCAATTTTGTCTTACCTTTTGATGACAGATATAATCCTTGGCCATAGCTCATTTTGATATATTTTAGAACCTTGTATGCTACATTTAAATGTGCATTTATGGATACGTTGTAAGGAATGTCTGGCCTAGTAATGGTCAAATAGAGTAATCTTTCAACCATCCTCCTATATGTCATTGGATCGGTCAATATTTCACCTTGTGTCTTGCTTACTTTGCAATTTTGATCCATGGGAATCTTGATGGTTTATATCCCATAATTCTTGAATCAATAGGAAGGTCTAGGGCATATTTTCTTTGGTTTATGTGAATACCTTCACAATCTTTTTGCACTTCTATTCCCAATAAATAACTCAGTGATCCCAAGTTCTTTATTTTGAATTTCTCATTAAGGTAATCCTTCAACTCCCTCACAATTGCTGAACAATCAGTGGCTAAGATTATGTCATCTGCATATACTAGCAAGGTAGTGAAAGAGTTTTTCATTCTGAAGGTGAATAGGTTGTAATTAGCCTTACACTGGGTGAATGCAAAGCTGGTCATAGCATCACAAAAGGTTGAATTCCACTGCCTAGAGGCTTACTCTAGGCCATAAATGCTCTTGTTTAATTTGTGAACTTGATAGGGCCTTCCTTTATGGTATCCTGGAGGCTTTTCCAAGTATATCTCTTCCTCCAACTTCCCATGTAAGAAAGCATTGTTTACATAAAATTGATGCAACTCCCATCCTTTTATTGCAGCCATAGCTAGTAGACACCCTATCGTGGCCAACTTGGTCACTAGTAAAAATATTTCCTAGAAGACCACTTTCTCATTTTGTGTGTTCACTTTTGCCACTAACCTAGCTTTGTATATTTTTATACTTCTATATGAGTTGTATTATATCTTACAAACATACTTGTAGCCAATTGGAGTCTTTCCTGGAGGCACGTTTGTCAATGTCCAAGTCCCATTCTCCTATAGAGCCTTCATCTCTCTTTCAATTACCTTGCACAATTCTTCATGTCATGCTATCTCTTCAATGATTTGAGGCTCAATTTGTGATGAGATGCTGTTAACAAAAGTCTACAAATTTTGGTTCAAATGCTTAGAGGCAATGTAGTTGGATAGGGGACACTTGGTATTTAAAGATGGTTAAGAACTTGAAGTCACTGATTGAGAGGGCATCACAAAGGTAGCTCGCTGACAGTGACAATCCTTAAGAGACTTAGGTACACTCATTGTTTTGATTGATCTATGAACAAGTATGGGACTAGGAATTTCAATAGATTGATTTGTGTGATTGGTGTCTACGTTCACAGGTAAGGGAGAATGTTGTTCCATCTAAGGGTCATGGAGGGAGGAGGATGCGTCAGAAGTGAGTCTTGGCTCTTTTACTGGTTGAGGGGATTTAAGATTGGTGAGGAAGAGCTAGGGATGGCCAGAAAGTGATCTAGAAAATTAATGGTTGGTGTTAAAGTTTGATCCTGAGTTAAGGGAGTGCTTTCAGGTTTATCCTTAATTAGCTAGAAAGGAAAGATAGTTTCATGAAATGAATGGTTACGTTTGTTTTTAGTTTTTGGGTGTGTTTTTTTCTCAAAAAATGTGTAAAGGTAAGAAAAAGAAAAAGATAAATTTAAAAAATGTAATGATTTTAATATATGTTTTTTTGATTAAAAATGAAAATAAACATTACTGACATCTCTAGACACTAATAATTTGTTTTTTTCGAAGTCCAAAACTTTGTATCCTTTCATTGCTGAAGGGTACCTCAAGAAAACACATCTCCCACTCCTTGGATCAAATTGTCTTCTATCGGTTTTCCAAATGGAAGCAAAGCATAAGCATCCAAATACACTCACATTCATGCTTTGGTTTAGTTTAGAACAAGAGCTTATAAGGAGTTCTGCTTTTAAGAATTGACGTGGGTGTTTAATTGATTATATATGCAGCAATGAGGATGCAATGGTTCCAATATTCAAAGGGGTGTTTGATTGAAATCTCAAGGCTCTTACAATGTTTAGAAAGTGTTGATGTTTCCTTTCCACTATTGCTTTTAATTGAGGTGTTTCTACAGATAACCTTTGATGTACTATACTTCTTTGATAGTAGAAGTCTCCTAGGTTGAATTCAAAGCCATTATCATTTCTGACCATCCTTGCTGAAGCACCAAACTGATTTTGACTAGCTGCAAAAGTTTTCCATTAACTTTTGGGTGTCAAACTTAGTTTTAAGCAGATAAACCTAAATTGCTCTAGACTAGTCATCTACAATAGTAAGGAAGAATCAGGTGCCATCATGTGCAATTGTGCTAAAGGGCTCCCATAAGTTACAATGCATGAGTTCAAAAGTCTTGATGCACTATGACAGCTATTGGGGAAAGGTGTTCTATGCTGCTTAGCTAAAGGGCAAACATAACAATGAGTTTTATTGTTGTTGTCAAGAGAATTTCTTACAAAGGGATCACTAATCAATAATAGCCTACTATTGGATGTATGTCCTAGCCTATTATGCGATGGTTGACAAGAAATATTATGGTTTGTCTTCAAAATTTTTGTTTGATTTACAGAATGAAGGGCATGTGATAAGGATTTTTTTAAAGCATTAAGATGCCCCTTTGATCTTGAGAGATGATACAAGCCTTTACTTGTCTCACCCTTCCTAATTGTAGTCCATGTTGTGACAAAATGAGGCAACTGTATGAGTTTTAGGTCAATTTTTTTGTAAAAATTAGGTTAAAGAATGCAAGTACACACAACTTGTTAAGTAGTGTGATGGCGTTAGTAAGCTTAATAGCTCCTAGATGAGTGGCCCTGACTACTATTCCATTTGGTAGTTTTACTAGATAATCAATCTTAACTTCAATCCTTTTTGAGCAATTTCTAATCAGAAACCATGTAGTTTATGGCTCTAGTGTCCACGATCCAAGGGGTACAATTTGATCTTAACAACTCATTACATTTAGGTATTGAATCATGCAAATGCAACTCATCCCAGATAGCCTTCATCTTTCCATAGTAGGTTATACCATTATCACTCCCCTGCACAAGACTGCTAAGATTTTTCTTCAGTTGGTAAATCCTAGGGTCATTTTGTTAGGATATTCTATCTTGAAGTTCCCTCCACAACTTAGAGGCATCATCAACAAACGCCAAACTTGATTTAATCGAAGGAGAAATAGAATTCAATAGTCAGGACACTAACATATCATTACACCTTTCCCATGCTTCCATCATTTGAGGTAAGTTTCTATATCTACCATGTCACAAAGCCAATCTTGCTCTTAGCTCTCAGAGCACTTCTCATATTTCTTAATCAAGTAACCTAGTTCTTTGTGGTAATTGGTTTGGTAAGAAGTGGTGGATTGTCTCCATTGTCAATCCTATAGGGATTTGTAGGATTTGAGAAGTTAAGGCACCTATCCATGGACTATAAATTCTGAGCATCCACAGATGAGCTCGTAGCTGTATTAACATCTCATGCATTGGTAAAAACCTAGAGTTCACGTACCATTTCAAAAACGACTTTGCAATATAATAAAGCTTGTGTTTGCGGAGTTGAATCAATGGAACAGCTCTGATGCTGCAAAAAATGGATGAAATTTTCTAAGGGAACTAAATTGAAATTCTTTCATTCATTCATCCCAATGAGCTATGTGATGTGTGTGTGTGTGTGTGTGTGTGTGTGTATAAGATTGATCGATCAAGTAGAATCAGGAAACAAACTAACTAAATTTCTACAAATAGATAACTACTTTCCAGCTAAGCTAACCTCACCCCAGATTCAGGGAAAAGCATCCACCTTTAACTAATATAACTTTAATAACTTCCATTCCACCTATCAGCTAATTTTATTTCTTTAATATAGGTTATGAATAGATTCCCGAATTCTCTTTTCCTTGTTCTTACACCTTCAGGCTTTAGCTTTAGAGGAAAGGATAGAATAGTAAATTTGTGAACTCGTTCTTTCCATATACACCAGTTTTCCCTTCGCATACTCCAACCACAATTTCCATGCATGATGACCTCCCTTTCAAGTGAATTAATTGACTCTTTCCTTAATTTAGTTACCCAACAAGGAAATTTCCTCTTCACCTTTTGAATTAAGCACTATGAAGAGAGTTAAATGCAATTTATGTCCTCTAAATTTTGGATGAATTGGCTATTTCAGGCCAAAAAACCCTAAATTTGTTAGAATTGCACATGTGATTCACATGTGTCAATAGGAATTGGGGGGTTTTGGCTAAATTTACACATATGATCCCATTCAAGTGACGTGGAATGCTAACATGGAAAATTAGCAGAAAATTGATAGAAAATATAAAAAACAAGGAAAGCCAAAAATTTTAAAATGTAATTGCATATTTTCAAAAAAGTATATAGTTTAAAATTTTACATTTTATAGAATAATAAAATCTTATATTTCATATATTTTGAAAATAAAAATTTTAAGGAAATGCAAGTTTCCGAATTACTATTTTATATGCATAATTTTATTTTATTTTTGGTTAGGGTTATTTCAAATTGTTTTGGTTTATATTTTATAAAATATAAATATTTATTTTTATATTTTTATAAAACTTTTTAAAAATATTTTACATAGTTTAGAAGTATATTTCAATATTGCTCTTGGATGAAAATTTGAATTAATATTTTTAAATTTTATTAAATTTATTTTTTGTTTTAATATGCATATGATAGATACGATATATTTTTATATTTTTCAGATGATATATTTGGCATACATATTTGATATTGAAATTTATATATTCATATATATTTCATATTTTATTGGTTTATAAATATTACATCTATAAATAAATCATTGATAATTGATATTTCAAATTTTTTGGTTTATTTGATGTAAAATGCAAATATTTATGTCTTTTAGGTGATATATTTGGAAGAAACACTTGATATTGAAATTTATACTTTTATAAATTTCATTTTTTATGTCTTTTAGATGATATATTTGGAATAAATAATTTATATTGAAAGTTATATTTTTAAAAAATTTAATATTTTTATATTATTTAGATGATATATTTGGAATTAATAATTTATATTTTTATAAAAATTTCATGTTTTTTTAGTTTATAAATATTACTTATATAAATATATAATTGATATTCATATTTCATATTTTTTTGGTCTATTTGTTGTAAAATATAAATATTTATTTTTATATTTTTATACAAACCTTTTTAAGATATTGTACATATTTTATAAAATATATTGCAACATTGTTCATGGATGATATTTTGAATTAATATTCTTAAATTTTATTAAATTTTTGTTTTTATTTTTATATACATATAATACATAAAATATATCTTTGGTATTTTTCAGATGATATATCTGGAATAAATCATTGATATTGAAATTTATTTTTATATAAATTTCATATTTTTTTGGTTTTATAAATATTACTATGTAAATAAATAATTGATATTTTATATTTCATATTTTTTTGGTTTGTATGTTGTAAAATATAAATATTTATTTTTATATTTTTATAAAAATATAAAAATATTGTTTATATTTTATAAAAAATGAAAAAATTGGAAAAAAAGACATTGCTGACATGTTCAATTTTTTCCACATCAACAAATATGGCAGCCCCTAGTGTGATTAAATGGCATCATCATCACAAGTCAGTGTGCGAAGGGAATCGAACATGCCGTTTTGGCTAAAATCCCCCTAATTGTGTCAACTCATGTGAAATTCCAACGACTTTAAGGTTTTCTTGATTAAAATTGCCTTTTTAAAAAAGATTGAGTACATTTTTTCTAGTTCAAAAAAAATAAAGAACAAAATTATTAAATGGGCAATGATAAAGGACATAATTTCCATTTAATCTATAAGCCCCAACTCTCATCAACTTGTGTTTGAAGACAGGCGAGCCAATTTGTGCACGATCACCCTCTTCTATTGTGGCCAAAGCTTGAAGGGGATCCTTGAGCTTGCATGGTGTTGCTTCTTGGTACACTTCTTCTTACCTTGCTAGTTGCCCATGCATTTGAGGTAAACACTTGTCACTTTCCTTCCTTGCTCCTTCTTTGCCATCATCTTTTTTTCCCTTCTTCGTCTTTCTGATTTCTTTCCAATTTCGCCCTTTTTCTTCTCTTTTTCCATTGTCTCTTGTTTCCAAGAGGCGACCACTACTAACCAAACTAGCAAAGTGGCCAAATCCCACCTAATCTGTGTGTTGAAGATTTGATTCAAAGATTGCGGGGAGAATTATTTCCATAAAAGAGGAGTCTTGGTAGTCAAGAATATTCCAAGCAAGGTGGAAATTTTTGAAAAATGCTTATTTACCATAAAGCTTGATTCTTGAGGGCAATTTATTTATAGTAGTGATTTATTTCTTAACAATTGTTTCATTTAATTATGGTTGTTGGTAGGTGAGATTGTTACCTTGATTAGGCAGGCTAGTTTTGGAGTAGTATAAATAGAATATAAGACTTCTTGGCTACAGACAAGTAGAACACATGCAGCCTCTTTTTCATTCATTATTGTAATAGTTAAGGCTTGTTTGGTTATTCCTTTTTATGCAATAAAAGAATTTGCTTCTGCCCTCAATTTTCCTACTTAGTTAACTATTCAGCCTTCTTTTCATCTTTTTGCTTCCAAAGTTCCAACATTGTAGTATCTAGAGCCACTTGATTGGGCTTGTGGCCATAGTAACCAATGGTAATTCCATTACCTAACCTTCTCTACCTGTGTTCAGAGATGACAACTACGAATTTTAGAACATCAAAATAAAAATATTATTCAAGCCTCAAGAGCAATGAGATTTAGTGAAGAATGGATATAATAAAGGGATGATGAGAATAAAGTGTTGTTTTGCATACAACAAGCCATCCATGAGTCTATCTTCTCAAAAATGGAGGGTGCTTCTACAAAAAATGAAGCATGGTCAACTTTAAGGATAGCATACCATATATCATCTATCATGATAAGAGTTAAATTACAAACCCTTAATCATGAGTTTTGAAATTTGTAAATGCAAAATGGTGACAGTGTGCAAGGGTTTTAAACCACAGTTGAGGGCTCAAATGAGGTCCTATGGCAAGGAAGTCTCCAAATGCACTATTGTATCAGAGGTAGTCGGTAGCCTCTCCCCTAAGTTTGATCATGTTGTGGCAATAATAGAAGAATCAAAAGATTTGGTAGCATATACTTTTGATGAGTTGATGAGATCCTTGCAATCTCATGAAGTAAGGATCAATAGGATGGAGGAGAAAGTGGAGAAGAAGGCCTTTCAAGTAAAATGTGAAGATGTTAAGGACCAAGACAAAGGAGCTGGATGTGGCAAAGGCAAGAGAAGTCAACGTGGCAACTTCTATGGAAAAGGTAGGGGGAGAGAACAATGAATCAAGGACGTAGCACTTGAAGTATGAGCATCTTAACATTAAAGGGTTGTAGCTATTGGAGAAGAAAGGTATAGTTTATAACTTATCCAAAATTCAATATTTAGACACTTGTGAGCGTTTTATCTATAGGAAGCAAAGTGATAAGTCATTCCCCTAAAGAAAAGGCTTGAAGAGCCTAGTAGAACTTGAAGTTGATGTATAAAGACTCGTGTGGGCCAATGAGGAACATGTCACTTGAAGGAAGTTATTATTTCATTCTCTTTACAGATGATTTTTCTAGAATGAGTAGGGTGTATTTTTTGAAGACAAATAGGAGACCTTTGACCACTTCAAAAAGTTCAAAGTTATGGTGGAAAAGTAAAGTGGTGCAAGCATCAAGGTCTTATGCTTGGATAAAGGAGATGAGTTCCTTTCTAAAGAATTTTCTCAGTTTCTTGATACTAATGGCATTCAAAGAGAACTTTCTACGCCACACACTCTAAAGCAAGATGGAGTAGCTAAAAGGAAGAATAGGATAATTGTGGAAATGTTAAAAAGCATAATGAATGAGAATGACCTACCAAACACCTTCTAGGTAGGATTTAGAGCCACAGCTATTTACTTGTTGAACATCTCACCAACAAAAGCCGTCCAAGACTAAACACCCTATGAAGCATAGAGTGGATGGAAGCCGTCTGTGAAACACTTCAAAATCTTTAAGTACTAGTATTGCCTATGTTTGGCAGGTAAGAGACATAAATTAAACGAGAAGTCCAATAAATGTATTTTTGTTGGCTATTGTAATGAGTCAAAAACCTATTGTATGATTCTAGTAGTGACAAAATAATTATTAGTAGGAATGTTATTTTTAATGAACATGTATATTGGAATTGGCGAAAAAAGGGAGATAAAGGTAATGTTCTGTTGCAGATAGACCCGTGACTATAAGAAGACTCCTCGCGGTCGTGGCACTAGGCTTTGCAAGGGCGAGGGCAACAACGAGAATAAAGTCTAGCCTCACAGTCACCTTTGCAAGCACCAGATGAAGGATTGTGGTCACGAGCCAACCCAACGCGACTACGACACCAAATGTGAGCAACTAGTGAAGATTAGCAAAATGCACTACAACTGGACATGCAACCGCATTAGGAGAGCTCGCAACTGCAAGGTTGGAAATCACCAGTGGCAAGGTTGGAAATCAAAGACTTTTAATTGTATTGGTAGCTCAATTATGGTTTAATAACTATTAATTTGATATTAAATCAGCATTTTTGAATGTTGAATTGAGTGAGGAAGTATATGTAGCTCAACCTGAAGGACTTGTGGCACCCAAAAAAGAAGACAAGTTGCATAGGCTAAGGAAGACCTTGTATGGGTTGATGAAAACCCAAGGGGCTTGGTATAGCAAGATTGATTGTTGTTTCCATCAAAGTGGATTCATCAGAAGTGAGAATGTGCCCACCTTGTACTTGAATGGGCATTATGTAATTGATATTATCATTATATGTTTATTTGTTGATGTTATTATTTATATGAGGCCCAGACCATCATCAATGAAAGCAGGATATGATGAAGAGGTGTGAGATGACGGATTTGGAATTGTTGCATTACTTTCTTAGGCTTGAAATTTTGCAGGTTAAGGATGGAATTTTTGTTTGCCAAAGTATGCAATAGACCTCTTAAAGAAGTTCAACGTGTCCAAATGCATGATGGCATCCACATTAATGGATGTGAACCAAAAGTTGGAAGATGGTGTGGATAAGGCTAATCCAAAGCAATTCAGAAGTCTTGTGGGAGGTTTACTTTACTTAACTCATACTGGGTCAGATATGACATTTCAGTAGGAATTGTCTCAAGGTTCATGTCTAATCCTTCTATGCAACATTTTAAAATATCAAAAAGAATTTTGAGATAGATTGTAGGGACTTCAGAACATGGAATTTGGTATACACATGTTGAAAATTTCAAGTTGATTAGTTTTAGTGATAGTGATTGGGCAAGTGCATTAGATGATAGATAAAGTACTTCCAACAACGTGTTTACATTTAGTTCAGGTACAATCACTTAGAATTCTAAGAAGCAAGCAACAATTTCTTTGTTAATGGTGAAAGTAGAGTATATGGCAGCAACAAAGGTGGCATGTCAATGTGTTTGGTTGAGGAGGATGTAGCTTGATGTGCAACAAAAACAAGAGGAAGAGACTATTTTCTTTTTTCATAATAAGTCCACTATAGTAATGACTAAAAATCCAACTTTTCATGGAAGAACCAAGCATATTGAGTTGAGGTATCACTTCATTAAGGAATTGGTGAATAAAGGTGAAGTGATGATGGAATTTTGTAGTACTCAAATTCAATTGGCAAATATTTTTACTAAGGCATTAGCAAGCCCAAAACATGAGTTCTTCAAAATATTACTTGGAGTATACAACTTTACATCAAGGGAGAGTGTTGAAGATTTGATTCTATGATTGTGGGGAGAATTATTTTCATAAGAGAGGAGCCTTGGTGGCTAAGAATATTCCATGTAAGGTGGAGATTTTGAAGAATGGTTATTTACCATAAAATTTGATTCTTGAAGGACAATTTACCTTGTTGTAGTGATTTATTTCCAAAACTTTTGTATCCTTTAATTATGGTTGTTGGTAGGTGAGATTATTACCTTGATTAGGCTAGGTGACTTCTTGGCTACAGAAAAGTAGAACACATCTAGCCTCTTGTTCTTTTATTACTGTAATTGTTAATGCTTGTTTGGTTATTCCTTTCATGCAATAAAAGAGTTTTCTTTTGCCCTCAATTCCCCTACTTGCTTAGTTAAATTTTCAACATTCTTTTCATTGTTTTGCTACCAAAAGTTCAAACACTATGGCCCAATAAGGATGAGAAGCCAACATTCCTGTTCGAGCATGGAGAGGACACACTCATATGATGCAGTGGCAGAAACACGACAACATTATCAGTGGGGGTTCGGCCAGGATGAAAGTGTAGGTGCATAACTAAAGGCAAAGTTAAGGTGACGTTAGGCATTCGGGTACTTAAACCAATCGAAGGCAAAGTGGTGAGTAATAATAGGGTAGTGGCAACGGTGGCACGATGTGCTTCATCGTGGCCTGGTTGGCCATAGGAGCAAAGCTGCATTGCTGGATGGATGTGATGGCAAGTGGTAGAACAACTGCAAATCGAATGGAGATCTATAACGCAACACTAGAGGAGCCCAGTGTCCGTGGCAACAACAGATGAGGACCAACTAGAAGAGGCGACTTAGGCTAAAATAAGGAAGCAAGTCGGAAGTGGATATAGTGATAGTAGCGTGGTGGCTTGGTCGTGATGCCATGTTTGCAAGAAAAAGGTCTAGGCTATGTTTGGCGGTGCTCTTGATTTTTAATCCTTTCTTTAGATGGTTTAAGGCTATGTTTGGGAGACAACTTTCTTTTAATTTTAATTTTTTTTTCTTTTTTAGGTCTCTCTCTCTCTCTCTCTCTCTCTCTCTCTCTCTCTCTCTCGCTTTAACTTCAGCCGATCCACTCTATGTTCTATAAGTATCAGGCTAAAATTTGACCTACGAGTATCAAGCTTAAATTTGGCATATGAGTACCAAACTTAAATTAGCCTAAGAGTTCTAGGCTTAAATTGGCCCATAAATATAAAGTTTAAATTTATTCCACAAGTATCGGGCATAAATTTGGCACACAAGTACTGAGCTTGATTTGACTCATAAGTTCTAGGTTCAATTTAGCTCACCAACACCAAGTTTGATTAGGCCTACAAGTATCAGACTTGGTCCAGACTACGTGTACTAGGCTTGATTTGGCCTACGAGTACTATACTTGATTTGGCCTGTGAGCATCAAGCATGATCTGGCCCATGTCTATCAAGCTTGAGCTAGCCCACTAATGCTAAGCTTGATCTAGCCCACATGTGCTAGGCTTGATCTAGCCCACAAACATTAGGCTTAATTTTTTGGAGTTTATGATTAGTCCATGGAAGCAATTTTGATCTAACGTTGATGACAAGTCATTAAAGGTCATCTTGGGATAGAACCATTCAGGAGCTTATGCATGCAACTTCAACATGGAGCTAATGAGAAGTCTATAGAAGTGATTCAAGGTAGTTGAAAAGGAGTCGAGGGAGGTCTAACTTCGAAATAGAGTCAATATAAAGGATCAACTTCAAGTTAAAATCAACATGGAGGACCAACTTCAATTTAGAGTGAACAAGGAGTCCATGGAGGCCATTTTCAGTTGGTGTTGACAAAAAGTTTATGGAGAGAAACTCAAGACAAAGTTGACAAAGAGTTCATGTAAACCATCTTCAAGATAGAGTTGTCAAGGAGTTCATGAAGTCATCTTCAACCACCTTAACATCTCTTCATAGAGGGATTGTTAAAGGTATTCGCCAGCAACATGATCTAAAAACTTTCTGTGGGGATTTTGCACAATGGCGTTGAGTAAAGAATCACCTTTTAGGAGCCCGAAATAACAAGATTAAGTTAAGCTAGTTCAAGACACCGAGGTAAAGTTAGAGAGTCTCGAGAAGCATGGCTTGCCATCCTAGAGGAATAATAAGAGAATTCATCCACATCTTTGTAGCAACAAACTAGTTCCTTCAAAATGCTTTGGTCAAGGAGGAAGTTGTTGCCTTAAAAAACATTTCCAATTAGATGGTGAAATAGTTGAGACTTCAAGGGAGTGCCTGGAGGCTATCACTAGAGAATTAGAGTACTTATATTTGTTTAGAATCCCTTAACTTTCCAACCGTCAACATTGTA
Source organism: Avicennia marina (assembly GCA_019155195.1). Classification (NCBI taxonomy): domain Eukaryota; kingdom Viridiplantae; phylum Streptophyta; class Magnoliopsida; order Lamiales; family Acanthaceae; genus Avicennia; species Avicennia marina. The sequence goes on from CM032763.1 coordinate 4,431,598, forward strand.
TTCATGGATATCATTTGACTCCATCAATAAGATGTCTTCCTCTTTCCCTATTGCGTATTGAATTGCTTCTTTTGTTTTGTATAGAAACCAATCACAATAATGATCATTTTGCATTATGAATTAAAACATAACTACATTAGAAATTTGTGACTAAACATAGAAAATTTCTAACTTGCTTACATATCTAAAGATAGGATCAAGTCATAATGCAATTTAAACACTCCAAATTTTGTGAAAATTTGGGTCATTCATAGGTGAATACTTGTTTTAATTTCTTCTCAATTATTGAGGAGCAATGCTATTTAATGATGTGGTTGGTTGTTACCATTTTGATGGTGATGTATATGGGGTATCATTGAGCATTACCTAAGGCCTACTTGACGAGTTTCGCCTATGGCTTCTCAAAGGGGTTTTCCCTGGGTTGAATGTTCTTGTGGATTATATCCTACCTTCATAAGGAGCTTTAGCTTGTACTTGTTTGCCTTAAGGCTAGAAAACTTTATTGTGCTTAGCTCTTGTGCCTTATTGTGCTCCTCCTCAAATTCTTTAGGTGGTTTAGAAGGTGGCAACTTCTTGTCAATTTGGGTAAAAGGCAACACTAGGCATTTGATATATTCATCGTGCACTGGCTCATTTCTTAAGCATCTTTTAGAGGGATTCACTTCTTTACTTGATCTTCTTCTTATTTCATTTTAGTTTGAGAAGAGCCCTGTCTTGAAGTTTCTACCTTGTTTAAATAGTACTTAACATCAATAAAGTGTAACTTAGCTTCAGTGAAAGGTTTACTATCACTAAGTACTTTTCTCACCACTACATCACAACTATACTTGAAATATTAGTACCAAGTAGAATGAACTACCCCATTTTTCATGGAACTATGGATGGACAAGAAGTAAGTTGTACAATATCTTTGCTTTTATGACATGAAATAGAGCACTCGACTTAATTTCGTCTATTAGTAGTTTCATTCTTACAGTGTTTGAGGCCCTTTACCCCCTATTTGAGAGCTCATCCATTAGGACTAGTTCCTTCAATGTGTACAGGGGCACGATGTTGATCGTTGAGCCACCATTAATTAGTATCCTATTGATCCTCTACTCATTATGTCACTAGTGACAAACAATGGTTTGTTGTGGGGTTAGGATCCTAGAGATAAATTTTTGTCCATGAAGGTTATTGTAGATATGTAATATTTAACGGACACTTAGCTTTTCTTGTGGAAGTAGCCAACTTCTTTGGGGGAGCCATCAACTTCGTTAGCTCCCTTAATTTTGGTCATGAGAGAGACAGAATTGGCATTCATGTTATCTTCCTCCAATGTAATTTTTTCTCAATAGGCTACCTTCATGATTTCGTTTCTAAATATGAAATAATTGTGGATAGGGTGCCCAACTAGACGATGGGACTTATAGTGTTTAAGGTTAGTGGTCCTTCTAGCTTCTTCAGGTCACTTAATTTAGGTAACTCAATGAGGTCAGCCTCAAGTAAGTTATCAAATATTCTTAAGACTTCAGAATTGAGAAACAGGTAGATTTTGGCATAAATTTCCTTTAAAGTTAGCTTCCTTAACATTCAAGGAGATTCTTTTGCTTCTGCTACTTTATCCTTTCTTGTAATTTGGCTAGTTTGGTGTGCATTGCCATAGATTCTATATTTAAGGCTTCAACGGAAGGTTTGCCCCCATTATATTTCTCCTTGTGAAACTCTTGGATAGGTGGATCATTGACCCCACTTACAGCCATGTTCAATTCCATATAATGAACTGAAGTGGCCAACTCCTTAAAAGCTTTGGGTTAGATCCCTTAAGAGGATACATCGCAACCCCAGTACATGCCTTATATACACATCTCTATGTCTAAAGCCTTAGAGAGTCAATCTTTACAATTAAAACTTAGGTTCCTCTAACAATTGATATAGTTGATGACAAGCTCTTCTTTCTATTGGCAAGTGTTTGTGAGCTCTATCATATTAACGGTTTTCTTGGTGCTATAAAAATAATTGAGGAACTTATAATCTAGTTGCTCCCAACTATAAATGAATCTTGGCTCCAAATTCGTGTACTATTCAAATCCATTTCCTTTTAACAACCAAATAAACTGCTTGACGAAGTGATCTCCATAGGTCCCTACTTCGGTGAACGTCCCTATAAAGTGAGCCACGTCCTGCTTTAAGTTTTATTTGCCATCAAACTACTAAAATTTAAGAAGTTGGTAGCCTACTAGCAACTTCAGGCTGACAATCCTTGTAGTGTAGAGCTTGACATACGTCAAGGATGATTGGGTGCCTCCATCAAGCTTGTTCTTTATAATCCACTCCATAAAATTTTTCATTTAGTCAATAGGGATCAACACATCAGTGGAGACTTGGAGCTCTTTTGTTTTGGGCTTTTTCCTTTCATCAGATTGCTACTTAGTAGATGTTTCAACCTCATCACGGACCTTTAGCACCTTCTCCACAACTTCATCAACATCGACATTGTCCATCTTGTCTGTCAACCTTTAAATCTGTAAGTTTGTTATTAGACATGTTTGGCAAGCCATTCAATAACTTTGGTCAATGCAATGGTTTAGTTCTCCAAGCTTGAAGCATTAGTTCTCAAGATTAGGGTAGCATTGGAAGCAGACGAATCACTGGAGCGAGGGCTAAAAGGTGAAAAACCATCCTTGCAAGCTTCATTGCCCTCTCTTGCATAGAGCCGTTGTTAACAGCCTCATGAATGGGGGTTGGCTTAGAGTGTGCTAGCTTCCTTGCCACACTTCACTTAAGGTAGAAGCCTTTGAAGACTTGATTTTGCTTCTTGCTATTGTGACTTGTTTCAATTTTGATAAAGGAAGAGATAAGAGATAAAAGAGATCCTACTAGGCGTGTCAAAAATCCATGGACACTTTTTGTATAATAACAAAAATATGTTTACAAGATTAAATAAATTGGATCAAATACAATATGTGGGTATTATTATCTAATTCTAATCCTCTAATTCTTCCTTTAACTTGAAAATTTTAGTACGTTTTAATAGTCTTCTAGAAAAATTTTCTAACTTAATCCTCCTTGAAGTTGACTTGACTACTAAAAAAAATGTTAAGTTGTAGAGTTTAACACTATGCACAAGATCAAACACCAAATTTGAATAAGTACCGCAATGAACATCTTGATTTTTACTTAGAACATCATAGAACTTTCTTCAAGAGTACAATTTGATATTTAAGCAACTTTGAGGGGAAACTTGAGTCTAATCTCTCTTGAAACTTGCTTAACTGTCAAATAACGTTTATTTGCTGTCTTAGCACCACTTTTGTGAATCAAACACTAATATCTAGAAGATCGACACAAAAAACACATTGGATTTGGGGGCACACTTGGTTGATCTTCGTTAATTTTTGGAGAGACTTACAAAGAGAATTTGGACTCCTTCACTTGAATGCCTTCTTGCTTGTCTTTAAGTTATGCCTCTTCTAATTGTCTTAAATTGTGTGTAAGACTATGAGAAGACCACCCTATTTATGGTGGAGGAAGAGTTAGCCTCCCTACATTTGTCTGACTATGTAGCGCAATTTGATTGGCTAGTATCTATAACATGGAATTTCTTTCATTTGACTATTTGATTTGATTTGATATAGTCTTACTTTTTTACTAATATTTGTCTTCAATAATTTTAAAAGATTTGATTTGATTTTAAATTGACAAGACTTGACATTCGACACAATTTGATTGACTATGATTTTTTGTATAAAAATATCAATTGTTTATTCTAAGAATTTTATTTAATTAAATTCTCAATTTATTTAATTGATATTTAATATAATTCCATGTGTCATCAATTTATTGGGCTTGGAATTTATGCTTCTACAATTGATTGAGCGAATTTATTGATTATTGATGGAATACTTTGTTAGGATTAGTCAAAATATCACTAAACATAAGATTTATTGTGAAAAGTTACCCTCTTCAATCTCCCACGTAACATACTCGCAAAACGCAATCAATAAATCCGTAGTACGTGCAAAATTTGGAGCGATATTCCACCAGAAACCAATAAGAGAAGGCCCTGTTGTACTTAGCATCAGAAACAAAAATATTTGTTTTTTGGATAATTATAAAGTATAAATTTGTGCAAGATACCTAAATTTTCGTTCTAAATTGAAGTTTCTGGCACAGTCCTTGAAAATGTGGTATTCTCATCACTATTGATGTCCATTTTCTATTCGTTCATAATTAATATAAGTTGGGACACTTAAAACTGTTGGTGTGATTAACCAACGAGTGGACATCTAAGGTGCAACTTTAAATAATTGCGAAGAAAATACAGAAATGATAGAGTAGTAGTTAGGAAAATAATGGGGTTCTGTTCCAATTACTGATGAGTTTATTTTTGGGTGTTCTGCCTGTTGATGTTTTCCAACTCTATGTTCATGACTGCTTCGGTCAGCATTCAACCACTTGCTCGGTAGGATAATTGAGGTTATGTTTGTTCTTATTTTTTGATGTGTATTTTTAAATGTAGTTTTTAAAAAAGTTATGAAAAATAAAAGAGATAAATAGAATATTTAAAAAATATAATGATTATAGTGTGTATATTTTAGTGTTAAAATGAGACCCTTTGCTCGCTTGTATTTTTACAAATACAAAGGAGGTATCTATGCGCCATTTGTTTGCTTAAAAATATTCCCAAAAACAAAAAAATTGATGTCTTCAATTCACTGTTGATGACTACTTTGGTCACCGTTCATGGTTCATCCATTTGCTTGTTATGATTATCATCTAAGACCGTTTGCTCCCATTCGAACATTATCCAGCTGATTATTTGACTGGATCAAGATAAATGGTGAGGTCTAAGTTGTCTAAATAGGACAACCATTCAAACCAACATAGTTTTGATCATGACTTGTCCTTTAGTTTAATCAACACAAAAGCATGGTTAATTAAAATTTGAGCAATAACTAGGCTATTGGATTAATATAATATTGCACGCTTATGATAATGGAGGTATTCATCAACCAATGGATACTTTGAACCAGCCTCTCTTCGTTTTATACACGTCACCACAAAAAACTTGTACACACGAAATGAATTGTTATTATTCACCTCGATATATTCGTAACTACTCCAACTTACTCGTTTTTCTTTTTCTTTCAAGGTAATGAAAGCAATCAGCATAACAACATCCCCTAGGAAGCAGAAGCCACAGTGGACGAGTGCCGCTTGGTTTTGGAGCATTTGGAACACACAATCCAAGTAACTGCCTGAATCAACTAGCAGCACCCGGTAAAACTAAATAGAGCCCACCACCACAATTAACGTCTTCATGTAGAGATAGATGCTTTTCATTAATTGGGCTTGAAAAATGTATTTTCAGCGTAAACAGACAGACATGGACAAGACTCTTTAACAGGGATGGAATAACTGGGACATACAGTAACAAAATGTCAGGTGCAATGAACAAATAAACGAGAGCTTCATGCATTACTTACTGAAAAAGATGAGTCACAAAAACGTTACACAGAACCTGTTTTTGAAGAAAGGCAGCCAACACAAATCTCAACTCAAAACTATTAGAAGGGTTGGCAGAAACTGAGTTTACAAGAGTTGTTGCCCCAAAGAAGCAAAGACCTTTTGCGTCTACTATATCCTTATTGCCAAGGGAAAATACACACGTAAATTAAATGAAGAATGCCTCTATTGAGAGGTGGAACAGCGAGCAGACCAGATTAAGAGGGGTTGAGCATCCAGCCAAGAGGCACCACTATAGGGGAACTTGTGCCTGGTCATTCTTAGACAATTCCAGGGGCTCCTGTAACGCTGGATTAATTGGGAAAAGCATGCACTGTGCATATTGGGCCATTAATTGATCAACAAGCACCAGGGCTACCATTGCTTCCACCATTGGAACAGCTGCATGGCAATCATCAAGCATGTGAGCAGGCTAATAATTTGCATGATGGGCAACACAAATTACAAGTGTAATCCCTAGTATATTGGGATGTCATCCCACATAACTTTACGAGGAACCAAGATATGACAGGAATAGTCAACAGAAGTAACTAAAGCTCCATATCATTCGGATTAAAGCAATTCAAAGACAGAAAAGTGAGAAAATCTATAGTTTCGTGGTTTACCTCTTGGAACAACACAAGGATCATGACGACCTCGAGCTATGAGCTCCGTATCATGTTTGTCTCTAGTCACGGTATGCTGCTTCCTCTGCATAGAATATGAAATGATTGCATGTACATATACATACATATATATATATATATAGATATATAAATAAATATATATATATATATTCAAACGAACATGACTTATATAGCTCTCATCCTTCAGTAGGATAAGTATTGACAACCCATGGGCTCAAAATAATATTTTCAACTATACATTAAAGGTTCATGCTCTGTGAAAGAACTTGGTCGCCAGATGGAACAAACAATGAGATAGGAAATGGTGCACAATTTATGATGTTTTTCTTCCTTGAAAAGCACTGGTTCAATTCATAATATGAGCAGCTATTCACCTTAGAGTGACACGCTGTCAAAGGATTGTAATTTTTTATAAATATTTCTCTTTTATCCAACGTTTTGTTATGCATTGTCAGCCCAGGGAGTTAATTTGCAAAGTGACACTGTCAAAATAAATAACTAAATCATTATAATCATGCCTGGGAACTTGGCTCACATTGTCAAAGCTATTTCAAGCTGCATTTTAATTTTTTTTTTAAAAAAATCAACCTTAGCAATTTTAGATGCTCTCAACTTGATTTGAGCATCAGCCCTGTCTAATGCATAAAATAATTTACACCTAAAACTTGCAGGTATAATTGCTACTACCAAAAACTGATCTAACCCTTAGGGATTAGTATTTCTATAGTTTAAAATAAAATTCAAAAAACACATCCAAAAACATGCACAAGGAAGATATGGTAAAAATAAAGGATGAGATAAAGAGGGCATACAGAAATTGTGGATGTTGGCTTAAAAGCTATTCTCATGTTGATGATTTCTCCATTTGATATTCCACCCTGAAGTTGCACATGGATTACAAACAAATTGAAAAATCATGAACATCACATCCTCTGCTTGCATTCATTACAAGTTCTTAAGAATATAGTTACCTGTATACCACCAGAACGGTTGGTTTTTGTCCTAATTCGGCCTTCTTCATCCGTGTAGAATTCATCATTATGCTCACTACCAGTCATTAATGTACCTGGTTGGTTTTTTAAAAAAAGAGGATGTCAGAACCCAACAGGTATCTCCCAGAATAAGCTCAAAGAAACTTCAAATTTTAATTAGTTTGTTATCAAATTATGGGACAGTTGAACTGATCTCAGTATGCTTTTGAACCTTTGAACCCACTGCCAAACTCAAATCCCTTTGTTGCCGGTAATGACAGGGCAGCTTTTGCCAACTCTGCTTCAAGTTTGTCAAAGACTGGGGAACCAAGTCCCTGATAAGACACGAACTGATGTTCAGAATACTCAGAGAATTTCCAAAATGAGAATTTGATGATCAGAAGTCTCTAGCGGTGCATCATCATTAAGAAGACAAACGGATGGATGGAAAAGGGGGTAAGGAAGAGTAGGGTTTACCCGCGGGACATTCCGAACAATGCAGGTAATGACACCCCCAACAGAGTCGCCTCTCACTCGTACAGCATCAATAGCAGTAATCATTTTTTCTGCATACTCGGGATTTGGGCACCTTACTATATTATTCTCTACCTGATAAGATTCCAATTATAAAACTTTATTACCTTAACAAGCCTCAGGGATAATCAACAATATATAACAGAAGAAGAACTTATACAAACACAAGACACGATGGTTAAGTACTGGGAGGAAAGTAAAACTGACTACTTCAGAGTATCGTAAAATGTGTCAAAGTTTAAATTGTCAACATAGATCACAGAGTGAGATACATTTTAAGTGGAAATTTGACTATCGTTGTTCCCTTTTGTGTCATCCTTATTCTCCATAATCATTCTTCTGACATCCTGTTAGCAGATCCTGATTAAATAATTAGCTACCAAGATATGAGAAGAGTGGACGACACCGATTTTCATACCATCTCATTGCTTAGATTCCTATGGATTTAACATCTCATCGCTTTTCACATGGACATGATTAACACTAATCAACAAGTTAAAGACTGGTAGGTATATAGCACTGCTCCCAACACCCACTCCAATATACAACAGAATGAAAATGTGCATACCTGATCAAGGGTCACAGTTTCATGATCAACCAAATTTTCAGGAAGGACAACCTTATGCACCTGTGAAACATAAGCAAGAATCTGCCACAGAAAGCATGAGCAAATCTATTCAGTAAATAACATAAAACCATAACCATGTTTATAGGGTAAGCGTTTCATACTTTTTTTCATGATCTCATTGACATTGGTCAAAGAGTAGCAAGCAGCCATTCAGGCACACTCGTCAATAAGTCAAATTATTGTTAAATTGTTTCATCTGATCTCCAACAAAATTAATCACACCTAATGAACAGCGTGTCCACAACTATTAGTTAAGTAATACTAAGCATAGGCCATTATGCCAGAAATATATAAATAAGTATGCATATACATACATACGTGTCAGGCACAAACAAAACATCTGTTTAACAATGAAGACCAAATTGTAAGCAAGAATAATGGGAATGGTTGATCAGGCAATCTATATTTGTCAAAAGATTTATCATCAATGAGATGCTAGTATATACTTAACTTTACAAACAGGTATTTGTGGCGTATTTGAATGTGCATGTAAGCAGTTAACAATGGCTTTCATGGTAATAAGCATAGAACTAATCTCAAAAAAACTTACTTCTGTTCCTGCATATTGCTTTAGAATCTTCTTAGCAACAGCACCAGCAGCAACTCTGCCAATAGTTTCTCTTGCAGAAGACCTACCACCACCCTGGATTCCAGAAACATATTTAAAAACAAAAAGAAAGAAAAAGAAACATACAGTTGATCTTGAAAAAATCACCCACATCACATGACAGCTAGTAACAGAATAGATCCATCTTTCAAACAATTGTCACTGTACAAAGATACAGAACAAAAGATGCAGTGATATTGCTCCCGTTTAAATGTAATAGAATGATACCTGCACAGATCTCACGCCATACTTAAAATCATATGTTGCATCTGCATGTGATGGCCTATAAGCTTGTGACATTTCACTGTAATCCTGGCCAAAAACCCAGCATGAAATCTGTTAAAATCATTTCCTTAAACTTTAAGCAGGAACTTGAGTTAACCCTTTCACAAGTGTTCCTTCGGTAATAAAGAGTACCCTGGTATTTCTATCTCTTCATGAAAACAAGTGACAGGGAATTAAATAAAAATGAAATGAAACTACAATCAAAAGATTGCACCTAGTGGCTCTAGAAAAATAATCAAACACCGATAGCTTTGCAGTTCTAAACAAGCCAATTGATTCAACATTCTCCAATCATTTATGCTTCGATCCCCAGGGTGGACTACAGAGAGCAATAGCAGAAGAAAGCAGGAAAAGCTTGTGCACTCACATGTCCTCTTTGATCTGTATTTGGCACTTCTACCTTGACCGGAGATCCGGTGGTTAATCCTACAGCGTGTTGATGATCCATCAGTCCATTTCATGAAAATCACAAAGTTGGCAATGTTTGTTTTTATTTTTAGGTGTGGGGTTTTATGTGTGTTTGCCTTAGGAATTGTTTACAAGAGTGAGACAGAAAGAAAAGGTACAAAGTATAATGATTTTAAAGTATGTGGTGCCAAAAAAATGAAAACAAAAATAGTTATTGGTAATCCATCCGAGTTAAAGATCAAAGAAGCAGCCAGAATGACTAACCATCAGCAATGCCCGAAGCTATTTTACATGTGTCAGTTTCCTTCCTAGGAGTAGTTATTCTGCTTTGACCTGGCTTCCTAAATGCAAAATAATCATAGATTCATGATCAGATTAATGCAGTGGAAACAAACTTATTCTTTCCAAAATAGGATTATGGGGATAGTAAGTTACGCCTGTCAAATCTCATGTCCAGTTCTTTAGTCTCATAGTGAAATACAGTATATGCCAATTAACAGGACCACAAGAACGAGATAAACAAAGCTTCCTTGTCAATATTTCAGATATAAGAAGGTTGCAAACAACGCTAGAAAGGACACGACCATTGCTAAGAATGTACCTTCTGTCGAGATCCTTTTGCATATCAGCTTCTGAGAGGGGGAGTCTAGGTGGACATCCATCAATAACACAGCCTACACCACCACCATGAGATTCTCCAAATGTTGTAACACGGAAATAAGTTCCATATGTGCTACCGGTGGCCTGTATTTCTGTTGATAGCAAAAACTTGAGAATCTTCAATCGCTGTGAGAGACGGCATTCGATAATATATGATACTTGTTGCTATATTTGATTCCCTAGAAACAATTACCATAGATATAGATTTGTTCATGAAGGCACAAAAGCTACTCAAAGCCCATGCCTAGACGCTAATTATAATTAACAGAAGATCAAGTTATATGTCATAGAAGCGGGGTAAATAAACAGAACCGGGCAGGAAGTAATAAAACTGCATTGCTCCATTTAAAACAGGCTACTGGAGGATTCTATGACCCTTCACATTTCAAAACATAATAGCTAATCCAAGGTCGTACGACACTGCACGCAAACTTGAAAACACGGGATAAACAAAAATATGCTCGTCCGCTTAAAACACGCAATGGAAAGTGCTCAGCTCAGACAGCACGTTTAGAATTCGCTAAAAGGATAAACAAGCAAACATCAAGCTTTGCTAACAAATCACGACGAAAAACAAAATCCAGCTCAAGGACACCTCTGCACTGGGCCTTTTCAATTTCACAAACAACTGCCACGAATTAACGATCTGTATCGCTCAAATAAGAAAAGGATCGAGAGATCCACACCTAGGCGCCTGGATTGGTATCGACGAGCAGGCAGATGAAGGCTGCGCGAAGGCAGCAGCCTAAGCGACTGGAGGGATCCGAGGCGGGCCGGTCCATCGGAAGAATATTGAGCTCCAAGGAAGTGTTTGGTGGAGAGGGACGACGCCATCACCCCGACGCCGTTTCTGAATTGGGCACCGGTGTGGTTCGGTGAGTAGGGAGAGCTTTGAAGCGGTTGATTGAAAAATTGAAGAAGCGCGTGCGGGCGTTTGTGTAGAGAGTGAGCGGGGGTGGGTGATGGTCAGATGGTGTAAGAAGGAAAGTTAGGTGAGGGACGGGGGGCCCACAAGAAGGATTTGCCGCCACCTACTCCTCTCTTCCCCGTTTCCTGTGCTCCGTAGTTGCTCTTCTTAATAAACGGGTATACTTAACAGATTTTTTCCTTTTTTTTTTTTTTTTTGTGTTCCTTTTCACTTTCATAATTCGAATATCTCGTTTTTTTATGAAATTACTAGTGATAGTAATGCAATCATATTGATGCGTGTCTAGAAATATTTTAATTTTTAAAATATAATTTAATAATATTAATAATTTTATAAATTAAGAATGCAGATAAATTAAAATAAAAATTTATAATTAAGGTTAAGAGAAGGAAGTGTTAAAAGAAAAAAATAAAGGACATGTTTATTTTGATTTTTAAGTGTACAGTTTTAAATATATTTTTTTATAATTATGTAAGAATAAAAATATAATAATTAGAGTGTGCTATTTTTTATTTTTATTTTTTGATACAAGACAAACGTTGGATAAGAGACGAGACCAAAAACTAATAATTTAATGTTTTAATGTCTGGGACATTTTAAATTAATAGTGAAATGAAATATGTGTGTACGTGTGCGTGTGAAATAAATAAATTATGCGAGTTCGGATACAGAAGGGTCGCTTGCCGCCATATTTGACACTGTAATGCCACGTGGATTGAAACTACGCGTAGCCGTTAACACCATTCTTATATGCGGTACGCATTTTCAAAGTCAAACAAAGTTATGTTTGTTTTCAAATTTCAGGCCAAAAACTGTTTATTTAATTATTATATTTTTTATTTTTTTATTTTTTTATATAAATTTTTAAATAAAAATATTTGATGCAATCTGTGTATAACAATTTGTAGATTACCCAAATCTTGTACAAATTGTGGCGAAAAAGGGAAAACCCTTATCTGTAGAAGATGACTATAAATGGAGCATGAATGAAAATCATGAACAGCGGGAGAAATCACCCAAAAATTTCTTGCGTGTGCTTCTTCCATTTTTTACTATGCACTTGTACATATACATACATATGGTTGTTATTTATATGTAATGAATGGATGATGTTGGTTCCTACTCCCAACTTGAATTAGGTTGAGATAAGAGTTGATCTCAAATTGTACTGTGGCTTGCTTTAATCTTGCGTCAAATTAAGGGGCAATTAAATTAATTCTTAATAATAAGTGTAAGAGCCATAAACAAACATTATCGTAGCTCAAAGAAAATTCATTAGCTAGTATATATGTGAGGTTAAATAGCATTTATAACTATGATTCTGTAAGTGTGTAGTTATAATAAAAACTATAATGTAAGCCATAATTATCAAAGTTAATTATACAAATTCGGTGACAAATATAGAAATAATGAAAAAAGTGATTTGGGTTACAAGCATATCAACATTAAGCATATTTGCAAAATAGTCCTGATGTGAAACAAATTATAAATAAAGATAATAATCGGCCATCAAAACTTAATAACTTGTAATTAGGAAGCAATCCAGTAGGTTAGTAATAAAAATCTATTGCCTACAATAATGGGGCAATCCAATGATTCTATTGTGAGGGTTTATCGACCTATAATAATTAGGTTATTATAGGTAATCTAATAGGATGGTGTTAAAGATTTATTAAATTGTAATAAAAAATTAATTATATGAGCTAACAACTTGGAGTCCACAAACAATAAGAAAATCATGAGTTTGTGAGGTTAGTCACAAATGCCCACCGACACAAGTGAATACATAAGTGATTCGATTATGAATATCCAATATAATTCAATTCTAGTGCATGTAGTTCAAAGTAAAACAATAACAATGCATAATCCTCCAACATTTGTATAGCTAAAATCTAGTAATGTGGCCCTTGAATTTTTCTTCTCTTCCCCTTTCATTTGTATAGCTAAAATCTAGTAATGTGGCCCTTGTTGGATCGATGAATGATCCTTTGAGTATTTTAGCAATATTTAGCTCGGGTTGGGATGCAATTTGGCCTTCTTGAGTTAGTAAATTTTAGTTCATCTCTTAGACATTTTGAACAATTTGTACCTTAGGTGGGCAAAGTTTGGCGCTTTTGGTAAGTGAATTTGGCCTCTAACTTTTAAATATTGTTAACAATTTTTAACTTGGGGTGTGACACAGTTTAGCTCTCTAGGGTGAGTGAATTTTGCCTTATACATTTTTTAGCAATTTTTAGCTCAAGTTAAGGTGTAGTTTGGATCTTGTAAGTGAGTGAATTTTGCTTCATGCGTTAAACATTTTTTAGTAATTTTTAGCTTAGGATGAGGCACAAGTTGACCTTATTGGTTTAGCAAATTTCCCCTCATCCTTTAAACATTTTTGAGCAATTTTTAGCTCGTTCAAAACACAATTTGGTTCATTTGAGAAGCTAATGTTGTGCTTCTCTTACAGTTGTCCATTTCCTTCCTTTCTCACAGGCATATCTTGGGAAGTTGAGGTGTAAGAGCATGTGCTCCTCTTGTATTTTTGCTTTTCCGTCCTTGCATAGGCTTTGTTTGGAAAGCAAAGACGCAGGAATGCAAGCTTCACTTATATTTTGCCTTTCCTCTCCCTTTTGCTTCATGCGTTAAACATTTTTTAGTAATTTTTAGCTTAGGATGAGGCACAAGTTGACCTTATTGGTTTAGCAAATTTCCCCTCATCCTTTAAACATTTTTGAGCAATTTTTAGCTCGTTCAAAACACAATTTGGTTCATTTGAGAAGCTAATGTTGTGCTTCTCTTACAGTTGTCCATTTCCTTCCTTTCTCACAGGCATATCTTGGGAAGTTGAGGTGTAAGAGCATGTGCTCCTCTTGTATTTTTGCTTTTCCGTCCTTGCATAGGCTTTGTTTGGAAAGCAAAGACGCAGGAATGCAAGCTTCACTTATATTTTGCCTTTCCTCTCCCTTTTGCTTCATGCGTTAAACATTTTTTAGTAATTTTTAGCTTAGGATGAGGCACAAGTTGACCTTATTGGTTTAGCAAATTTCCCCTCATCCTTTAAACATTTTTGAGCAATTTTTAGCTCGTTCAAAACACAATTTGGTTCATTTGAGAAGCTAATGTTGTGCTTCTCTTACAGTTGTCCATTTCCTTCCTTTCTCACAGGCATATCTTGGGAAGTTGAGGTGTAAGAGCATGTGCTCCTCTTGTATTTTTGCTTTTCCGTCCTTGCATAGGCTTTGTTTGGAAAGCAAAGACGTAGGAATGCAAGCTTCACTTATATTTTGCCTTTCCTCTCCCCTTCTAGGCATCTTTTGGGAAGTAGGGGTGCAAGAACGCATATTTCACTATCATTTTGCCCTTCCTTCCTTCTTTTGAAGGCTTAGACTCTGATTTAGTCCATGGTTTATTTTATGAGGTTGGAATTGCTCTTGACTTGTTTTTTTATCTCGTGTTTAGTAATTAATATTCATATTACAATTTTCCAATTACTTGTGCGGATATGTTGTAGCTTCTTAAAAATTGTCCCTCAAATTCCAGTCCTGGTGGCTTAATCTAGCAATTGTTGAGGTTTGTTGATCACTCTTCTATTTGATTGAGTGTATAAAAATTAATTAATCATTATTGGTAATATGGTTATTTGGCGCGAAGAAAAAATAGATACAAACATACACTTGAAGTGTTTAGATTGCGGATTTATCTATTTGAATTTATTTGAATACATATAAATCGAGTATGACCTTGTTTGATCTTTTGAGCCATGTAGGTCAAGCAATACGTGGCCCTTAGGAATTTTTGTGCCTTTAATGGATCAATTATCTTTTGTTTATGCCCCTTTTTGGCATCAGGCATTATTTTGCCCTTTTTTGCATCATGCATTTTTATTTTTGACTACTTTTGTTTTTGGTAATTTTGAGATTGAACTTGAAATTGTATAAAGCTTGACATGTGGGATTAATGAGTGCACAGCTCATTCAATTTAATATTCAGCTCTGAGGTAAATTTCGGACAGTAAATGTATGACGTGTATTTCAACCCCAATCAATCAATAGAATACCCTTTAGGAGATTAGAAAAAGTAATAGTCTTTTTCTTACTTTGATATTTTAGAAAGCACCCTGCTTTTATGCATTTCGTAGGTTAATGATATGATGATACCAAGGAAAAGGCTTTTCCCAAAATTAATTGGATAGCCTCACAGGGCTTCCAAATTAAATTAATGTAGGCATAAAAACTATGAGAATAAATCAAGCATGTGAACAAGTTGTGTAAGTTAATCTATATAAGCACATTTAGGCCATCTATATAATTAATACTGGTACACAAGTCATCAAAAATTATCAAATGGACACAGGCTATCAAAATGATCAAACAAACACACAGGCCTCTTTACTCACAGATCGAACAAGCCATCCAAGTAAATTAGATAAATGCTAAATGATGTGAGTGAACAAGCCCTTATGCATGCGTACTTATAATGAAAGCATAACGTTCTAATTGTTGAGTTGGGGGTTTGATACATAGTACCTCAGATAAGTCGACAAATTTGAGTGAACTAAATGAAGTCTCAAGGACCAGCCTACTTAGTAACGCTTCGACTTCATATAATGGTGTTGAAGGTAGGGGTATACATGAATTAGGTTTGAGCAGTTTAATAATAAAAATTTTACCTAATCTAATATAGGTGGGTTAAAAAAAATTTAAATCATAGCAAATTATAAATTTTTTTTAAGTTGAACAGTTTGAGTTGGTTGGTTTGATGCTATTTGGTGGACTGATTGGCAAGTTACAAATTTCTGTCCATTATTTAAAAGTAAAATTGAAGTATTTTAATTGTGTAAAATATAATATTTAATATATTATATAAAAGTAGAATTCTTATAAATTAAACAAAATGACAACTTATTTTTATCTGTCTTACCTTTAATTTTATATCTCTTCTATAATCAATTCCACATATAAATTCTAAAATATTACATAAATTCAATTAAACATTTACCCTAACAATGAAAAAATTTTAAACAACTTGATTCTTTAGAACATTTGTATATAAATCAAATTATTGGAATAAGATCTAAATGTATTGTATCAAAATTATAAAAAAGTTATTAAATTAAAATATTATGAAGATAAAGCATTAAATAATTAAGAATAAAAAATTAAAAATGGACTTAAATATAGCAACAAGTGCATTTTGAATTAACCAAAACATTTGATTAATATATTATTAATTTCATCCAAATATATAATTCATAAATAAAAATAAAAATAAAAAATGCGTTTATAATTTGAATCAAAAGAAAAAAATAAACATAAAAGGTAGAAATACATATTATTAAACTAATACAAGCGGTCGGATTGCGGTTGCATGGATTGTAATTATTAAATCCACCAACCAACCGAAAATGATGGATTTTAATATTTATAAATTACTATTATCTATTAAAAAATTAAAATCGACAGCTTATGAGTGATTCGCAGGCAACATACGCGAGTTGGCCGAGTCAATTGGGTTTGATGGTAACCCCTATTTGAAGGTCCATTAGATTGCATGTCCACTTTATGGTCATCTCTCAAATGGGGAACCAGATAAGAAAGGTAGGCACTCCCACCTACCGTACGGTCAATTGTATGGCCTAAACTTGCCAACTGCTTCACGTCATGTAAATACTCCAAAGTAGCTCAAAATTAGTACTTGCATGATAGATCTAGTGATTATGCAACTCCTCTAGTACTAAGCATCTAATATCACCAAGCAATAGTCTGTGAGGGCATCAATCATGCACCCATATTTTGCAAGCTGAACGAAGAGTATGCCTGTTTTTGAACTGATGGATTGGTGGGTACATTAAAAGTGGTGCGAGGTGAGCATTCTAGCAATGCATGAATGCTTGTGGGGGTAATTTCGAAAGAAGATAAAAAAATATGAGGCTTTGAAGTGCACAAGAAAAGAGAATGATGACTGTAATGAGATGCAAAAACGCTAACGACTGGATGTCTGCATCTTCAACTCGGTCTGATGAGAGGACAGATTCCCAAGATTTCCATTTCAATTGTTGCCCTTTTGTTGTGGAAAAGAAAGAGAGATTCCCACTTTCAAGGATCTGGCTTCAACACAAACCTCTCCACCCAATCCCAAAGATCTAATCTTTTTTTTTTTTTTTTTGAATAAATAAAAAACCCAGTTGTAGAACCCCAACCTCAAAAATCCGATCTTTCGTCAATCTTCTCTGTTTCCCCTCCATATTTTCCCTTCTACCCCACTTTCTTAGGCTTCTAATTTTTTGGGAGGATGAATTAAGACAATAATAGACCACCAGAAACAAAAAAATGGAAATGGAAGAGAAAGGTCGAGAGATCTGTTTAAAGAGATCCACACTACATTCACACATCATATGGTAAGAAAGGTCAACGATTCAACACCAATAACTTTACATGCTTAGAACAGCAACATCCATGAACTTAGCAACCAAAAGCAGCAGTGACGAGATAGTCAAAACACTCATATCGTTTTCTTCCGCCACATAACATGTGCTTATCGTCTTTCCTAAACCAGGCTCCTTAGCTGCACCTTTGGAAAGAGAGGATGAGTGGATTCAGAAGAATATTGGCAGCGAAACAAAGCGTGTGACGATGGTGGTTCTCGTTTATGCTCGAATTTGGGGCCAAGGATCTAAATTTCGTCCGAATAAACGAATTCTTAACCCATTTTTGGGCCCATAAAAACAATGCTGATTCTCGAAATAGTAGCATGGAGAAGAAAACCCCCAAAACCAACTCTGTTCTTCGTCTCCAGGCATCCATTTCCTCACCAAAAATTTCTTTTCCCTTTGAATCAGCTACGCAGGAAATCAAACCGAACCTCTCCTCCCTCTGTCTCAAAATAGAGCTCTCTTCTATCGTCATCCGTCAGCCTCAAAGTGAGTGAATGAGAGGGGATTTCTTTCCCTCATACAGTGCCAGTGATGCGATCTACCCCTAACAATGTGTAGAATGTCCAAATCTTGGTGAAATCACGGTGAAAAAATGGAAAATCCTTCTCTATAGAATGAGACCCCCCCTAGTGTTTCCCTCCTTTCTAACCGCACGGGCACACAATATTATTTATTTTTATATTTTATATTTTCTGTAGTTATTGTGTAAGCATGATAGACGGGTGATGTTGGTCACGTCATCAATAAATATGTCACACATCTTGGGTATTGGCAGGACTACGCGCGTCTAAATATTCCAAGGATGGAAAAAGTATTCGAGTTTAAAATAGAGTCTACCTGTTATCTTTACGTAATAATTATTAATGTAAGCATAAAATGGAATGTTTGATTGTAGGGCTAGAAAGGCGCATGCTTCCTAGCTATTTGTTTACTGTTGTTTTAGGAATATTGGGCTAATGCAATGCCATTTATTGTGTAGGACGTCGGCAAGTCTAAAACTAAAAGAAAATATTATATTTATCGTAGTTTTTGCAGTGCCACACCAACCATAAAATCATAAGCCTAAAGAAGCAAAACAAAATAGAAGTTAGTGGTGGGAGTCCGAAATATCCATTGACCTCCACTTTGGTGCATCCACATTTGGATGGTAATTTTTGATAAAATTTAAAAATATAATTTGGATTGAATACGAAGTTAATAAACTTAAATTGATCTTTTGTGGGCGTGGGCCAAAATTGGATGGACTTGATAAACCCTTAATTTCAAGTTTTCATGAATTAATCTATTAACTCTTTATCCCATTAAAAATTTAAAATAATTTAATAAATATTTTTATATACTAATTACTAATATATTTCATTTAACTTATTATTTTTAACTATTTTTTTATCTTCTTATATTATCAATTAGATAGGATACTAAACTAATCAACCAAAGGCTAAAGGTTATTGTAGTAAATAAATAGTAATTATGACTATAGACTTGTGATTATGTATGTTATATTTTTAAATGATATGTAACCATATGAATTTAGATTATGTTGGATAGTTTAGCGATTGTATTCGTATTAGCATATGGTTATCTCTACTTAGTTTTTACAACACGTATTTGAATTTGAATAGTTGATGATATTAGGACATTAAACTTGTGATCATGTATATATGTTATACTTTTTGATGGACTATAGCCACATAGATTTGGATTATGTTTAATAATTTGGTGATTGTTTTTGCATATTAACTTATAGTTATGCTTTTTCAGTTTTTATGGCTTATAGATACTTGAATTTGAACATTTAATGATTATAATAGAACTTTTGATTCATAATTATATATGGTACATCTTGTAATGGCTTGCAACCATATGATTTTGGATCATATTTGATAGTTTGATGATTATCTTTGCATGTTAGCATATAAATTATAAGATTGAGTATTTTATTATTTGCATTGGACTAGCTTCATTTGGCCAAAATGATTTGGCATTGTTTTGTGTCACAGGTTTATAGGTTGATTTAGGTGACTTGCAAAAATTATGGATTGGATTTGAGTCAAAAATTAACTTGTGAAAATAAACAGATTGAGTGTAGTTTGACAATTTATGTGTAATACTTACGTCTTAATTCGACCTGTTAACTCGCATTTCGACCCAATTGCCATCCTTATACCCATTAGGAAATACAAACATTGTCAATCACATGCACTAACCTTATATTTTGGTCACTTGATAAGAGATGAATTTTATAATATATTTTTACCCCATTGTGGTTACTTTTTGCATGCATTTGAGGATAATATGGTTGTATTATATTTGCATGCATGTGAAGATGTTAATTATGATGATTTAGAGATGTTTGGGTGTAGTTTTGATAATAATTAAGTAAATTTGGATTACATCTACATTTAAACAAGGTTTTTGTTAGAGTTGTAGGTCTTGCATCGTGAGGAAGAAGTCTACAACCATGAGAGATGAGTTTGTAGGCACCAAAACCAAAAGCAATGAATTTTTGAGTTGCTTGTAGTCGAGGGCCGCAGCTACAGAAGATGTTGTTGTGACTATGAGCACGAGTGCCGCAAGAGCGAGTCAGGACTGTATGACATTCTAGAGAAGTCCACTGTTGAAGCTAGAGATCATAAGCAAAGATATTATGACTGCAAGAGGAAAGTTCATAGCCGCAAAAGGAAAAATAACAAATAAAAGATCCTGTAATGGTTGAGTTTGTGACTGCAAAAAGTGGAGTTGTGACTATGAGAAAAGTTGGCATGGCCACGGGACTTAAATAGTGATCAATGTAATGTTCGCTACCAAGGCTCGCAAACATCGGAAGGAAGCATGTGACCTCAAAGCTACAATTCATGAACTCGAATTGCAGTGCAGGGCAGCGGCCTGCATGCATTTTCAAGAACTATTCCATTACTCAAAACTCAGGCAACCATGCATATAAATATATGTTCTCACATGAATTTGAGAGTTAATAGATAATTTTTACATTACAAACACCTTGAGCACATAGGATCAAGCATTAAAAAGGTGGAGAGGAGGAATCCTGGCTAAAGTTAAAGAGAAGTTCATCATTCCACGCAATCCACAAGACTCAACTAAGTTTTTCTTGACATTTTCAATGGTTTTTGAAGTTTTTGGATGTTGAATACAAGACTCAGCATAGTTTATGCTGAATACAATATGTTTTGCTAAGTTCATTATTCCACACAATCCACAAAACTCGCCATGGTTTTTGTTGAATACTGTATAATTAATTGTCTATGCTCATGATTATTTACCATTGGTGTTATAAATTGTAGTTAGAGGATTTGACCAACCCTTTAATTAATTTGTAATTGTATAAAGGATAACGGCAGTGAAATTAGCATGCTAGACTTCCAATGGTAAACATTTATTTTGCAAGAATAACAAGAGTGAAATGAAAGGATTAGTATGGGTGATAATTTTTAATTATAGAATTTTATAGCTTGACTCAATTATGTCTAGGAAAACTTATCAACATCTTGAGTCAAAACTTTGGAAGAGTGTAGGAGGATCTCCTAGAGACTTTAGAATTAACAATCCATAGCAAGGCAATTAAACTGATAATTAACATAAATTGACATACATTAAGACCTAACATAACCTAAGCATCTAGGCTTTTCAACCCTGGTACTTCGCTACTTTGTGCTTGTGAATTTGTTTTTGAAAGTGTTCGTTTTCTTGTTATTCTTATTCCCATCCTTACTACCTTACTAAAGTTTAACTAATAAAAATTTAGTTAAATTGATAGACACACATGCACCCTCCTTGTGAATACAACATCCATACTCACCTGGTACTAGTCACAAATTAATTTAATTTAGTGTGTTGATGACACACATTAAATTTTGGCTCCATTGTTAGGGAGGATGGCGAGTGCTATCAAATATTCCAAAAGTTTGCTAGATTAAGCCATTATTTTCTTTTCTTTCCTATCTTTGCTTTTCTAGATCATGTTCGTAGGTTAATTTTGGTATTTGTAAAATTTTATATGTGCAGGACTAAGAGCTTGGAGTTAGAATTTGATATAAAATATGAGATAACTCTACAACAACGTCACGAAGGCTAAAGTAGCGCTCATGACGTTATGAGTGGCGAATTTTTCCCATGGATCACAACCTATCTCACGATCACGGATTTCATCTCTACCTCCACAAGTACCCTTTTCGCACTTGTGATGTAGTGTCTAGTGGACACCTCTTTCTATCCCAACTGTTCTCACATATGCCATGTATCATGTGGCGTTTATGAATATGAGCCTCGCAACCATGAGACTTGCACACAACACACACCAAACACCTTTAAACGTTAGGGCTCTATATTCTTATTCACTACTCTCCCTTGCACGCAAGAGCACCTTCTCTACCTTTCTCCCATGCTCTCAAATGCACACACGCATTACTCTTCAAGCAATTTTACCCTTTGTTCACAAAGTTGGTGCAAGTTAAGGCTCCTTTCCACACACAGTTGTAGATGCCCACCATTCCACACTCATAATTAATGTCAGGTAATGTCTTGTTCATTTATAAATTTTGATTTATCTTATTAAGAATGTCCTTGCCTTTGATTATTATGATGTAATGCGTAAGATTTGTGAAATTGTGTGCTTCTTGTTAATTCTTGCAATGTGGGTAGATTTGTGAGAATTTGGAATGTGAACATAGAGTCTATGTGTAGTGTATGCTCTGTGTTTGACATAATGCCTTAATGAATTTACCTGACCTAGTTGTGTTGCTTTGGTCCTTTTTCCTACATGACGTGTTTTGGGATGATGTTAGCCTACACTTTGATAATTTTGTCAAAATTTTGGTGCCTTTGATAAGTTTGGCCTAGTTGATGAATTATTGTGTGTTTCCATTTGCAGGTGCCCTGAGGCGAACTAGATGAAGGTAGTGACAACATATACATTTGTTATTACCACTTTATGCCGATGAGTGGTGAACTAAAGCAGCATTAATAGATCGATGTCACTCAGTTGGCCCCATCACACCACCTAAACTTGAGGGAGGCTTGGCGCAGCTTAGACAGGAGGAACAGTTGACACAGTAGGATCAAAGATGACTTGGGGCTTACCATCTCACCACCTTAGACATGTTAGATAGGGTGGATGTCGATTTTGGTGACCTTAAGGAGGACTACTTACAATTACATGTGAGTTTGGAGAGATAGGTTGATAAGGTAGAGTGCAGAACTAGGTATGTGGAGGAGAGTATACATTAGTTAGGTTGCCATGTGAATTATTGTTTTAATTAGTTGCAATATACGATGATAGATTTCTAGGCACAGATAGTTACATACTTTAAGAAAGCCTTTCCTCATATTTCTTTTGCACATGTTCAGTAGCCACCATCGGCTTAACATTACCAACCATATCTCCACACAAATGACTCTTTTGTCAGCTATTATATGTTAGACTCAGAACATTACCTACAGATCAACATGGCTAGCTATTGGCCGATTAGTAAGGCCCTAGAGTTTCCCCTACTTTTATCAAGTTGTGTCCTTTGATTTCATTTTTGTTATTTTGTGATGTAGTTGTATTACGGACAATGCAATGGCCTAAGTGTGGGGGAGGGATTAGCTTGTAATGAGCTTTTGGCTGTTTCTTGATATGTTATTAATAATAGTAAGGATGGTTTGCAATGAATAATTTTACTACTTACCTATGTGATTTGCTCTTATTTTCTTGTACTGTGATGATGTTTTGATTGTGGTAAACAAACCTTTGGACAATATGATGAGTGGAAGCATTGGGAGGTATGGTCTCCTGGCCACTGCACTTGATTAATGATGAAATAAATCTGCCTTGTTAGAAGATGATCTGGTGGTTCCTTAACTATTCTTGAATATAACAATTCTTAGGTCAGTTTCATCGACAATGAGATCCCCATATTTTTCTTCACATCACCCTATCTTTAGATTGCTTGGTTGCTTGAGAAGTCCTATTGCTAAGAAAAGGCAATAGTTTGGGGATGTAAGTCTTATCTTGATGTGTTCATGAACCATTGGATCATAAATAAGAACAATGAAGGGAACTAAAAATGAATTCTTGGAATCGTTACTTGGCAAAGAAGTGAGAAAAAAAGAAAAAAATTTCTATAAAAAAAAGTTGTTCAATAGTGAGTTGAAAAAAAAATTGTCTACTCTACTAGTTGGAGTGATTTAGTAATTGAAATTACACAGATGCTCCTATTTGTGTAGTTGGGGACCATCCTTTTATTTCTCCTCCTCTTTAAAGCTGCTGCCTTTAGAAGTTTTAGCCTTGTTCAAGTAATACTTTGCATTGGCAAAGTGGACTCAATTTTAGTGAAAGGTTTGCAATCGTCGAACACTTTTTTCACAACATTGCTGTGGTAGTATTTGAAGAATTGATGCCAGATAGAAGGGACTATCCTATTCTTATGGATGCACGACCAGCCAAGAAGTAGGATGTATGATGTTTTGACATCGATAATATGGAATAAGGCAATTGATTCCATGTCGTCTATGAGTAGTTTTATTCTCATAGTGCCTAAAGCCCTTTGCCCTTTTTAATTGAATTCTTGAATGATTAAGCAACTATTTGAGAGCTCATCAGTCAGGATTCCCAACTCTTTTAATATCCGCAAGGGCAAAATGTTGACTGTTAAACCCTCATTGATTAACATCATATTGGCCCTTTGCTCATAGGCATAGCCAATACTGAACAACGGCTTGTTGTGGGGTTGAAACCCTAACATCAAGTCTTTGTTCATGAAGACCATCATAGTCACACAATCT
Organism: Avicennia marina; assembly: GCA_019155195.1. NCBI lineage: Eukaryota > Viridiplantae > Streptophyta > Magnoliopsida > Lamiales > Acanthaceae > Avicennia > Avicennia marina. The sequence goes on from CM032763.1 coordinate 4,455,954, forward strand.
TCAACGAGTTCTTGTATTTTCTGATAGAAGCAACTGGCTTCGTTGAGTGAGTTTCTGGTTTCATTAACTCCATTTATTTGATGATCGAGGGTGATGATGTTGGCTTTTACACTATCATTCTCTAATATGAATTTTCCTTAGTGAGCAAGTTCTACGACCTTATCTTTGAATGTGAAGCAATCATGGATGGGGTGCCAAACCAAGTGATAATACTTACAATGTTTAGGATCATCAGTCTTCCTGAATTCTACAAGCTACTTTATTTCTAGTAACTCAATGAGGTTAGCTTTCAACAAGTCGTTGAAGATCTCTAAGACATCCAAGCCTAGGAAAGAGTATGATTTGGTCTGCACCTCCTTTAATGTTGGTCTTTTTAGCTTTTGGAGTGTTTCCGCCTTTTCAACCACTTTTTCCTTTCCTTTAACTAGGACGAGTTTGGCACATACTGCTATAAATTCTTTGTTTGAAGTTTTAGTGGGAGGCTTGCCCCCTTTCTTTGCTTTTTGCTTGTCTTTTAGCTTGCGAAACTTAGAAATAAGTGGTCCATTAACACCATTTACGGCTATACTCAGCTCTAAGTCATGAGCTCATGTGACTAATTCTTCGAAGGTTTTGGCCTAAATTCCTTGAAGAATGTACCATAGCCCAATGCTTGAAACTTCAGAGAGTCTATTTTTGGAATTTAAACTTAAATTCCTCCACACCGATTGATGTAGTTGATGATCAGTTCATCTTTTCATTGGTGAGTTTTTGTTAGCTCGATCATGTTGACGATCTGTCTTGTGTTGTAAAAGTGGTTGAGGAACTCATGTTTCAGTTGCACCCAACTATCAATGGACTCAGGCTTAAGATTGGTGCACCAATCAAATGCATTTCTTTTCAATGAGCAAATGAACTACTTAACAAATGATCTCCATATATCCCGACATTATTACATGTCTTGATGAAGTGAGCCACATGTTGCTTGGAGCTTCCCTTCCCATACAACTAATGGAATTTAAGGGATTGATAACCTGCCAGTATTTTCAAGTTGTCAATCTGAGTTAAATAAGGCTTAGTGTATGTTAGGTTGATTGGTGCCTCCATCAAGCTTGTTCTTGAAGGTGTCTTCTATAAAATCTTTTAGTTGATCAATAAGGATTAAGTGATTAAAGAAATCTGGAGCTCACTGGCTGCAGACTTCTTTTGGTCTTTGGTTGGCTGTTTAGCAAATGTCTTAACCTCACATGGACTTCAGCTGCCTTTTCCACTACTTGGCTGACTTCAACATTATCTATCTTGTCCATCAATCTCGAGATTTGCGAGTCTTACTCTTGGACTTGTTTGGCCAACCCTTCGATGACCTTGGTTAATACAACAATTTGGTTCACCAGACTTAAGGCATTGGTGGTCATGGCAGGTGTCATGTTAGAGGTAGATGAGGCATTGGAGCAACGGCTTGAACGTGATGTGTTATCCTTGTTGTCTTCATTTGCCAAGAGTGGGTTGTTGAGAACTTTAAAGAGAGTAGCTAACTTGGAATATGCTAACCTTTTTGCCACACTATGAGTGACAGCATTAGTCCTCTTTGCAGTAGCCTCAATGGTAGCAGTCTTGTAAGACTTTCCTTGCTTGGAAGGAAGAGATGAGAGGTAGAGTTGTCCCATTAGGCGTGCCAGAAATTTGTAAGATAAAATTCATTTATAACACAAAAAATTGTAGTGAGATGAAATAATTTGGATCAAATTGAATTTTTGTGAGTTTTATTCTTTAATTTCAATTTTTTGATTCTTTTTTCAAGACCACTTGATTGAAATTTGAACAATTTTCAAGGAAAGGGGTTGTATTTGATTTTCTTTGAAATTTGTTGGATCTTCAACAATGTTAATCTTCGTACTTGACACTACGATTTTGAATCAAACGCTGAATTTGTAGACTTTTCATGAAGAACACTTTAAATTTGGTGATGAACTCCTTGAATTTGATGAATAACGCCTTGAATTTGGTGACGAACTTCTTAAATATGATGAATAATGCTTTGAATGTTCTTAGAAATTCTAATGAGAATTTGGAAAAAACTTTCACTACTTAAATCTTCAACTGTTCCAATTCTCTAACTTCTACTGTCTATTTTTCATGAGGTTTAACCTCTATTTATAATTGTACAACAGATTGTGTGGTAGTATCAATTTGCTTTCTTGACGTGATTTCATTGGCTGTAGTCTTGTCTATTTCTAATAAGAATACGTCATTTGATATCTTTCGATTGATCAATTACAATATAAATTATCTATTTATCAATTTCAGAAATTATATTTAGATTCTAAATAAATAAAAAATAATTTAATTAATATTTTAATATTATATTATTTTTCATGTAGTATTGTTTAATTGGATATAAAAATTTAATGTGTCTGGCAGATCGAATTGTCGGGAGATCGAATAACTGGAAATGGGCTTTTCAAATGCCCACTGCAACCCGTCATCGGTACTTCGACCTCCACTGGCCGAACAGTTCTGTCTGGAGGCTGGAACGCCGGACCTCAGAATCTGACTGTGGGTGCGTCTTTGTGGGAGATGACGGAGGACTCAGATTTTGCTCTGAATACCGTAAACAGGGATCTGACAAAGCCAAGGCTGCGACTGAGCTGAAGTGGTTCGCGGACAATCCCCTCACTGAGAAGATGTCACCATAGAATCAATCAGCTTTAATCAGGCCACTGACTGACTGTAATTCTGCTTGAGTTCTGCCGCCGCCGGAAGAGCTTCAACTTCTAAAGGGGAGAGAATGGTAATGGTTGCTGAGTGCTATTGCTGTGTGAATTTACTTCGTCGAGTTGAATTCAATAGCTTAGCTTCCCCTTTGGTTGAGAAGCACTTTTGGACAGAGATTCCTGACCAAAGCTGCTCATGGGGTCATCGCTGTGCATTGCATGCTCTCCGACCAGTAAGGTGACGTGGCGTTTTTCAACGTAGCCTTGATTCTTTATTGACAAGAATATTTTGTATAACCAGCAAAAATCCATAATGTCCCAACATTGTTTTTTCCTTATGCTTGCTATTTTATCATCAATTGTGATAACGTTTGCTTACAGATTGACGTAAGTAAAGAGAAATATGGAGTCCAGTGGCTGTATAGTATTAAAATTAGATTCTGTTTTCATTATTTTTTCAAAAAATAGTAAATTTTGTTTTCAAATTTTATTTGAAAATAAAAAAAGAACACATCAGTGCCAAAACACTTTAAATATCTTCATTCCACTCATATGTATATTTTCTATATATAATGGGTTGCATGAAGCAGTTAATAGGCCTCATTAATTTAGAAAATTATTGGCCGTGATAATTTGGGCCTGTTTCTTAAGAAGATCAATGTCTCCTTTCTCGTTGATTACAGTGGTCATCAAACCTTATACGTACTAAGGTTATTGCATTTCAGTTTCGTGTGCAATAAAATAAATATTGTACAGATAAAATTGGGTGACTAAAACGAATTACGTTGTTTAGTGTGACTTAATTATATTATTTAATTATAAATTTAAATTAAACTCTAGAAAACTATTGATAATTAATAAACTATAACAACTATTTTGATAACAAAACTAAAATTATATGAAGAACTTAGAAGGTAGGGAGGTGATAAAGATACAGCAAATGGAGGATAGAGAAGAAATGGAATAAAAAGAAAGATAAATTTAAAGATAGAAGATAACAAATAAGAAGTTAAAGAATGTATTCGAAGAAAAATAATTCAAAATTAAAATAAATTGAAAGAAAGATACACACACACATAAAGAATACAATAAATTAAAATTGATGGTGGAGAACATAATATATATATATGTGTGTGTGTGTGTGTGTGTAAAGTTTGGGAAGAACCTAAAATTTAAGAAGAGAATGAAAAATAAATATATGGCAAAAGCATTTTAATCACTACACTTTTGAGAATAAAGATAATTTCTCTATCACCCTTACACTCGATATATTTCACTGATAAAAGTAGCATACGCTCTGTACATAAATAATTAAATAAATTATATAATTTTATTAATATAGTAAAATAGTTTATGATGATTTTGATTTAAAAATTAACACTGTTTTAAACTCTTGTAAAATTAGAAACAAGAACTTTGAATATTGTAAAAAAAAAAAATAATAAATTAATTAAATTAAATGTAAAAACAAAAAGTAAATTAAATATAAAAATGGAGGGTCATTTTAGTCTATTAATATTTGGCAACCAAAAGGAGGTTAAATTATACCCATCTTTTTTATTTTATAAAATTTATTTTTTGTATTTACAATATTGCAGAATTTTTTTCGAATTGAAATTCTTATGGTTACATCGCAGTTAGATTTTGTTAACAATGATGCAAAGATGTAAATTATTGTTTGCTATGTTTCAGTAGCATTAATTTTTTTTTTTTTTACAAAATAATAGTTAGTACTTTACAAATTCTAAATTAAATTGTATAAACTCCACATCCAGTTTAAATAAATATATTCGAAATTACAACCTGTAAATCCCCGTCTATAAGAAGCTAGCAAACTGACCAACTTGAGTCGAGTGGCCTAAAAAGATTTATAACCTGTTACGATTCAGATTTTAATATGCATTAAGTCGAGTTAAATTTTTATTACAAACACAACAGTGTTCATCCGTATCTTTAATAAATTACCTTCGAGGTTGCGATGCACATTAACAGAATGTCCTTCATGTTTTAATATTTTTCTTTTCATTATTCTCCTTCAACTTGCATTTATTATATTTTCTTCTTTCACCATCTCCTCAATCTTTTTCTCAAATTTCCCATTGTATAAGTAATATTAATTCTATACTTTAAGATACGACACATTGGCTATGTTTGGTTCCCTATGTTTAATCTTTTCTTAGCTCTTCAATCTTTACACAACTAAACTTACAATTTAATAAAGTTTCCATTTAAATTGACATTTAATTTTCTATTTCTTACATATATAACTAAGTAATTATTCTTAAATAATTACACTTATTTATAATTAAGTCAATAGCTATATACATTCATATTTATATCTTAAAAATTAATAATTATCTTTATATACTATCACATTATCTAATTATTATTATATATTTTATAAATATAAAAAAATAAATTTTAATTTTTAAAATATCAAAATTTTACAACTAAATATACTATTTATTTTAATATAATTCTCGCCAAAGACTACGCCCCACCGAAATCCTTTCCCTAAAACCCTATATACTGTACATGCTGGATGTAGTTGATGTTGGGACACTCAAAACAGTACGGAACTAACCCACGCTTTACGTACTAAAAACGACAAGATGCAAATATTGGACAGACATGAGCTATAGTAAATGTGCAGTGAGAGTGTTGATTGGAGTTGGCGAGGAGCATAGAAGAGAATAAAGTCATCAGACTATAGTACAAGTTTCAGAATATTTGCTCAACCCCATGCACACAGTATTCAAGCAACTAGAATTTCTATTATATTCCCAGTTGTTTTTTAACGTGTAGGATGGCATTTTATTAGGGGATTGGAGGGATTTACAAAGTATCAAATTACAAGTCTATACGATAAAATAAATAAGGTTCTGTACTTTAAAGTAATTGTTAATACAGACAAATTAGATGGCAAAAATTATATTTACATATTTATTTTTATTCAAATCAATACTCACATATTTTCATTTTCTCCTATCTTTAACAATTTTTCCTAATTTATTTTTTCTGACTATACTAATTTATTTTTGTAGTTATAAAAATAAATACATACATATATATATATTTATATATATAAATAAATGCATATATATATATAAACTAATTTATACTATAAATACATTAAATTAAAAGCATTTTAATATTATATCTTTAAATTTAAGAATACACATAAAGTGTGCCAAATATATTAGTGTGTATATATTAAAAATATATGTATCAATATTAAATTGTACAAAACCCGTCACTTCCAATAGAGTGGAATTTTGTACATATATATATATATAGGTGTGTGCGTCTGAGTATAAAACTGTTAATACACACATACGTGTACTAGTAATAAAAGATAAAATCGATCCATGTGCCTAATTATATAAATGAATTGGAAATAGCTTTGTATATGTGTTTTATTCCATCTATAAAAAATAATATAGAAAAACTTAAAAAATAAAATGATTTAACATTCAGAGAGGATATTAAAGAAAAAGTGAAAGATAATGGAAAAAGCATACATGGAAAAGTAAAGACAATTTATTAATAATAATAATCTTTTAAATTTAATATACTATAGATATATAAATTTGTGTGCATAAATTTGAGGGAGCGGTGAGAGAGGCTTGTGGCATAGTTTTCTAGTGGCATTTCATATTATGAAATAATGTTTTGATTTATATGAAAAATTAACATTAAATTTTGAAGAGGATAAAATTTTGGATTATATGTATGACTTACATATGAATTTTGTTTTGTTCCACTATTTGAGGAATAAGTTTTAAAGGACTTGTTATTATGATTTTGGTAATGTGTGCATATTAATATTGTCAAATAATTGGTAAAAAATATACTTAAATGACAAGAAGTAAAATATTTCGAACAGTCGAACGGATACTCCTCCAAATTGAAATTGACTTCTAAAACAAGTCACTTATCCTAGAAGTCCGTCTAAAATTAACTATCAAATACATAGCACTTTTTTGAATGGAGACTCGTGTCCTCATTCAAATGAATTTTTAAACACTGCCATGATATTATTCGTTGGTCCAAAGTAGTTCAAAAATCTAGAGGGAGATGAATGAGCCTTTTCCAAAATTTATAAACACTTATACGTGTGTGTGCGTCTGTATGTGTGTGTGTGAGAGAGAGAGAGAGAGCAAATGATGTAGCATACAATTCTGATAATTTTGTGCTAAGGTCAGTGTGCTGTTAAAACTTTCAATACTCAAATTTCTTATTGTAAATGTAAGTATGTTAGGATGCAAATTTTTTGCTATGTTGATGGGACAAGAACAATGTATGCCTCGCGTAACAATCTACAAATAGTGTAAAAATGAAACAAAGAAGAGGTTATTTTTGGATGTGAGCAAGTATGATTGCCCATTTTGATGAAATGAAGAAAAAGAGAGAAATAAACAAACACAACTTTGAGAGTTCTGCAAAAAGTTCTAAGCACTAGAAACAATATACTATAATCCTTTTACGACCGTGCTGGAATGTTCGCAGTTACAGTGTAAATTTTGTAGAATAAAAATGTGATTCGGAAACATGGTAGCAAAACAAGACAGAAAATGGTGTCACGATTGACTCCCAATTAGTAAATAAATATTGGTAATAGACCCTGTATAAACTGTTGGAATCCATTGCATCATTATCAGGAGCAGTTTGATAGGAATGAGAAGTCGGATGATGACGACGGGGCTACAAACCTATTTTGTTACCCTTAGATTTCCCTAATAGTGTGGCTTCAAATAAAAAACACATGAAATAATGGCTTATTTGTGACACATTTATGCTTAAATTATATATGCATGTGAATTAAAATAGAGACAAATATGTTATTATGCATGAAATATGCTAAATATGATAATTTGGATATGAAAAAGTGTAGTTGTAAAATTAAGTATTAATTTTGGGCATTTTCTATATTAAAAATACAATTTCATGTCATTAGGCCAATGTCGAGACCGCGAAGTGTGTTGGTGCAATTGTGACATTCAATGTTAGCACATTTTAGAATTTCTGCATTTGTTGGCTGTGGTTGCGAAAGAGTGGTTAGTGGGCATGAGAACCACAGCTGTAAGAATGAGAAGGATCGTAGCCCATATTGGACTTTTCGCATTTGTGGCTGTGATTGTGGCCATAGAAGTTGTGACCATGAGGTGATTTGGCACAAGTGCGAGATTTGAGAAGCACACTTTGTGCAAGACTGCACTTGAGTTTGCAGACATGGAGGAGGACGCTGCGACCAAGGAGCTAAGTGTCGCAGTTGCAAGTGACAATGCAACAGATGATTAAGTTATATTCTAGCATGAAATTTTGAGGGCATTTTTATCTTTTCTTTTTTTTTTTATATGTACATGAATCTTGGGCACTCTTCATATACACACACATGTTCTACATGTCTTGAGAGACATTAGGCCTATTAATAGGTAAGATTTTCCCTTATCCATGCCATATCCAATATAAAAAGTAATGCCTAAACTTATACTCATATCCAATATTCTTAGTAGCACGGGTATGTGTTTTATTCATACCCATTAACGCCTATGGATATATAACCCTATTTTTGCCCATTTGGTATTAATAAGTATTTTTAATGATACAATATTTTTTTTCCTAAATTTTTGTCAAGTGTGTAAGTTTGTATTTTATTATTTAAATTTTATTTTATAAACTTTATTTTGATACAAAAATATTTTTTAATAGGTAATAAAATAAATATAAGACATAATCAACCCTATAATTAATTTGTGGCAATGCGAGTAATAATGGAAGTGAAACTCACATGCTTGACATAAAATTATAAACATTAATCTTGTGGAATTAACAAGAGTGAAACTATAGGATTAATATAGGTAATATATTGTTAATCACACAACTTAATAACTTAACTCTATTTGGTTTGGGAATACCAGTTAAAATATAAAGTTAAAGTCATAAGACAATTCAAGAAAATATCCTATAGAGATTAGGATTAGCAGTTTGCAACAAAGTGATTAAACCGATAATCAGTATATATTGGCACATATTGAAAACTAATACATCACAAGGGACTAGGTTCTTCAATATTTGAAACTTCACCTTTGATTTTGTGCTCTTGTTTTTCTAAGCAGTTGTTTTATTTATTTAACTCTGATTTGTACTACATTCCTAAGACCTAACTAATAAAATTTTAGATAAATCAATAGACAATTCACTTATTCTTGTGGGATGATATGCTTGCTCACCACAGTACTGGCCTAATTATAAATTTGATTTTAGTGTGGTGATGATCTACATCAAATTTTGGTGCCGTTGCTAGGGAAGGCAACAAGTGCTATTTAATACTTTAAGAAACTACTAGATTAAGCCATTTTATTTTCCTTTAATTTTCTATTTTTCTCTCTTTTCATTTCTTTCTCTCTAATTCTTTTGCTGCTTTTCTTGATTAAAATTTCTACTTTTCATGAGTTGATTATTTGTATTGGAGATATTGTATATGCACAAGAGTAAAAGTGTTAATCTTGACTTTGATCTTAAGATTGAACTAACACTCCACAAAAGGTGTAAAGCTCTCTTGGAACAAGAGCAACCAAACTAGCGAGCAATCAAAGATTATGCGTGTAGCTAGTGATGAATCCAAAGATGACAAGCATTGTCAAACCACCAATTAACGTAAATAACTTTGAATTAAAGACTATACTAATTAAGATGGTGTGGTTGAATCACCTTGGTGGACCCTACATGAGGACACCAACACCTTCCTAGCCTCATTTCTTGAATTATACTATACGGTAAAGTTCAATGGTGTCTCTGAAGATGTAATTAAATTGAGATTATTTCTATTTTTTCTTAGGGATGGGGCATGGAAATGGTTGCAATAACTACCACTGAGTAGCATAGTTACCTGGCAAGACATGGTAAACAAGTTCTTGACAAAATACTTCCCGCCAACAAAAATTGCACAACTCAAATAGGAGATTAAGACATTCAAACAATTAGAATATGAGATATAGCCAGAGATATGGGAGATATTCAAAGAGCTCTCAGAAAGTGCCTACAGCACAGACATCGACTTGGATGTAGGTATAAACCTTTTACAGTATTATATTTGGACAGTTACGTACTATCTTGATATCATTGCAGAGGAAGCTCTAATGAACAAGTTACTAGAAGGTGCATGGGATTTGATTGAAGAAATAGCATGTAATGCTTACCAATGGCCATTTGAGATGCCCACTATACTTAGGGGTCATCGGCGTGCATGAAGTAGACACAGTGATGGCACTTGCAGCAAAAGTAGAGCTATTGTCCAAGAAGATAGACACTGTCTTGGTAAGAAATAATCATCCCTATTTAGTTACCATTTTCAAAATTGTGACTTATGTGTAGGCTCTCATCCCATACAAGTGTAGAGGAAATGGAGCGAGCAACAATAAGCAACAAAAGAAAGTTAACTTCATAGGTAATTCTGGAGTTAAGGTAATAACCCATATGCAAATACCTATAATTCTAGGTGGAGAAATCATCATAATTTCTCTTGAAGAAACCCTCAAAATCTACCAAGCTTGTACGTACCCTACCCTCTACAAGAGAAAAAAAAGTTGCTGGAGGAAATAGTTGGAAATTTTGCAAAGTCGACCAATCAAATTATAAGTAACCTTACTATGACAATATAAGATTATATAATTAGAACTAACACTCTCTTGCAGAATTAGCAAGCATTTATCAAAAACTTCAAGGCGCAAGTTGGGCAACTTTCAAAAGAAATGACGAATAGGCCTGCAGGTATGTTACTTAGTACTACTAAGAATAATCCAATTGAGCATATGAAATGTATGTAGGGAATAGAAAACAATAAGGAAAAAGACGAGTCATCTACTACTACCCAAGAAGAGAATAAAAAAGAAGACAAGGCCCTAGTTAAGGAAAAAAAAGAGATGAGTACACCACTGCCATATAAGTTGAAAATTCCATATCCATGGAGACTTTATCTAACAAAGGTAAGAGAGTAGGTTAGTCAATTTTATGAAATTTTGATAAATTAGATGTGAATGCTCCATTAGTTGAGAAAATTAAAAGTACTCCTGGCTATGTTAAGTGTTTCCGCAAAGTAGCTTTAAGAAAGAGGAAATTGGAGGAGCTAAGGAGATCACCTATAAACTGAACAAGAATTGCTATCTAAATTAAATGATCTAAAGGGTTTCACTATACCTTACACTGCTGAGTACTTTTACTTTGATAATATACTATGTAACTTGGGTGCAAGTGTCAATGTGATGCCTTCTCTATGTTTCAGGCACTTGACATAAAGATGGTAAAACCAACACAAATGTTGGTAAACTTGGTGGATAGATCTACAAAAAAACCACTTGGAGTAGTGGACAATTTTTTGGTAAAGGTACGCAACTTTATCTTACTTATAGATTTTGTTGTCTTAGAGATCGAGACTGAGAAGGAAACACAATTGATCTTGGCTAACCATTCTTAGCAACTACTAAGGTTTTAATAGATATCAAGAATGGTAGTCTTAGCTAGCAAGTAGGCTCTAGTTAGATAACCTTGTTTATGTATTCCACATTTCTATAGAATGCACATGAAGTTAGAGAAAATGTAGCTATGTAGCAAGTTTGTAACGAATGCGCCAATGGCGTGCCTATTACAAAAGGAGGTCTTATGCGTGGACAAGAAGGAAAGGAAGAGTCAAGTATGAGGGAAGAATTGCCAGGGCAAGAAGAGGATGGATCCTACTTAAAGAAAAGGGCAAGAAAGAGAAGGAAGAAAAGGAGGAAGAAAAAGGAGAGAAGTGAAGCTCATGTGGGGTTGTGGACCCCTAAAGTCACTACTCATCTACCTTAGGCTATGAGTATCAAGTCGGGTTTCAGACAATAAATATAGAACTTTTTGGAACAGCCATTTTTATTGCTTTCAATTCTTGTTTTGTTTTGATTTATTTTGTTGCATGGATTATTTTTATTTTTATTGGCTCTTAGTGTAGGATAGAAGGAGACAAAGGAAATCAGTGATGCATGGTAGAAGTCCAAAGAAGAAGAAGAATAAGCACCACACCTTATTAGGTTGTCTCGTTCTTTATTGCCTTATTTTACTTGTGATAATATGACTGATTAAGGCATCAGGATAAGTGCGGGGGTAGGCAGAAGTATAGAGAAATTTTGAATGAGAATATTGTCATTGCATGAGGTATGAGTGCTGAAATTTTTATGTAGGTAATTGTACAGAGTCTATGATCAAATTGATAGCATGAGCATAGCATGAATTTAGTGGCCACAGTGTTTAATTTATGACGAATGTCTTGCAAAGAAATTTTTGTTGCTTTATGCTTTCATTGTTCTTAAGATTCGCATGCTAGCCCTAGTGTTAAAGAGATGGTTCTTGTATGATTAAGCACATACTTTTGAACTTTTTGATTACTAGACTATTTGAGAAGTTTTATGGCGAGGATAAGATGGTTATGCAAGTCTGCGCTTGAGTTTATGGATGTGAAAGAGGATGCCGCGACTGTGGAGCTAAGCGTTGAGGTCGTGTGTAATAGTGTGACAAATGATCAAGTTACATTCCTATATGACATTTTGAGGGCATTCTTATCTTTTCTTACATGTACATGAACCCTAGGTGCTCTCCACACACACACACACACACACACACACACACAATGTTCTACACACCTTAGGAGACATCTTAGGCTTTTACACAATGAACACTTAGGATTCATAGGAGAACAAGATTTAAGTGTGGAGAAAAAGGAATCCTTGTTAAGTATTGGAGAAATTCAATTGTCCACACCATGTAGAGATACAAGAACAAGTTTTCAGACTTTATTTCTATTATTTGTACATTATTTAGATATTGAACACAATGGAAATAGCTTTCTTTAATGATATTATGGTTTGCTCGACTTTTTTCTAGTCTGTTGAGACTATTGTTGGTCGAACATGTGCTTGATTTCATGATAGATTGTCCTCATTTTAGTTATTTGTAATTGTTGAATTGAATAGCAATTGTAGGATTTGATCAACCTTATAATTAATTTGTGGTTGTGTGAGGAATAATATAAATAAAACTTGCACACAGATTTACAATTACAAACATTAATCTTGTGGGAATAATGGAAGTAAAACTATAGGATTAGTGTGGGCAACATATTGTTTATCATAGAACTTAAAACTTGACTCGATTTAACTTGGGAATACCAACTAAAATTTAGAGTTAAAGTTATAAAAGAGTTCAAGAGAATATCCCATAAAGATTAAGATTAGCAATTTGTAACAAAGTGATTAAATTGATAATTAATATAAATTGGCACATATTGAAAAACCAATATGTCACAAGAGACTATGTTCTTCAATATTTGGAACTTCACCTTTGATTTGTGCTCTTGTTTTTCCAAATGCATGTTTTATTTATTTAATTCCTATTTGCATTACATTCCTAAAGCTTAACTAATTGAATCTTAGTTAAATCAATAGATACTTCACCCCTCCTCATGAGACGATACTTGTACTCACTATTGTATTGGTCTAATTATAAATATGATGAACCAAAGTTCAAAGCTAAATTGCCAACTTTTAATGGAGCATAACCATTGAGGAGTTCTTAGACTATCTATTCGAAGTGAAAAGGTTCTTTACAATTTCAAGCCTTCCCAAAAAATGCCTGGTGAAGTAGGTTGCCTACCATTTGAAAGAGGGGTGCTACAACTTGGTGGGAATAGTTTTAGTTGAGGCACAGGCGCAAAGGGAAACCATCCATTACTTCATGAGAGGTAAGTGCTACCGTTATGAAGAAGCGGGACATACATCTATTACTTTCCTAAAGCAATGACCAGTGAACATTGTGGAGCATACAGAGGACGAGGAGTAATTGAACTGTTCCCTTGTCTTGTGTAGTATTGGGGCCTAGGGAAGAAATTGAGTCCTCTAGAAAGGAAGAAAATGGGTATGAGACTACAACGTATGTTGTTCAATACATGCTCATGACACTAAAATAAGAGGATGACACATTTATAAGTCACAATTTTGTAGCATATTTCCACGTTGTTACAGCTATTTATTTATTTATTTTTTGCATTTATTTGGAGATAAAATGGTTACATTGCTTGCTTGCATGTAAAAATGTGTTCATGATGAATTGGATATGTTTTGGTAGCATTATGGTGATATTCGATTGAATTCAGACTATGTCTATGTATATGCAATATTTTAGTCAGAGTTGTAGGTGTTGTGCTTGTGATAAGAGGTGTTGCATCTATGAAGATGAGAAAATAAAATCCTAAACATTCTATTACAATCAAGTTTGTGATCCTAAGGTCTGTGACCTTGCAAGAAGGACATTCGTTTCCATGGGAAGACGAACAATGAGGAGCACTTTTTGTTACTTTTGGACTCTTAACTACGAGTAGAGATGTCGTGAATGTGAGAGGAAGACTCATGACAGCTGAGCAGGAAGCAAATGAGTTAGGGAATTATTTGGAATTTTCCATAGTTAACGTTCACAACTATAAGGCGGGATAAAACAATTGTGGGATTTACAAAGTAAGTTGTTTAATGTTTGCTACTAAAGTTTGAGAGGGAAAATGAGTGTCGCAACTGTGAGGCTTGATGGTGCAATCATGGATCATAATTTCGAGGAGTAGTCTGGATGCATTTTTAAGGACATGTTCATCTTTTCTCTTTCATTACATAAACCTTAGATGCCCATGCATACAAATACATGATCATACATGATTTTTAATGAGTCTTGGATAGTTTTACACATTGTCAACACTTGGAATTCATAGGAACAATCATTGAAGAAGCAAATAAGGAGAAATCTACACCAAAGTTGGAGAGAGTTCACTATTCCACACAATCCATGATTCTAGAATAAGTTTTTTCGGACTTTTTTTCCTGTGCTTGATTTGTTTGGATGATAAATAAATTAGCATTGATTTTTATTGATTACATGATGAGTTGCTAAATTTCTTGTATGTTCCTTGTGCTTGTGTTTAGTGAAAGATGTATGCCTAAATTTATGATTGATTGTCTTTTGCACTTTTTTTTTGTAATTGGTGCTATGAATAGTAATCAGAAGACTTGATCAACTCTTTAGCTAATTTGTGGCTATGCGGAAAATAACGGGAATGAAACATGTATGCTAGACTTCAATTGTAAATACTAATTTTATGAAAATAATGAGAGTGAAATTGTAGAATTAATTTGGGCAAATATTGTTAATCACAGAATTAACAACTCGACTTGATTAGGCTGGAGAACCCACTAATTTCTTGAGTTGAAACTCTAGGAAAGTTTGGGACGATATCCTAAAGATTTTAGAATTAACAATTTATAACAAGGCAATTAAATTCATAATTTATGTAATTTGGTATATATTAGAAACCAACACAACACAACACAACACAAGTGTCTAGGCTCTTTAATATTGGTACTTTGTTATCTTTTGATTATAACTCTGTTTTCAAAGTGTTTACGTGATTTTATTTCATTCTCACCATCACCTTAGAATGGCTTAACTAATAGATACTTAGTTAAATTGATAGATACATACACCCTCCTTGTGAATAAGACATTCATGCTCAAAGAGTACTTCTCTCATAAATTTAATTTTTGGTGTGTAAACGACACCTGGTGGCATCATTTATTTTGAACTCGATGTTACATTTCTAGTAAAACTTTTGATGTTATTACAAATAGTGCTAGCTCAGAAAATATTGTGTAATGTCGCTTAGTGAATAAATTAGGATTACTTGTGGAAAGACACCTAGAATCCTATAGAATTGATTGCATAAACGATGTTGAGCTAGTGAGGGTAGAATACTAGTGTAAAATTCCTTTTTCCATAGGTAGATTTTTTGAAGACCTTTTATGTGATGTTGTGGACATGGATGCATGTCATCCTCTATTGGACAGACCATGGTAATTTGATATGAATGTTATTTTGTTGGGCTAAGAAAATAAGTATATGTTTAAGAAGGATAGGTTACAGCACGAGTTGCAGCTGTTAAAGCAAAGTGGGATGTCTAGTGCTCCAAAGAAAAAGAAGAAGTAAGGTGTGAGAAGGGAAGTGATGATTACAATGGTGATAGAGGAGATGCTAGTGGAAGCCAAGGAGATGAGAGAGATTCATACATTGGTGGTTAAAGGATAAGAAGGAGAAGAGAAGGAGAAGTTTGAGGTTCCTATGGTTGTTTAGAAGATTTTGAATGAGTATTCAGATGTATGCCCAAGGGGTTATTGCCAGAATTACCATTAATAAGGGACATCCAACCAACCATAGAATTGGTACTCAAAGCAAGCCTTCCAAATTTACTGCATTATCAGATGAACCCGAAAGAGATGAGGCTTGCTACAAATAATGGTGGATATTTTGAAGTAAGAGGCTAGTTGGGCTAGCATGAGTTCGTGTGCAATGCTAGCATTGCTTACTTCAAGGGAGAATAAGTTAGGATGTATGTGTGTAGACAACTATGCCAATAATAAAATTACTATATGCTATCGTTTTCCCATCCCTTACTTGGAGGATATGTTATATTGTTTATCTAGTGCTAGTATTTATTCTAAATTAACATGTGGAGTGGGTATCATCAAATTCATTTTCACCTTCGAGATGAGTGGAAAACAACATTTAAGATGAAGGTAGTGCTTTGCGAATGGTTGGTGGTGTCATTCAAGTTATGAAACACGCCTAGCACTTTTATGAGGTTGATGAATGAGGTACTAAAAAAATTTTTTGAAAATTTTTTAGTGATTTATTTTGATGACATTTTGGGGTATACTACCTACAAAAGATCACTTGGGACATCTTTGCCATGTGTTGGGGACTTTATGCAAGTACAGATAGTATATTAATTTGAAGAAGTACACATTCATGTTGACAAGTCTAGTTTTCTTAGACTTTGTCGTTAGATCAAGAGAAATTCAAGTGGACAAAAGCAAAATAGAAGCACTCAAGGAGTGACCAATGCCTAAAATGTATTGGAGGTATGTGCTTTCCATGGCTTGGCTACATTATTGTAGATTTTTCTGGAATTTTAGTGCTGTTGTAGCCCCATTAACAAACTTCATGAAGAAAGACAAATTTAACTAGGACCAAAACAAGGAAAGAACTTTGAAATGCTTAACTAAAAATTGACGACTGCACCATGTTTAGTCCTCCCGAGTTTTGAGAAACTATTTGAGATAATGTGTGATGCTTTCTAAATAGGGATTGGTGCTGTATTATCACATGAAGGCCGTCCAGTTGCATTTGTTAGTAAGAAATTGGATGAAGCATTGCATAAACGGCCTACATATGAACATGAATTTTATTTGGTGGTATGGGTGTTAAGGCATTGGGAGCATTGCTTGGTACTAAACAAGTTTGTGTTATATGTGAATCATGAGGTGCTTAAATATATTAGTAGTCAGAAGCAAATTAGCAACATACATGTGAGTTGGATTGTATATTTGCGAGAATTTTGTTTATTTTGCAGTACAAAGGGGGAAAACCAGAATATGGTGGTAGATGTACTGAGACAATGTGCGACATTGTTGGTGACAATGAGCCATGAAGTAGTGGAGAGTTTGAAGTATTAAAAGCATTGTATGCAGATGATGGGGATTTTAAGTAGATTTGGAAGACATGTCAGACTATGGCAACGAAAGATGATTTCTATATCTGTGACATGTATTTATTGAAAAAGAAATCAATTGTCCATTCCACATGTGTCACTTTGGGAAAAGTTAATTTGTAACTTGCATGGTGTAAGATTAAGTGATCACTTAGGTATGTAGAAGATGATCAGGAGTTTCGAGAACCTCTATTATTGGCCACAATTGTGGAATGATGTCTGCAAGTATGTCTGAAAATGCTACATTTGCCGGGTGTAAAAGGGACAAGAGCCAAATATAGGATTATACACATTGTTTCTAGTGCCAGAAAATATTAAAGAGGATTTATCTATGGATTTTGTACTTAGATTGCAAAGGATGTAGCATGGCATGGATTTAGTCTTTATGGTGGTGGATAGATTTTCAAATATGGTACACTTCATTCCTTATAGGAAAAACCCAAATGCGTCACATGTTGCGAAATTATTTTTCAAATAAGTGGTGTGCTTAGATAAGGTGCCAAAGTCCAATTCTTCAAACTATGACACCTAATTTTTTACCCATGTTTGGTGGACCTTATGGAGGATGTTTGATACCAAATTAAATTTTAGTAGCACAGCACATCCATAAATTAATTGTCAAATGGAGGAGGTAAATTGGACTTCAGAAAATTCAATCTAGAGTGCTTGTGGTTCGAGGTTGAGTTAGTGGGATTAAACATTACTGCAGGCGAAGTTTGCATTCAACAACACAGGTCATAGTTCTACAGGCATGTCACCATTTTCCACAGTTTATGTTAAAGTTCCTAGCTATACAATGGATTTGGTGAAGCTACCTAGTGTGTCGATCTAAGTGGAGTTGCAACAAAATTAGCGAAGGAAGCTCAAGACATCCAAGTGGAGTCCGGGCAAAATTAGAAGCCACAAATGCAAATATAAGGGGTAATGAACAACAAAGACACCATCTTGAATTTGAAGTAGAGGATGAAGTGAAGGTGTTTGACGTGTGTCATTAGCACACTAAAATTAAACTTATAATAACCAGTACTATAGTAAGTATTGGTGTAGTATCCACGTAGAGGGGTGTGTGACTGTCAAGATCACTAAAGTCCTATTAGTTAAGTTGTTAGAAAGGGATGAGAATGAAAACAATAAAGAAAAGTGGTCATCTTGCATAATTCAAGATTCTAGATGGAGTGAAGCAACTAGGTTTAGTTATTGACAATTGTTACTTGCAATAATCATATGGTTTCAATTCCTTTATTCCCACAGAATTAATGTTCACAAATTATATGAAAACGATATTATTAATAACCTAACAACTCACGATATTATTAATGAAAACCATTTCCAATATGTTTTTCATCTAAACAACTCAAAAATAATAGAAAAGGTAACTTAGTTTAAAATTCTGGTATTGTGCAGAAGAACAAAAGCTCTCCAATAGTGGTGTAGATTTCTCTTTCTTCAATACTCCAATGCTTGTTTCTAATGTGTAGGACTGTGTTTATATATGTTTGGAAGTCTAAGGTTCAGGTAAAACATGAGAAAAGATGGGAAAACCCCTTAAAATTTCATGTAGATCACGACTTGACTATTCCTCATGCAACTCCTCGCAACTGCAAACTCGAGTTTCATAGTCATGCCATCATCTTCCACGACAGTAATAATAGATGTGGGAGTTACATAGCTCACTTCTCAAGTCCTGCATTTGCACCACACTTCCTTGCAATTCTGAGTTTAGCTACGATAGAATCGAACCTTCAACTAATATGTTCTGTAGTTCAATTTGCACTTGGAACTCACCATCTCGTGGTTACAACTCCTTTGCTTGCAATCACAACAGTCAATCGTGATCGATTCTAAAATGTACTGCAGTTCTTCTTACCCTTGCAAACATCATTTTTATGAAAGCAACTCCATTTTTTGCAACCGCAAAACATGCAACTTGAAATTGAAAATTATCTAAGAGTAAATAGTGTTCAATTTTACTCAAATATTATCAGTTATGCATTCAAACTCCTCCTAATCACCAAGAATACCATATTGAAATGAATACACACACAATTCAACCATTTTACAATAAAATGTATGCAAAAATAAATCACATTGGGGGAGAAATATGCTATAGAATTATGACTTATTAGTGTTCTTATTCAAAGGAAGGTTTCCAATAGGGTAGTACAATAAACTAAAGTTGTAGAAATATGGGTCAAACAAGGTCGTAATGAAAATCAATGCTAATGTGTATCTGGTGGTTTTGTCGAGTTCCATGGGGATTTCTAGCACATTCAATGTTTCAAATATCTCCTTCTTTCATTTGGAAGACAAAACCTTTGTACTCAGAGGACTCAAATAACTCAAGGGTGAGTTCTTCTCAAAAGGAGGGGTTTGATGTGGGAACACTGTAGCAAAATAGGACTAAAAATGGTTTTGTGATCGACTCTGGAGAAGGGCAAATCAATCACAATAGTTCAAGTAGTAGAGTTGTTCAAACGGATGTAGGGCTAGATCAATCACAAGGTAGGCAATCGACAAAGTATGAAAGCAGGGGTTCTAAAATTATGATTGTAGGGTGGTGCATGGATGAATGGATGATCGACAAACAATGCGATCACATGGAGTTGGAATCGTTCACTAGAAAGAGTGATCAACAACAAAGGGATGGGGACTTTCTAAAATAGCAACATGGGGTCATATAGATCGACTCAAATTGATTAGTAGATTTGTGGATTTATCCCAGGAGCCTTGGATCGATCAGGGTGTTGGGTTTTTTTAAGTAGAATTATATTTTGACTAGGATTCTTGATTATAGGGTTTATATGCTTCATATAAATAGCTTGTTCAGGTGTTTTTTTAGAGACTTTTAGCATATTTGGATATTGTTCACACTGTTTCATCAATTTGTTCAAGTTTTCTTGAATTTATCCAGGAATTTTGCTTGACCTCAGGATTCGCACATGTTTTGATTCTTTCAGATTTATTCATGTAATAATCCCATGGATTCATTGAAATTCCACACCAAAATGTATTACAAATAAATGAGACATGTTTATAATAATTTGAATGCTATGGAAATCCTTATATTATTTAGGATCTAGAGGAATTTCATTAATTTTTCTATAATTTTAATTATTTTGAAACTAATCCAACAAATCTTGACATTGTTATTTTTTTATTTATCATACTACAAGAGCTAGTTATTACGTTCTGTTTCATAAAAATGTGTAATAGAGATTTTCCCTTAAATTAGGATGTTTGGCACACTTGATATAATTTCCTCATAATTTATTTATCATTAACTCGTTTTTTCACCTATATAAAAACCCTACAACTTATAGTTTTTTTTTTACTATACATCCTACACCTAGTTTAAATTCTAAAAAACACATCCCATCATTGATATTTTTATCAATTCAATCCATACAAACATGTATTACAATATATTTTGTTTTCTTAATTTTTCTCACCTTTTATCTTCAAATTATTTTCTGAAAAAACAACCATCCATTTAAGTATATAATTTACGTATAACATGTATACATTTTTTAAAAAAAATTTCGTCCCATCACACTCACCAATGACCTGGGAGATGTGAACCCTTAATCTCTCCAATGTTAAAGGATCCTGGGTCATCGCATTTATATGCATATATCTATAGTTGATTATCTTGCACTTAGTATATTTCACTAAATAGATCAAGATTGTGATAGTTTACAATCTTTACTTGCAAAATAAAAATAATTAACTAAATATTGATATTGTGATATTTGTCATAATTTCAATGTCTAAAATGTTTCCACTAAGCATAGCAACTCTTTCCTTGAGGGTATATTTTTTTAAAAATGATGTGATTATACTTCAGAGGATTGTTTTGAAGGATAAAAAAGTTCGCACAAATTAATTAATCCTTAAAAATTATATTTAATAAGTTTGATTATTTGATATGATTATATTTATTTTTTTATTAATATAAGGTAAAAAGAGTCTTTTGAATTATTTATAAAAAAAAATTAATATCTTGATTATTTTATCATACTTTCAAGTAGGATTATTTATTTTTCAATTTTATAATTATATGTCGAGTCCTTCCTTTATCAAGGGATTCAATCAATTAAGAAGAGTATTGAATTAATTTAGATAAAATAATATATCCCATATAATCATTCAAAGTAAAAATGTGATAAATATATAGAATCAAAAGGAGTTGGAGAAGGATCGGGAAGCATTGCTGGGGTGTAGAGGGAGCTTTAGGGTTACAAAAGCCTCACATGTGATTATGTATTTTTATTTCCAGCTGGAGGAAGGATTCCCATACTTACTTGCCATCACAATACACGATAAAGCAATACTCTTTCAATTTTGAATAAAGGAATACCCATAATTCCCTCCAATTTTTTACTTCCATCCCAAATTACCTTCCTGCTTTTTTGTACATACCATATAATATGATATGATCAACCAACTTTGCATGGGACTATTGTGTTCTGCCACCCCCACCTCTCTACATTCAATGTGACAACTTGCAGTAACAGCTTAATAATATCTACAATTAAGTTTTAGATACCAAGAAGCTCTCAAATTATGTATTACAAAATGCCAATGATGGCTTAGTTGTTAGACCCTGGAGCTTACTAACATGAGTTTCTAAAAATGCACTGTCGAAGAATTGATAGCTTTTTTTTAGTTCATAAAATGTAACAAGAAAGGGCTGTGTTTGATTCAGTATATTTTGACGGACCATAAAAAGTAAATTTATGTTTGATTTAAAAGTTTGATTGGGGTGAAAATTTTTATCTATTTAATTTATGCGTTTATATATAATATTTAATAATAATTGGATGATATAATAGTATATAAAAGCAATTATTAATTTTTATGGTATATATATATATATATATATACAAACACATTATGGTATATATATGTGTGTGTGTGTGTGTGTGTGTGTGTATGAGTGTGTATATTTATATATATGTAATTACATAAGTATTGATTTGTTTACAAATAAATGAACTAATTGAATTTTCCTTATATAAATATATGCGAGTTAATTTTAAAATTAAGTGAAAATTTTATAGTATAGCATGTTTTTGGAGTGTGTAAAGTTTGAAAGAATGAAAAATAATAATAATGGCTGCCAAACATTGTGCATGGATCCTATATTTGATTAAGTATCTCTGTATGTGTAGTTAATTTCTAGATTTAAAGAACTTACAAAGAATTTTTATGTATATATATTTAATATTATAGGCCATTATATATTAGGTTTAATTTCTATGCGCATAGTTTAGAATTTCTGGAACGCAATTCTACTTATTTATGGAAAAGTCATGTATCTATGCTATATTATTAAGTTATAAGGCTTTTTAGTTGCACAACGTCAAATTATACAATTACTCTTATTTTGATTCTTTTTATTTTTCTATCCTTCCCTTTCTGCCTTTTCTTTTCCTATTTTCTTTTAACTTATTATCTTTAACTATGTTTTCTCTCAATTTTTCTCTTTTTTAAAATTATTTTGGTTATTCTTTATTTTATTATGTTAATATTTTATGCTTTTACCCTAAATAATTTAATTATTTAAAATACAATAATTTTACAATTTATAAATAAATTTAAACATGCATAGAGTGTGCAACTTTTACTAGAATCTTGATTAATTTTACATGGAAGACATGTGTGGCATTAGTATTCTTGAAAAATTATGTATTATATTTATATTTTCCAAAATTCTTTGATTTGTAGAAACTTCAAAATATCTTAATTACTTCAGAGTAAATAGTTATGTTATGAAATATGCATCTTACTTAAAATTTTCAATTGCTATTTAAAACATAAAAATGTTAAAACCATAAAACTTTTGGATTTTTTTTTTATAAAATTAGCTATTTAAAAAGGATGAGAGGAAGAAATATTAATTATTTTCCAAAGTATAAATTTTCTATTTTCTATTCCCAAAATAATGACAAGCCTAGAATTTAATGTAGAATTGTATTGCATCCTTTTTGTTGGTGCCATGCTTTGATGAGTTGTTGTCCTTGGCACAGCTTTAATTGGATTATGTGAATGCTTACAAGGTGGATGACATGATATAATTAAGTATATGAAAATAATGTGATAAATGGTAATCTATTGCACCATATATGACAACATATTTTGCATGGCAACTTACCTTATTTAGATTTCTAGTTTCCAAATCTACAGAGATTTCTTAAATTTGACATTGATTTGCTATAAACTTTTTATGGTTAATATTGATAAGGATCATTGCCATAATACACAAATATTTGCACTTGAATTGCCTTATCAACAAAGATCCTAGAAGATTTGAACTACTTTAAATAAAGGAAAGTTCAGATTTTGCAAACATGGGGACTTATGTTCCAACATGGAAAGTAACGCATAGTTGCTCTCATAAGAATACTCTATTATGGATTTATGAACTTGCTTTATGAGATTTTGAAATTAGTCCCAACTTTTGTTAGAGTTTTTAATTTGAGGTCAATTTTTGGTATAGATGGTTCCATAAAAATTCTGCCATTAAAAATAGATGAAAATTTTGGAGAAAAATCATGCATGCTCACATGAGCTGTTAATTTCAGAATAGGTCTCAACAATTAATCTTTTGAGGCCAAAAAATAAAAGTATTATTGTAAATAAATATTTATTTTAAAAATTTTATATATTTATATTTTAATTTCTTTATTTTATAAAGTCTTGCTAATATTATATTTTGTTTCACTTTTTGTGTATTTTTCTTATTTAATTGATATTTTTAGAATTTTATTTTCAAAAGTATAATAAAATGCTAATCTTATTTAATATTGCCTATGTTTGTTTTGATTTTTGGGTGTGTATTTTTAGGTTTATTTTTCTCAAAAATTGTGTAAAAATAAGAAAGGGAGAGAGAAAATTTAAAAAGTGTAATGATTAAGTGTATGTTTTGGGTGGCAAAAAGAAACCAAACATAGCTATTGCTTTTTAATAACTGAAATTAAACTAAAATTTCAAGAATAAAACAAAAAATTTAAAAATACATTTTTATTTAATTTTTTTTTATAATTTCTAGTCTTGTCTCAACGAATTAAACTTAACGGTACTTGTTGATCACTCAATTTTTTTTCAAAGTTTCTTTAAATTCACCAAAAACTGACAAATACTTTATTCCCCAAAAACATACAATAAGAAAATTAATTAAATAAAAATATCAACTACAAAGAAAAATATTTATAAGATATTTTATAAAATTAATTAAATAAAATATGGATTAAAATTTAAAAAATTTAATACAAATTTATAAACTACAATCCAGAAAATATTATTTTTGTATTTTAATGGCTTTTTTTAATCAATTTGAGAAAAAACCTGATGTCTAAAATTTAGTTTTGAACACAGTGTTGTATAAACATATAGCAAAATGCATTTCTATTTTATAATTTTCATTAATATTTATATCTAAATTAAATTTTTATACGAATTTCCTATTAAAATAGAGAATTAATTTTGAAAGAATGTAATTTTTATCATATTTTTTATTTTCACAAGATATTTATATTTTACTATTCTTTTTATTTTTAATTTTTGTATATTTTTTATATATTAAATAACATTTTTTCAGTAATTTAATTTTAAAAAATAGAAGCTAATTTTAATTTTATTAAATAATATTTTCATAAAATAAAAAGTAATTAAACATTGAAAATATATAAAAATAAATTAAATCTCAAAAGATTAATCATGGAGATCCATTCTAAAATTAATAGCGTGTGTTACTCACACAATTTTTTCACCAAAACTTTCTGTTAGTTTTTAATAGTAGAATTCTTTTGGCACTAAAATTAAAAAAAAAAATGGACCCAAATACAAAACCTTAACCAAAGTTGGGAATTATTTCATAATCCTATAAAGTGAGTTTCTGAATCCATAATGAGCTATTCTTATGAGACTAAGTATGCATTTTTGCCTAACAAAACTAGATTTTTGGAAATATTCAGCTAGATTTCTAGGATATTATTTCTATTTATAAGGCTTTTAAATCTGGATGACATGCATGACTTGAATTCAAGAGAAAACACCAGGAGTGACTATGAGAAATGCTTTGAAAAATATTCTTGAGAGAAAACATCTTTCTTGATTGATGTTTTGAAAGAGTTCATCGACAAAATGCCATTCAACCTACATTGTGGTTGATTTTTCTTTTATTTATTCTAAAGGAGAAGGCTTGAGTTAATATTTGAGTTGAGAGTACGCTGGATTTTTGATTGAACCAGATGTAAGGGGGTCTTGTTGCCTACGAAAGTTAGGCTATAAATGCATCAACAATGTTGAGGCCGAATGGATTTGACTAATGCGAGTTTAAATTTAGCTAAGGGATTTATCTTCTTGTGATTTGTATATGACTTTGATAGTGGAAAAGTTTTGGGAGTGGCCCTTGCTAACATAGGTGTTTTATCTTTAAACTACGTAAACAACTTTTAGTGTTTTACTATTTAATTTTCTATTGCATGTTTCATTGCATGTTCTAGCATTTCTTACAACATTTACATGCTAACCAACTGACAAGTGATGTCAAAGCCTCGTCACCTATAGAGGCTTGCATTTCAAGCGGAAAGTTAGTTGACAACAAAGCTAGCTCAAAATAAGGAGCACTAGTGTCACTCATATTGAAAGGCTAGAATGAGAGCTTTCATTATTTTGCTAGGTGAGCAACCTTAGAGTGCTGCAGTTGAAGGATGAGAAACCCCCTCTAATGGCACATTGAAATTAAAGATCAAAAGAAGAGCAAAGACATTGCAAAAGGAGTGCTAAATGTGGAAGGATTGACAAAACTAAAAAAACATGTTGCATGTGGATAACCTAAGGCCAATCGTTAAGCATCAGCCTACTATGCAATCATAACTTGACACTAGATATGATAAGGAAGTGCTATCTGCATGGTTGTGGCAACTACATCATGAAAAACAAGAGATCGATAAATGCCTACTATCTTTTAGATGATTTGGTAGTTTGCATGAAGTCTAAGCTTGATAAGGCAAAGTTGTGGCACCAGAAGTTAAGGCATGCCAATCATCGAAACTAGGTAAAGATGTCATATCTTTTTGCAGTTTGTGGATTGCCGATATTGAGTTGAGTAAGCAAATAAATAGAAGTCCCTAAGAAGCATGTTAGATAGCCAACAAAGGAGGATATCCCACTAGATGTAACATGTGGCAACATTAAGAATTTTGGAGTTTCTATACATGGACCTAGCAAAACCTACAAACATTGTAAGTTTTGAAAGCAAAAAGTATCTTTGTATGCATTGATGATTACTTAAGATTTACATGAGTTGATTTTCTCAAAAATAAATTGGACTCTTTTGAAACCTTTAGAAATTTCTATATAAAAATAATTACAGAAAAGACACATGTTGAAAAGATTATGAGATTTCACATTAACCATTGGAAGGAATTTAAGAATAAATTATTTGCATTTTTTTCATGACTCACTTGGGATCAGTTAGGAATTTTCTTCCCCTAAGACTCCATAGTAAAATGTGGTGGTGAAAAAGAACCAAACATTGCAGGAGATGACTAAGGTGATGTTGAATGCAAAACGGGTGAATTTGAAATGGTGGCCAAGATTATAAGCACTACTTGTTATATCATTAATCAGGTCAACCTCTGCCTAATCATGAAAAAGATCATAAAAAAGACACCCTACGAGATTTAAAAAGGCAAGAAAATAAATGTAGTATATTTCCACTTCTTTGATGACAAGTGTTACATTTTGAATGATACAAATTAACTTGGAAAGTTTGCTACACAATGTGATGAAAGCACCTTTTAGGATATTCAACCACCAAAAGAATTTTTAGAGTATTCAGCCAGAAGACTAACATCGTGATGGAGTTAATTAACATGATAGTTGATGACATTGAGCCTCAAGAATCCTCTATGGAGCATCAAGTAGAAAAAAAAAACTAATGAGACAAGAAACAATGTAACAAAATATTATATTAAGCCTAGATGTACCATCAATGCTCAAACACAATGAAATAGCCAGTGCATATTCTACAAATAAGGTTAACACTCCTAAATATTCCACTATAGCTAAACGTAATTACCCTCTAGATATTGTTATTAGTAATATAAGTGATGGGAGAAGGACTCAAAATACACTGGGAACTAGCTCTATTGAGTTAGCTAGATATATGTGTTATATTTCTTCTTTGAACTTAAAAATATAAAGAAATTTTATATATGATGAGTTCTAAGTTTTAGCTACGCAAAAACAATTGTTATAATTTTAGCACGATGTCATATGGACATTAGAGTAAAGACCTAAATGAGTGAATATGGTAAAGACAAAGTGGGTTTTTGAGAAAAAAGTAATAGATGTGGCAACCTTACTCAAAACAAGGTGAGACTTATGGCACGAGGATACACGTAGGTATAAGGAATTAGCTTTAATGAATCTTTTGCTCCTATAACTTGATTAGAATTAATAATGTTATTTCTATTCATAGCATGCATCCTAGATTTCGTAATATACTAGAAGGATGACAAAAGTGCCGTCTTGAACAATTTTCTAAATGAAGAAGACTATATTGAATAGTTGAAAGGGTTCAAAGAAACACATCTTCCTAACATGTTATGAATTCCAAAAAGTATTATGTGGCTTAAAGTAGGCCCCTTGAACAAGGTGTGAGAGATTAGCGAAGCATTTGTTGCAACATGTCTATTAACAAAGGGGCAGAAAAGAAACTATTTGTTAAAAGGGAGAAGGAAGACATCATTATGGTCCAAGTCTACGTAGATAATATTGCATTTGGAGCTACTTCATATATCTTGGCTAATGGGTGTGTCTTGTATGAAAAATGTGTTCAAGATGAGTACGGTGAGCGAACTCACTTACTTTTTGGACTTACAAATCAAATAGTCCAATGATGGAATATTCATGTCTTACTCAAAGTTTGTGAAAAACATAGTGACGAAGCTTGGCCTTGAAACTATAAGGCATGCTAAAACAATATACACAACAATTGGCAAGCTAACGAGAGATGATGGTGGAAAAGCAATAGATCAAATTCTTTATAAAGTATGATAGGAAGACTTTTGTTTGTATTTGACTGGAAGCAAGATTAACATATGTCATAGTATGGAAATTTGTGTCAAATATTAGTGAAATGATTGATCATGGTTTGCGTTACACTAAATGTCAAAACTTGGAGTTGCTCAAGTATACTGATTCTGATTAGGTTGGGAATGTCAATGACAAAAAAAAAAAAAAAACATTATAGGTGGTTGCTTCTTGATGGGAAACAATTTAGCATTCTAGTATAAAAAAAAGTAGAATTGCTTATCTTTACAACCATTAAAGTAGAGTACATCGCCATAAGGCTATTTGTAATTACTATGAATGAGGCAAATGATGTATTATGGGATACAACAAAAAAGTGTTTAAAGTATTGTGTGATAACATAATTGCTATAACATTTCCAAAAATCTCGTGCAAAACTCAAGAACCAATTATATAGACGTATAGCACTACTTTAATAAAGAATCAGTGGAGAAGAAAACTCAAGATTATAATCTCCATTGGAAAATATTGCTCCTTGAGCAAAAGGTCTTGTCATAATGAATCATGCAATGCATTGGTGATGAGTATATATGCAGCTTGTGTAGTAAAATCTTGTATTATGAATCCATAAAAGTAAACTGTACAGGTGTTGAGCTACCAACAAATAGATAATATGTTGACATATTCACAAAGCCTTTGAATGCAACAAAGTTTGAGAAGCTGCGAAGTAAGATCGGTGTATGTCTACTTAACTAAAATTTTTACTTTGAGAAGTAAGACAGGTGTATGCCTACTTAACTAAAATTTTTACTTTGTTCAAGCAATTTTCATTTTTTGTAAATATGTAAAAACTAGAAAAATTCAAAAAAAAGGAAGGAAGAATAGGTGCCCTTAGATGTACAATAAAAAGGCTAGGAGAATCTGACATGTTATGGAAGAGTCGATTAAGTTCACAGTATAAGTTCAAAAAGGTCTAACATATCATAATCATCACTTGCGATGTTCATGCAACAACAAACTTGAATGAATCAAGACTTTTCATCTTTTGGAAGATTTTCAAAAATTTGTGTAAGAAAGTGTTGGAACTTTTTTTATGTCATTACTGCACGAACCGGCTACAGAGAAGGATGTATTCTTTTTTTTTTTTCCCAAAATTAATAATTATTGAATTTTGCATACAGATTGCAAATTTGGTAGTGATTAGAAAGATTCAATGTTTTGACTCATGATGATCTTCCATTCTTTCTTGTCCCCCCAAACTAGTTTAAATTGCATGTACTGGTAAAGCATGCATGTTTAGCTCATCATTTACCGCAGCACCATAATAATTACACCTACAGGAAAATCTTTGTCCACTAAATAATATTTCCTAAGTCCTATCTTGTGTGTGATTGAATTTCGGTTCTCCTTTCCAGTAAAGTATATTAGGAATAAAATATTAACCGATATTAACTATCTTTATTGAAGGAAACAACCTTTAAAAGGGATATTTGCAAAGAGAAAAAAATAATTGTGTTTTCTAATACCATCAGAAAATTATTGATACCAACATCATTTGAAGAGCAATAACTGTATCCTTTTTAATTACCTTTTATTTTGGGAGATCTCAAGATGCATGTTTTGCAAACATAAATATTTAAAAGACATGATCGAGTCATTTGGGTCATGTAATAACAAGGAAAAAGAATTATTAATTATCCTTTGCTTGTTTATATTATTCTTTAAAGACATTGGGAGCCTTTCTATTACTTTTGGACACTCATTCGAGTCCAGCTTTATTGAGCAGTGGTTTGAACCTTTAACTGTTTCTATTTTTTTCATTTTTTTTCCAAAACAATTTTTTTTGTGAAAAATATAATTAACTCGACGCCATGTTTTGAATAATAGTTGTTAAAAATGCAGGAAAACGGGGGGAAGAAAAATCTAAGTTCCAGCCAATATATGTTTCTAATGTTAATAACATGGACTTTGGCTGACTTATAAACTTCCTGAAAAACTTATAAGAGATTTAAGGACTTACAAATTCTATCAAAGTAGTTGATAATTTTTTAAGAAATGAGCTTATTAACTTTAAAAATAAACTTTTGGAATTTATAAACTCTCAACTTATTTTGGAATATCATGAAAGATATTTTAGCATATATTGTAAAAATGACATAAATATATTTAATTATATTTTATGAATGATATCTTATATTCTTTTATCATTGGTACATTAAAATATTTTACTTTTTTAGTTCAATTTATAAATATTGTAAATTCATAACTTTAAACTCTTTACTAGCTTATTATAATAAGATCAGCCAGTTTATAAACTACTTATAAATGACAATATCTTATAAACTATCAAAAATACGTTTAATCAACATCCCCTATGTTGCTTACATACCCTTCGAAATAAACTCATAAATTCAAATACTTTACCAGTTTAATATTAAAATAAGATTTATAAGATTCAAAAATAACTTATGAACTAAAATATTTAATAAGTTATTAAAAATAAGTTTAGTCGAATTGTTTAAGTACCAATAGAAATCATAATTAATTGTTTCATAAATAGTTAATTTCTTAGAAAATAAATGATATATTTAGAAGAACAACCAATAAGTTTTTGCAGACGCCATGACCATTTCTTCAGAGTTGCTGCAATTATATTTGATATAACTAATTATAATGATCACCAATTCCCTGTTCTAATATAATTGTGCTGCACACATCCTAACTGTACATTGTAAGTTTCAAACGAAAATTCGACGCACCAGCATCTGAATTCAAAATATAGGATTTTTTTTTAATCATATGTAAAGTTTTATTTTAGTTATAGAAATATATTGAAATATTTATTTTATAATTTATTATTTTGCAAATATTATATATTTTATATGTGTACGTAATTTTTTTATTAATGAAAATAAAGTACAAATCTATAATATTATAAAAATGTCAATAATTAAAGTGATTTAATAAAATTAAAATCATGATAATTAAACATAAATACATCATATTTTGAAAAATTATTAATCAAAATAAATAAAAAATATAAAAAATGAGAAGATAACAAAATAGTAAATAAAAAATAAAAAGAGAGAATGTTAAAAAAGTGGAATGAAATAAATCAAAGGAAAAATAAAAAAAAGACATATTAGAATATTAACACTGAGAACCGAACGTGGTCACCATTCACCCTTGACACTTAATACATAGTAATAGATATGTAGTTTTTATATAAACAAATAAGAACTGTATTTCTAACAACAAAAAACTTTCATCACACTACGATGTAGATTTATATGATATACTAGTTAGTACGTCTGTTAAAAATTGAGTTCATATATTTAAATTATTAACTCATTGATGTCAAAAACTGAAGTCACAGCACACAATAGTCGTCAGCAAAATAATAAAGTGATAAGTGTGTATTGTCCCTACGAAGAGTGTTGATGCTGACCAAATTAACTAATTCTAGCAGTGGTTAGGCCAACCAAAAGGGACATAAATAAAATAAAACTAATAAGATATTTGGCTATCAAGGAAAGCAATTCAATTTGTGGACAAAGAAATGGTTATTTCTATATTCACAAAGGTTCTAAGGATACTTCTTTGTAACAATGATTTTTACTAAATACTAGTTAATAATCACTTTAATTGTAAGTTGTTATGGTTTGTCCCTTTAATGTCTAATTTATAATTACGAATTCTATTAGAACATCACAATTGAACAGCATATGCACTTGCAAATAAACACATGAAACTCACAATGCATAAATATATAAATTTTTTAACAAGAAGTCAATCCTTGCAGTTGCAGTTTTGCTTCTCTCATTTACAGAAGTTCGTATGTTTATATTGATTAAGTTTTGGCCATGAGTTTCACTCTTGTAATTCCTTGTTAGTCAACAAATCTAAAAAATGCAGCGTCAATATTGTTATTAAGATTACAACAACTAAGAATAGACACATATGAACTCACACACACCAACAAAAAATAAATAAATAAAATTGGAATACCAAAATTGTTAACGCAATTCAGAGATTTTTTCCTACGTTTGTAGGTACTTTGTTAGGCAAAAATTTTCACTATTTTAAATGATAACACTGAAGACAAGTAAACCAACTCACACTTTCTTACAAACCAAAAAACAGCTCCAAGGTACCTAGACCGTTGGCTGCACTAACTTTCACCCTTGTTTTGTACTTAACTTAAAACTACTCTTTTAGGCCTAACTCTCAATTCACGGTGGGTTTGAACGATTAAAGAGTCCATTTTTCAACTTGTCACACATAGACAAAACTATGTATCGCAAAAGGCTTAGTACTCACACGATTGACTCTCAATAGGTCTTTACTCACACTTTTCCATGATTTGAAGTTTGCTATTTATAGTTAAGAAAACACAGTTGCCTTACTATAGAAAACTTCTTTGGATTAACTTCATCGTACTAAAATCTCTACTTCCAATTCTGTTGTGAGTGCTATGCAATAGTTTGAGATAAACTCAAATTTCTTCATGCATATCCATTAAGTGTCATGCACTAATCTGAATTCCATCAAGTCCTTCACCTTGATTCTTCAATTTCTTTAAGTCTTTTACTTATCCATGGCTTCTTCTTGTGGAAGTTTCACCTATGTAAAACCTTCTTTAGGGAATTTGATCATTGCAAAATCATCAAAGGTGTCTTACTGAACTTAGGACTCTATTACAATGTCAACACTACCCTTGTGATGTTGTGAACAAATGAGCTAACAACAATAATGTTAACAATTTCCTACTTTGATACAGTTGTGGCACAATCGAATATAAGTACCCAAAGAGTTATGCTAAAGAACACATGCCATATTCATTTGACCTTAGCATAATTGCACAATTTAAGATTACATCAATTATCAGCTAATCCTAATTGAGATAAGCTAAATGTAAAAAAAAACACAATCATCCATAATGACCAATCATTACATATAATCCTTGGCCATAGTTGCAACTACAATTATAACATCAAAATATCAAAAACACTCCCCCTTGTTGCAAACCTTCTTGCTACTGCAATGCCCTTTTAAATTTTTGGTGGGAATTACTTCTCCTCTTTTGTGCTACACATTTGCTAAAAGGATGGCAACCAATCAAAGCTCTCTCTTCTTTAGATTAGCAAAGGCCAAGCTTGAGAGACTGGTGAAGTAGTTAACTCATTAAGGGTAGTGGCTAGTTTAGCCGAAAGTGCTTCATCATTCGAGGCAGTGTTTGGGGCATCAAACTAATCAAGTTCACCACTAATATCTTTTGCATCTTCTTTGGCTCAACAACTGGCTCATTAAGAGATTTGGCTATAGAATCATCAACACTAGAGCTACAATCTTAAGTTCAACATGGCCAGGCTTGCTCACCTTTTTCATCAGACTTAGGTACAATATGTCTAGGCTCCTATCGCTTAGCTTCTTCAGGCATTGGCTCACCTAGGAATTCCAATGTTACATTTAATGTTGCAACAATGCTACTAATATTCTATATTTATGCTTGCAAGTGGTTAACCTGATTCACCATCACCTCCTTTATTGCCAGCAATGAATTGAGGGCATCTTGAATATGTTGTCCTAAAGGTGCAAGTGTCGGAATAGCCTCTATTAATGTATACTCAGAAAAATCATTAATTTTGCCTTCATTTAGCATTTTCAAATCCTATTTGTGATCAACTATCTCCAACTTTACTTTATAATTGGTATTCGTCACAATTTTAGTGATCAAACTAGCATGTGGAAGATAAGTGAACGCATTCCCATGACTAGCAAAGTGAATGATCGAATGAAAGATTAAGCGTCCTAAATTTACTTCTGGTTCATTAATAGTATTGTACAACAATAATAGCAATTCCCTTGTCACCAATGTCACATTGGCAGTTGACAACCAGTTTGAGGTGCCAACTTTGTATAGCATGAAATATTTCAAAGTAAGAAAGGATGATTGGAGGCTAGTAGATGCTATTGGAAATTTTGTCAATATCCCACATGAACTATCTTATTAAAATCAATGCAACATCTAATAAGATATGCAGTTTTAAGCGTTGAAAGTGAACCACCCAATTCAGAGTTTACCACATTCTGAGAAAAATGTATCATTCTGCCCCTCCTATAAACTTGGCGGTACCAAGGTGAATCTAGATCACTTACCTTCCTTTTTATATTAGCATAAAATTCATGTAAAAGGGGTGTAATAAAATGATCATAGCAAGTGACCATACCAAACGCGCCAATGTGCTTCAAAGATGTAATAAACTCCATTTTTGTGAACTTGCCTTCTCAAATGTATTTTTCAAGGATGAAATTCTAAGATTTTACATACCCATAATGTTTTTTCACATTGTGTGAATAAAATTTGTACCCAATGGGCTTTGGCAACCTAAAGGTTTTCACCTTGTTCATACCTACTTAAGGTTCTTCATTAACCTTTTCTTTACCCTTCAATTCATCCGCTTTTGACTTTCCTTTTTCTTGCTTCTGTTTCTTAGCTTTTGTTGATGTTTCCTAAGTGGAAGATCCCTAGTCACCTTCCTTTTTGCCTTCAAAAGTTCTAACAAAGGGGTATGTTCTTGTTCCTTAGAATTTTCTAGTTTCGTTAGGGCTTTCTTCACTAGTTTCTTCTTCTTTCTCTTTCTAAAAGTGGTTGATCAAACCTCAATTAGTCCATGGCTCCTTGTGCGTTAGCTTACTAGCTCTTATATTGGTAGATGTTTAGATCTAACATAGACACAACCTTCTAACTCCATTTCCCCCCTTGAGTGTGTAGGATAGACCACCATTAGTGATTTTGGTTGTGGTACCTCTTCAAATGGAATAAACCTAAGTGTCCACTAGTTTCCATCTACATTATTAAGCGATGAAATTCTCTTGAGATAGCCTTTTCAATAGCAAACGAAGTTCCCTCCAAGTATTCTTTAATGTTCTCATTAGGATTTGGGCTTTGGATAGACAAATCACCTACTATAATTGATTCTTTGTTGTGCTTTTGGCAATGTCGCAATAGGCCTAGGTTTGTGGTTTGAAAAGGAAGGATGAAACAACTTTTGTAAGAAATTAAAGGGTCACAAGAGTTCGCTCATCCTTTTCAAAAACATGATTAATGCCTGCAACTCCCATTAATAATTGCGGTAAAATCATCATTATTAAAGGAATGACTAAAATCAAGAAAAGAAACCCAAAAGGGTAAGAAAGGCATTTAAAGTCTTGATTTTTTAAGGACTCTAAAAATAAGTATATTACACGAGTCCTATCCTTTGTTTTGTCCTAGTGATTTTCTGAGAAAATCAAACCTGTTCCCATCCAAGGCCTTTGTAAAGATGTCTACTAATTGATGCTCTGTTGCTACATGAGTTACAACAACAGTCTTGTTCTCTACAAATTCACGGATGAGGCAATACCTTATATCTATATGCTTTGTTCATGAATATTGGATAGGGTTCCTTGTGATGTCAACGGTACTTTTATTGTCACGAAGTGTTGCCAATCCATCAACACTCACATTATAATCATTTAATATTAGCTTCATCTATAACAATTAAGCACAACAACTCCCTATAGTAATATATTTAGATTCACTTGTGAAAAGTGAGATGCAATTTGTTTCTTGCTATACTAAGATACAAGATTATTTCCTATGAAGAAGCACCCTTCAGTAGTACTTTTTCTATCATCATAACTTTCAACCCAATCAGCATCGGTAGAGCCAACCAAAATCACTTTTGAATTATTAGTATACCATTTTTTAAGGACAATAGTAGAATTCACATATCTTATTATCCTTTTCACTATTGTGAAATGGCTTTCTTTTAAAGCTACTTGATATACGGGACAAACACCTATATTGAAATACAAATCTAGCTTGTTAGATATTAAATACAAGAAGTTTCTAATCATACTTCTATATAGACTTTCATCAACTAATTCGCCCTATGCCCTTGTGTAACTTCACTAATGATTGGAGTTGCAACATGCCTACTTCCTTCAAGGCTAAATTTCTTCACTAAATTTTTGGCATATTCCAATTGTGAAATAAACATACCTTCTTTCATTTGCTTAATTTGTAGACCCAAGAGATATGTCAATTCACCAACCATGCTCAACTAAAATTTGTTCTACATGCTTTTTACAAATCAACCTAACAACTTTTGTGAAGTTGAACCACAAACTATATCATTAGCATATCTTTATGTAATTATAATACCTTTGTTGCAACATTTCATAAATAAAGTTTTATCTGCCTCTCCTCACTTGTAGCTTTCCTTCAAAAGAAAACTCATATGCCATTCATACCAAGCACGAGGTGCTTGCTTCAACCTAGACAATTTTTCTTTAATTCGTACACATGATCAGAATGATATGTGTCAAAAAACCCCTTTGGCTACTCAACATATACTTCCTCATTTGAAAATCCATTTAGGAGTGCATTTTTTACATCCATTTGAAATAATTTAAACTTTAGTGAATAAGTCATAGCTATAAATAATCTAATGGCCTCAAGTCGTGTATTGTAGCAAAGGTTTCATCAACTTGAGTGTATCCTTGTGCCACTAATCTAGCTTTATTTCTGGTTAGCGCACCATCCTTATTTTTCATGTTTTTAAAGATTCGTCCTAATTGCATTAACATTTTTAGGTCTTTCAACAAGTGCCCACATATCATTCTTCTCAAACTGATTCAGTTCATCCTGCATAGACATAACCCAAAATTCATTTTTCGAGGCTTCGTATTCACTTTTTGGTTCCACATGAGAAACAAAACATGAATATCCAGTTAGGTCTATGTAATTCACCTTAGGTCAATCTTTGGTTCTTTTTTCATCATTCAAATCACCTATTGTGACCTTAGTTGGATGATTTTTACAAATTCTAGAGGATGGTTCAAGAGCTTTTCTCAAAGGTGGGCCACTAACTAATGTTAGTTCTAGTATTACAATAGTCTGCTCTAGATTTTGGTCCATTTCTTCTGTAGGAGGATTTCCAAGCTTATTTGATGAAAAATCTTTAAGTTCAACAAGTTTTTGAATTTCAGGCACCTTTTTGTGCTGGTTCATCCTCATCATCGTGTGTCTATCACAGTCATCGTTCTATTATTGTATACCCTGTATACTTTACTATTAGTGGAATTACTAAGAAAAAACCTTCATCGCACTTACTTGAAAACTTTCTTGTTCTTTCTCAATCTTTTAAGATGTAGCATTTGCTGCCAAACATTTGAAAATAAGCTACACTCGATTTCCTCTTTTTCCAAATTTCATAAGGTGTCTTTAACAAGATGGGTTTCACATACACTCTATTTATAATATAACGAGCCGTACTAATTGCCTTCGTCCACTGTATTGTATTGATGTCCTTTGTAGCAAGCATAACTCTTACCATCTCTTCTAAAGTTCTATTTTTATGCTTAAAAATGCCATTTTGTTGAGGAATCTTTGATGATGAGAACTCATGTTGTATCCCATGTTGGCAACAGCATTGGGTGAATTCCAGGTTCTCAAATTCTTTACCA
Organism: Avicennia marina; assembly: GCA_019155195.1. Classification (NCBI taxonomy): domain Eukaryota; kingdom Viridiplantae; phylum Streptophyta; class Magnoliopsida; order Lamiales; family Acanthaceae; genus Avicennia; species Avicennia marina. Next base: position 4,493,814 of record CM032763.1, read on the forward strand.
TGATCACTACGGATTCTTATGATTTTTCTAGCTATTTCTCTCTTTTCAGTTTCAAGTTGATTGCACAACTTCTCAAAATCTTGAAATTTTTTCGTTTTTTTCCTTTAAAAAAGTCAACCTAAGTAAATCAAGAATAATCATTCATGCAAACAAAGATATACCTTTCAGTGCCAGTGCTTACAGCATCCTTTGGCCTCGTCAAGTCCGTATGTAAAAATTTCAGTACCCTTGATGTGTTTAGATGTTACATCTTTTTATAAGAGTATCTTCTTTGTTTGATGAGTTGACTTTGTCCACAAATTTGGACTAATACTTTGAATAATGTGGGTAGTCTTAAACTACACCAGTTTTGGATAACTTTATCAAATCATGGTAATTTATATGACCGAGTCTATGGTGCCATTTCATACTATCATCATTAGTAGACTTTAGGCATAATAACATACTGTTGAAAGTGTAACAGTTGCCATCTAACGCTTGCCAACAAGTATACACTTGTTTTGGTTATTATACACTTTACATTGATCTATAGAAAATTGTACAAATAAATTTTTGTGACACTGTTGACTTATACTCTATAGATTTGCCTTCAAACCATTTACATGTAAAACTCCTCGAAGTTTAGGTATGGCATCCAGTAGAAGTGTTTCTTTACTAATTACACGGTCTCTTTGTCCATCCTCAAAAGTCACATGGCCTCTAACAAAGGTTTTATAGCTATATTGTTTTTATCACCTGTCATGTGTTTAGAACAACCATTGTCAAAGTACTATGTTGCTTTTGAATAAGCTCATAAAGAAGTGTAAGAAACAAGGCACTTAAGTTCAAATTTTTTTACCCATACCTTCTTTATATGGTTTCTTTTGCTTCTAGTGTTTTCAACTCTAGTTACAACATTACTACCTTGTAGCATATGATTCAACAATCTAAGACATCTACCAACTGGCTAACCTGACTTCTTACAATAGGTGTAGAATTCTTTTGATTTTTGTTTCTTCTTTCTCTTAGATATCTTAGTAGTAAACATTAGATCTAGGTTCTATGGTGTAGTCTTTTTGATAAAGTTGATCTCTTTTAATTCTGTAGTACTATATTTGGGATTCTCTACAAAACCTAAACTTGTATGATCTTCTACCATTTTTAGCTTCACGACACATAACCTTTAGTCTTTTGTTTTCAACATTGATCTTATGATTTATCTTGATTAGATTTTGATTTACATCCCTTAATCTTCTTACCTACTTCTTGAGATCATCGTTCTCAAATTGGAGGGACAATAACTTGTTGCATGTCAGCTGATATGTTGTGAGAATTCTACTTTAGAATCACTACCGCTATATTCTGATTGATCTTCTATTGTTGCGACTGATGTTGCAACATGATAAATTACATCCTTTGCTTTCCTGCCCATGAAATTAAATGCTACATGGTTGCTTCTTTAGTTCTCCTCATTAGATTCTTCAAATCCTTCTTTACTGCAAGTGGTGTTTATAGATTTTGCTTATCTATTTGCTCACATGGCTTGAACGTGGCCAAAGCATCCACACTCATAGTATGGTAGTCCTTTCTTTTGTTGTTCAACCTTCTTTTTCTTTTCAAATTCTTAGGACAATCCTTTGAATTCTTTTAAGAAGAGTTTCCAACTTTGTTTAGCCTATTGAACTTCTTCTTACATAAGAAATTTTTCAACTTTTTAGTAATAGAGACTGTGTTGAGATCAATATTGTAGCACTAACTTTCATTATCACTTGAGTTATCACATTAAAAGTCCATTTCCAATTTTTTTTGTCCTTTTTGACGTGGTTCAAATCCATCTTTTAGGTTTGTAAGGACCCCATGAGCTCATCAAGTTGTAAATTGTCCATGTCTCTTACTTTCTCTATTACAGCTACTTTGGAAGCAAACCTTTCAAACAATGGACATAGAGTTTTTCTCACCAATTTAGCATCGGAATTCTTCTTGTCTGGTTGAAAACTTTGATTTGCAATGTAACAAAGCTTACCATTAAATACAACAATATTTTCATCTTCCCCCACTCTCAAGTTCTCAAATTTAAAAGCCAAAATCTGTAGTCTGGAGTTTCTAACTGCACTTGTTCCTTCATATATGTTTCATAAAACTTCCCAAGTTTCTTTTGCATATTAAAACATAGAGACCAACTTGAATTTTTCTTCAGCTACCCATATAAAGATTGCATTGATTGCTTTTAAATTTCTTAATGCAACATGTCTTTCATTAGCAATCTATGATTTAACATCCTTTAGAAATTCCATGCATTTGATGTTCTGTTCAATTGGTGGTTTCCTTCTAATATTAATTGTGTTCCAAGATCTTCATCTTGTGATTTAATGAATGCATGCATTTGTGCCTTCAAATATAGATAGTTGAAACCAATGAGAAGTGAAAAAAGAATTACTAAAGCTCCTTCCCTAGCATTCATATTGATAGATCATAGAAATTACCAAGATTACACTTGTTTCAAACCAAACTTTATAAGCAACTTGACTCTAAGGCCACGTTAAAAACACAATATTAATATTGTTACTGAGGTTGAAACAACAAATTAAGGAATCCTAAGAATAGACAAATTTAAACTCACACAGAACAACAAAAAATAAAATTTAAACACTTGAATTGTTAACATAGTTCAAAGATCCTCTTCTACGTCTATGGACACCTTGATAGGAAAATTTTCCACTATCTTAAATAAAAAACAATGAAGACTAAGTAAATCAATTCACACTATTTGACAAACCAAAATTACTTTCCAAGGCACTCGAATAATTGGTTGCACTAAAACTTCACCCTTGTTTTGTACTTAATCTAAAATTATCTTTTAAGACCCAACTCTCAGTTCATGGTTAGTTATACAATTCAAGAGTTGATTTTTTGACTTGTCTCACATAGATAAAGTTATGTATCTCTAAAGGCTTAGCTCTCACCCAACTTCACTCTTAAGTAGGTCTTCACTCACACCTTTTCATGGTATGAATTCTACTATTCATAATTGGCAAAACACTGTTGTCTTGCTGTGAAAAACTTCTTTAGATTAACTTTATCATCCTCAAATATTGGTTACCAACTACTTCCAACTCTATTGTGAGTTAGGCAATAGTTTGAAATAAACTCAAATTCTTGTACGCATATCCATTAAGTGTTCTGGACTAATCTGAATTCCATCTTGTCCTTTGCCATGATTCTTCAATCACTTCAAATCTTTCACCCACCCACGGCTTCTTTTGGTAGAAGTTCCATCCAAGTACATGCTTCTTCAAGGAATTCGATCACCACAAAAATCATCAAAGGTGTCCTAACGAACTTAGGACTATATTACAATGTAACACTACCCTTGTAATTTTGTGTACAAATGTGCCAACAATAATAAAGTTAACAATATCATGTAAACATTGATCTAGTTAAGCATTCAAAAATCAACATAAATAGCACCAACAAACATAATTAATGTACGCACTAATACTTATCTACCATTGAAAACAAGTCCAAGTCCTTATAATAAATTACGTGGGCCCTCATGGTTAATAAATTAAACTTTGAATCCGTTAACTCTAAAGATCCAATCAAATAACAAAGAAACGAAAGAAGAATATAGTTTAGTCTATCGATGAATTTTGATTATACTGCACTTGTTTTCAATTATTGAGATGATCAAAACTGTCCATCAGGCCTCCATTTGATTCATTCTATTGATAGCTTGTGTTTTGGGGTGTTTTTTGGTATCGGAAACTCCTAAAAGCAGGCATTTTTATGGTTATAAAATTAAAAATTAAGTTTGGCATGTGTACGAACATTAGAATAAGCATTCCGCATACCCTTCGCTGCCAACCGTCACTGCGGCTCTGCACTGTGTTGCGCTACCTGTCTGCCTGACAGCCTTCGTTCATTGCCAAAGCAACACGCTGTCGCCTCTTTGGACAGGGCGTCTTCTTGCAAATATAACTTCTTACTTCAACGTTCAATTTACCCATATTTTTAAAACTACATCATTCTTCTATTTCTCTGTAAAATGTCTTCTTCATTCAACGAAGCATGAAAGACAGAATTTTTCCCTTTGATTAATTTTTCACTTTACTTTTTCGTTTTTTTTCCCCCTTGTCAGTTGAACATACTAGCACAAACGTGAAATTATACGAAACATGTCTATATATGTGTTAAATACTGAATGTCTGACATCATGACTTGTATTACTCAACAATGCTATTACATATTTGAGGTTTTATATATTACAAATTTACGTGACAGGCTACCTAGGTGTAATTGATGTCTACCCTTGAATTTCATTGGTGAACTTTAATCTATTGGCGGCAAAAGATTCTCATTAGAAATTGACCTTTCAATGGAATACGGAATATGGTCGTATACATGTACCCAAGTTCATAATATGTCTGGCCATGCACATGTTGGGAGCTAGTTTCTGAATTAATTCTAATTAAAATTTGAGATAATTATTATTTATTTATGGTGAAAATATTATCATTCATATATAATAATTACTTTTTGATCTTATCTAGTATCCTTACCATGACACACATACACACATATATAATCTTGTGTCTTGTACGTCCACAATAAAGTGTGATTTAGTATACACTATACATCCGCAGGTGAAATTTTCAGTTATATCTATTATAGACTATGATATATCTACGTTACATACTATCTACACACACACACACACACACACACACACATATATATTATTGGCATGATGTGTGCGAAAGATAAATTTGATGCATCAAACTAAATTACACAGGTAGCCATAACCTTATTGCAAAATCAGTTGTGTGCTTGTGTGTGTATATCATCTAAAATATTAAGAATTTGTTGATTCTATATATGGTTTGTCATGCCAATAAATAAAAAAAATTAAAAATATCAATCTTGACAATAAATTAAACAAACAAGAAATAGAAACTAAAAGATCACTTGATTTCATAAAAATACAAATTACTAAAGACGAGAGATATTATACATTAATCCAAGCTCCCGTACCCAAATTTTAGATAAGAAACAAAATGCCTTAGAAAGCTAACCATAGTTCCGTTCATGATCTATGCTTATACTAGCAGTAAATGCACGTTCAATGCCTGTGTATATAAAATTTAAAGTATAATTTATTGTGTGCGTGTGTGTGTGTTCTACTTATATTAGTAGAAGTTATCTATTTACTAAATATAGATAGGAGTAGGAGAATTTTTGTAATTAAATTATGAAACCAAAAGTTAATTTTTTTAGGGATCTCACACATTATTAATAGTATAGATATGTAAACACATATTATATATTATGCAAATATGAAATTTGACTATATGCAATTACTTAAATGCCCTTAATTCTTTACATATTATTTCTTTGCTTTAAACTCCTAATTTTCATTTATTTTAATATTCACTTCCTAGTTTTTAATTTTTTTCTTTTTTTTTCAAATTTCATTGTTCATTTTATCTATTCTTAAATTCCATACTACATATTAGTTAAGCCTATAGAAAATATTTTGGTTGCACAATCATAAATTCCTATAACACTCTTACTTAAATATTTCTGACTTTGTTTTTTTATCCGTCATCTTTTAGTTAATTCTAAATTTTATATATCTTTCATCACTTCACTCCTTCTATCTTTTTGAATTTTTCAAATTTTTCATATATTTTAAATGTCAAGTTAACTTCATTTATAATATAATTTATACAACAAATAAAACACTGTAAGTTATAGAAAAAAATTACACGACATGCCGCGCCATCACTAATATGCATGGTGATAGTAAGAAATAAAGAAAACAAAGAGCGACGAAAGATACAGCAAAATTAGGGTCAGTAATAAATTGAAAAATGGAAATAGATCATAAACTGTTAATATGTGTGTGTGTGTGTGTGTGTGTGTGTCTAATTGATATCTTTGTATATTATTTTCGTTTAAAAAGAAAAGAGAGGGGGGAGAGAATCCATGTCGTCCAAACACTTGCAGACAAAGGAGGGTTCAGAGGAGAAAAGCAACGTTTGCTGTCATGACCCCAGAAAAAGAAGATTTCAAACCCCAATAGAGTGTGTCTGAGCTTTAGGAAAATGCATGTGGACACTATACATTATAACACAACCCTATTTCATCTCCTCCACCAGCCGACCTTCACCCCAGCAAATCATACACAGATCTCTCTCACACTCACGCGTGTGGGTATATTAGTTGAGCATACTGCAGTAAACTTGGGGGGTTGAATTATTTCTCCAAACCCCACAAAGCTCCTCCTTTCACTCACATGAAAAGCCACAACAAAATTATCATTTTGACATACCCCATCACCAACAATTGGTTTGTTGTTTGACCCTCCTATATGAATTGCTTCTCTCTTGCTGTGTTTCCTTATTTTGATCCAGTCCAGTTTCATCAACCCACTGCGTTTGCGTTTGTGTGTGTTTCTTCTTTATTTCTCTATTTCTCAGTTCATTATTTCTTCTTCCTTCTCAAAATGGATGTGGGCCTGATTTGTTTGTTTGCTGTCTTCTTTAGATTTTGGACCTGGTTAGTTTCACCTTGTAATTAATCTTTATTTCTTCGCTGAGAAATGCAGAAGTGTGTGTGCGTGTGTACATATAAATACCCTAGCTAACCCTATTTTTCTCTAAATTATAATCTCTTTTTGTCCTTCCTACTATGTATGAATCATATTCTTGTTTTCACCAAAAGGGAAGCAAATTTTGGGTTGGAAAAATGGCAACACCCATGCACACTTGCACTTGCAATATTGCATGTAGGAAGTAAAAACAAACACATTAATTAATTCTATTCTATATGGGGGTTAATTGGCTGCAATGTTACATACTTAATATGTTTTTCACTTAATTCGCATAATATGCCTGGCTCCCTGTATGCCATTTGCGGATCCCATCAAACAGATTGATGGCCCTTTGTAGATGGCGTATGAGGAGCCAAGCATATACACAAAGTATGTGTGCGTGTGTTCCAATGATTTCAAGCTCAAATTGTCATCAATCCAGCTCCAGAATTAGGTAAAGCTGCAGCAGCTATTTATACTGATTTCTCATCTTCATTGTTCCACTCAAAGGATATCATTTTTTTTGCTGTTTTCTTCTTCTTCTTCCTTTTTGTAAAAAAATAGTTTAAGGCCAGATAAGATCTATATTCCGTATTTGGCTGTAGTTTTTTTCCATTATAGGGTGGATTCGGGTGATATTCCAGGACAAGCGACGTGCTTCTGACTGCTTTTAGTACCATTAATAAATTGACGGAATGAAGTGGCCTGATGATATGCGGAGCTCACCCTCGATCTGCGACGGCCGACAATGTACTGAAGGTACATTTATCCCTATCAGACGAGACTTTCACGTGGAACTATACATAGAGTTGCTGCTGCTGCTGCTGCTGCAGCTGAGATTCCAGTAAGGCATCCGGGTTCTGTATGTACAGACACCATGAAAATAAAAAACTTTGTGTGGCCCAGTCACCTTCAGCGCTGCTCCTTGATTTATGAATGCTGGTAATTTAACAGGAATGAAAGCAAAAATGCATTTAATTTGGAACTAATATACTTAGCCTTGGTATGCATACTCACATACATACCTGAAATCTGAATAATTGATGACATGATTTCGCTTGTAGCTTAATTTGTGTGTGTATATATTTAATTTCTTTTACAAGGAAATGCTATATATCATTACTTTGTTTCCTTGTTTTTTGTTTTATCATTTGTAAAAGGAAATCATTATGAAATCCATTCAAGAGAAATTATTACAGTAATCTTTTAGAAAATGAAAAAATAAATCCGAAAATGGTGAAACTCAGATGATATCTAGGGCATTACCTCGATAATATATGTATGCTACAAAATTTGAAGGTATACAATGCCACAGTAATATTAAAGTTGATGACCTCTACATGTTTAGGGGAAACATGGAACAGATAGATGTGTGTGGGATCTGGGGAGTTCTATATAGCTTCATCTGTTCCAGAGTTTATGTGCACTCTGTAGTCGTTCATACACAACAAACACACACACACGCATCCATATGCTTTTGTATTGTGTGTGTGTGTGTGTCTGTGACTGAGTTAGCTAGGGTATCAGGGGGTTTAGGGAGGACAACAAGAATAGGTAGATTATCTAGGTAGGGAAATTGGAGAGATTTTGAATGAGCAAATTGTAGCTTATTTACATATAGCTGGTTTTTTATTGCACGTGGGCTTCAGCTTAGGGAATCTAATTACTGATTTCAAAGTCTCAGTATACTAAGAGGTGTTTGGCTAAACCTTGTTCTTTTTTTTTATATAATTTATAAGATACTTTTACAACTTATAAGTTTGTAAATTTTATTTTAAAAATAATCTAATAAAATGTTTCGTAAGATCATCTTATATAATTTTATTGAAATTTACAATTATAATTTTTTGTTATAATAATTAAAGAGAAATAATTAAATACTATTATTAAAATTTAATGTAAGGATAATTCTTGCATTTTTAATATATAAAATGAAATAACTAATAAGTTGTATGAAAATAAATTGTAAGTAGCTAACTTATTTTTAAAAAAACTTATAAGTTACAAACATATATTTAAAACTTCTTTCATTAAAAAATTATCAAACACTTGTAAGTAACTCATAAGTTTCAAAACATCTCAAAAAAATTTCCTCTACACCCTCTGATCATTAAGTAATGGGGAACCAATGGACACAGCCACCCCGGCACCCACCCCTTAACTAACCAAAATCCTTTATGGGTACATATGTGTGTCTCTCCATGTCTTGCTCTGTTAGGGAGGTATTTAGGGTTATTAGGCATGACCTTTAATTTATATAGTTAATGCGGGTCAAGGGCATGCACCGGTTCGGGCATCAAGAAAAAAACACAGCTTTAAAGATCTCTTGAGACCAATGGGATTTTGGGCTCTCTCTCTCTCCCTCTTCCCTCTCCTATTGTATATGTGTATATATATGTATTTCTAGTGCACACACATACGCACACATATATACACATTTATGTGCATTGATTTATTATACAGAATATTGAATGCACTCAATTCTAACTTAATCATAGATTACAATTTCTTTTTCCCTCAATCCTATATGTTAACCCATTTCTCATATGACGCAGTAATAAAATTTATGTTTGTCTCAAATGGAGTGAAGAGAAAACAAAAGAATGGTACCAATTGGGTATCACTTTTTCTGTTTTCTTTTTTTTGATAGTGCTTAAAGGTAGACTCTACTCTCTCCTTGGTTCTTTGTACAGTATCTCTCTCAATTAGTTTGATATTTCCAAAATATGTACTTTAATGTTTATATTTGTATAAGCAATGTGAATTCCGTGAGATTTATTATCTAATCTGTTAATCGTTAGCAGTACTTTTTAACTAGCATCAGATAGATAGATAAACACAAAATAAAAGAGAAAAAAATAGAGTTACTTTATTATACATATCTTAATTATAATTTAAGTATATGTATTTTCACTTTTTTTCTAAGTACTTGAATGAATTAAATAATCATTAATCCTTTGAGCTATATTAACTGAGTAATTATTATTACCATGCGGAAAATATGGTGAATGACCGGATCTTGTTTTCCGATAAAAAGAAAAAAAATCCCGTCAGATTAATTTGTAATTTCAACTAATTACACAAAAAATATTAATCAAAAAAGAAAATTATCTTTCTATTTTATTTTAATCGGCATTAATTGCGTTTAATACTACTTCCTTTTGTTAGATAATTATTTATAACGTTGTATGATATCCCTACTACACATATTATGATGACAAGAATTACAAGATTATTAGGGAAAAAGAAAAATTGAATACGCATCAGCCTTGAATAATTAAATATAAGACATGGCCTTAAAGCTTGACCTTATAAGACTTTAGTTGAGTATTTCAGCAATTTCTTCGTGGATTATATTCATATCTAAGAATAAAAAATCCATTATTTTCCGTTCTAAATGACTTATTAATTAATTTTATCCATCTAAACGGAGACTCAAAGTCATTACACGCCTTTATATAGTTAATAATATTAAAACCAAGTCTCATGAAACTTCTATTTTCATTATTCCAAAAAGTTTTCGTCCCGACCTCCCTCACAATTTCCATGGAACATTTTTCCTTGCCAACTATTGCAATATTTTTGCTGATACAATTTTATGGCCTAATACTTGGCCATGGTGAGCATATCTCATAATCGAATCAAGCTAAATTTGCATGTACATGCACTTCTCAACAAGCAAACGAGGAGAAAATTATCATACACTATTATTAAGATTTGCCATTTGGACTTGGGAATTGCACGACTATGTAAGAATGGCTAAGTAAAGCTACGAAAGATCAAGTAAGAAAAAGTTACATTTATAGCAAGCCTATACATATAGACACACACAGGTGTATATAATGTAATTGAATGAAAGAAAAGAAATAAACGGAATTAGGTATGTGATTCTACTTATATTGCTTTGCAATAGGAGTTAAGAAGAGTAATAAAATATCATTTGGGCATATATTATGTTGTGTACAATGTATCAATGTTAAGGTTCTACCTTACCATATACACTACAAAAATGTTGTCGGATATGGATGAAAATGAGGGACGATCAAAAAGCCGTCACAAATTAGGATGGCTTTGGCACGAAGTTAAGATGGCCAATCAAGGTCATCCCAAAATCATTGCAAAAGCTGTTCCAAAGTAGCCATTCTTAATCCTCAAAACAAGTTGTCCCTATTTTTGATACCTGTGATAGCATTATTCTTGCCATCACAGAATCTAGAATGGTAATAAAAACCGGTCCCTAGTTGGGACTCCTTTTGCTTAATTGTCTCAACTTTTAAAATGGCCTCTAAAATGTTGTCTCAAGATAAGTATGCATTTCCCTAAAAATAGGAATGGGTGCTTTCTAGCTGTCCTTATTGGGATGGAACCCGTCCTAAACTATAGGATGGTTAGGCTTTAGCCATCTCTATATTAAGACAGGCGTGACAGAGCCATCCAAAATTACGACAACCAATGTTAATTGCCCAATATTCAGGATGGTTATGACATAGCTGTCTTAAATTGCCACAGTATGCTTGGAGGTTTCAAAATTTGGGACGTCCTACTTAAGAATTTCCTAGTTTGAAATAGCTTTGGGACAATTTATAGGCAATCCTATTTTGAAGAAACTTTAAAAACCCTACCCATTCATTTATTTCATAAAAACACGATATTTCCTCCATATTACCATCCCATTTCTGCTAGACAGACTTTTCTCACATATGTATGATAGTTATTGTTAATTATTTTTGTTATTTGTGTTATTTTGCCACTTGGATTTGTTTTTTGAGTATTGCACACAAACACAAACACCAATGCATGTAAACCCTCAACACTCCAATTATTTTCTTAGGCAATGGTAAATTACTTAGGAGGGGATGAAGAGGGTTCATTTAGTGTGTGAATGATTGAATGACTGGTGATTTGTTATATAGATATAAGGTAATGATGAATATTTTGATACATACTACTTGTAGACTGAAATGCAATGTTTTCTATATGTATTTTATTATATACTAAAAGTTTCATCAGCTAGTTAGTGACATCTTAATGCTAGAGTATTGCAAGAAAAGAAAATATTGAGGGAACCCAAGCCTTTGAATTTGAGACTAGAATTCGAGAATAGTATGAAGGAGTTTGTGAATTCAACTAGAGCACAATATAACTACATGCTTGGAAGCAAGATTAGATGTCCATGCTTTCAATATAAGAATAGCAAAATTTTGAACCCAAATGAAGTGAAGGGTCACTTGCTCAGGAAAGGGTTTTGTAACAATTATTTCAATTGGATTAACAATAGCGAAGTCCCATTTATGAAACATCAACACAAGAATCAAGTAGTCATTTTACAACATCAACCAACGATAATGTACTATTTAATTGGGAGCTTCATATGGTATATGATGCAGTCGAGTGTCACAGTGGGATAGTAATAGGAAGGGTAAGTTTGTCATTTGTACTAGAGTTGAGTTATGATGATGATCAATGTGATGGTGCCACTATAGGGTGCTCAGATGTTGCTGACTTGAGTGATTGATTTTTTGATGTTTTTTAGGTGCCAGATAAACCTATGTACAATGGATGCGAAAAATTCTCTCAACTATCAGAAATCACAAGACTAGTAAATATTAAGGGCGGAGAATAATATGTCATAGAGCTACTATGATCACATTTGTAAATTGATTGGGGAGATGCTTTTACGTGGCAATCGGATGCTACTAAGCTTCTATAGCACTAAGTAGTTGATAAGGTAGTTAAGACTTCCTACAGTAAAGATTGACTATTGCAAAGCCGAATGCATGTTGTTCTAGAAAGGCGACGAGGATCTTTAAAATTATAGATTTTTGTGGATAAGTTAGATACAAAATAAGACAAGGTTATTCCTCTCATGAAAATTTGGTTCCACATGCATAGTTGCATTATTTGTCCTTAATTTCAAGACTACAATGGTTGTATGCCTCTACTTTGACGGCAAAACACATCACATGTCATGTGTGTCACAACATTGCTAAAGGTTTGTTGTGCCACCCATTGAACACGGAGGTATGGAAGCACTTTGATAAGACATATCTCGATTTCACACCTAAACCATATAACCTACCATTATGACTTTGTACAGGTGGATTTGCTCCACATAGATAATATGGTCAAGCCTATTACTATTAGCCGATGGTCACTACGTTGTATAATTTGCCTCCACTGATGAGTATAATAGTTCCATTTATGTTCTTATTATTGGTGATCCTTAGTTAGTATTTTAAAAACCAATCAAACCGGACAATTAAACAGATTGGACCACTAATCGATTAAAAAATGAACTAAGTAGGATATAAAAACCATAATGCAATAAAATCAAGTAAAACCGTGATTGAACCACTAAACTAGGTGAATCAGTCATAGTGAATGAAAACTGAATGATCCAAGTTGATAAATAAATAGATTTTTAAATCTTAATTTTCTTGTTCTTAATTTAATTTCCATTTTTTTTTATGATAATGTATCTTCCATTTGTTCTCTTTTATAAATAAAATTTTATGAATTAAATAAATTATCTTTCAAGATGTCAAATAAGTTTTATTTAAACACATATTGAATATATAACACATTTAAATTCTATTACATTTTGATTAAATATTTTAATAAGATCTATTTTTTAATATTTTGAATTTATTTGTTGAATTAATATTTATTATTTTTATATTTGTGTTGTTTTATTGTATTAGTATAATAAATTCAACTATTAATAGTAATTAAAAATGCTTAAAATTATATTCAATATTTTTTCTTAATATTCATTATTTTATATATATTAATATATTAATAAATATTTATTATATAAATATTACATCATCAGTTCAATCACAGTTGAACTATTGGTTAAACCAATAATCCTTGAATTGGTAAATTTTTCAATTTAGCCACTGTTCTAGGTTTTAAAACACTACTCACAGTTGTGCAAACCCTAAAAGAGTGATAGATGTGTACCTCCTATCACATATTGACAAATTGTTGCACAAGTGGTATAAGGGGGTTGTGACATATGATGCTCACAATCAATACATATTTTAAAATGTAGGCAGTACTTATATGGGCAATCATTGACTTGCCAACTTATTCGATGCCCAATGGTTAGAGTTGTTGAAGTCCTGTATTATCTAATATACATGGATGACAATAGAACATTTTACCTGTAACATGATCGAAAGGCATGCTACTTTAATTGTCACTGGCAATTTCTACCACCTGACCCACCATATATAAGAGGAGTAGAAAGAATTTTACAAAAGGTCGAGTGGAGAGGCAAGTTGTGCCTCTAAGAGAGTCTAGGGAGTAGACCTAGCAGTGTTTCAAGCACATTGATTATGTGGTCAACAATCCAAATGCACAAATTTCTGGTTGTGAGGTCAAGTATAAGTAGACTTAAAGGAGTATACTTTGATATTTGTCGTACAAGAAGGTGAATCTAATTCAACACAATTTGGACGCCATGCACATAGAGAATAATGTGTTGGATAATATTTTCAACATGATACGGGATGTAAAGGGGATGTCAAAAGATAATTCAAATGCTCAAAAGGAACTTGAGTTTTTTTGCAACCAACCTAAGTTGTAGCCCCAAATAGCAATGTATCATCAAAAGCTAAAACACTCTTAGGCAAGTTCAAAGACATAACTTGTGCTAGTGGTTGGTTGGCTTGAAGTTCTCAAATGGATATACTTCCAACATAGATAGATGTGTTGATATGTGGGATATGAAATTACATGGCATGAGGTTTTGTGATTGTCATGTTTTTATGGAATAACTGCTACCACATTGCACTGATAAAGATGTTTTCTAAATATGTATGAAGTGCACTAACTTAGGAGAGTTTGCTATTCCATCAGTTGTGCATGACCATGTTAAGTCTAGCAATGCTATGGAACATGAATGAAAATGTCACATTAATCACCAATAACTTAGAGAAAATATTTTCACCCTCGTTTTTTTAACTCTATGGAGCATCTATTCATACACCTCCCATGGGAGGTTATTATAGGTGGTCCTATGCAACACAAATAAATTTTTCTCTTTGAGAAGTTAGTACTTAACATGTAATATACTTTCCTGGTTGCCTTTGTTCCATTGCTTTAACTTGGACATTGTGGCACAGTTTGATGAATAAGGTAAACAACAAGGCCTATGTGGGGGCATCTATTATAAAAAGCACACACTGTTGAGAAGATAGCCATGTTTGCCACCTTCTATTTCTAGCTAGACGTGGCATCTAAGTGTTGGGTTTCATTAAGTTTGGCGCTTAAAATTTCAAACTTCAAAACTTAAGCCAAACCTAAGCCATTTTAATCACGTACGTGCACAAAATCATACAAACAAGAAAACATGTAAATGTACTTTTGGAATCTTACTCTAAGACAAACGTACTTGCGATCCATAAGTTATGACTCTTGAACCCCGACCTCTAGTTCGTCCACATGATTGGAATATTGACAAGTGCCTTCTTCACCTTGCAAACCCCTTTGCAAGGCTCTCACTCAACCACCTTTTGGGTAAGAAGGCTTTCTGAACAAGAAATAGGATAGGGTGGCTAGAAATACATCTCTTTTTATGCTTGAAGGGATGCACAAAACTCTCACAAATATTCTAAATTATTTCTAATTTAGAATTCTTCTAAATATATATATTATCAAGGCACTATGTTTTACACTTTGTAGGATTCTCTTTCCATGTATAACATCTTGGGCATACATGGACCTTAGATTATTCTAGCCCGTGGGTCATTCAACTATTAATTTTTATTAATAATTATAGTTCATATGGCCTTTAAATTATTAATCTCTATTAATAATTAAGGCTTACTTATGTCTTACCTTTTAATTAAATTAAAGAACTATTGTGCTTTTAATTAACAATCTAATTATTAACAAGCTTCATAATTAATCCATTTAGTCTAATATAATTACAACTAAATGAATTATTTCACAAGCATTTTTAAACCTCGTTTACATCCCACCAATTTACCACTTATCACACATTCTAACATTTTATATGTGACTTTTTAGGTTCATTTTAAATCGATAATGAACGTAACTCAAAGGATATGAGTAGTACTTAACCTATGGCCTATATCATAACTCCATCGAGATGAAATAAATAGATCACATGAACCCTCTCGATTGTGAATGCCATGCGATATAGGTTTTTTTTCTTACTTTGTCCCAATCAGGTGAGAGTTATGAATTTAGTCAAACTCATAAACTAAATCATATGATTGATTGGCATTACCTCATAACACCAATGCTTCTCTCAAAAACTTCTTTTTGATCACACACAACCTTTGCCAAGGATTTTCATCTCAAGAAACATCGACTACATAAGATAATTGCATTGTTTACTTACAAAAAGACAAATTTCTTATTAAATGCACATATGTGTTCATACGCACTTGGGCAATGGTAAGTTAAACTTATGACCCTATCACATATCAAGATAAATATTGACCCTCAATGTCCTAATGATGTATTCACTGTTATATGTATAAGATAACCATATTGTCTCAAGTCCAAGGCCCACATATATTTAACATGATCACAGAGCATGATATTGACAGTCGAGAGTGAACTCCATATGTCTACTTCATTTTTCAAGTCAATGTTCGAATGTTCATTCTCTAATAATGCATCCACACACGTGTTCTCAATATTCCATACTAAACGACATAACACTACTGTATAAACACAAGACGTACAAGTCGCATTGACTCTCTAATATCCATTAGACTGGTTGTAACTTGCAAACTAGTTCTCGTGATTGTTGTTGAACAAGATAACCTTATATCCATATTTATAACTCCTCACATGAGCACATGCAACACTTTACATTATTTAAGTTTTACGTACTTAAAATACTTGACATAATATTGATATAAAAGAATCAATTTTTTATTAATATATAAGAAATTGTACATATACAACCACTATGCCTTTAGTATACCTCATTAACTATTTATGTTAGACGGCACATCACTAATGTCAAGCACATGAATTCCCTATGCAATACAGCCTAGGTAATTCATCTTGTAAGCACACCATAAGGTATTTTATAAGTAATGAGCACCATGTGATTGAGACAAATGAATTATTGAAATACCCTAAAGTGGGTACGCTATACAAGTATGATTTCATGTTATTTTAAATCTAATATTAGCTTGTGATATGTGTCTGGTTTAGCTAATGGCTATTAAGGGTGTATATAAACCCACTTGCCCAACTAACTAGCACAAACTAGCTGCAAACTATTTGAAAAATATTGGTTTTAATTTTCTAATAAATAATAGAAATTTATAAATATTAAAACCCTCCACATTCTAGTCAGGGGTGGGCTTAATAATTGCAATCTACCTAACCCACAATCTAACCCAATTGTTTGTATTAATTATATTTTTAACTATGACTTATATATTTGAAAGAAAATTAATAGTATATTTTTCAAATTTTTTGGTTAATTGAAAATACACTTGTTACTACATTTAAGTCAATCTTTAATATTCTATTCTTAATTATTTCACATTTTATATTCATTTTATTTTAATATAATAACCTTTTTTATAGTTTTGATATAATGTGATCAGATTTTATATTCTAGTAATTGGATTTATGTATAAATGTTGCAAAGAATTAGGTAGTTAAAACCAAAAATATGAGTATTTTTAATTTTTTTCATTTTCATTGTAAACTTTTGATTGAATTTATAAAACATCTAAAAATTTGTTCGTGGAATTGATTATAAGAGAGATAACAATGTTAATAGATAATTATTAAGTTTTAAACCTTTAAATTGTTTCAACTTTAATTTTGAATAATGCATATAAAATTTGTAACTAGCAAATCTACTAACTTGACTGCTAAACAGTATCAAACCAATCAACTTGAACCATTTGGTTTGAAAAAATTATAATCCGTCATAGTTTAAACTTTTGTTAACCCGCTTACATTAGGTCGAGAACCCGACCATGTATACCAGTAACTGCTATTACCAAGTATATGCTTTATTATTATTTGAACAAGATTTGTTGAGCACTATGACGATGTAGTGGTCAACATTTACAGAATTGTTGCCCAACAATTTGTCTCATGGTTAAGAATGTTTGTGAGTAATATGTTATATTTACCTTAGATGGATTAAATGGTCTTATATATGGTTTTTAAGTACTAGTGCATTCATGTAGGTTGTGATTGTTAATAACAACATTTCTGACCCAGTGCTCCATACCTTGGCATGGGGACTACCTAGTCATGTGATAGCTATGCATTCCTATTGCGTAAATAGGGTCAAGTTTCAAACTAGAATTAATAGGCAGGGGCATCCAACCTAAAATTATGGAGTATTCGTGCACGACTCATCTTACAACAATGTGAAGTACAACTTCTACGAAGTGATTGGGGACAACAGGATTATAAAGATCTACCAAATTTGACTATGGTTTTGTTTAGATGTCAATAGGTTGATCCTATAAGAGGACAAAAAGTGCACCCAAAGTACAAACTCCTGGAAGTTAACCAAAAAAGAGTTTATCAGAAGGATGAACCATTTATACTAGCCTAATAAGCTGTTTAGGTGTATTACACTGAATATCCCAGCACAAGGCAGGAGAGAAGTGATTGGTAGGTAGTTTGCAAAGCTAAGGATGTGTCAATAGTTGAAAATGGTGAGAAGATATACCATATCAACTTGACCTGGAGTACCTATCCCACTAGTGGACAATGATGTCGAATGTGCCCCCCTTCACAAACCAATAGAATACAATTGTACATGGCCCTTGATGAGGTTAAGCATGAGGACAATGATGAAGAATTCGAGTCTAACTTGTTTAAGATTACTTGAAAGGTTGTTAGAGTGAAGAAAATGATTAATTTGATATATGTAGTCTATATGAACTGTTGATATGATATAATGATATTATTGTGTCATTACTATACAAACTTATGTTATTGTAAATGATAACCATAAGGTATATGCCATGGCAAATGATAAATGATATTGTAAGTAATCCACTCATGTTTATGAATAATAAACTTGGAATCCATACAATAAATTATATCACATTAATGAGAAAAATAGATAGAGAATAATATCACATTAATCTACAACATAAGGGTTCGCACTACAATTCATAAGAAAAAAAAAACAGTTCTAATCCCCATCGTTGCCCCCATTAGTGGGTCCTTATATGGGGTATTAGTTGGAGTGGAAGGGAGTTCTTCTAGAAATGGAACTAAAATCTAGGGGCTAATTTCCTTGGGAGGCTATGCAGTGGTCATTTGTCACCTTGTCTCATCTCTGGTAGCTATATAGAATATGAACTTATGTAATTATAACACATGGATCTATTATCTCTCCAGCTAGTCCCACTACACATGCAATTCATAGAACTAAAAGAACACATCATGCCTGAACTAGCCAACCTGGGCTTAAAGCACTACAATGGCATCATGAAAGCCTAGCTAGGGCTTTGGAGCTGAAGGCTAGGAGGGTAGGTTCATCAACCAGGTCATACGATTCCTCTTTTTGACTTAGACAACTTTGCATGTGGGTGTGGTGGGAGGGTGAAGTAGATCACAAACTGTGGTCCTCGAACTCTCCTTTGTGGCCTCTATCTCAACTTTGCCAATGCAACATAGTTGTGCTATGAGATATGCATGGTATAGAGACTCACAGGATTTATAAGCAAATTACTCCATGCCCTTAATGATCAACTCCCTTGCGCTAAAGTATATGCCCTCTAAAACGGAATACAAAATGGCTGTGTACTCCCTAGTGAAGTTGGCATGATGTTTGACAGGCTTAATTCATGCTACAATGAAATACAACTATATTTTTTTATGTTGCCTAACCCAATTATGTTGAATGGTGTATTGAAACTATGTTCTAATATTGTGCATCCAGATATACCCTATGTGTCATGCCACGACCTCAAGTGCACTAGAGTTCCCCATCAACTGTAAGCACACATTATTGTGTGGGTCATTAGACATTTCTAAATGTCAGTTGATCCTGGACGCCTTAACGTACACTTGGAGACATTGTACATAATCATGAAGAACACTGTAATTGCGAATTAAATAAATAATTAAAATAGAAATTTGAAATAAATATTTAGAATTAAATAAAATATGTAAACACTATAAATTTAAAATAATATTTTTAATTTAAAAAATAAAATAATTGACACTAGTTTACATTTCATTATATAATTTTTATATGACTCAAATATACTTTTAAATTTAGGTTGTCCAATCATCATATTTAATACACTAAGGTTAGTGTTCAAAACTCAACTTTTAATTTCAAAAAATCATCTCTAACCATATATTACCACCAAACATACTCAATATCATTTTCATTTAAATTCAAATTTAAATTAAAAATTTTTCTCTATCAAAAAAATAAAATAAAATAAATAAATAAATAAATAAATATATATATATATATATATATTACATCCAAAGTAACATCCCTTTGTTTCCTCAACGGTCTTCCACCAATGAACTTTCCCAAGAACATAACAACGGATTCGTGGTTGATATCCTTCCCGCTTCGGTTAAAGCAAGCTTGGTAGAGTAACAGATCCCAACAAAAAACTCTGCTCATCCATTCCTTCATCTCTTCGGCACGGTTGCAGCAGTCATCAGACGCAATCTAATATCAGATGATATTTTCCTTATAAATCAATCGCAAAACCCAGATTGGAACTTCCCAATCCTGTGTTTGCACAGAAACTAGCCGGGAATTTACGCCCTCTATGACATCATTACCGTCGCTGGGCCCTGCTCTTTGCTCTGGTAGAACTATTCCGACAACAAGAAAGAATCACTTCAGCAGAAGCAGTAAAGATGCCGGCCCCAAGAAAAAGCGAAAACTAGGTCAAAATGGTGGAGGGTTGGGGAATATTGTGGAAGTGGTGCACAAGGACGTTGCTTTACTGGAAGCGGGTATCAGAAAAGGATTGCTGTGGGCTAATAAAGCATTTCGGATTCCGGAAGTATCCAAGTCGCTAGAGGATTTGATATGGCTGCGGAATGCGGAGGACCCCCGGGCTTCCTCATTCCAGTTTCCATCGTGGCCTCAGCCTTACTATCCAGGTAGTTAATAATGGCGCTGCTTTTCGAAATTTACAGGTTTTAAACGGTTTTACTGCACAGAAGTATTGCTATGAGGATATTATTGGCTTTTTAGGAGAACGTTACAATCCTGATTTGCAATGTACTGGACTTAAGTCGCATATTGTGTCGTGGTAATATCGATATTGGGGGTTTGTAATTGGCACCGTGCTCCCCCTGTTTGACAACTAGCTTTATCTGTTGCTATCACAGCGGGAATCGTTTGGCTGCTCGTGAGTTGTTATGAGGTAAGCTAAATTAGCAAGAGCTGACTGGTGTAGGTAGTGACATCAATATTGTAGTGTTTGACTGGGTTTGGACCCAGCGCAAGACTTGGGCTCTTCGACTGCAATAGCTAGCCTTTGTGGTTGGTTCTCATGAGGTTATATAAGTTACTACTGTGGAAAGTAACGTGCTGTTTTAGGAAGTAGGACGAAATGGAGGAGCATGTATTTGAGTGACTTGCTTTGTACAGTTCATGAGCACCCTGACTATTGGATTCTTATTTTCTGTATCTATTATTTTTAAGCAAGTGCATTTTTGATGTTGTGGCATTGTACTGAACTTGTTGCTCATGTATATTTTGCATTAAGATTTAATCTCCAGGTGTTGCTTGGGCAATTATGTGTGCAAGTCTTTGGTAGGATTTTAACATCTTGGGTGTTGGAAGACCCCTTTCTTTCGTTTTCCAAACAGAAACCTGAATTTAACATTCCTGTTAACATCTGGGACTTAATGTACACATAAGTTAATATTTAATGACATTTTTGTTCGTGCTGGTTCTGTTATTTTTGTGCTTATTTGGATTTGAACTATCAAGTGGTGTGGGATTGCACTTCATCTTTCACTTTGTTCAATTAAAGAGAAAAAACCTAAATCTTGATAAAACTTTTCTGTGTAATCCCTTTAAAATTGGCTTCAAACATATCTGAGATTTTGATTAATTTAACATGCTATTTAGTAGTAGAAAAAATTTTATTTATTTATGCAATTTCGTGTTTCGTCTAGGTAAGGTGTGCTGTGTTCTTCACCGTTTTCCATTAATAACTGAGAGATTGAGATGCTGAATGGTTGTTGAAAATTAATAAGTATAAATGTGGTTAATAGCTGCAAAGAAAAGTGCACTTTGATATACATGCAAGGATTTGGGTATTCGGGCATATTATTTCCATGCCTCCCTGCATCTTGTCTATCACTCACAAAGAATGTCAGAAATTTGATTTGTTTCAATGGATTAACTATCTGAATCTGATTTGTTTCCTTGTTTTTAAAGAACTTTGTGGTGTTGATTTGCTTCTGGCTGATCTAAAAGCCTTGGAGGTGTATATTGGTTACTTTTACTATCTCTCCAAGATGTGGACAAAGCCACTTCCTGAAATTTATGATGCAGAGAAAGTTACAGAGTATTTCATCTTGAGGCCTCATGTAGTGGCCATCAGGCTTCTTGAGGTAATAAATACGCTTTGACATTTTGTGGGCTTTTTTGTTTGTGTTTTTCTGTTGTCCCATCATTTTTGAGATCAAGCTCTACAAGTTTGTTTGAAAGGAAACAAATCCTCAATTGAATTTTGTTCAACTTTGTCTTCATACTTGTTTTAGGCTCTAGCAAGATATTATCTTTTCATTGTTCATGGTGAGAAGAATATTTTATTAAATATTTTGTATATATTGTTATCTAATTTGTGTATTTAAATATATTGTCTTCCTTATATTATAGGATCAATACATTTTGTTTTCTTTTTGTATGGGAAAAATATTGTGTTAAAGTTAGTCTTTATGATATCATTATACTAGTCTTATACTATAAATTGAGACTTTTTTTAGTAGTAATGCATGGTTGAATTCTGGTGAAAAGAAAATTGGGAGAATTTTTGTATTTCTTTCATTACTAGTCTGAATTTATAATAGAGAAAATTACAATCATACCAAAATTATAAAACAACTTAACATAAAAACAAACTTATAAAGTGTGAAAGTAAATATTCCTAAAACTCTAATAGGTAAGTACATAGTCGAAATATCAAGGTAAATATTCTCAAATATTCTGACACTCTCTTGTTGACTGCGGTATTTTTTATTAAAGCGTTCAACTTGCACATTATGTCCAAAAAATAGACCAAACATCTTCCTTGTTTGCAATCTAAAACTAGAACAAAATGCAGCTTTGATTTCCTTTCATTTGTGATGGGTGCGGCTACTCTCTTTTGTGTGCAATGGGCATGACTGCTTTCTTTCTCATGCAATGGGCTCGATAGCTCTCTTTTGCATATAATAGGTGTGACAAGACTCGTTCACATATGATGGGTGTGGCGACTCTCTTTCATGGTAGGCAAGCATGCATCAAGGGATAGAGAATAATAATGTTGGAAGATACCTGCATACTGGGACAATTGAATGAATTAAGAAAGTGGGGGTGTTTCAAACTTGGTTTAATACCAAACATATATAAAACCTAAACCTCCATTTTTTTTTGTTTACCCTCAACTCAAACATCATTACTCAACCTGTACCCACAAGCTATTAGCCTAATTAAATAAGAAAGAACTTAATACCATTTTTTTCCTAACCTAATTAGAATTGTTTTTCTGTTTTTGCCCACTACAAATAAATGATTCATCTTATTTCCTCTAGATTCACAACTTCATTAGTGGCGGAGCTTAGGGCTTACACGGCTACGTTGTTGCTCCTTTCTTTTCTTTTCTCTCTCTCTCTCTGTTTTTTTTTTGGATTTAAGGCCTAATAAACTTGTTCACTTGCTTGTCTCTTCCCTCGAGAAGCTCAGAGGTGGTGCTAGGTTTAGAATGGCAACTTCGCGATGAGCAGTATGCACATTGAAGGGGTGGCACGTTGAAGGGCCACCTATATTTAGTTAAAGGAATCCGAGGTGGACCTAGTGGGCTAGGGCTTTTCTAGTGTTTATGGTATATCATAGCGCTATGATTTTGTTAATGTGGTGTGTGTGGCTACCTCTTGGCACTATGCTTCATAGGATGAAGACTTCATTTGTTGGCATTGAGCGTTCAAATTGAAGCAAGGAAGAAAGGTCAATGGCTCGTTTGGTAACTAACTTTGGGAATTACGGTTTTGAGTGGCATTGGAGATTAAGAGCTGTTTAGATGCTAAGCAAATTAATAGGCTGGCTAAATTTTTAGATTTTTTTTTGAAGGAATGTGGTGGCACCAACATGAAACTTGATTTGAAGTTTAATCAAAGAAGGTTTTAGGAAAGAACCTGCATTGATACCATGTTGAGAAAAATTGTAAGAATTGATGTATGTTTCGTTAATAAAAAGTGATCCAAATTTATAGAATGGAACAAGCACAACCATACCAAAAACAAAAAATATCTTAATATATATCTAATCCAAAAAATTAAGAAATAAAATATTCTTAAACTTATTCTAGGAAACTAGATATCCTTATCATGAAATCAAATATTTTTATAGGTATTTTAAATATTCTAAGATATTCTCTAACAAATTAACAATTACAATATAGTGTTATCTAGAATTTAGATTGCTGAGTTCAAACTTGTAAAAGTTGCAAAACCACAGTAGAATAATATTAAAATGACATTGTACCTAACCTAGAAATATAACTATATCATGGAGTTCATGCCTTAGTGCCATCAATGGTCATTATGAGATCAGATGCAGAGGCATTCTAATAAATAGGTGAATAAGTTGGGTAATGTTCTCTAACGACGGGGTCCCTTAAGCAAGAAGAGATTATTTTTGCTCCTTGAGATCTTCATGAATCTACAATCTTCTAACTCTAACCCTTAGATTGCCAAGTTCGAACTTGTGGAAGGTGCAAAACCACAGTAGAATATTATTAAAATGATGTTGCACCTAAGTGAGAGAAAATATAACAAGGATCCCATGCCTTAGGCCTTGGTGCCATCAGTGCTTGAGAACAGAGGTAAAGGCCTGATGAATTGGTGAATAAGTTGGCCAATGTTCTAATGGCAGGGACCCTTAACCATGAAGAGATTATTGTTGTTCCTTTAGATCTTCCTGTATCTATAATCTTCCAAGTCTAACCCTTTGCCTTTTTATGTTAAAGCCTGGCAGTGTGGACTTAAAGGCATTTGATTTTGAACTGTTAGGAAATAAATGAAAGAACTGAACCATACATTACTGCTAAAAAGAATCCTAATTCATACTGTTGAAGAATATTATATTTGATATTATGTATATATCATTACCTAGTTTGTAACCTTGGTATATTATGCTTTTAATTGTATAGGATTGATATGATTTGTTTCCTCTTGTATAGGAACGATATAATGTTAAGTTTGTAACTATATTCTAAGTAACTACTGTAATAATTATTCAACTTTATGTTATAAATTGAGGTGAGATGTTTATTTATAAATCATGGTATCATTCTTCCAATCCTTTCAGCATGTAATATAAGACTAGTACAAAGATATCAAAAATAGGTACAAACTTAAAATAATATTGCCCATACACAAAAGGAAACAAAATATGTCAATCCTAAAATATTGGAAACAAAATATACTTTAAATATACAAACTAGGTAATAATATATACAAAATATCATATAAAATATTTTCTCAACACTATCCATTGAGGTGAACATGATAAAGCTTTTTAAAGTGTTCAATTTAAACTGTCTTGAAATATAACCAAATGTGCATAGCAACCTTTAAATACTAATAAGTAGTGATACTACATTAATGCCGCAAATCATGCACAGCAACAACATGATTGCTATAAATACAAGTTAGAAGATCAATAGTGTCGTTTGTGACGACACGCTATACTAGAACACTAAAAGACATCTTTTACAATTGTTTGGAAAGACACAAGTCTTATTACACCTACTCAGGCATAATAATCATAACACAAATAACAATATTAATCCAAATACACGTGACAATAAATAGACAACCATACAAGAGTCACTAAACACCTTAATCCACTACAACTTAATAATACTAGAAGTTTATTAAACTCAAGTTTAGGACCCAGATAAAACAAATTTACGAACTAACCTAGATTAAAGTAATTGTAAAGGGAGTTAACCTACAAAACCTGAACACATTGAACTTAAAATCCGATCCACAACAAAAAACTTTGAATGTATAGATAGGATTAACGCACAAAAATAGAACCTAACATGAACTTCAGCCCAACAAACATAACACTTACGAAAATCCAACTTATCCAGCCCATTTACAATAACCCACATTACTAATTTCAATCTAACTAATTAAAGGCGTAACCTGGCCCAATAATACTCAAGCCTAAATAAGATGAGAGTTAAAAGACATAGACAAATAGAAAAAAGAGGCCTAGTTACTATTCTAGCCCCAAAAAAATACAAGCCGAATATATAAATAGTTAACATTAAGGTAAATCTACATAGCTCACATCTGTGGTGCAACAAAGACAAATGGTGCGACAGTAGCAGTTTATGAAGCGGTGCAACTAAGAGGAAATTTTGGGCAATAGCGCAATAAGACTTTCTAGTTGCATGAAGGTTGTGAGGCACAACGTTCGAGGGCACAGCTTGGAGGGTAGTGGTGTTAAGTATTTCTTCACACGATTGGGGTTTCCTTACCCAAATCAATCATTCTGCTAAGGCGTGGACAAAAGTGGCGTTGGTAGAAATTTTTTAGGGTTGGAGCTTTATGGAGGAGGAATGGCTAACTAAGAAATTTTTGGGTGGCAATGCCTTAGGGTAACAAGGGCGACAGAAATATCGATGGTGAGGGTAGGCGGTAGCAACTAGGGCAAATCTAGGGTTTTTTAGGCTAGAAAATTTAGGAAGCAGGTTTTTTTGTATAATGGCACATGTATGACATTATTCTAGGATTTTTTGATGTTATTTTTCTTTTTTTTGGGAGAAAATATGAAGAAGCATAATTAAACTTACTCAAAAGCAATGATAGAAAATAATCAAAAGATTTGTTAGAACATTTGAGAATATTTGAGAATATTTATCTTGATATTTCAACTATTTAGCTATCTATTATAGTTTTAAGAATATTTACTTTTTTAATTTATAGGTTTGTCTTTATGTTAAGTTGTTTTATAGTAAGGGTATAATTGTAATTATCTTTACTATAAATTAAGTTCTAATAGTGAAAGAAATACAACAATTCTCCTAATTTTCTTCTCAACATGGTATTCGAGTGGTAATGGGGCCCTTCACATTCCACTGAGTATGGTTATTGTTATTCTTTTTTGACTTTTTTAACTATCTTTATTACTATTTGCTACTATTATTGACTATCTATTTGCTGTTGTTCTACCACAACTTCTGCTACTATTGTCTACTATTTATTGTCTGCTGTTTTAGGCACAACCATTATCTGTCGTGGACTTCCATGATTCATATAGACTATTATACAGGCATGATTTTTGGTATTGCCTACCTTGCAGACATGATTTTTGGTGTTATCTATTTTGTGACTGTCTTTTATTACCTTACAATTGTCTTTCTTGGTGTTGCCAACGTGTCTGACTATCATTCTTAATGATTGTTTTTCTTAGTGTTGCCTACCAAGTGATTATCTTTCTTGTATTGTCTACTAAGTGGCCTGTTTTTTGACGTTGATTACCTTATTAGATCTACCATTTATTAGCTATCTACCTACTCTATTGAATATTCTACCTCTCACGTATGCCTATTGATTTTTGTCGGCAATATACTATTGGCTATTTTGTTTCACTTTAGTCTTTTAAGTTGAACATTGTAACACTATCTTGTGTTCAACTTGAATAGGAGTGTTAGAAAGTATCTTAGAATATCTAAAATATCTATAAGAATATTTGATTTGATACTAAGGATATCTTTTTATTTAGAACAAGTCTAAGAATATTTTGTTTCTTAATTTTTAGGATTAGATATATGTTAAAATATTTTTTATTTCCGATATGACTGTTCTTATCCTATACTATAAATTGAGACCATTCTTGATTAATGAAACATATGAGAATTCCTCTAACTTTCTTCTCAATAGTAACAATCAAGAACTAAACCATGTAAAGTTGTCATAAGTACCACACTCTCTGAAGGCATTCATTTCCTGCTGTACTAGATGTACTCAGGAGCTGAAATTTGTATAATTGAACTTTCATTGCTGATGCTAATGAACAAGTGTTCCGGAAAATATCCATTAATGACTTGTTTGATAAACTAATTTGTGAAGTTTCTGTGGTTTAAGCACTATTAAGTTTGTTAAAGATCTGGAGATGAGAACGTTGGTAGAGAGCTGAAATATTCAGAAGGAACAAGAATAATGGAGGAATAAGAAGAACAAGAGTAAGTTTAAGAGAAAGAAATTAAGGACCATAGCATAAAAAATCATTCAATGAAATAGGAGTTCCATAATGATCAACAAGAAGTCAAGTACTTCTATAACAACTGAACTTATCCAAGTAATGTAAAGATCCACTTGAAACTAGAGAGAAAGGATATATTTCCTGTTAAATCACTAAAGATAAAGATTTTCAATGACCAACTAAATTGCTTCCTTTCGAGTACCAATTCATTAGAGGTTGAATAGCTAAGATCCACTGACTATGGACACTGAACATGTCCAATTGTTGAAATGAGTACAGTAACTAAGCTCTAGAGAATCATAAACATAAATGTCTGATTATTATATTGCAAAATTCTTGGTCTGACTTTGTGCATATATTTCATATCATACATTTTTCTTGTGAGTACATGTTGTGGAAGCAATTTGGTTGGAGCCAAATTTGTTCTATATGTCCTCCCATGAAATTTGTTTTCCTATTTATTGACTAAATTTGCCGACACATGTAATTTCTGTTAATGTACCCTAGCTACCATGCCCTGTGAATTGAATAATTGAAAGTTTTTGTTGATCATTCTTTCAGTCATTATGGAGTCAGTAGGCAAGAGCTGTTAGTGTAAGCTATTATTGGTTGAACAGCTTTTTTCTAACTGGTTTTTATCTTGCGGAAGGTCTGTACTGCCTTTGTTTTTGCCGCAATCAAATTCAGAACCACTAGGATGAGTTCTGCTGCAGATGTGAATGGTCATGAAAACATTTCTAACTACAATCTTGGGATAGTGCTAAAAGAAACAATGCTAAACCTGGGCCCCGCTTTTATAAAAGGTAATACAGGTTTTATGTCATTGCAACAGGAACACAAGAAGGTTAAGGAGTTTGTTTCTTCTATTAACATCTGTACTTAAGGGTTCCAGATTACCATTGTCATTTCCTATGAAATTACGATTATCATATTATAATTCTCATTTGTAACCAATTTTGTAATACGAGCCTTTGCTTATGTGCAGTTGGTCAGTCCCTTGCTACGAGGCCAGATATAATTGGATTTGAAATTTCAAAGGTGGGAAACTCAATCATCTGAATTTAATTTAAAATTCTTATGGTACCAGAATAAAAGTGTAAAACCTATTGTACACCAGTCACTTAATGATGCACCTTGTACATATGTTAGTACTTGGGCAAGTTTGTGCCCTATGGAGAAATGATGGTCTTTTGTTTGGATTGAAGCTCCCAAAACTCCATTATACTTAATGGCTTATCTTTGTGATCCATTTTGTCATCACCCAGGTTTTACTCATCTCATATTTAATATACAACAGTGTCAGCCAGAACCAGCATTGCTGTATATTGCTCAATATCTGAAGAGAGGATACCAATGATTGATTGATTTCCTATTAGTAACTGAGCATCCAACTCAAAATACCACCTCGAGTGTGAAATTGATTTAATCAGAAACAAAAAGTAAAATAACTTTACAGTTGCTGAGAGCAATCTAACCATCACATTGTGTTAATTTCATCGTAGTGTAAGTTCATCCAGTTGTATGTTTTTGGGATCTTCCCTTTGCACTCAATATCTGTTAGTATGTATCTAAATTTCAGAGCGACCACTGACTTCTCATCAATGTATTTGTGACCTTTATTAAATGGATTGAAGAAATGAAGTTAAACTGGCTTCCTGCACTCATTCAAACGCAATGGTAATTATTATGTTCATGATGCATTTGCATTAACACATTTGGAATTTCATTTTAGAAGAAAAATTCAGTTCTATTCTTTTGTAGAAATGTTGTCTGCATAGTTACTATTTCATTTTTATATTCTAGTTGAAGTTATGATTACAGGCATTGTCAGAGCTGCATGATCAAATTCCTCCTTTCCCCCGGGCTGCAGCAATGAAGATTATTGAGGAAGAAATAGGTTCTCCTGTGGAGACAATTTTTAGCAATGTCTCTGAGGAGCCTGTAGCTGCAGCTTCATTTGGGCAGGTTTAGAAGGTTTTCATGCTATTTCATCAGTGCTCAAGTTTACCTGAGACATGGGAAATCACCATATTGATTTGCAGAAGAGTGATATTACAATTTATTTTGATCATTTTTATGTCTAAGCATTGCCTGTATTTATCTTTTCTAATGTATTTGTTGAAAATTTATTAGGTTTACAAGGCACGTACTCATGATGGTTTTGATGTTGCTGTGAAAGTTCAGCGTCCTAACTTACACCATGCTGTTGCTCGAGATATTTATATTCTTCGTATAGGGGTTTGTCTCAAAATCATGTGTTTAGCTTCTCTTGTTCAAAGGAATAAAGGGTGCTGAAATTTAACTTTAATTATTCCAGCTAGGGTATTTGCAGAAGATAGCGAAAAGAAAATATGACCTTCGTCTTTATGCTGATGAACTTGGAAAAGGCTTGATTGGAGAGTTAGATTACAAGTTGGAGGCGGCAAATGCTTTAGAATTCATGGTATTTATTCCATTATGAAATTTAATTATTGTGTTTTACAAATGGCTTCCCTCTCCACTCCACAGGTTATGAAAGAAATTCCTTGGAAAAATAAGGGTTAAAAAGTTTTCTTGATTCATATTGTGAACTAGATTGCTGTCTTGACGTTAGAGTTGATTCCAAATACAGTATTTTACAAAAATTAAGAAGTTTTCTTGATTCATATTGATCCAGACTGCTGCCTTGAAGTTGGAGTTGATTTCAAATACAGTATTTTTACAAACAAGAAAACTAATGGTAACAGAAATTTGCTGTACTATGATGGTGACTGGGAAGACCCTTTTGCCAGCTTTCCCCCTTGACTGGTTGTCACCATATTTGGACCAAACAAAAGTGCACCAATAACTGCAAGTTGCTGTTGATGTGGGTCTTGAGAAGTGTTACCATTGCCCATTTTTCCTAATTTAATTGCTTCCATCTACATCTTATTATATGTTCTCAAAATCAGTATTTTATGCAGTTCAAGTTCTAGTGTTCGGTATACGAAATGTAGAGGTTTTCTAACTCATCAGAATTGGAGGCTGGTTTCAAGGAGTGTTAAATGCCAGTTTCAAGCTTTAGTTGCCCCATTTTCATTTTCCTTTTTGATATAATTTTTAATTTTATTTAGACCACCAGTTGTAAGATGAAAGACATGGGGAAGAAGAAGATTTTATTCTCTGTCTTTACATTTGAATTCTCTAGTTATTTAATTTGCATCTCCTTAAAAGAGGTGTATTACTTCACATATGAATTAGAGCATAGAGTTTTCATTGTAAGACATGACTGTATGCCAAGTAAACAAAACCTTTGGATCAGAAATTACTTGGTCCCATGGTTGTATATAAATACGTAGTGATCACTTTCTGGATTAAGCCTGCAGCATCCTCTATCTTTCTTATTTTATTGCGATGTCCAATAATTCAAATTTCAGTTTGTCCTGCTTCTGCACGTCGCAGAAATAGAGATGCATTAGTTGTATATGTTATTTAATTAAGTTTCACTCTACCCTGCTGATGCTATTAGAAAATGTATTATTCATCTGTTATTAGAGAAACTCATTAGAGTGCTATTCATTTCTCTGCAGGAAGTTCATTCTCGATTTTCTTTTATTTGTTTACCAAAAGTATTTCTACATTTGACCAAGAAGCGAGTTTTAACTATGGAATGGATGATTGGTGACAGTCCAAGTGAATTGATATCTGCCTCTTCTCTGGAGTCTAACCAAAAGCTTCTTGATCTGGTATGAGGACCTCTTTAAATTGCAAATACTTTGATAAAATGAGCTACTGAAACTTTTTGTTTGGTCTTCAATATCTCTACATGAGACACCAAGATTCAAAGAAGTTAAACCGATATTGGTTTAA
This sequence comes from Avicennia marina, assembly GCA_019155195.1. Classification (NCBI taxonomy): domain Eukaryota; kingdom Viridiplantae; phylum Streptophyta; class Magnoliopsida; order Lamiales; family Acanthaceae; genus Avicennia; species Avicennia marina. Next base: position 4,525,661 of record CM032763.1, read on the forward strand.
AGAAATTACAGACATACATTTGGCTGCAAAGTGTTACAACAAGCGATACAAAAATTAGATTTTAGAACCAATAATTATCTCCATGCTGCTTCTGCATCTTCGAGTGCTCTAATACTCAAGCAAAGCTTCAGGAAAGGAGTAGAAATGAATGCCTTTAGATATTTTTAGGTTCACCCTATTTTTCATTGATGATGTCTTTTGTGAAGCTGTTGCCTTGGCCATGGATGACTTTGTCAAAAGATGTCTGCACTGAAAAAATATTAAGGTTATACAGTTTTGTACCTAGAGGACGAAGAAAGCCTTTGCACTTTAAAGATTTACAGTCATTTGCTTAAACAAAAGAAAGCTATGACACATTAGGCAAAAGAGTACATCAATGTCCCATAGATTTGTTCATGGTATTGAATTTTGTTGAAGATTAGAAGAATTAAACCATGCTCTACCAACAAAGAATCAATCTTAATTTATAGTATGAGACGATTTAGAGTATGTGATTAGGTTTAAAACTACAAAAAGATGCCAAATATAATTTTAAAATTGACCCAGTTCTTATATTTTAAAATAAGAAAACTAGAAACACCTGATCCTATAACATAGGAAGTAAAATATATGAAAGTATGTGACATGATGCTACTTCTAACACTTTTATCTCAAGTTGAATATGGGGATTTTGTTGAATTGGTTAACTTGAACAATTGAGACCTCAGAGATGATAAATGGAGATGGGTTGTTATTGGTAGACCAAACTTGTAAATTAATTTCTTAAATAATATTAAGGTTTGACAAAAGACAAAAGCCCCCATTTATAGTATATTAAAATTTCCACCGATCATTTTTCTTGTTTATAAATTCATGAGGGATAGGACTGAGTCAAAAGTTGGCATATTGACAGCATCATTAGGGACAAGCAAGCTTGAAATTTAAATGAATTAAGGCTAACTGGATTTTGAAAAGAGAAGCATCAGTCATGACCACTCTGTAGGCGTAACAGCTGTCAGCAAACCTAAATTATCAAGTTTCATGCTTTATTGAATGACAGACTTGCAATAATTACGAAATCCTCATGACTGCAAACTGTCAATCAAACAAGTCGCCAAAAATACTTGATATCTGGACATTATTGGCTAAAAGCCAAACACTTGTTTTTACAAGTGGCCTCTTGGAGAACTGTACAGCATATACCAAAAGGAGAGCATAGGCCACACTTGGGACATTTTGGAAGCACTACATTGCTTTGAAGCAAATTAGGGGTTTTATTTTTCTTGCAATGGAGGTTTTTTATTTTTGGGGCTGGGGAGGGGAAATGATCATGTAGAGAATGAATTTAAATTAGAGTAATCAAGCCATGTATTACTAGTGAAGAACCCATCTCAATTTATAGTCTGATATTAGAGTTAAGAATTACTAAAGTTACCAAATATAATTCTAAAGTTCACTTAATTGTAATCTTGTGAAATAGAAATTTAAGATACCTAATCCTGTAACATAGGAAATAAAATTATGAAAATATCTGAAAAGTACTTCTTTTAACAGACTCCACCCTAAAAGGCCTTTTAGTTTTAGCCATAACTTTATTGCAAAATAAGTGTACTCTTCAACTGAATATGGGAGTAAGGTTGTAAAGAATCTTGGGGACTACATGACTTCAATGGATTATTTTGCTTCTGTCAAATATTTGTAATTTGCAGGATAATGACAAAATATTTTAACCTGATAAATACATTATCTGTCACCATTTTTCTCCAGAAATTGTTTTCTCCTATCATTTAATGAATATTGATATTTAAGCCTGAACGGCTTAGGTTAACAAAGGTGTGGAGGCATCACTTATTCAACTTCTTGAGACTGGTGTAATGCATGCTGATCCACATCCTGGAAATCTGCGTTATGTTACACCTGGGAAAATAGGGTATTCTTCTAATGCTAATTTTCTTATCATTAAAAATATATGTTCATTATTCATGACTAGTTGAACTCGATTAGTTTAACATGGGTTTAGGTCCAATGGATATCTAACACTTGTCTGCGTCCTTTTCACCTCTTCTCTAATAGGTTTCTTGATTTTGGCTTGCTTTGTCGGATGGAAAAGAAGCATCAGCTTGCAATGCTTGCTTCCATTGTTCACATAGTAAATGGTGATTGGGCATCCCTTGTGCACGATTTGACTGAAATGGATGTTATAAGACCTGGAACTAATATAAGGCGTTTCACCATGGTAGTATCCATATCTGAATAATATTTGTCCCTCACACGGATGCTATTTTGTTCTTGTTGCATTGCTAACTTGGTTTTGCATAGATAAGCTTTTTCAACTTTGAGGAATGTGGTTCTTAAATTTGGAATATTGTCTTCCAACAGTGTTTTGTCATGGCTGACACTATGTACAATGATCCAGGACCTGGAAGATGTCCTTGGAGAGTTGGAATTTAACAATGGAATGCCAGATGTCAAATTTAGTCGGGTAAGGATCTTATTTACATTAGTATTAATTATTTGTCAACCATGTAAGCTGGCTGTAGCCTGTAAGGCAATAATTTGACTCAGATTAATAACATCTCCTCATTTGATGCGTATTAATAGTTTCGATTTTAAACATTAATCTATGCGGTTCAAATAATTTTGTGGTTAATAACTGAATTATATGTTTAGCTTAAAGAGGCGGCTGAGCCTAGAATGCCTCATGGAACTTGCAGAACCTTAGACACTGCCAGTTTTGCCAGAACTGCTTACATTTTATTAATTAGGAATATTAGGGATTGGTGAGACGCCATTGTAAATTGTTGTCCTGTAATAGTGGACAATTCACTAAACTGGTCAGACAAGCTGTTAGCGGTATCCATGTCTAGAATTGTGCTATAAACTATGCGGGTCAAATTTTCTGTACTTTGGCCAAATTTATTTTGTATGCTTTATATATATCAACTAAATATGCTTTCCAAGTTACAAGCAGGTCCATATAGTTTGCCAGAGCCTTGATGTTTGCCCACTGAATATACCTGAAATATGTCTGTAAATTGATATCTAAAATTCAACTGGATCTAACATCGGCAGCTATGGATGTTGCCATATTCTTTTCTGAATGCATCAGTCTGACATTTCAGATTTGTATAATTTTTTACAATATTAATGTTGTATGTAATGCTGATCACTATTTAGTGTTTCTAAGCATTGACACCCATAGCTGGCGATTTCATGTTATTTCTAGTTTATCATGTTAAAAATTTCCCATGATACATGCCAAAACATGATGTAATCTTTTAAGGACATACCTAAATCTGAGATTGCTTTTGACTCAATCTGCAGTCAGTTTTTCGATTATTTATTTTATTATCTATCCTGTCAGTTTTTTAATTATTTATTTTATTATATATCCTGTAGATATTGGGTAAAATATGGTCTATAGCACTAAGGTATCATTGCCGCATGCCACCATACTATATACTTGTCTTGCGGTCTCTGGCATCTCTGGAAGGTAAGTTTTCTTTATCTATGTTAGAAAATTCTTCCAAACTGAATAATATGCCTCTTTTATTCTGTTATTTTACTGCAAATGAAAGCTGTGATGTATTTGATGACATTTTGTTAGCATACATTGAAGGTATAGCATCATAGTGTGTTGATGATTCTATTGGAAAATAGCTAGGGGTGTTAGGATGTTATTTTTGAGGGAATTGCAGTTGGCCACTGCTAGCATTTAGAAACAGAAGGATTGAGCAGTTAGCAACTAATCTATAAGAAAGAAATGAAATGTGTTGTATGACCTATCTGGATAATAACACTCCATAAATTATTTCAACAATCTCTTTCTCTCTCTCTCTCTAGAATCATTCTTTTCTCACCTGAATCCCTTCTCTCATCCAAATCATTTCCAATTCCTAGTTTTTCAATCAGTCAAAATTAGATCCTGATAAATTTCGTACGAGAGCAATCTAGCCTGGCGAATTGCATCCTATAGTAGTAATTCTAGGCTCAACAATGGCCAAAGGCACAAGAGTCAAGTTGTTCGAACAATTATCCACAGATGCAGCTGAAGGTGGGATTCCTGCGATCATAGACACTTTAATGGACTAGAGTATTACTTCAGTGCAGTTGCATATAAAGGGATAAATCTAATGCTGTCTTTCATTAACCTGAAGCTTGAACCCTTGAAGAAATTTTTAGGACAACATAAGATTAATATTCTTTGGAAAAAAGATCCAGGGAGAAAAGGCATCAACAGACCTAACCTTAGGGGGTACAGGACTTGTGTCAAACCATAGCCATTGAAGTGCTAATGTGAAGATGGGCAAGTGGCGGAAGCATTTTAAGTAAAATTATCGTAAAGGAAGTGTTTCTCACAGTAGAGGATCTTGTGATGGCAGTAATCACCACCAGGTGGTTCCTAGGATGGATCTACCATATTTTGATTGCAGCAAACAAAAACACTGGATAACAAAGTGCCCAAAATGTCCACCTTGCATCATGTTATTATTTTGGACAGAGAAGTAGAGGCTGCTTCCATGTTTGGAAGATAAAGATGACTTCTGGTTGCAGGGGTGGATTTCTCAGAAAACCAGGCCATGTTTGGCGTGAAATTGTTGAAGATACATGTGGAAGATTTGGCAAAAAGAGCCTACTAATACGGTTGAGGAATTTGATATGCTCAAGCAAACCAAGTCTGTGAAAGAATACTGCAATAGGTTTGAAGAATTGAAATCTCTAATGACTTTTAGTAATCCAGCGGTGACAGTCTTTGTCTCAAGCTCTATTAGTGGTTTGAGTGATGAATTGAGGCCAATTGTAAAATGGTTCAAATCTCAATCCTTTGTTGAAGCCTTTATGCAGGCTAAGCTTTAGGAGCTATACTTGGAAATAATATTCAATGGAGTATGCAACCTACAAAGTGGTAATCTGGACAAGGAGTAACACAGCCAAGACTGTTTTAAGGGTGGAGAGAAGGTACCATTATAGGAATATTTTCATTAGACAAATTCACATGTTAGGGGCTGAAAATAATGAAAACATTGGAGAGAGCTAGTGTTTGGAACAGATGGAAATAGACCAAAGTTGGAAATATAAGAGCGTGACAATGGAGAAATATTAATTCTTACCTAAAGTAGAAACAAAAATATCACGATACTATAAGAATTAAAGGCAATGCTATAGAAATAGAACTTTGAGTGTGCTAATTGACAGCATTGACATTAATAGATTCCCAGATGAGAAATTTGTGATGGGACTTAAGTGTAATAAAAAAAGCCTATCCGTTATCCATTACTGTGGCAAATGGGCACGAGATGATTAGGAAGGCTGTGATGTGGTCCTCCGTGTGGACTGGATGAAGAGTTATAGTCTGGTCACATTTGATTTTAATGAAAAGATTTAACTTTGGACAAAGATGAAGGGAAGATTCAGCTACTCAGCAATGGCAATGAAGCTGTCTGGAAGGGGTTTCAAGGATAAAATCAGAAAGGGCCTTCACAAAGTCGTAGATCAACTATCTTTTTGTCCAAGTGGTCCACAGGATTGCTGTCCCAGTTCACTAGTAACAAAAGCTTCTTGGAGGGGTTGGATCAACTTCATGCCCACTATCTTGACTTTGAACCTTCGCAACAAAGTTCTTTAAAGTGGGAGAAAGTTAGGATGGATTGGAAGTGCAGCATCATAGTGTGTCAATAATTATATTAAAAAACAGTTAAGGATGTCAATCTGATTTTTTTTTGGAGGTTGTTTAACAGCAGTTACAGCAGTTAGCAACTAGCAATTAGCAATTAGCAATTAGCATATAGTCTGTCTGGAGAAATGAATGTGTTGCATGAGCCACCTGGATAATAACACTTCATGGATTCTCTCTCCTAATTCATTCTTTTCTTTTCTAATTCCCTTCCCTTCTCATCCAAATCAGTTCCGAATTCCAAATTTTCCAATCAGTTAGGATTAGATCATTACAAAGTTTATCTATTGAACCTCAAATGGTATCTTAACTCATCTAAATACTACTGGTGTGGGTTGTGAGAATAAAATATGGAGGAACATGTATACAAACTTCTTTTTTGCATTGATTGACAATCCTCTGCAAGTCATATGTGTTACAAAGTAAAAATGGGGAATTGAGTAACAGGAGAGAAATTTCATTATCATGTCCTATATCAACAAAATACAGCGAAAGCTTCAAGTTTTATGGCGTGGCTGGTATTTCTGAATGAATTAAGACAAGAATAAAATAAACACAAGTATAGCTAGCATGGCTAATATGTCTCAATGAAATAAAATAAGAATAAAATAAGAATAAAATAAATACAGGTATAGCTAGCATGGTTGGACTAGTTATAGTATAAATTATCCTATGCCAGGTGTGTATAAGAAAGGAAGAAAATATTAATGGGATTGACATTCCTTGATTGCTTTCCCATGGCTGGTAAGTAGAAACGAACATGGGAATATAATTACATTATTTATAATAACAAAATTATCCTCAAATTATAATTATTCATGCAATTGTACATTGGGAACTCGATTGATATAATTAGCTTGGATTAGCCAATTACCTATAAATTAGTTAACCCACCTTGGCTTTAATCTTTTGTTTTTATTTTTTTCATCTTTTGTTAAGAATTAATGTGAATGTTCAATATTTTATGTCATCTCTGTCATCAATCAATGAAATATAAGTTTCATATGCTATCATTATAAGTTAATCAAAATATTTATTGAAATTTTTACTGAAATTATTTGTATTGCGTCATTTAAATAAAAAAAATTGATCTAACAACTTGCACGAAACAAGTTCAATTTTTTAATTCCAAAATTTACAATGGTGTGCTAAATTGTTAAGACTATTAAAATGTTTCTCAAGAATATGTATTATGTTGTGTTTTGTATATTATTCATAAGTTTAACCATATATTACATTGATAACATTGTAAAAATGTCAATCTAATATACTCAACAATTAAAATGAAATATCAAATCAAAAAATTAAATCTAGATATTTCATAATATCAATAGTCTTCAAAATGAAATATCCAGTTTGTTTTTACAACCAAAACTAAGCATCAAACTAATAAATATAACCAATCATTCCTATCTAAAAAAGTAGCAAATATATTTCTAGTTAATAAAAGTTTAAACGTTGCCATGTAGAATAGTTTTCACCAATTGCTCTTTACCTTCTGCATTCATACTAAAGAATATATCAGTTAACTCATAATTTTCAGAAATGTGGCAAAACTTTGATAATTTTCAAATTTGTGAGTTTAGGGATCTTCCTAATCTCAGAATTTATTTTTTGTCTCTTTTTTTTTATTTTCGACATCAATGTCAATTGCTTTACCAAAAAATTGATTTGCCTTAGAAATTTCACTCTCTATAACTAAAGCTACATCTTTAATGGCATCGAGTATAAATGTTAAGTTGCCAACGCTTCTACTTCTTTTTTCTTTCTTTTGATTCTAAGTTGCGTCATTTGTTGGAGTTTGCATAGGAGAGAATGACATTAAAGTATCTAAATCCTGAAGACCATCTTCAATACCACCTTCAACATCACTATTAAGATCTTTATGGTTTCTTCTCTTTCTACCATCATACTAGTAGGACCTTTTATGTTGATTCCAGTGGCGCAAATCATCATAAAGAGGGAATAGCTTATTTTGCCAACTTATATGTGTAGGGTGACTTTGTGAAAATGTTTCAATATCAAAATATATAGTTATATGCTAACATGAATGACAAACGAGAAATAAAATCAATTAAAAATGCAAACATGAAGATATGAATTCCATATGGCCTTTTTTTCTATAACACAATTTTCAACTGGATCAATTTTAAAACCGCTTGTATTGGGATCATTCAACATATCATACACAATGTGCAATTCTCTCTAATGTTTTTATGCTTGACTCAATATGTGGTTTAGATTTTAAACTTGAGTTAGGTAATGAAATTCTCACTTTTCCTCACTATGATTGAGCAATAAAGTTTGAATCTATTTTCAACTTTTTAAGTTCTAAGATTTACCATATCAAGAGGTGCCTCAATGAGCTTAGCATTTTTCTCATTTCCATTTTCTTTTTGTTTTTTGACCACGACCTATCTTTTCTTAATATTAGATATTCATTTTATATAGGATTAGTCACACAAAACGAACAAAGAAAGATTGGTTGGATAAACATAAAAAAATTAATATATATAAGTAAAATTGTACACTTTATGTGTGTGCAAATTAATTTATAAATTATAGAATTATTACATTTTAAATAATAAAAATACAATAATTTACAGTTAATGTTATGATAATATTTTAAATAAGAAAATAAAGAAGGATTAAAAAGAATTCAAAAAGAAAAAAATGAAAGAGAATACATATAAAAATAAAAAGTTAAAAAGAAAGGGAAAAGAAAATGATATAATAATAAAAGAATTTAAAATAAGGATAATTGTATCATTTCACACTGTGTAACAAAATGTCCTATTTCAATAAAAATATATTATAGAAAAAATGTTACAGGATATCATTAATTATATTTGAGTATGTTTGGTCTCTTTAATATGAATAATTGTATAAATTTTTTATTAATTAACGTAATATTGTGAATTCACAATGTGCAATCAAATTAACTCCAGACTTGTCATAATATAGTATAGATTATGATGTTAGTAGTATCACACATGTAATGCTATAAATAAATGCTATAGGAATATCAAATACAAAAGAGAATAAATAATAAAATATCATCTTACTAAAATTAATCCATTTATATTACTTAACTAGCAACACTTGTCAAATATTGAAATATAATAAGTTAATCAATAATTAAAAAGGGAGGGATAGAGAACGCCCTAACCAAGTAATCTAAATTGTTTATGTACTCTCTGAGTATTATACATACTGATGGCAAATGTTTTTTTTTTTTTTTTCCTAAATGTGGTTCATTCTTTGAAAGATTCAACTAATTTAACTGGTTCTTCATCTTCATCAATTTTATTATAAAGTAGGTGCTCTTCTACTATGAACAACCTTCTGTCAATACTCGGGGACGAGTGATACTCAATCTTTCGACTACTTCTCTTTTGGAAATTAAGGATTTCTTTAATCCTGTCACACGCTTCTATCATTCAAAACATGATCAACCTGCCTATTATATGTCTGTTGGCCCTTTGACAACATGCATTATTTATTAGGTTTGTTAGTCCAAGTCAAACGCTCTTGAAGTTCAACATGCTTGATTTGAAGGAGAGTGTTAGAAAATATTTGATAAAATATCTTACATAATTTATTAAATTATAGATTTAGAATATTTTGTTTCTTAAATTATAGGATTAGTTTTATGTCAAGTTTTCTTCTATTTCTGGTATTTCTCTAATAATTTCATATTGAAAATTGGTAAATTATTGAGTAATAGAATATGAGTTGATTCTTTCAATCTTCTAGCAAAACAGACTTATCCTATGATTGAGCTAAATTAGCCTCCATTCATTTAGCCATGTATCTATTTTGTAAGAGGAGATGTGTTATAATGTTTGTTAGAGAATATTAAGGAATATTAGATGTAACATTTTACATAATTTGTTATCAATATTATAGGTTTAGAATATTTTATTTCTTATTTTGTTAGATTAGCTTTATGTTAAATTGTTTTTTATTTTTGGTATGTCTATATTAGTCACATGCTATTAGAAATTGAGGTATCTTTCTAGTAATGAAACATACTACATTTCTTTCAATTATTCTAACATTTTATCAAATTTGGTATGATCCTATTCCTACATATTTTTCCATGAGAAGAAAAAGGTTTTAGCCAAACTTTGGTCAATGTGCAAAAATAAAAAACCTAATTTTCCAAAATCCATGACACTTTACCCAAAAATTTAATAGCCCCTATGGCACCGCCATCAAGTTGACACCGCCCCACCATCTATCTCCATGCAACGACGTTACATTTGAATCAACCTAGTGTCATTCCCTCCCTAAGGCTTTTTATAAAATTTCAATCTAAAAACCCTAATCAAAGTTATCGCTCTCTGTCACCTTTTATTATGTGAAAGCCCGCAGCTTGACACCAACGCACTGCCTAAATTAGAAACCAGAAACTGAAGCAGTACGCATCTACCTCGTCTTTGTGCACCACTGCTAATTACCAAATCAGAAGGTCATTGTCCACCAAGCAATTATGTGGCTGCCTATTGAAAAATACACGAGTGACTACATATCTCCATGTGTGGTTCTAGACATCTAGTCTTTGACGTCTAGTAGCCTAAATTAAAGCTACCTTTGTCTCTTATCTTTGTCATGCAGGTGAGTGTTCATCCATAGCACACGGCTGCCCCTTCTTCCCTTACCTGCCTCTACCCATGCATCCTCTGTCTGTTGCCTGCCTGTATCTGTGAGCCTGCCACTTCTACATTGTTGTGCAGCCAAGAAACCCAAATATGCCATGCCCCACAAACCCTAATCTATTGTGAACTGGTCTCGCGGTTAAGTTTGTTTGGCCTGATTACTTTGGGCTGACATTGGTTGTATATATTGGTTGGAGCCTTTCTATGGGCTTCAAACTTGTTGCGCTATATTTCTAATGTCTGTGTTGTTTTCATTGTACTTGGGCCAATATTTATTATGTTTTATTTGGCATGAAATAATATATTTGTTAATTAATGTGTTTGTTGCCTTTTGAACCTTATCTCCAACTGTTCATGCATCGCCTTATAACATCTTTGCCTTCATCGCCTTACGACACTTATTCTCTAGTGTCAACTTATGACTTCTCCGTCTGTGTTGCCTTAAAATGTCTATTTTCATGTTTCACCTTACGACATAAATCTAAGTGTCACCTTATTACAAGTATTTGCTTTCACCTTACAAGAGTTACCTAATTGTTGCTTTCTTAGTTCAAATTGAACACTTTACGAAGTTCTTCAGGTTTAACTATAGTTTTTAATGGCAATAAAAGGTGAGCGCCATGGCACAAGGTGCCAAAAGCGCAAGCCCATCGCCATTGTATGTCAGTGGCACAAAGCTTACAAAGGCGCACCTTGAAAGATCCTTTGCTGTTAAACATTACTAAAACAAAACAGAAAAGTAAAAAAGAATAACTGATGCTGATAAAGAAGTGCAAAGGAAATGCCACCTAGATTTGGTACCAGAAAAATGGAAAAGTGAAATGAAAACTCCAGATTAAAAAAGCCTAGGTATGCCCACTTTTTCTTCTCTTCTTTGGTTTCTTTCTTCTTCCTCGTGTGCTTTTGATTTTGAAATCTTCTCTTGACTGTGATTTCGGCTTAGGTTTCTCACATTTCTTTCCTTTTTTCCTCCTAAATTTTGGGTAATTAGGAATTTCCTGAAAATGTGGGCTTTTATTTTCTTTTCCTCTGATCTCCTAAGATTGATGTGTAACTAAAATTTTCCTTTTCTACTCTTAGTGCTGACAGCGTGCCCTTTCTCTCATTCCTTTCCTGTTTTCCCCCCAAAAATTTGGGTAATTAGAAATTTTTCTTTCTTTTCCTAGTGCTGGGCTTCTGTTTTTATTTTTCCTTTTCTTTCCTTTTAGCACAAATTTGGTTATGGATTGTTTGTAGTTGCTTAAATTTATTTTTTTCTTCACTGTATTTTCAATTTCAAAAATTTGTTTCTAAAATTTGTTGCTGAATTGCTAGGCACTACTTAATCTTTTTCTTTCTTGTCCCTTCTTTTTGTAATTTGATATTTGCCTGTATTGATACTATATGGTTGGAATTATGAAAATAATTTGTATTGACTAAGTACCACAAAATTTTCTATGTTAAATTTTGTGTTAGCTGCTTAATTATAATTACATTATAAAGCTTGTCGAAATATTTTCGAAGCATATATACAAATATATTATTAATTGTTATCTATATTTTTTAATAAATAATTAAAGTTGAAGTTGATATATAATTGTTTATTTTACATAGTATATGAGGATTTCTAGCTGTATAAATATATTTTATTTATTATGTGATTTGTGCCATACTTCAACATGACACGTGCCACTCCTTGCACCATGCACCATGGCTCTGAAAGGCTTTTGTGTAATGCCGAGCCATTCGCCCCTAACAACTATGGGTTTAACTTGTGGGAGAGTGCTAGAATATTTGGTAAAGAATATCAAAGAATATTTGATGCATTATTTTACATATTTTGTTACCTAAATTATAAGTTTAAAATATTTGGTTTTCTATTTTATAGGATTAGTTTTATGTCAAATTTTTATTTATTTTTGGTATGTTAGTACTAGTCCTATATTATAAATTAGGACATCAATTTAGTAATCAAACAAGCTATAATTCTAACAAATGACAACTCGCTGAAAAATTATGCGAGCGTATTATCCATAAGATAGTTTACTGGCCATATTCTTTCATTTCTACTGGAAAGCCACTGTATTCATGATTAATATTTGATCTTGTCATCATTTATGTTTCCAAAAAATGCACATATAAACATATGCGCGTGCACAGCCAGAAATGTGTGGCTGAAAATTGTTTCTTACGGCATTATAAGATGATAAGAATGAAGGGCATTTTAGATCCATCTTCATGAACTTCATGGGGATGCTATTTCTAGATTTTTTACTCCATATTGAACCAGATTGAAATGAGGTTGGTGCATGTTGGTTCTACTAAACCTGTGACTAATAGGCAAGTTAAGCACAATTCATTTAGACAAATATGTTAATAGAGAATACACCACATTTAATTTCCATTCGCCTAGGACATTTATAAGCCACTGTGTGGTTGATTGATGTTTGATCTCATCATCATTTACATTTCCAAAAAATGAATGTATAAACATACACGCGCACACAGCCAGAAATGTGTGGCTGAAATTTATTTCTTACAGCATTCTAAGATGATAAGAATGAAGTGCATTTCAGATCCATCTTCATGAACTTCACAGTAATGCTATATCCAGCTTTATTACTTCATATTGAACCAGATTGAAATGAGATTGATGCATGTTGGCTCTACTTAAACCAAGACTAATAGGCAAGTTAAGAACAATTCATTTACACGAATATGTTAACGGAGGATACACCATTTTTACTTTCCATTTGCCTAGGACACTTGTAAACCACAAGAAGAAACTGTTTTGCTTTTTGCTATTAAGAATATGTGTCTTCAAACAATTACTTCTCTGTGTCATATATACCACTTATATTGGGTTCCTTTTTCTATTTCATAGGATTGGCAATAGCTGCAGATCCAACATTTAAGACATTTGAAGCTGCATATCCATATGTTGTTCAGAAGCTTCTCTCTGATAATTCTGCTGCCACAAGGAGAATTTTACATTCAGTATGCGTAGCTAATAAATTTTAGTTTACTTTTTTGAATTCCTTCATTTATTATACTTAGGAGTGCAAATGAGTCAAGTTTAAGTTGAACATCCTAATTTTTCAAGCTTGAGCTCATCATGAACTTAGAATTGAGTTGAGTTTGAGTTTGAATTTAATTTAACTTACTTGATTTTTATAAAGTGTTAATTGTCATTTAATTTAAATATTTTTTATTTTCAATAAATATTTAAAATACTAATTACAATAATTAATTAATGAAATTTACTAAATTATTTTAGTAAAAAATAAAATATTTGAAAACAGATACATTCAATCAATTTAAGTAAGAAGATAACTCCAAAATAAATATTAGAAATGAAGCATTATTTTAAGACAGTATAAGAGCAAATAATAAATTTGTAGCATAAGTTAAAATTTTGTAATAGTACAACTATCTTGGAAATATAATATTTCGTTTGAAGTTTTCAATTAAATATTTCAAATATTTTGTTAAATAGATAAAATATTATTTTTTTAGAATCACTTGTGAACTATGATAATGACAATTAAAGTTTTAGTTCTTTCAAAAATTTGAAGTAATTTGAAATGATGTCTGACAAATAATCTATTTATAATTTTGATGATATTTTTATGAGGCTTATTCTTATGTTACCATTGAATTATATTTTTCATTATAACTTAAAATTGTAGATGTATATAATTTTATCATCTGATAGAACTTGCTATGTTTACATCATATATTTGAATTTTTAAAGATGCATAATTTTGTTAAATGATTATTCAATTTTATAAAAATTTTAATATTTTTGTGTAATTTTTTGATTCTCAAGATTTTTCTGCAAAATTAATAAATTTAAAATTAAATTAAAAATAAAAATTTAATAATTTGTGCCCAAATATATGTGTAATAAATACTATATATTAATACAATGCTAAAAGATGCATAACTGTATTTACTTATAATATTTGAAGTCTTATTTAAACTTTATCATTTTTTTCCACTTCCATAGATTTTCTAAAATTATAATTATAATTTTAGATAATTTCAAATTTTTTGATAAAATGTCCATAAATTTTTGAAGTCAAAAATGTGTATATTATAATCATATGTTAATATCTTATATAAATGAAAATTAGTGTGCACAAGCACAATTGTGTTATAACATCTAAAGTTTCATCTCAAAATTATAGTTCTTTCAATATGGTTTCATGTAATTTTTAATATCTTCAAAATTTTTACAAACTTTTTCATATTTAAAATTTCAATTTATATATATGTATGTATCAAAATCAAACTCCAAAACCTTATATATACATATAAATAAATATAAAATATATATTACTATAAATTTAAATATTATTTCTAATATCTAAATGTATTATGAGTATGTACTAAAATATGTTATTAATTATATGTAACAGAAAAAATTTGCGAGATTTTGAACAAAGAGAATTAAACCAAGTAAATATCGCTATTAAACAAGCTCAAGTCGAACTCGAGTCATATTACAATCAAGCTGGCTTGTGTGGCCTGAAATTGGACCGACTCAAGTTGCATGTCTAACTACAGTATGGAGAGGCCGTTGTGAGTTAACTGATAATTTCTTTTCTTATGTCGCTCCTAGGCAAGTTCGTTATATTTGTTGAGTGCCCCCAAACATGCATAAATCACAATCATTTTCATCTAATAAATGATAAATTTGTAGCTATGAATGCTCAATATTTGAAATATACACTTCTAAGGCTGATTTTTACTGTGATAATTTCAGGTTGTATTCAACAGAAGGAGAGAATTTCAATGGCAAAAGCTTTCTGTTCTCTTAAGAGTTGGAGGAACTAGGTATATGATTTATTCTCAAATTATGACTTCAAAGATTACATTTCTTTAACTACTGTTGCAACTGGTATGCATAGAATCGTGGTTCTCTATTCAGACTTTCGATATTGCTTTTAGAAACATCTTTTTCTTTTTGTTGGTAGATGGAATTTTTGTGCACTGCATTTGATCTATAACTAGGGTCACCATGTAATTCCAGGAAAGGGGTGCTTTCGGTGGTTTCATCAAATGCTCAGACTTCTATTACTCAATCTGAAGATGAACTTGCCCCCGGAGTGAATCTTGCAAACCTGGCTTTGAGGCTTCTCTCATCTAATAATGGTCTTGTCTTGAGAAGACTCTTAATGGCGGCGGTTAGTATTTGGAATTGCTTTCAACTATTTTGGCTGTTGCAGCCAGCTTATATTTCATAGTGATGGTGTAGTTAGTGGTTGCTATGTTGTTAATTGTGATCATTTAAGGATGATCAAAATGTAAGAATTGGGGGAAATTGGTTTCTTTTCTTTTTCTCCTTCATTTTATTATTATTTTTGCCCTTTGCTTCCGTATGTGTGTGTGACTGGATAAGTAAAATTTCTATGTGAGGCATGGAACTAGGGGGTTGTGAGGGCTTTTGCAAAGCTGTTGAGTGTCCAAAGTGCATCTTTCTGGGGTTGCTGCATGAATGGAGATAGTTTGAACACTTGGAAATTAGTTCAGTTCAAAAATTTTATTTCTGATTTACCATATATACGACAGTTGTCATATCTTTACTATGGTATTGGAGTGGTCATTGATGGTGAGTACATGCAGTCTGAGGTCATTGCTGCTAGTTTATCGTTCTGAGCTTGAGACTGAAGCCATGTTCTCACTAACAGGATGGAGCTTCATTGATACGGGCACTAGTTTCAAACGAAGCAAGTACTCTCCGCCAACAACTTTGCAAGGTTATTGCTGATATACTGTACAAGTGGATGTCCGAAGCGTTAGGGAAAGGTCTCTCCCTCTCCAACGCACCAATTTCTTCTACTAACAATGAGTACGGGTCCATCCTGAAAGATCGCCGACTTAAAATTATCTTCTTCAAATCTTTGAAGTCTGTGAGGAAACATCCCATTTTAATGTTGAGATTCTGCTGGGCTTCATTTGTCATGTTCTTCGTCGCATCAGCTTTGGCTTGTCATAGGGTCTTGGTATCCCTCGCTGCAGCTTGTGTGGGTCGTTTATACTATGATTCGAAGCAAATAGGAATGCCTGCATAAGGTACACAGTTGGCCATCTTGTTTCAGAACACCTCTGTTCGAAATCTTTTCTGATGACCTTCCTAGGAACTATAATCTGCTGAACTTGACCAAATAGAAGGTACAAAACAGGTCAGACCGAAATATATCGTTACATATTTTCACATATGATTGGCTGCACACACACACACACACATGTATGTATGTTTATGGATGCCTACTTTAGTGCTAATTTCTGCTTCTTTTGGAAGACCCTTTATAGAGAAGCAGATCTTTTAGATAGAATTCACTTGTTGCAGAATGGAATTAAACCAACCCTAGTTGGATTTTAAGACATTTAAATTGAGTCAATTCCGATTTGGTTGAAATAAGAACCCACCCAAAACAACAAAATTTATGCGACATTTTATATTTGGTGCCTCTATGTGGAAATTTTCATTTGTATCATATCAATAATTGTTTAAAAAAAGTATTTGAATAAGAAATTTATTGATTTTTGCCTTGAATAGATATGGATCAATTCGATCCAATTATTTGAACACAATAACTATTTAATCTTTACCCTAGCTAGTGAGAGGCTATTTGATCCACTGCATCCCACCTGCCTAATTTTCACCTATAATATATTATACGTCTTGCGTGTTAAGTCTTGTATTATACAGATCGCAATTATGATCCAAAATTTGTAAGGTACGAAAGCATATCCTCTACCAACCAGATAATATCTTTTTATCTGATATACAACAACATATATAATAATGAACTAGCTAGGTAAATTTGATGAAACAGAAGTATTGCTTAAGCTACTGCACATAGTTCTTGGGATACTCAATACTTAGTGCATCGTACATTGTGTTTATGTTCAAGACATGCTGTTTAGATGTACTACATTTAATAGGAGGTTAGTGCTCATGTAGATGTAGTTGATGCCACATCTTATAGACCTTGTATAGTGTATCATATCATCTCTTAAATGGTGTATTGTATCTCATCTCTTAAAAGCTCAGTATTGTCTCGTCTGTTGAAATTTCATGGTTTACAGAAATTATATGTTTTGACCAAATTTTCAAATTTCTTATCAGGTTAGAACACATTATATACTTTGCACGTAAATAATAGAATCTGTTTTAAAATCAAATAATATAGAAGTATATCAAATTACGGCAATTTTAATATTTATTCATTTAAATTTTTTGTTTATATGGCTTAGTCATTGTTTTTGAAAATTGAGTTCATATATTTACTTTCTTGTGGTAATTATATATGACAAGTAATATTATTATCTTACTTTTAAAAATAGTTCAATGAATTAAATAAAAATTAAAATTTTACATTTTGGCATTACAAATTTCAATAATAAAATAATTTTTAATAGTGTCTTTTAATTAAATAAAACTAACGACTGAAGGAAGTGTCTGTTTAAATTTTGATTGTTATAATAAGTTTCTAATGATAAGAAATCATGTATATCATCTTAAATTTATTAATTAAAGTAAAAAAATAATTAAGGAACATGTTATTCAAATTTTAATTATTACAAATAAATGACAAATGTATATGTATATTTATTATGATAATAGTTATTTATAAGCTAGAGATTTTAAACAATTTTAAAATTTAATTTATTTAAAGTACATTTGTGTTTATAAAATTTACTTTCTAAACATAACAATTAAATTGATAATATTTGTGCACAAGCACAATTGCGTTATAACATCTAAAATTTCATCTCAAAATTATAGTTCTTTCGATATGGTTTCATGTAATTTTTAATATCTTCAAAATTTTTACAAAATTTCTCATATATATATTTATATATATGTATGTTTCAAAATCAAACTCCAATACCTTATATATACGTATAAATAAATATAAAATATATATTACTATAAATTTAAATGAAAATATAATAACATAAAATATAATTAACTCTAACATAAATATAATAATATTCAAAGAATTATAACATTTTTAATTAAACTAATAGTCAAATATTGATTCGTTTTATTATTATAAGAAAAGTGTTCTTTAAATAAGGAATTTATATTATTTTTAAAAAAAAAAATTAGCTCATTACATATTTGATAATACTGATGGTAAAATATTCTCTCATTTTAAAATTTTTATAACATATATGAATTTATTTATTCATTCAAAATTTTATTCCATTATTATTCCATTGTTTATGTTTCTATTTGTCTTTCTTTCATATTTTAATTCAATTGATATTTATATTTATAATATTTTAACAAATTATTTTATTGTATGTTTATTAAGTGATATAATTATGACATTGATGTTTTCCAATGAATTTGCTATTATGTTTTCAATGATACAATTATGCAATAATAACATATTTAATATAGTTGATGGCCATAAATTCATTTGTTTTAAATATTTTATAACACATTATTTTATATTAAGGATGTTAATTTCTTACTTAAGTAATTTATTTAATTAATTTGTAGCACAATGTTGTAACTCTGTTCTTCTTGCTATTTGTTCTCTATAATTATTATTAAATATAATTAACTATGAAATCAAATGATAATATAAAAATGAATCACTACATGTTTAATAAACTTGATGATCAAGGTTTCACTTGTTTAGATATTTTATAATATCTTATTATAACAATAGCGATGTCTTTACATATGAAATTCGTTACTTTTTAAAATTTTAGCTCACTATTATAATTATCCATTTTATCATTCGTTGTTGAATTAACTAATTAATTTGATATCAATATTTGGAAGTTCTCATTGTATTTTTTTTTTTTTTTTCCTTCTCTTTATTGGGCTATAGAGTTATGAAGTCAATGTCCTTCAATAAATTTATTGCTGTTTTTAAAATACAATGATGGAATTATAATTTAGTTTTTTATTAATTTAAATATATAAATATTTTAAGATTCTATTAATTTTTTAATTTTACTGAATCTACAAATAAGTTAAAATTCCATTAATTTCCTACTACTTAAATATTTCTATTTTACATAATTTAAAGATAATTACAAAAACTTTATTAATCTTCTCCTACTAGAAGATAAATATTTTAAATGGAATTTATTTTTACTTGTATAACCTTATTTACTATACTAAATATAGACATTTAATTAAAGATATAATTGATATTTATACTTTTTATATAGAGATACGGATAGATATAGATTTTGTACTTTTCCAAAATTTCCTTTTAACAAAATAGAAAATGCATGTTCATTGCATGTGGTTGTTAACTTGAGCCATTTGGTGAGAAAGAAAGTTGGAACTTTTTGTCCCATCAGATGGGGTCCAATTCCTTAATGTTCCACAATCTCTACCAAAATGACATTTCTTGTATCAATTTTTAAATTTTTTCCAACAAATTCTATTCTTTTTCAATTCTTAAGAAGATGCAATTTTCACATGAATCGCGAGTGATAGTCTTGACAATCTGAAGTAAAACTCTAAATGTGTAGCATACTTCGAATTTCTCTCAATCATTTTGTCAAATATTTTTTCCACAACTCCCAGATTGTATGCTGTTTTGAAGAGATTCTCAAACATGTTAAGTCATTACGTTGATCATCGTGCCAATATTATTAATTTCTTATGAGTCAATTCGATTATATTTCAAGTTGATATTAAATATTGCTTGTGTTCATTCCTATCTATTGAAGAACTTTTTAATTATTTTATGTAATTAATAGCATGTGCAATACATGTAATGGCAATAAATTTAAATATCAGTATGCAATATATTATAGTATAAAACTTTTGACAAAAAAAATTGAAAATATCCTAGATTTTAGTTTTGATTTTAAAAATTACTGTGAAGGCTATAAAACCGGCTATAATTTTTAAATTGTAGCCTGGCGTTGTTAGAAAAAGCAAAACAATAAATTCCAATTTATAGTGTAAGATGAATATGAACATGCAAAAATTAAGAAACAACTTACAAATAAAAACATTTTTGTAAATGAAGAAACCAAATATTTCCTAGGTAACTAAATATTTAAAATATCAAATTTAATATTCTCAAATGTTCTAACAAGTATCTCCAAGTTGAATGTATTTTTTTTCAATTGAAATGTTCAACTTCCACATTTTGTTTAAACGTTGAAATACAACTGCAATAGCCTCTCACCAGCAATGGGTGCCACGGCTCTCTTTCATGCACAATAGCCATAACAACGTTGTTATTTATAAATTTTATATGTTAGTTAATTATAATATATTATAAAATTGTAATATTTTAAATAATAAAAATAAAATTATTCAAAATTAAATAATATTAGAAAATAAAAACAAATATAAAAATGAGTTGAAAGAAAAAGAAAATATTAAAAGAAAAATAAATGTGCATTAACTGAAAAAATATGAAAAATAAAGATAAAAAAAAATAGTTAGTCTAAAGTCCTCAAGATGAAATGACAGTAAACCGGAAAAAAAAGAAAAGAAAAAAGAAAAAAGAAAGAAAGAACATAATATAATAAAAAAGAAGAAAACCACAAAAAAAATTTATTTAAAATAAGCCTATTTTAATAATCTTATACTTTAATAACTAAAAAATAAGCATCATCTTTATTATTATTATTAAGTTATAGAAAATTCGCAATCAAACTTGAATTTTGTCCAATATCCCCCCACTTAGTTGGGATTCGTTAAATCCCAAAAAAAAAAAAAAAAGGAAGAAAGAAAAATAAAAAGCAACATTGAGGTAAAAGATCACTATATAAGAAAATGAAGAATGGGCGTTTCGATTAAAAGAGAATATTGGGGAGGGGAAAAAAAATATTCATTCTATAAATAGGTTGCTAGTTTGAAGTTGCTCATATCTCAAAACTTATCCCTTAATTGGAACACACACACACACATATATATACGTATGTATGTATGTACGTACGTACGTACGTATGTATGTATCTTTTGCACTCCTTTTATCCTTATGCCCTTGTTCCGAATAGTTGGGTGGTCCTCTAGACTGCTGTGTGCCAATGTGGGCCCACGACTGTAGTGGCCAATCTAGACAACAGCTAGTTTAGGCCTATTTAACCTTTTACGTCATGCTTTGCTTTGGTTAATAAGTGTACAGATAGCTATGCCAGTAGATGAGTTCAATGGATGGGATGAGGTCGTATCATAAGATTATCTGGTAAATGTGATGATTTCTTACAAATTTCTTTTAATTTGGACTTGGAACGTATCTGAGGGAACCTACGTTGTGATTTTGGATGAAATAAAAATAGATTGGCCCCGTTTAAAATAATTTAAATTCAAAAAAAAAAAAAAATAAGAATTAACAATTCTTTCTTTTAAAATAAAGGAAATCAAATTAGTAGAATGGATTCAAAAAGCTTTAATTTAAGTAAAATTATTAAATAATTTACCTGAGTAAAATCGAAGTGTTATAATTAATTTCATTAATAGCAACATTGATACTACATTGATTTTATATTTATCGTAAATATTAATAGGAATAACATGCATTGGTAATTAGTACAATTAAATGAATAGTAGTTATTTTTAAAGTTACTTGAATGTCTATTCAGAAATTAAATATAAAATATTTATATCTGAATATTTTTGGAGATAGAATAGTGCCATTCCATCAAATTTGTATATGTTGTTATAAACTTATTAAATTGCATTTTATGTAATTTACAAATATACAACTAATAATATGTCAACTTGTAATTAACGTTTTTATATAATCAGACCAGAAAAGATATTCCTACAAATAATGAGAAGGGCTTTACCGTAATATTGAATGCTAGAAAGGGTAATTTTGGAGATTAAAATGTATAAAATGAGGCAAAAGTAAATGTCGGAAAAAGCGGATGTCTCCCTTGCGACTATTTTCATTTTCATTTTTGTTATAATTTTTACTTAGCTAACCGACAAAACAAAAATGGAACGGACGCGAGAGGCGATTAAATTTCCTAATTAAATGTTCCCTTAAGATCCGCCAGTCCGCACAACTCATCGACTGCCGGATTTACGAAAAAAAAGGCAAAATTTTAAATATGTCCACATGCAAGAGGATTTCGATTGGATCTATATTTTTGAATTAAAAAAATATCTAACTAACCAATACTATAAATATTTGATAAAATTTATAATTTCTTTTTTCACAGAAAAACGTGCTGGGTTGAAAATCTTCTCATGTGACTATTTAATAATTATTAGTGTTGCTGCAAATAATGAAATTTTTAAAGCGTAATTTAACTAACAGTAGCTACTTTTAATTTTATCAAGTCAGGGCATGCTCACTTTTGAATTATAAAGTAATATTAAATTATTTTATCTAATTTGATGGTATGCCCACTTTAATTAATAAAAGTTCTTGATTAAATAAGACTTATTATAAAATCATGAAATTGTAAGATAAATAATTTTATATGAGAGTTACGATAAAATAATCAGAGAATTACTTATATATCATTTAAATTACTATTTTAAACTTATAGTATTAATTGAATACTTTTCATACTAGAATTATAATAGAAAAATAAATGTAATCATCTCAAATAGTGAATCTTACTAAATAGTTGATGATTAATTAATACTTACTAACTATTTTATCTATCCAAATAATCCTTTCAATTATAATTCTATTTAAATAAGTGAATAAGTCCTAAAAGGAAAGATAAGTTACAATTTGAAATAATAAAATAAAAACAGAAGAATAAACATTTTAGGTATAATTTTCGTTAAACTAATTATTAAATTAGACTTTCCAAATTTGACAACTCCATGTGTTAGGAGTTATACACGCCTTAATTTATTAGTATTTTGGACTTGAAACCATGAGGTTTTGCACGTTTTTGTCAATTATTGTGTTTGATTGAAAAGGTCAAGTGTTTTGTCTCTTTTTTGCATTATATTTGTGCTTTATGTGACATTTTTCTTACATCATTGTTCTTTTGTGTAGGACCTATGAAGCTTTAGGTGTAAGAGAGATCAATAGATGACAAATACGTAAGGGAAGAATAAATATCTACCAGAATTGCATCAAATTATGCCCAACATTACACAATTGCAACTTTGAAAGAAGCTAAATGAATAGAAGTTCAGCTAAAACGAAATTTAATGTAGATCATTGAATTGGCTATTTATCAATTCAAGCGACGGGTCAATAAAACGAAATTTATTGTAGATCATTGAATTCGCTATTTATCAATTCAAGCAACAGGTCAATTAAATATCATAAGACGAAGTTACAACCAAAAGACAAAAACTTGGTGCACGGTTGCACTAATATTGTGGCCACAATAATGTTTGTGCGCCACATAATGGGTCATTGTGGCTACAAGATCTTAGAATTGGCTATTTGTCAATTCAAGTGACGACTCAATTAAATATCAAATTTCAAAGTTACAATCAAAAGAAGAAAACTTACTACTTGGTGCATAGTTGCACTAATGTTGCGGCCACAATAATGTTTTTGTGCCACATAACGGGTCATTATGACTATAAGATCATTGAATTGGTTATTTATCGATTTAAGCAGTGGTCCCATTAAATATCAGATATAAGTTACAACTAGAAGATGAAAACTTACTTGGTGCACAGTTGCACTAATGTTGCGGCCACAATGATGTTTTTGTGCCACATAATAGATCACTGTGGCTGGGAGATCAACCACAACAGAGTGTTTTTTGAGGGTGTGTGGTGGCAACTTGAGGAAATCAAACTAACGCAATTCAACTTATAAAAGGCAATTTTGTAACTTTAGCAGTGGATAGAAGCCTAGAGCTGAAGAGCTAGTCAAGGGTGAATTCTTCAAGAAAAGAAAGAGACCCTAGCAACCATAAAGGCAAAATTGTATATAAGGTGTCATTAGATATAGTCATTATGGATTTTGTCCCATAATATATGTGATTCTAATTTTAATCCCAACTACAGTTAGTTTTCTTCAAATTGCATCGAATATTCATCAAAACTTTGGCCTCTTAATTTTTCTAGTGTTAAAAACAGATGGGAAAATTAAAGCAATAGTGCAAAAAGGAGAGTGAGCTAAACAAACTTTGGGATCAAAATTGAAATTTTAATTTATTCCCACTTTATTTTGAAAGATTAGTTAATTTAATATACAAAATTAATATTTAATAAAATTAACATTCACTTTATCTTTTAAAAAATAAATTGCGGAAATGTATTTTTTAAATGATCAAAAAATATGCAAAACATGGTTGAATTAAAAAATAAGTAAAATCAACTGATAGAATTATATTTTAATATAACAACAAATATATAATAAAAAATCCCTTCAACATTAATACTTTCATTTTAATAAAACATAGTACTTTATCAATATTCCTTATACTATATTTGTTTGCACTGGTTCTGAGCGTAGAGACAAGGGTTGGACTGAGTATGTGGTACTTGTCTAATCATTTCATAACTTATTTTATTTTATATGTATAATAACACGTGATGGTTTTTTATATTTTACCATTTCTGCAAGTCTGTAGATTACAATTTGCTAAGCTATTGTAGGACTAGAACATAGTAGATAAGGTCATTAGTAGAGGCGAGGATTTTGTGATTAGGTCGTTCGATTAGAACTCCTAGGTGGATATTCTCCCCTTAAACTCCAGCTCGCATGGGCATTAGCAAGCATCGATAAGCATGTTAGGGCCATCGTTGCTTGTAGAGGACATGCTATCCTCCTCACACCATCTAGCTGCAGATGACATCTACGTTTCTGTACCTGTAAACTCACAGTCATACTCACTACATACGTTGTTTACATATATGGTGCATAGTACATACGCTGAGGGCGACAATGTGGTGTTGACAATGTAACATTAAGGTATGCAAGAGTCTGATACACAAGCTTTCGATACGTTGCTTATCCCATGAGAGTACAAGGTATTAGATTCAGAGATGCAGGATGAAGGCCCATCAACATAGTTCTAGGCACCGAAGTAGGATGTAGATAACATACATGCAGGGGACTAGCCCGCTCCGAGATGTCGTCGATTAGGGCACCCCCATGAAAGTGGGATAGGGGGTCACATCCCTTAAGCAGCATATTTTTTTTCATGTATATATTACAGTTAGGATTTCTTATCCGATTCTTCATTGTGTAAAAAAAAAAATTCAAAGTTCATATATTTTATGAAGTTTATTACTCATAACAAATTTATTATGCATATTACTCATAACTGATACTACCATGAATAAAATACATATCAAGAAGCATGCGTTTGTTGATGATAGATAATAGCAAAAACCTGTAAGATATGTCAAAACATACATAATTTGATTATAATTAGAACATAATAAAAGTCATGCATGACTAACATCAATTGAGAGAAATTTATTCATCTTCATCAGACATGTAATAATAATAGTCCAACTTGTACTTGTACTCTAGATGGTTAATAACATTCAAAATTTCATAACATGATAGTTTATGACCTTGGGCTAATGAAACTTCTTCAATTAATCGAAGCATGCAATACCGAAAGCGGCATGATAGCATCCAATTGTTTTCTTGCCTTATTTATCGAATGGTAAGTTTGTACGTCGATTCCAAATTTCTTAACATAGATAATGACCATCATTTGGGATCCTTCTTGGCCATAGCTCAAATATTGTAAATCAATGCCTTAAATTTCTCCACTTTATGTGTCCATTCTCATTTTATACCACAGTAGTACTCAATTAGGTCATTACCAAGAAGCGATACATGATCATCATCTCTTTTTGTAAATAGCCACACCCCTCATACATTGGAATTGGATAATCACTATCAACAAAAACACAATGACCTTTAAGTGAGCTAGATTTTGAATAGATGTTGATACTCATAGTTGAGTTAATGGTCATATTGTTAGTTGTAATAAATATGTACGAAAATCGAGTAGGCTACATGACTTGTTTTCAATAAATCTGTACTAAGGGTGAGACACTGCATAAGACTATTAGTACTTATAAGATAACACATATTAGATGTAGGGTTTTTCATTCAATGCATTGAGCAAGTTCACATGCCTCACAGTTTGATATGATGACACCTTAAAAGTTAAGGACCGATTTATTAATGAGATAAACAAATTCAGTGACATGACTTGTCAATGAATGCATTTAGAGCATCTGCACCACAACAACATGAATTGTCACCCCTATTTGGGGTTAGATTGAGTATGATTTGTCTATTCCATTTCATTGTCAGGTCAAATAGAGCTATGTAATAGAGCTGCATGTGGCAATGTGAAAGTATGACGCCCATGATTGACCTGACAAGTTAATCAATGCCTAGTGACTTCTGTGTACCACACTTATTCACATGGTTTCGTTCAATAAAGCTTTGCCAAAATCAACTACCCCTAAGAACCAACCATAAAAAGGGTGGCATGTAGCTAAAAACTACTACTATTGATGGCATAACGTAAGTTAAAAGTACTGTTCGCCGTCTAATGTACTAAAAGCCCCCATAGGATAGCTGTCTAAATGGTCACTTTCTTACTTGAAATAAATGTGTACTAATATCCAATAGGCTACATGTAACCTTTAATACTATTATCATGCACAAAAGTAATAATTGATTGATGTGTCACATCAGTAATATTTATTGAAGAAATTTTTTCATATCCACATCTCTTCTAGTACATAGCGGTCCATGGACAACTAATATATTTTATTGTGTTAGGTAGACTACATATTAAATCCCTAACACATAAATACAAAATTACAACATAAAGTAAAGCCCTAACACAAAATCGTGCATAAAACCCTAGATCAATAAACGTAACATACACCCTTACACAAACCCTCTTCCGCTTCGGACCTAGACAAATGTAGAAAACCTACACAACTTACTATATTACATATTATTAATTCATATTACATTGCTACTTCTCATCAAATAGGTTAAGATCAGATGAATATGTTAGACCTACACTCAACTCCCAATAAGTGCATGCTTTGTGTTCATATCCTCCAGCAGCATAATCATAAGCCATATCTTAGTACCCTCTATTATGAATGTGCATAGTCATCCTATTGTTCTCTTTAGACATTTGATTTAGCGTTGTGGTCCTCTAAGTTGGTGTAACACACTCCATAGTAAGAGCTTTCCATTTAAACAAAGGTATCCCACACTTTCAGCTCTTGATGATGAGTTCATGTTGTTCCAGTAAATGGTGTTGCCATTCTCGCTCCATTGTAACTATGTATGCAATTAAGTATCTTTGATTAAAATCAGGACTATACCAATAGTCATTATCAAGATGCCAACTCCATCCCATAACGCGGAAGATATCTTTGTCTCTGTACTACATTCTCTTAGCTTGAAAAGGTTCCATCCTATGAAGTTTCAACCACATGCACACAGGTTTTTATAGGAGAAGTAAAATGACTTCCAATATGCTGTAGCAATAATTTCATTTCACATGCTCACATGTATGTGTTGTCCAAACGATGTAAGGATGACTAGATATTTAGCGACTCGTTAAATCAATCTTGTAAATAGTCAAATCATACTACTCAATTATTATTATAATTTTTTAGTTTTACATTAAATATCAAAAACATAATATTTCTTCTACAAAAATATAATTACATACAACTAACCTCAAACCATTATATAGAACACTCTAAGTGACTAAACCTTAAAAACCCTACGTCAATGTATACATAATCACCACAAAAACCCTAATATACACACACAAACCAAGGCCTAAGTACATTTTTTTATTCAGTTAAAATTAGAATATGGGATTTTGGATTTAACCTAGCATGAAATCAGAATAAGACTAAAATTTAAACCGATTGATACGTGGGACAATTTTTTAAATTTATTTAGGAGGACTTTTTATTTAAAAACCCAAGAGGGTAATGCAGATAACTAGATAGTACAGTAGTTAACAGAAACCTATAGATAGTAGATAGAAAAATCCACAAGGTTTTTTAATCATTTGTCTTACTTTATGAAACAGTTTACAAAAATAACCCCCCTGGTGGGTAGTTTAAGTATTAGTCCTAATACCATTGTCCTAATATGATGGCCACATTAATTTTTTTAAAAATAAAAACAATTTGTTCATAAATAAAAAATAATAATTGAATTTGAAGCTAGAAACTCATCTAATTCCGTTTAAAACACTGCGATAAGAAAAATGGAATGTTAGTTCAAGCCTAGATAATCATCATTCTAAGTGAGAGGAGCTAAATATTTCATCATAATATATACAGTCCTTTTATGCTTGTAAGGGAGAAGATTACCAACAGCTTTAGGAAGCACCCTAGCTTCTTCCTCAGACTCCTTCCTCTTTACGATACCACCTAAAACCAAAAATACCCTAGCTTGCTCCTCATCAGGAGCTTATGAACTAATAATAGAAGTTTGGCCTAATAAAAGAGGTAGCACCTCCCCCCGTCTTCACCTTCCATAGCTTTAGGGCCCGTATTGAGGTCTAAAACCTAGTTTGTCTTATTTCTTTCTACTCTCCAACCCACCATGATTGCATGTCTAGAAAGCAGACCATATATAGCCTCTAAAATTGGGGTGTGGCAAAACTAAAAAGTCCTATAACTTGTGAATTTACTAAAGGTGTAAAAAGCCTTGCAATATTGGAGGGATCTGCATATAAGGATTAAGCTCCAACTAAAAAAGTAGATGATGGATGTGGGGAAGCAGTCCCAAAAGAAAAGGTGGGAAATTAGTGAGGGATAGATGGGAAAGACAACGCAGAAAAGTACACCTAGAGATATCAGCAGATAGAGACAAGAAAGTGCATAGATGGCAACGTTGAGGGTTTATTCAAAGCAGAGTGTTCAGAAGGAGGTCTTGTTTGGTTGCACTTTTTTGTTTTTCTAGGTATTTTGGCGTAAACTTGGTATCCCAAATTCTGAGTTTATGCTTGTTTAGTTTTTTTTATTTTACTCTTATTTTTAAATTCTAATAACGATTAGATAGGATTTTTTTTTTTTACTCTGCTAGAGATTCTGATTTTATGCCAGAACTTTTTTATATATATAATTTGTATGGCTCAAAATAGTTATTCGAGTGCCAAGCTCAATACCAAAATCTCATATCCAACGTTAGAACTCAAAATTAAAATTCCTATCAAATGGGTTATTTTTTAAAATAGTTTAATAAAGTAGGATTTTTATTATAAAGAACCTTACCCTCCTAGCTATTTACACTACTATGTATAGCCTACACACTATTTGGATATCTACAGCTCCTTGGCTATTTCATTGGCTTTACTGCAATTGTCTATCTCAGAGATATATTACTACTGTTTACTGTTGCTCTCTATTGCTACTATTGTCTCCTTGGACTTTTAAGTTGAACATTAATAATACTTTCCCATGTTCACTATTAAGAGATTAATTAGACTAAGATTCTGATTGAATTGCTGATATGGTTTAGATTAGTTTGTTTAGGTTCTAACTTTATTTTTCTTGTTTATTTCTAACTCCTAAACCTCAGCAAAAGCTAAGCTTAAATGGAATTTAATTTTAATGGAATCCTTCTTAGCTTTGATGATGTTAGCTATATATTGACAACTTCTTCACAATGCTTCCAATCAACAGACTCGTTTAAACTATCATGTAAAGTAAGTTTTATTAAATTTAGATTCAGTCCATTTTCACGTAATCCTGTTTATGTCAACTATTATAGGTTATATAGTTCCAAAATTGGTTTCATTCCTATCTCCACCTTACAATATTTCACCATGGTATCCATGTGAATTTTGCACTAATTGTGGGCATTGCTTTTGTACCTTCTTGTGTTTGCTCAAGACGTCTATGTAAATTGACTTTTTATGGGCTACCATTTCCTCTATCTTAAGAACAAGGAATTGAGTTTGCGAGTGGGTTGCTTTTAAAGTCACCATTCAAGCCTTGCAGCAAAACTTTAATGGTGCAGGCCTTTAGTTTTGAATAATGAGATAAAAATGTCAACATTTATCTCAAATAAATTAGAAGATCCTTGTGCTACAAAGAGAATGTTCCTTGATGTTTTTATAGATAAGCTTATTATTTTTTAGTAAAATTTTGGGAGGGCTGCATCATCTCTGGAATATAAAACTATAGCCAATTGCATTAAGTTTCATACTTGAATCACAAATTTGAATCCTTTGAGTGAGCAACAAAGAAGTTGGACTTTGCTAAGTGAAATAATCCCAATCTACCACATACTTGGTTGGTTCAGGGAAAGAAATGGAATCATGGGCAAATGCTGCTAATCTTGGTATACTTGGTGAAGCTTTGGTACTGGTAGCTAGTGCTAATGATGGTATAGAAATTTAGTAGAAACCTAGGATATTTTGTAGTGTATCGAGTTCCCATAAAGTGCCAAAGGTGGTTATGTCCCATTTCAGAGATCAAATGATCTAGCTATGTACAGTAATGAAACCACAACTACTAGCGTGTTGGCTAGTATTTGTGGTTAGTAGTTGTGGTTCCATATCATTTAAGTCTAGGAGTTCTTTTAACCTTTCTAATGGATATTAAGATTGGAAGTTCCAGCAAGTCAATTATGCTATCAAGCTTTGATTTGTTACGTAAAGAGTTGTGGGGACTTGGATCCTACTGATTAGATTGAAGGAGAAATTTTTGTTTGTTTAGGGAATATCCATCATCTTACAAAAAGTAACCAGGATGATTAGAATTAATGTGGTTGGGGTAAGGGATCTTTATCAGTGGCTAGCCTTGTCATTGTTATCAAACTACACTACTCTAAGGCATAGAATTTTAGTATGTAGGTAGGAATGCAATTATAGAGGAGTATGGCACATGAAGTTAGGACTTAGGCAAGCTGGCATAATTTCCTGGGGCCTTACTCTAGGCTATTGGGCTATGATCCACTTTTTAGAGTTCAAAATCCACAAACTTTTCAAAGCAAAACTAGGGCTTGAACATTAACTAACCAATTTATGGCATCCAATATCTTCCTTTATGTTCAGGCCTCTCAAAGTCATTACAAATTACAAGTTTAATTAGACAACATATACCTGGCCCATTACCAACCTTTTATAGATTAATCACCATTGTTTTTTGGTTTTTAATGACTTCATATTCAGCTACCAATGATCAAATTTGTACTCTTATAAATAGTAGTTCCTTTGGTGACTATATATATGCACTTATTATTAAGCGTAGCTGCTATCAAACTCTTTGAATATTATAGCTCTCAAGCCCACCTTCCAATTCTTAAAACTCTCTGCACTACACCTGGCCATCTTTCCCTTGCAGTTCCTATAACTTTGTACTAGGCTAAGACCACGTTTCTCTTGCAATTCTTCCAAGTGGTCTCTATGATTTTACTCCTTACAACTCTCCTCCTTTCTATTGGGTTCGATTAAAGAATTTGTTGATTCTTGTATCTTTTATTGTTACATTAGAGGAAGGCTGGTTTCATTCTAAAGCCTTTTGCATATCACGTGCCCACTATCCCAATCTCATTATTCCCTATGTGCTAGCCGCCATACCCTTGCTACCTAGTCTATTGGTATAACCTTTATGCCTGTCGACATAGTGATCCACCTACCTCTTCATAAGCTTGTCGTCCAGTCTATCATCCTACCAGTCCATCCTATACTTTAGCATTGCTAGGGTAAACATCTAGATCTAATAGTGCACATGATGGATGCCACATCACTTCTCCCTGCTCAACTACATACTTATCTTGGACAAGCCTTTCCATAAATGAGATCATAAGAACTGGATTTATTATTTGCATTTTCCTTTTATGTTATCATCATGTCTAATTTTCCTTCTTTTGACCTTGGAATTTCCTTTCGCTCCCTGACAATGGATTTGAATGCTTTTCTTTCACTGCACTATTAGAAGCCATCCCAAGCTTCTTTAGCCCTTCAAAATTTTGAAAAACTTCAATCTGAATACTCTAAAATTTCAAGAGGTTGAATGTAGATCTAATTTCTTTAAACAAATGGAGCGCCTTTAATTTGATGGAGCTCATTTTGAACTTGATAAGTGTTAGGAGAAATGTCGAGTATTGGATCATTCTCGTGAGGAAATTATTCAAGATTATCATTGTTATGGAAGAACTTCATTAGTGTAAGGTGGCCTAAGCCCAATCTGTTACTAAGTATTTGTCTAGTTCTAATAGCTATCTTTATCTCTAGCACTTCTAGCAGGAACAGCTATCCCGTTATCATTCCTCATCTACCTTTCATGACCCAATGATGCAACATACTATGCAAGGGTACCAATAATGTTTTAATGATTGCTTGGACCAAATCACCCCCTATCACTTGCTTACTTGTGAGGCTGATGTGAGCATTTTAGACTGGTATATTAGATGGTCTTGTTTTTCTGCAAGTGCTTCTTGCAACAAACCTAAGGGAGATCCCTCGTCTTTTGAGGTGGGTTCTACTTAAGCTCTTAGGCTTATCCTTTTGTTAAGCACAAGGGTGTAAGAGATCCTCTTTGGTTTGATAAAATGTTGTTTAGTATATGAAATGCTTGGTCATATAAAAAAAAGGGATGCTTTCCTTTTTCTTATAATCCCTTGTGTATATTTTGATAAGTCTGTATGCAATGGGGGGATGAGAGCTATCCTCCTTAGTCCTCCCCAACTTTCCCGTTGTAGTAAGGACTAAAAATGTGAGCTTAACTATAGTTAATGTTTATTTGTATTTCATGATATAGTTGACTTTGGAGTTGTGTATCACCTGAATCTTATGCCAGGCTAATATTCCCTAGCACTGTTTTTTGCATGTGTTAATGGTAAGAATAAAGCTAAGACCAAATACCGATATGATGTTTCTCAATATTGTTTCTAGCAAGGTTTACTGTAAGAACCAAGTTGAGGCCACATACTAAGTTAACGTTTCTTTAGTCCTATTATTACTATGGTCAGTTTTTTAGGTTAAGATTGACTTACCCACATATACTAGAGCTATCCTTTATATTGATTTTACAAGTTATCCATACTGCACAAATATCTTAATTTTAATGATTTTCAATTTATTTCATCCCCTAAAGTGTTGTTTAATCTATGCCCTACGTGTGCATGCTAATTTAGACTAAGGGTGGCTCGTATCCCAATTTGCTAGCCTTTAAGCTTGACACATGTATGGCGATCTTACCTTGGTGATGCCTTATATCTGAGCAAAGGATATGGGCCTTAAATGTAGATGGCCCTCATTGACTGCTTCCTTTTATATAAACTTAATCCCACAATCTTCATTTTACCCTTCGTTACCTCTCTTTTTAACTTCTCTTTAGCTTTCCTTCCAACATATTTCCTTCTCAACAAGTTAGTTTGTTCTTTAAACTATGTCCAGCAAATCTCCTTATTGTAGGATAATAGTCAGTAGTTGTAGTAGGGACTTTGTTGCCTTAACATACAACACCTACCAAATCCCTCGACCTACTATATTTAAGTACCTTAGGACTCGAACCATTCAAATAATCTCCCATTAAGCTTTATTCGTATTTTTGTACACTAGCTTGGATTAAGTTTATTTTTTTCTCTTCTTTCTTTTTATATCAAGGTGGCTAGGACATTTAATATCATGCTAACCTAATTAACTTTCAACACTTTTTGCATATTGGTTGGCTTTCTAATTTTATGTCGTTAAGCTTTAAGTGATCTACCAACTCTTTTGTTTATATTTGTTTCATGATAATATTTTATTTTTCTACTTCTTTTGAGCCACACTTCTCCTTGATCGTCCTAAGGTAGGAACCATAATTCTGAGGAGATCCCAGACAAAATAGACGCCCTTATTAGGTTCTTTCTTAATATAAGTATCATAACCCACCTTAGGGTGCTTTATTACTTTGTTTTGACTCCTTGCCTAGAAGATCTTTTCAATGAAATTGGTGAGTTCTAAATTATCGGTTGTTTCCTCCTTTCTCTTACTTATTTTCTTTTCCTCTTGTAGGTAAAGTCATAAACCAACTATTTCATGTAGAATACTGTCATTGAAAGGAAGGAAAAGGAAAAGAGATGCTCTTAGTGCACTATCACTCTTAGCAATTGAGCTATCCCATATTGAGGCTCGAAAACCCCTTCCCCATTCTCAAGCTCAAACTAGTGCCCGTCCCCTTTCTATTGAGTCTTATCCTTAAGACCCAACCAACCCTTGTCTGTTGACTCATCATCTACAATTTTCTGTGCCTGTCTTATGGTATCTCAAGTATTGTTTCTCCTTTCTAACCTCAAGACTTGTGTTGGAACTCTTAGGGCCTCTATCCTATAGAATCACAACCTTGTTGTGACTTTCATCGAGGAGGGAGTCACACCCAAGATGCCAAGTTATCCCATGAGATGGGTGATCCCGAGCTACTCCAAAGTTGTGTTGTCAACTCAACCTTGATATGTACGCTTTCTTATTTCATCCTTTATCTGCAAGGTTCTTGAACCTCACAACGCTTTGTTATCCATAGCACTTTGCATGGATAAATGAGTTAGCTGGCTAATTTGAGACTCATGATACTCACCAACACCATCTCTAAGAAATGAGCCAACAGATTACCATTTAGCGAGCTAAAATCATCACTCTAAAAGCTTGATAAAAAAAAATGCCAAAGTTGAGGCCCCAATCAAGCTCATGAAATGACTAATCTAGAAAATAAATAGCGGCAACTTAAAGTTGAATGCAAAAGATTTGAGAATTAAAGCGTTCGCACTTAATGAGTCCTATTTCAAAGGTTTAGAGGTTGCTAGGGAGGAGGCCAAGAGAGAGGCCATCTGGAAGTTCTCAAGTTGTGAGGAGGGCTAAAATTTATTGGACAATTTTTGGAAAGAAAATGAAAAAAAGTGAGTCTTCAATAAACTATTTCCGACAACTTGCCTAATGCATGGTACACTATTACAATCATTGTTTTAACTCATGTCATGACCATATAGTGGAGTTTTGGTTTGTGAAAAAGGGCATCCACTTGGACACCCTTAACCCTACGGTTGGTTTTGATACAATTCTTAAGGTATGTTTCCTAGATATGAGTGTAGAAGAGGAAGGGGCTGGTTGTGAAGGGACTCTTGTGCTAAAGGTTGGGATGAGGTACTTGCTAGAGAGGGGGATGAGAGGGTGTGTTCCCTTGTGGTAAAGGTGGGGTCAGGGTATTTGTTGGAGAGGGGATGAGGGGTTGTAGCAAGTTGGGACGGTACTAAAGCTCTTAAGAATGACATGTTTTCTTAGATTTAACAAAAAAGTACATTTTAGTGGTTATGCCAATATTGTTTTTATATTTTAATGAATTTACTAAGTCGTGATGGAGCTGTCACTATTCTTTATTACTCTTAACAGTTGGGTATTGGTTAATATTCTCCAAGACACAAGTTCTACTTTATGCATTGTTTAGGAATTTCATCTAAATCATAATCACCCTGTATCCGACCTTCTTATAAACATATAAAGCTAATGTTAGTTCAGCTAATAAGATTTAAGTATCCCTCCACTATGTAATACCTCCTTAATAAGATTTAAGTATCCCTCCACTATGTAATACCTCCTTAAGCACTATGTAGTTTAGTGTGAAGTAAACATTGTGTCCTAGTCTTAGCGATGGATAACTCAAAAATCAGGTGTTATGCGACCCCTGGTATCAATGAGAAATATTTAGGTAATTAGATATCATGTAACCCGTGGCATCGATGAACAATATGAAGCTCAGTAATTGGGCATCATGTGTCCCTTGGCATGCTAAGTAATATATAGTTCAGAATTAGGTACTAGATGACACTTGGCATCAATGAGCAACATGTAGCTTGGTAATTGGGGGTCATATGACCCTTGGCACTGTAATTTTATTAACTATAAAATTAGGTTTAGTACATTCCAAGGTCATTCTAGGTCTTTGCCTATCAAATTTGTCAACTTGTAACATCTTGCTAGGATGGTCCTGTCCACTTAACTTCCAACTTTTCCACTAGCCTTACAGCTTGAAGCTTCCTTAGGACTAAATCTCCTTCTTGAAATATGCACTTCTTCACTTTTTTGTTAAACAAAGTAGATATTCTTTGCTTACATTTCAAGTTTCTTAAATAAGCTTGGTGTCCACTTTCGCCTATCAACACTAATTTATCTTTCATCAGTTGCTCATTCTACTATAAATCATAAGCCATAATATGTTGTGACTTCTCTCAGAATTCTACGAGGATAACAACATCTATTCCAGAAGTCACCGCATAAGGACTTTCCTTAGTGGTTATGGTAGGCATGGTGCAATAGGCCCCAAACACTTAGCAATTCATCCACCTAGTTTTCCTTAGCTTCTTCTAGCTTAGTTTACATGCACTTAACTACCTCCACCTAGCCATTAGTTTGAGGATGATAAGCCAAGCTATAGTTTTAGTGAATCTTCATTTCCTTTACACCACACTTGTATCAATTTTCTTTGAAATTGCCTTCTATTATATGTGATTAACTCCCTTGGAATTCCAAACCAACATGCAATATTCTTCCATAGAAATTTCATGACTTCCTTCTCAATTATTTTTTCCACAAGTTCCACTTTCCACCCACTTTATGAAGTAGTCAACTACTACCAAGAGAAATTTTTTCTACCCTAAAGCTGGGGGAAAAGGGCCTACAATATCAATTCTTCGTCTTGCAAAGGAAATAGGAGAAACCATAATGTTTGCTTCTTATGTTGGGTTATTCAAATAGTTTAAGTGTTTCTGACATTGCTCACAAATTCTTACAACCTTATGGCATCTTGCCTCATTGTTGGTCAAGAATATCCTGCCTTAATATTTTTTCTTACTAAGTTCATTCCTCCTATGAGTGACCTACAACACCTTTCACATATTTCTTGTAGCATGTAGTCAGCTTCACCCATTCCTAGACATTTGAGTAGGGGTTGGCTACGTGATCTTTGCTAAAGTGTTTCTCATATGACTACAAATCGTGTTGCCGTTTGCTATGTTTTCTTATCCATCTTTTCTCCATGGATAGATTTTTGTATAGGGTTCCTCCAATCATTGTCTTCAAATACCAGGCTAACTGTGGCTCCTTGTACCCTTAGTAACATGATTTTTCTTGATGTTTCTAAATTAAAAATTGTTGCTAACTTAGCTAAAGAGTCTGCCTTCATGTTTCTTCTCGGGTAATAGATGTAGCTAAAAGTCATCAAATTCATGTGTGAGCTCCTTCACTTAGACTAGATAGGTTTTCTTAGTCCACTATCTTGCATCAAATTCACCATCATACTATTTAATGACCAGCTTTGAATTCATGTATACCATCAATATAGAGATTCAAAGTGTGTGGGCCATCCTTGTGCCCCATATCAATGCTTCATAATCTACCTCATTCTTTGATGATCCGAATGCCAACTATAATGCATCTTCCAACTCTTCCCCCTCAGGGTTAGTTAACACTATGCCCACTCCAATCCCAATTTGAGATGACCCATCTATGTGCAATAGCCAGGTCAAATAGTTTTTCTCTTCATACATTTCAACTATAACATCAGCTAATGCCTATCCCATTGTTGTTGTTCATGATTCATATGTGATGTCAAGTTCACCTAATTAAATAGCCCACTTGACAATCCTTCCCAAAGCTTCTATTTCAAGTTAAGATGGTCCTCATTAGATGGTGAGTCAAGATTGTTATAAGGTGTGACAAGAAGTATGGTCTGAGTTTTCTAGCTATTATAACTAAGGCCAAGATTAGTTTCTCTATCTCAGTGTACTTAACTTAACTCCCTGCAAGATTTTGCAGATGCGGTAAACCATAGCCTAGCTATCTTCTTCCTTTCTTATTAAAACTATGCTAAGTGTAGCCTTAGATATAGCCAAGTATACATATTGCTTCTCTCCTACCTTAGGTTTTGCCAACAATGTTAGGTTAGTCAAGTATTGTTTTAATTGCTCCAAGGCTTCTCAACATTCTATTGTCCATATAAAGGTTTTTGTTATCTTTAATAGAAAAAAAATAGAAGGCTTTATCAGCCGCTTGAGAGATAGAGCGACTTAAGGCTGTTATTATCCCATTCAAGTTCTAAACTTGCCTTATATTTTAGGAGGCAGGCATTTCTTTTATAACTCATATTTTTTTTTAATTTTCCATAATTCCTCTTTTGGTTATCATATACCTAAAGAATTTTCTTCCCATTATCTCAAAAGTACACTTGGCAAGATTTGATTTCAACCTGTATTATCTTAATGTAGAAAAAGTTTCCTCCAAGACTTTTACGTAATCCTCCTTTTGTTTAGTTCTTACTGGCATGTCATCCATATATATTTCCGTATTTCAACCAATTTTATGGTGAAAAATCTCACGTACCGACCTTTGGTATGTAACTCTTGCATTTAATCTAAAATGACATGACTTTGTAACAACATGTACCATAGGGCGTAATAGAACTCACTCTTTTTCGATCCTCCTTAGCCAGTGAAATTTGGTGATATCTTTGATATGTATCCATCGTACTCAGCAACTCAAATTCTGCTATAACATCAACTGGCTGATCTCTCTGAGGAAGTGAGTAAAGATCTATTGGGCATGCCTTATTTACATTCCTAAAATCTACATACATTCTCCATTTGCCTTTTGTTTTTAGAATTGCCCCCACATTAGATAAGCATTTTAGGTATCATATTTCCTCAATATGACCAACTTCCAATAACTTTTTGATTCCTCATTCATGGCCATGTTCTTATCAGGACTAAATCTTCTTAATTTTTGCTTAACGGGTTTTGCCTTCAAATCTAGGTTCAACCTATGTTAGATGACTTTAACTCTTAGAGGATGTTTGGATAAGCTTATTTTAAATAGTTTATAAGATCAAGTATTTATAAAATATTTTTAGAGCTTACAAGTTTATATATCTTATTTTTAAAATAAGTTAATAAAGTATTTAGATAGAGCCATCTTATAAAAGTTTGTAGCAATTATAATGATAGTTAATTTTATTTTGTTTGGTATAATAATGATAAAATTAAATTAAATATCATTAATATAATGTAATTCAAGGCATTTATAGCATTTTTAGTGTGTGTGTGTATATATAACTTGTAAGATGTTTAAAAATAAGTTGAAAAAAGTCAACTTATTTTTAAGGAGTTTATATGCTTCAAGTATTTTATTTTGGAAGCTTATAAGCTCTTTCATTTAAAAATTTATCAATCGTTTTTGAGGAGTTTAAAAACTTCCAAATATTTTACAAGATATTTTAAAAAGCTTATAAATTCACCCAAACACCCTCTTATTAGCTCTTGAGCAGATGGCACAAATATATTTTCATTCCATTTTAGGGATGATATCAGGTTAGATTTCCAGGTTCTTGTAATTTAGCTCCCGCTGGATAGTTACCTTTAAAAGACAAGTTTTTTCAAAGTAATTCTTCCAATGGCTCTGTCCTTAGAGGGTTCCCCTTCATGACTTCTTCGAGAGGCCTTTTTTCAACCCTTTTATTGTCTCAACATAATATTTTCTTGATGTCAACTAATCTCCACTAATCACTTCCCCTCCTTCCATTGGAAATTTTATAGTCAAATGGTATGGAGACCTTACAGCTTGAAATTCCACCAAGACAGGCCTTTCTATGATCACATTGTATGCAGGCACCATTTTTACCACAAAAAATTGAATAATTTTTGTTTTAACTAGCCCTTCTTGACCTATTGTTACAAACGGAGTTATCTTTCCCTCTAGTTGGACTGCATCCCTTGCACAACCAAACAGAGTTCAATTTACTAGTTGTAGTCTGTCATTTCCCAATCCCATCTTTTTAAATGCTAACGATGCCAAAATATTCAATGAGCTTCCATTGTCCACTAAACATCTTACTATATCATAATTGGTGATAGTGACAGTTACACCTAAGGGATCTAAGTGAGGAGTCGTCATTCCTTGAAGGTTACGTAGTCCAAATGATAGGATCAAGCCATCTTCTTCTCCATGGGCTACTTTTATCCTCTTACCAATAGTGGCTATGATTCTTACGCTATTCTTTCCTACTCAACTACATTGTCCTCTAAATATCATGCTTATGTACACTCTATTCAGTTGATGCTCCATTCTATCATCTTTTTAATTAGATATCTTGTCCTTCCTTTTCTGGTTGGTCTCATTTCTCCTGTCAATTTATTCTTGTAAGAATCCTTTTCTTTTAAAATTCTCCATCTATTTCTGCAGGTTCATACAATTTTCAATGGTGTGTTTGAAATCATCATGGAATTTACAAAATTTAGCTTCCTTTGTATTTCTCAACAGAGTGAACACTCATTGAGGCCACCTTATTAAGTTTGTGTTTTGTAGTGTCAATAATATTTATTCTCTACTTACTTGTAGAGGGGTTAGGATGTAAGCCTGGTTTTGTGCCATGGTTGTCACCAAGGTGGGTATTACCTAACCTTCCTTTCTTCTCTTAATGTTTGTCTTTTAACTATTCTTTCTAGCCAAGCTTCTTCCATATTTATGTATTTTTCAGCTATTGACAGAGATTCATCGAAAGCTTTTGCTAGTTTCTTGGTCAAAGATCTAAGAAAATCTCTTTCGTTAAGTTCTTGCACAAAGGTACTTGTCAAAACCTCTCAAGTTGCTGAAGGAATAAAGTGCTACTTTGGAAAATCATTTGACATATTCTTTAGGAGGATCCTCTTTTCCTTGCCTCATTTGAACAAGGACATAGGAATTTTCTAATAGTCTTACAACTTGCAAATTGATAAAGACATAGGGTTGTAAAGTTGTCAAAGTTATTAATGACTCAAGAGGTAACTAGCCATAAATAGGAGTAAGTTTGCTAAATTGGGAGTGAATCCCAATTATATAAATTCACAAAACTAGAAAAGGTATTAAAGTAATTAAAGGATGGCCATCCCAATTCATATACCAAGCTACCACCGTATACAAAAATAATTTGTCTTCAAATGAGATTGGTGTAGTTACAATACAATGTAAGTTACCTAATTCATCATCTAGTCAATCTAGCAGACCATCAACACCAACGTTAAAAAAAAATTATTAGTACTCACTACTTTGAGAGATATCTTTCTAAAAAGGCTCCCCATTTGCTAAGTTTGAGGATTTCCATCTTAGAAGGTCCTTATAGGGGTATAATACTTGCTACGATGGTTTAGATTAGAACAAGAAGTTGTTTCTTATGGCTTGGGTAGTGGTGAGATCTAAGGATAAAGAAATTTGAATGTTATTTTTTAAAACTTATCCATGTTTCTCGATGAATTCTCATCACGTTTGCCTTAAACTATTGTGAGTGAATGACAAGCAAAAGGTGTATATACGTATGTTTTCTTAATGATTCATAAGGATTTATGAGTTGTGTTATACTCTTATAGGATGCATAATGTTACTCTATTTGATTTTTATTATATTTTGGGTTGGATTAATGAAGAGCTTTGATGAATTATTTCCAAAATGCAACTAATAGAAGGTGAGCTAGACACATACATGTAAACTTTAGACAAAATTATGGAAATGCAACACTAAGGATTATATATTTGGTCGACAATTAGATCTTAAAATGCAACTAGTTTGAAATTTGCATTGTATAAGACATAAAAGTTGAAGCCAACTGCATATGAATTACTAATAAAGATTCCCATTGAACATTGACATAGGCATGCCTTTGACACTAGATTAAAAAAGTAATCATGTTACCAACAATATTTCTGAATCTGTCAATCAATGGATAGTATAGGAAAGGCCAATCTTTACGTTGGTTGATTGGTGTTCTAACATAAATGAGAGAGTGCTACGAAATAGAAAAAATGAAGTAGTTTTAAATGCTTTAAAGAAACTTAGTCTTGTGGAAAAGAGTTTGCAAGGTGTTATTTTCTTGTAGTTGGAAAGCATAATTGAAGTTAAAGATGCAAATGTCCATTTCATAGTGAACCTAAAAAGATAGAAGATGTGATTGTAGAGTGTGGGAAATCAATGGTGTGTGCCTTATAAGCATGCTTTATATAAATCATATATAGGAGAGAAAAGTCGGAGAGTTATTGTGATAGTACCTTTGGTAACTAAAAATATAAAAACACATATAGATATATTCACCCAATCACCACTAAAGTTTCTAACCAATAGACATGAATGTCAACCCTAATAAGTTTAAACCTCTTACGAGCAAAAGGCTACTAGGGAGACTAAAGAAAACCAAGAAAAGAGAAGCAAGAGAGGTTACTATATGCAAAAAGTCTAATATGATGAGATGTAAGAAATGGCAAATACTAGGTTATAATGTGAAGACTTGTCCAAACAATTAGATAATCATTTTTCTCATGTGATTTTATTTATTCTATTGGTCCAAGCATTATTTTACATTTACTAATTTCATTTGGCTTCATGTCTATTATCCCATCCACTAGTTCCTAAGCCAACACCAAAAAGTCATACTTCTAATAGAAGATAACATGAGAATGGCACACCAGAAGTAACAACCCACAATGTGAACTTTGCATACATAAGAGGTAATACTATTTTGTGGTCGTAAGTTTTTGATTGATGGAATATTAGTGGCAAAATGCAATTTGTCCTGGCATTTATTTGGACATATTAAAAAAGTATGTGGCTACCAGTTATGAATGAGCTTGTGTTGTGTTGTATCTAATCACTTACGTGGAACTTTAATTTGGTAAAGTTGGCTGTGGTTGTTAGCTGCTAGTATTGGAAATGAGCAATGATAATGATCTTTCAATTACATAATTTACACAAACTACAAGACAACCTTAGAGGAGAAAGGTTGCATCATCCAACACAAAGTAGAAGAAAGAGAGACATAACTAGAGCACC
Source organism: Avicennia marina (assembly GCA_019155195.1). Taxonomy (NCBI): domain Eukaryota; kingdom Viridiplantae; phylum Streptophyta; class Magnoliopsida; order Lamiales; family Acanthaceae; genus Avicennia; species Avicennia marina. The sequence continues at coordinate 4,568,690 of CM032763.1, forward strand.
ACATAATGATGCACTATCTCAGAAAAGTCCACCTAGTGATGCTATATTGCCAGTAAAACAACATGGTGTTGCTCCACTAGTCTCAAGACCAAATTCATGCCTCATTACTCCTTCAAAACATGTGAAAGATCTAGGTGTTGATCCATCATTCTCAATGCCAAATTTCCACCTAGTTGCTCCTTTACAGGAAGTCGAAGATCAAGGTGATGAATTTACTAAATTGAGGTTAAAGACCACTAGAAGGAAAGCTACCTAAATCAGGATCTTAGCGTCATTTTTGGCCTTATTTCTCCTTCAAAGCAAGTGTAGGGTACTGTAAGGTGTAAGGACAACTAAATTAGCAAGTGTAGGGTCAAGGTGATGAAGCTACTAAATTGAGACCAAGGACAACTAGAAGGAAAGCTACTAGAAAGAGGATTTCAAGGCCAAAGTCTTTAAGAATGTCAATTATCAAGCCACAAGGACAAAGGGTACTGTAAGGTGCAAAACACAATGTCCTATTATCTACTGGGTGAATTTTTGTGATTTTTATGTTGGTCAGACTAAATACCATATGAACAAAATTGTTATCTATTGTAGCATTTTTGTTTTTGCCTTGTGTTTGACAAGTATTTTATATTCTTGATGTTTGCTAATGCTAGGAGGACAAAGTTAATTTAGTTTTGATGTTGGAATGAATTAAGACATATATCTATTTTATTTTGTACTATTAATGCAACTAAAATTAGTATGTTTCGGGAATTAATGTTTAGGTATTGAAATTTGAATTGTTTAGTTGTTAAAGTGCTACAGTAATGTTCATATGTCTTGTGTGGAGTATGGATGAACTTGTGAATGTGATTTTCAAATGTTCAAATTAAATTGCGTCCATAATATTGAGTAATCTATTGCATAAAATCGTGTTCATATATATATATATATTTGTTTGATTTGTTTTTTTTTTTTTTTGTATTTGACTTTGGTAAAACGTAGACTTCATCAAAACACAAACATGAGTTACCATTCCTTATGAAATAGCATCCATCATTGTTTCATCTCTTTATTTCATGAAAATTTGAAAGATTTAACATAACAACAACAATGTGAAATGTATCATTTCTAAAAAGAAATTCATTATTTAGTCTTCTATCAATACACTCTCCAATTCCACATGTCCTTTGCATTTGACCGTTGGCTTCATCTTCTTGCTAAACCTCAGAATGAACATTATTGGGATTGCCTTGGTGAGGAATTGGATGACACCAATGAGAAAAACCATAGTCTTGGCAATGACAAAAGTTTACCTAAATTTTCTCTTGTTTTAAATTTCATGATATATGTTTTTCTTTCAACATGTCTTACATTTGGCATTTTTATATGCCAATCCACCATTTTTATATTGTGTAGAATCATACTCAACTCCTATAACAAGCTAAAACAAATGGAGGAAAGACATTAATATAGAAACATGCTTCCAATGGCTATAAACCATAATGTAAAAATTGTATTGCTTAGTTATTTTAAATGTTACAATATAGTTCATTATAATATTATACATATTATATATAGGTCCTTTAGGTATTATCATTATTTTAAAATAAACCTAAAAGCAATATTTTCAAAGTTGACCTAGGTTGGCTGGTTCAATAGGTTTGATTGATAACTAGCTAAGTGTCCAATTCAATCATAAAAAAGAACCGATATGTAATTGAACAGATACAAACCCGTTAAAACAAGTAAAATTGGTGACTTGAATGAATCGCTTTTAACCCATTCTACCTATTTTATACCCAAAAACAAAAGAAAACAAAAAATTAAAAATTGAAAGAGGAAGAATCGGTCTAGAAGAATCAAAAAACAAAACCCTCCTTCTAATCTCCTGTCACCTCCCTTCCCCATCTCTCTCTTTCAAACGTCTAAAACCCAACAAAAATCAATGAAATTGTTGCAAAATAATTCATCTACAAAAAATAAGATCAAAGCATTCACAATACAAACATCCATAAATAATTAATTTATTTCATTTTCAACTAATGAAAATACATTTTTAGGAGTTTTATACTTGTTGGAAAAGCATCGGTTATTTTTTTTAATCTGATATTGTTTATGAATGCTATCATTATAAATATATCTAACTGGTTCTGCTTTTATATTCTTGCCTTTTTTTAAGTATAAATTATTATTTTTTGAATGAATAATATTCATGCAAGCCTATCTATCTATGTAAGCATCCTTCAAACTCTTGGAAGATGCTTATGATTATGTTTCTTGTTCTAATATTAGGTTATTATACAATATTAGAATATTCTAATATATATATATATACAAGATTTGTTTGTTCAAAATTTGATTGTCATATAAGTAGCCATGGATGCCTACGAGCTTAGTTGTTCAATGAGGGTTAATTAAATAGTTTGGATTAACGAATTCTTCACTGATTAATGAATTCCTTGTTGGTTTATGAATGGTTCAAGACTATAAAAAGTATTCCCCTTTGCTGAGCGTAGCTCGGTTAACCTTTGAAAAATTTGGCACTTCTCAATTATACTTGCTAAAATTGTTATATATTTTCAATTTATCAAATTTTTTTGTAATTTTTCAATATTGATATTTGTTTCAGATAAAGAAAATGACATAATGACAATTGAAGATATTAGTATTGAAACTTTGGTCACCAAACTATAATGGACAGTGTTGACTGAGATTAATTATAATTTTGCTATGTATTATCTGAATTGTTGTTTGGATTTACGCCTCATAACTCATGTATTTGTCGTATTGAATATTTTATGTTACATGGAATTTATTTTTGATTTACTATTTTTGTGTAGAAAATTTATTCATGAATATATATAGAGAGAGAGAGAGAGAGTTTCATTACGTGTGTGTATATACATATATATATATTTATATTATAATACGTGTTAATTGATTTTTTAAAAATGGTTAGACTAGTCAAACTAGTAACTCAATAACCATATAAATTAACAGTTTAATCACCAATGCAGTTTTAAAAACGTAGCCAGAAAAGTATTATAGTCCATGAATTTAGGTGGAAATCAGGCAAATTTGCACCCCGTTTGACAACAGGGCACTTCAGATATTTTACTCAAAAATTTCACCAGAATCTTACAAAAAAGTTCCCATTGTAATATTTTTCATGTTTTTGGGAGCAACTATAATTTCTCGATGTAGATGGGCTTGTATTTAATTAGGCAAAGGTTTGAAAGCAATTCACCCTAATGTGCACGTACAATATCCACAATTTGCTTGTTATAAATAATGTGCATATTTCATTAATTATCAAATAGTATAAATTTATAATGAATTACTATAATGTAAAGGAGTCCTGTTTATATAATTTTCATTTATAAAATATTCTTTAATTGTCTGCACAACAATTTTATTGAGACGGTAGTAATGCCATTAATGTCTGGGGATGGCGATTTTTTAGGAGTCTTTGCTATTGCTTCACTTCAAGACATATTAGTGAAATCGTAGATATGTAGGTGAAAAAAAGTTGTCTTTCTTTATAAAATGAATATTGTAGGAATATATTAACAACTTTTAATATAATGACATTTGCAAATATGGAAAAAAAAGATATGATTTTTAGTATTTAACATGTTTAGAGTGTCAATATTTTAATGGGATGTGGAAAAAAAAAATTGGAAATAGGTTTATAGTGTGTCCATCTAATGTGGATTGGAAAAACCAATTACTCCATAACATTAAGTTTTTATTATACATGCTAAATATTGTAATGATTGGCAACGAGTGGAAGCATAAAATCATGTAGAATGGTCTCTATTCAAAGAATATCAATATTTTTATAATTTAGTATTTAAGTAGTTTGCAGAGTTGTGGCAAAAAATTTTAGACTTGAAACTTTTGACATGCCTTCTCTTTGACTTCATATTTGACAATAAATATTATTCAATTGCCAATTTATAGATTTATTTAAAGCATTTATAGAGAACATTTATTTGTTAGTTAACATGATATTTGATCAAATATATATATATATATATTTATTGATATTATTTATAAAATGAGTGACATACTGTTTTTTAATCTTCATCTATTCTATATTATATATTTATACTATCCATATTATATTATTACGGCTAATGATTATTTTTCAGTTGCACAATTTACAATCTTCAAAATGTCTTTGTAGAGACCATTAAAGCATTAAAATACTGGTAAAATAATATTTTCACAATAATTCTAAATTACAACATTTATTCACTCAAGTAATTTCTTTATTCATTATTCCTCAATTTCTCTATATTTTGAATTAGAACGTACACGCATTAATATGTGGCATCATCTCATTTATAGAGAAAAAAAATAAGGTTTATTTGCAGGCATAGCTGTTGACAGCTACAATGTAACTGTTATAATTTACGCCAACATAATGGACAAGAATGAAGGGTGTTCTCGTAAATAAGTGCGACTTCATGGGTGTTAATGTGATTTCATCCCACCCCTCATCACAAAGACACGCAATGATGTATCGACATAAAGAAAACCCTCTCTCTCTCTCTCTCTCTCTACATTTCTTTTCTTCTTCCCCACTTTGTCTCTTATCACTTCACTTTCTGCAAACCCCAGATTTTCATTTCCTCCCTTCTGCCTCCATAAAATCAAGAATAAATTATTATGTGAAATATGAATCAAATCCATACCCAGACATAAATTAGTTGCCTTCTTTCTTGTACCTGCTCCAGCTTTCTAACCCTAAAATTTAGCCCTCCATTAAATTAAAACTTGTCGCTTGACCTTTTGACATAGAAGGTTCGTTTTGGATGAGATTGAAACGACGCGGCGTAAACAGGAGAAAGTCGCAACAACAACGGAAGGGCCACCGGAGCTGTAGTTTTTGATGCCGCCGGAGCAATTGCCTTGGGATCGAAGGGATTTTCGGAAGCACGAGAGATCTGCGTCCGACCCCCGCTTTGGTGGCGGAGGTTATGGCGGTGGAGGGCCCCATAGATGGCGGGAGCAGCAATATCACACGCACGCGCCGCCCCTGGCTGCCGGGCACCAGCCGCCTTATCACCACCAACCCAACCATCAGCAGCAGCAGCGTTGGTATTCCGATTTTCGCTCCACTCGCCCTATCTCTTCTGGTGAGTATTATATTGGAGGCAAATCTAATCTTTTCCCCTTCGGATTCGTGGCCCGTTGCTTATTAGAAATAATCGTCTTTGGTTATAAAGATTCAATGTTCATTCCAGTTCACATGAATTTGAGTAGTGATGATTGTTGTTATTAATTTATGTATTAAAAGTGGGTTCTGGAAATATTTAGGTAATCGGTGCCGGATAGTTTGCTTTTAGCGAGTAATTTGTAGGTGGAGAGGTTTTCTGTGTTATTTGTTTGTGTATGATATCTTAAAATAGGCGAGGGGAATGGGTTTATGGCCTTACAGGGTTGGCAGATAAATTTGGTGCAGATCTGAGTTGTTAAATGAAAACAGAGGTTTCCTGTGGATATTCTTCATAGATCTGGGTCTGCTTTGCCTTTCTATGCGCTTAAAATATGTAAAATTTTAATATGCTATTGAAAATTAAATTAATGTGTTCTGGAATTTTATGACTTGTTTGTTTGTTCACTTTTGTTTTTCCACTCTTTTCTTGGGTTTTGAATGTTTTTTGCTGAAGGTCATGGTAAGCAGGGTGGATGGCATATGTACCCTGATGATGCTGTTCAGGGATTTCTGCCCTTTGGGTCTAGGTATGTTGACAGAAACCTAGAAGATGACAACTTTAGGCCTTTTGGTTCTCGTGGTGATGGAAGGTATTTTAGAAATAGCAGGGAAAATAGGGGATCTGTTAGTCAGAAAGACTGGAGATCTCCTTCATGGGAACCTGCTGCATTGTCCAGTGGCCCTGGGAGACCCACCTATGAGGTCAACAATCAGAAGTCTGTAGAGAACACTGAAATATGCCACAATAACAGTAAGATCAATGACTCCTCTCATCCTCTTCGTGATTCCTTTCCAGACCAGTCTCCATCTCTTGCGAAAGAGAAGCAGGAGAAAAATGGTGGCACTGCTGATGGACCAGAAAGCTCAAGTCAGAAATCTGAGAAAGAAAACGGCCTAGAATCAATAGATTGGAAGCCCCTGAAATGGACACGGTCAGGGAGCTTGTCTTCGAGGGGCTCAGGTTTCAGCCATTCGAGTGGCTCCAAGAGTGTTGGAGTGGACTTTATTGAGATGGCATCTGAAGTGCCGCTGAAGAATTTTATGCCTGTTCAATCTCCTACTTTGAATGCTATGTCCACTGCTGCTGCTTCATTGGATGAGACCAGTTCCAGGAAGAAGCCTCGTCTTGGCTGGGGTGAAGGTCTTGCAAAGTATGAAAAGAAAAAAATCGAAGGCCCTGAAGATGGTGTATCGAAGGATGGACTGGTCATTAATGTCACTAATACAGACTCTGTGCAGTCACCTTCTTTGAACCTTTCTGATAAGAGCCCTAGAGTTTTAAGTTTATCAGATTGTGTCTCGCCTGCTACACCATCTTCAGTTGGTTGTAGTTCTTCTCCAGGTAATGTATTTAGGTCCTTTCTTAACCATCTCACCTGTACCATTCTTAGTTCTTTAATGATTGCATAACTCTCTGCTAATTTGTGCACACTTCAGACTCCAAAAAGGCGATGAAAGGATAATCATCCGTCATAGAGGGCATATTTGGTTTTCTATTTTAGCTTGCCCTAGATACTTGTCCCCTGTTCTACAAGATTAGGACATTTATTTGTTTCAATCTCTTAAAAATGCATTCCTTAACAGGCTAGAAATTGGAATCTCTGTTCTGTAATACAAATTTGCAATCACCTTAAATAAAAAGGAGATACTGTGGCAGTGCACTTTTCTTTATGCTGTAACTTGTAAGGTGCTTTTGTTGCTTAGCTTAAGCTAGCCAATCACATGAGACTTTATAATATCATGAACTTATTTTATTCACACCTAAAGTAAAAATAAGGGAAAACTTACGTAATTTTCTACTTTATTTAGGCACTAACTAAGGTTTTATCTCCGTACTGTGGAAAACAAAAAAAAATATATATATAAACTTTCAAAGGTTAAAAAAAGTAAGATTGAATTTTTTGTGGACACTTGTCTGTTAGATGGTTAATTGCTCGTATATATGTAATTGAAAGAAATTGAAATATGCAAACAAATAACTTTTTGAAATTTCATTTTCAGTGGACTAAATAAGATGTTATATATTTATCTCAATTGCCGGTACAAAGAATTTCACTAGCAACGAATTATTTTGGATATTTATGAAAATATTATAATTGAAATTGAAAGGGTTTCCTATTTAGATATAATTATTGAGTTTTATTTTATTTAAAGAAAAGGTCACGATAAGCCTTGTGTTTGGTTACAAGAAGTATCAGTATGAGAAAAAGCAATAACTATACATGACAGTTGTTATGAACTTCCTATTTAGATGTAATTATTGAGTTGTATTTTGTTGGAAGAAAAGGTCACAATAAGCATTGTGCTTGGTGGCATGAAGTATCAATATGAGAAAAAGCAAAACTATACATGACAGCTGTTATGAACTTCTCAAATGAAAGTCTAATTGGCTTAATATGACGACCAAAATTATATCTTCTAATCATGACAAGTTCAATAAGAGGTTGTTTTAGAGTTTTGACTATTGTCTTGTTTCCTACATGAAGACACACTCGAAATCCTTTGAGAATGGGTGGAGTGTATAGCAGTTGAACATGTAAATGTGATTATAGATCTACCAGTACATGCATGTGCAACTGGGTAATAACCCAACCAGCATGAAAGCAATCTAAAATATGGATTTTTTCTGACCAATTGGGCATATACGATCTCTTTTTGGATGATTCTGTGAGATTACTTCTGCTCAGCTTTTCGTTGTCTACTATTAAAGGATATCAAGTGTAATGAATTAGAAAAACAACTACTTATATCCTTTATTGTTGATCTCTTTGTGGATGTTGCTCTGAGATAAGTTCTTATGGGCTTCTCGCAGTCTATTAAAGAGGGTAAATAATGTTTAATGAATTGGAAAAGTAATCAATATTGATAAGCAACTGCTTGTGTGTACTACTACTGATGGAGTTTCTTGCTGAAGCCCTTTGCTGAAAAGCTTTTGGCTATGTTTGTTTTCAAAAATTGGTATGTATTTTTAGGTGTTTGTCTCTATAATTGTGTAAAAGTAAGAGAGATAAAATTTAAAAAGTGTAATGATTAAGTATGTGTTTTGGTGTCCAAAACTTGAAAACAAATGTAGCCTTCATCTTCTTATCTGTATTTTTTAAAATTTCTGTGGTTTTATTTTTCATGTTCTTTTTAACACTACAGGTATTGAGGAGAAAGAATCCTTCAGGGCTGCAAATGCTGATCAAGATAGAGCTAATTTAAGCTGTTGGCCTGAAATTGCTACCCAGACGTACTATGAGGGCCCAACATTTAATTTAGAAAACTTTGACATCACATCTATTGCCAAGTTAAGCTCTTTGATTAATGAATTGCTGCCATCAGAGGATCCTAGTTCTGGGGAAACAGATTATGCACGAACCACCTCAGTAAATAAGTTAGCAGTATGGAAGGCTGACGTATTGAAAGCCATTGAGTTGACTGAATCTAAGATTGATTCACTTGAAACTGAGCTCAAGTCACTGATGGCTGATCCTAGAAGTTGCTGCCTTTTTCTAGCTGCTCCCAACTTGCTACCTGGGGAGTGCCAAGAACAAGTCACTGCGAGTGGCTCTACTGCTGAACCTGATTCTTTGCAGGGTGTTTCATCTGGAAACGTGAGTATTGAGAATATGCCTGCCGTAATGGAAGAAGAGAGTGGGGCATTGAATGATGAGGAGATAGATAGTCCGGGTAGTGCTACGCAGGAGATAGTTGAGATCTCCTCTGGGGAAGATGCCTGCCCTTCTGGAAAAGCTAAATGTGTTGAAGGCCTAGTTAATTTGGACACAAACAATTCCGTTAGCTTGAATCAGCCATGTTACAAGAATGGTCTCTGCAATGAGGCTGACACTAGTCGTGTTGATGTTCGGAAACCTAATTTGGGTAGTTGTCACAACGATAGTGTTGGTGGCATGCAATGTGATGTAGATCATATTACAATATGGGCTTCAAATAAAGATTCTGCAAGTAGTGCTTTGGAGGAGTTGAATAGGTTATTACCTTCCAGACGGCGTGTTTTGGATATTTCAATTGCATCCAGTGTCTCATCTTCTCAAAGAGACTCCTCTGTAATTAAGGATAAGTTTCTATTAAGGAAGCAGTCTCTTAAGTTCAAGGAGAAAGTTATATTGCTCAAGTTTAAAATATTTCAACATTTCTGGAAGGAAGGTCGTGTTGTTTCTGTAAGGAAACTTCGAGGGAAGTCTCACAAGATGCTTGATCTGACTCATTCGGGCTATAAAAAGATTCGTTCGTCCAGTCGCTCTCGGATTTCTTATTTTGGTACGCTAACATTTACCTTACATCTCCCTCTTTTGACATTTCTTCATTCTTTGTTTATTCTGTCCTGCAATAATTGTAGTGCTTCCATTTTCTTAGCAATGATTATAGCATTTTGCTAAGCACTTTAGTTGCCACCATAACAAGGCACACTACAAAATTTCAAGAACTGGAAACCAGGTCCCCTTGTCTAATAAAAAATGAAAGAGAAAGTTACTAATAAAAAAATAAATCCTGAAGAATGTTTGGTTACGAGGATTTTTTATGAACTTGTTAATGGCTGTTCTTATTTGGTTACTGGTTTTCACTAGCTATAGTTATGAACATCTTCTATATTTCCATGAAGTGGAACTAAGTAACCCCTTTTCTTGGTACGCTTCTTGCTGTTCTTTACCTTTAAGCCATTTCAAGTTGCGGTCAATTTTAGAGAAACGGTGACTCACTGGCTGGCCATCAGAAAATGGCTAGTTTAAATTTGAGGTACATAAAGACTGCAATAATTTGTTTCCAGTTTGATAAGAAAATATTTGACTTTTGGAGAAAGGCATCTCATTTAAAATTCCTTAGTTGGACGTGAAACAATTTAAATTTATATGTCTAATTTCAAATCCTCCTTTTAAATATAATGGGTGAACGAGAAATGGAACTGTTGGATAGTATCAGAATGTGGAGTTTTGTCTAGCTATCGTTTTAGCTTCTTTAACTCTTGCCTTTCTCAGAATATTTGACAATGTTTTGTTTGGCATATTTTTATATGAAGTTAGCTGCATGTTAATAATCTTGTTCCTTTACCAATTATGGAACTTGTTTAAACTAAGTAGGTTTTACACAAACGAAGATAGAAGTGAGCCAGTTTCAGATAAATCCTGTTTATCATTGATGATTTTGTATCAACAATCCTCATCCCATGGAATTTTTTTCAAACTTGTTTGGAAAGTAGGTTTTATTAAGAACTAAGATTGAGCTGAATTCCGTTCAGATGTATACTGTTTATAGTGTCTAGAATGAAGAAAATTTTCTAGAATTGGTTTAATCCTTATTGAAGTTCAAAAAAATTCAAAATCTTGCTATATTGCAGCTGGGGGTCATCGAACAGTGCCTGCAGAAGAAGTAATTAAGTTTGTTAATGAGTTATGTTCAGAGTCATCATTCAAACCCTGTAGGAATACTTTGAAGATGCCAGCTTTAATTTTAGACAAGGAGATAAAAACGTCAAGGTTTATATCAAATAATGGTCTAGTGGAAGATCCTTGTGCTGCTGAAAGTGAAAGGTCTATGATCAACCCTTGGTCAGATGAGGAGAGGGAAATTTTTATTGATAAGCTTGCCATTTTTGGGAAAAATTTTGGGAAGATTGCACCTTTTCTGGAACATAAAACAATAGCTGATTGTGTTGAGTTCTATTACAAGAATCACAAATCTGAATCCTTCGAGAAAGCAAGAAAGAAGCCAGATTTTGCTAAGCAAAAGAAGTCTCAATCTGCCACGTACTTGGTGGGTACTGGTAAAAGGCGGAATCCTGAGGCAAATTCTGCTAATCTTGATATGCTTGGTGAAGCTTCAATAATTGCAGCTAATGCTAATGATGGCATTGAAACTCAGCAGAGGTGCACTCCTAGAATCCTTTTCAGTGCAAACAGTTCTCACAGAGTTCCAAGGGTTGACTATGGTTTGTTGCAGAGATCAAAAAGTCTGGACATGTACAGTAAGGAAACTGTAGCTGCCGATGTGTTGGCTGGTATCTGTGGTTCCCTATCATCTGAGGCTATGAGCTCATGCATCACAAGTTCATTTGACCATGCTGATGGCTATCAGGATTGGAAGTGTCCAAGATTCTTTTCTGGCACTAAGCGGCCTTTGACCCCCGATGTTACTCAGGATATCAATGATGAATGCTCGGATGAGAGCTGTGGCGAGATGGACCTTACTGATTGGACTGATGATGAGAAATCCATCTTCATTCAGGCTGTGTCATCATATGGCAAGGATTTTGCAATGATCTCACGTTTAGTCAGAACAAGATCAAAGGAGCAGTGCAAGATATTCTTTAGCAAAGCTCGGAAATGTCTTGGGTTGGATCAGATCCATTCTGGAGCTGGCAATGCTGTCTCTGCTGATGCTAATGGAGGTGGTAGTGACATTGAAGATGGCTGTGTTGTGCAGGCTGGGTCCATTATATGTAATAGTGTTTCCAAGTGCAAGATGGAAGAGGATCTTCCCCCTCCTGATCTGAAGGTGAGTCAATTACCTGATATGGCAGGAACACACAATTTTAATCCTGATGTTAAGATGTGTGGGGAGACTAGTGGACCCTGTCTTCTTGATTCTATGGCTACTGAGCCTGTTTTAAAGAATTCATCAATAGGTGATACTCAGGTGGAGAAGAAGCCATTCATAGACTGCAGGACGGCCTGCAAAGAACAGGGTGGTGCATGTGGAGCTGAGTCGGAGGCGAGAACCCTTGTCGTATCCTCTCATACCGAATCGGTACCAGTTGAAGAGGGAGATAATTGTGGCACTAATGGATCAAGTAAGGTAGATAACAACGATTTGCCTCATTCTGGTGGGCCTCATTGGCGGGAGAATGAAGGAAAAGGGCTTATGTTACATGAAAATAAATTGGATGCCAAGAAATTTGGAGATAGACATGATAATTCTAGTGGATTTACTGCCATAAACTGTGCAGCAACTGAGACGAAATTTTACCCCCAGCTGGCCAGGAATCTTTTGAACGCTTCTGTTGATACTAGTCCTCCCATGCAAGTTGAATCTGGCAGCCAAAAGATGGCTGACCCTGAAAGCTTTTCTGCAGAAAAGTCCTGTGTCATCTCATTCCGTCAGAGTGGCCACTTTACAACCATGGAGTCATCAACACTGGTTTCTGTTCCTGTCAAGTATCAAAGACACTCAAGTAATATTGCTGTAGCAAATGTTGGTGTGAATGGGATCACTGGAAAGCATTCTCAGGAATATATTAGGACAGGTGATTGCCGACAGCATCTTTCAGGTTATTCACTGTTGAATCCTGTTGACTCTGCCCAGATTCTCAGGGGGTACCCAACTTCAGGACAGTCTGCAAAGGAGATTGACGAGGATGTTACTTGCAAAAATCATGCATTTTTAAACAGCCCCAAGCAGGACGGGAATTCACATTCAGATCGAAATACTGCTTTCTCCCTTCAGAAGTGTACCACTTCAAGACATCAGGGTGAAGTGTTCCAGGCACCATTTCCATCTCAAGAACAAAGTGCAAGGGATGGTTCTAGGCCGTCATCAGGTTGCTCATCTGATTCTGATAAGCCTTCTAGGAATGGTGATGTTAAGTTGTTCGGTAAAATTTTGATATCCTCCCAGCAAATTCCTAATTCATATGTACAAGAAACTGGAGATGATAATGCCAAGAATCACAAAGCAAGTTGCCAGTCCCTGAACCTCAGATCCAGCAGCGATCAGAAGGTTAATTTTGAGTCTTCTGTATCAAAATTTGATTGTAATAAATTTCTTGGCTCTGAGAATATTCCCGTTAGGAGTTATGGTTTTCAGGATGGAAACACGGCAACGGGCTTTGCTCCTTTGCCCGATTCTACTCTCTTGTTGACCAAGTATCCTGCTGCATTTAGTAATCATTCTGCATCAACAGTGAAATTGGAGCAGCCAACAGTACATGGGGTTGTTGGGAGCAATGACCAACCCTTGACTGGTATCTCTGTTTTTCCGAGCAGGGAGCTGAGTAGCAGAAATGGAGTTTCAGATTATCAGGTATTAAGAAATTGTGAGTTGCAGTCATTTACAATGGATGTGAAACAACCACAAGAGAGATTATTCTCTGAGATGCAGAGGAGAAATGGGTTTGATGCAGTACGGGGAATACAACACCAAGCAAGAGGGATGCTTGGAATCAATGTTGCTGGCAGAGCAGGAGTGGTGGTTGGAGGCCCGTGCTCTGATGTTTCAGACCCCGTGACTGCCATTAAAATGCAATATGCTAAAGCCCAAAATTTTAGCGTGCAGACTGCAAAGGTACGTAGAGAGGATGATATCTGGAGAAGTAATGGGGATGTAGGCAGGTAGCAGAAGTGGGGAGGAGGCCTTAAGCATAAGCCCACTGTAGCAAGGTCTCTTATCCCAGTCGCGTTGTATTATAGTGTTTTCTTATTTTAACTTAGCAAAGATAGGGCAGCTGACATTTTCAAAAAACTACCTGTTTTTGGCAAGGAAAATTCTAGATATTGTAACATTGCAGGAGCTCTGTATTTGTTGTATCCAATGAAGCTTTGTATTTGTTGTATTTAATGGAAAATGCAGAAATAATCTGTCAAAGATTTCGAGTGCTTTTTGTAAGTCCAATAGCATGAGGTTTACTGATTAACTAATCATATCTGTTGCTGGGGTGGTTTTTCGTTCCTGCTTGAGCTGTGGAAATGGGTGTTCCTGAAAACCATTGGAATTGTATATGATTGTCCGTTAAAAGAATCAATTTTTCTATTAAAATCCGGTGGGGAAGCTGTTTGGCTCCACAATAGTGTCTGCTAGCGGGCTCCAAAATTTGGCCTTATTCTGTCAGATATTTGGGGGGATGGACCCAATTGATGATAGTGGCGTATAAGGGGACGAAACTCTCATGTTTTCCCCATGTTCCAGTTAGTTTAGGGCAAGTTGCACAGGCACGGACAGGAATCGTCTCTATCCCAACTTTGGTGGGCCAGCTACTTGCGTACAATGCCATATGTGTGGGACTCCATGCGTCAGCCATCACTTTGTTATATCAACCACGCTACATTAAAGTTGGATGGTAATTAACACACTTGCTACTATATTTAAGTCGATTTTGAATTTTTATTGTTAATTATTTTGATACTATAAAATTGAATGCATGATCATTTCTACTTTTACGTTAGTATACAAATTGATAAAAAATTATTTAATTTTATTTTTCAATAATAGATATGAAATTTGTAATCTGCTAAATATTGTATCAACCCGGCCAACTCAAACCTTGTTTTGAGAACCGCCCAAACCTGTCCATGTACACCCCTACTGCAAGTTACGTGAGAACTTTTCCACAGAAAATTTTGTATTTTTCTAATTTTTTTTTGACAAGTGTATACAAGTTTGAGAAAAAAAAAAAAGGATAAATTTTGAAATATTTAATATTGTAGTGTGTGTTTTTGAGTGGTGTGCAGCAAAACAAACATTGCCTTGGCTTTTTGAAGAATGCTCTATGTAAAATTATCAAGGAAATATAGCATGCTGAAGAATTAGGCTTATTACAATTCAATTATACGCATGTGTCCATGTCCAATTAGGTAATTTGATACCAAATTCCCTGGATAAATGTTTATACCATCCATACAGATTATCATTTGAAACACAACCCCAAGCCAGAGGTAGGTCTTCAAACTAGGAATAGGCAAATGAATCAAGAAAAGATGGCCAAACAGAATTCAGAACCATCCGTATGGCGGGACGATTGGGATGCCAAGTTCAGATTATCGACACCACTTCCACTCTGATGGCAACAACGGAAAAGCTACTCGAAATGGTCACGCAGCCTCTTTTGTTCTCGATTCTTCTGACGTCTGTAGGATAGATGGAAGAGGAGCACTGATCTGAATGATCTGCAAAACGAAAGAGATCTGTCAAACAGAAGTCCATTCAAACTTCTAAGTCCCACTCAAAATATTGACCATTCTCTTGGATGTCTAAAACAAGGCAGGGGAGAATCTCGGTCCTGCACATAGAAGATTGTACACTTCCACTTTCTTCGCAGTCCACTTATCACAATTCAACGGATCTGAGAGAAGTACTAAAACTGTTTATTTTCTAACCAATCTTCATCTCCTTATGATGCTTATAAACGGGAGTTTTCATCTTCAAATGCCATATTCGAAGAGTTATGTGGTTTTGTTAGGGGCTAGACAGAGTTGCTTGACTTGAGCTCAGTCAAACCTAAGTTCGAGTTGAGCCAGAGCAGCCCCACACACGTTCATGAGTCAAGCTCGAGCTGAGTTTGGTTGGGTTCGAGAATCGTATAAATATATATTTATGTTAAATTTTGTACCATAATGAGAATGTGGCCTGGCAGTTGGCAATGTCATAGTAGTAAAAGAAGTGGCGATTCAAAACTTGGGCAGTGCATTTTTGGAAATTTGGTTTCTTATTTACTTTTTATAATTAAAATTGAGCATTATTTTTGATGGTCAAGCTTGAGCTCGAGCCCAAACCCTTGATTTTTCTGTCAAGTCAAGCACACCATTTGGTTTTATCATAACAGAAGCCTGCCTTCTTAAATGATTTGTTTGACTTGTTTATGATCCTACGACAACCGTAGAAAAGAGATTTTCATGAAAATGTGACTGAAAGAAACAGATGTGTGATAAGCTGTTATACTACATAGAAACTTCTGCTCATAATCATTCAATGAATGAATTGGAATTGAAATATGAGAAATTCATAGATTCACTTCCAACTCATGTTTTTAAACATGAAAAAACAAATAGGGTTTATGAAACGGTCGTATCATCTTTCAGAAAACACGACAATGCAATAATATATCCCACACCTACCTCATTCGTCAAAGGATGTGAAAATATGACACGATGTGCATGCAAGTGGTATCCACAGTCTCCAGGAACAGGCTTTTCAGGCCTCTCGTACCCTCTGAAACCAAAAAAGAAGCACCATTATTGTTGGACCTAGTTGCCACAAAAAAAAAAAAAAAAGCTAAATCAATTAAATAGAAATAGAACATTAACAAAAGCTACAAGAAATAGTTATAAAGAATAGGAGGGAAGAGTCTTGTGACGTCCTGAAACATTCAAGTAGCTGAACAAGTTTCAATTGATTAAAATCTTAACAGATCTTAAGGACCTAAGAGTTTATAATTTAGTTCTCCAACATATGCCATGTATAAATCAACAAAAATTTTTTGCCTTCAATTACCATGAATGGCAACGTTAGCAAAATAATTTGATCACAATATGTTTTAGGACTATTTTATTTCACAGCATTGAATCCACTGAAGTATAAGGTCTTAATGCAGCCATAACTAGATGTTCATTTGTGAATGTTATGATTTGCTCGGCATCTATAAACTTTTTTGTAACATCAATGCCTGTCTGACCACAACTTCAAGGTATCATGAGATATCATATGATTTAAGCATTTCACACGGGAAGCACAGGCAGGAATATAAAGTTGATTATCTCAATTGCAAATTAAAGTGAAATAATTCAGAACATTTTTATACCCATCCTGAGCAAAACTTTGATCCACACTTTCATGATCAGACCACTCTGGGTGCCCACCTGTACTGTATAGAGGATCACCTGCAAAGGAATGAGAAATAATTGTCTGACCGTGACCTTCCATATATATGTATATTTGCACTTCACCAGATTACCAACGTAAATTTCTCCACTTTCAAACATTTTTAGGGTAAGGTATTTGTATTAAAAAAAATAAAACAATTACATCACAATAATTACACCGAAACTAATCAAACAAATCAATGGAAACATATTTTTAGCTGAACTTATTATAAAATTGGCACAAATGGTCCTTGAAAAATTAGAAATTCTTTATTATGTGGCATTTATGTAATCAGTTGTTTTACAAGTAGTGCTCAAATTGTTTTGGGAAAAATCATTTCTAAAATTTCTAAATTACTATTTGCATGAAAAGATTTACTCCAAAGATAATGCCTTATTTGTTGCAAGGAAACTGGAAATTTTCAGTTGCTCACAAGTTCCTAAAAATATAGCATGCAGAAAAATATGTTCATGCAAAATATTTTAGCAATCAATCAGAAGGTTGAAAGTTAAAAATTTGTGCACAGATGTTTTTTACAGAAAATGCTAGAGTTAAAAACTACATGGACTCAGAATCCCTCAACTTGGGTATTCAACACATGGCAGGTGTTAAGAAAATCTGGTTGTTTCTTTCTGACAGAATCCAGAGGGAAGGATTAATTACAAATCAGACCCATTTAAGTGCAAGCTGGAGTCAATGAACTCTATAAGCACTTTATAAAATTATTCACAACATACCTATCAGTGGATGCCCAATGAAAGAAAGATGAATGCGGATCTGATGTGGCCTTCCAGATTGAATTTCAACCTTCTCCATACATGAAATCTAAGTCAAATTCTTAAGAAACACTATAAAAATATAGGCCAATTAATTTTCATTATTTGTCAACAAATCTAAACAAAGTTTCATCCAAGTAATAAACAAAAAATTGAAATGGTCCTTATAAAGGTGGCTTTAAGACATTTTTCTACGAGCATAACTAATTTCCATAAAGTTCAGATGTGTATCTCTCTCATCTGAACTTCACTCAACTTGCTAATTTACAGACTGCTTAGATGTCCTCTCAACTCTATATCTAAGGTTATGCAGACAGTTTCTGTTATTATCAACCATAATAGAAGTTAATCTTCAAAATTTATTCAGCAAATTATTTTACTTTAGGTGAAAAAAATTTCCCATCTCTGCTCAAAACCATATCCAGGGCTGCATGCATGCATAAGAGGTCCCGCCGCCCCCCCCCCCCCCCCCGACACAATTGTCACCACTAAGACAGCTAAAATGTCAAAGAAGTGTTTTCTACTGACTAATTTTAGTTATGTTCCAAAAGTGGAGCTCCACAAATTCTGAACTCCATCTTTTCATGACTGCTGCAGGCATTCAAGTACTTCAAATTCTCATCAGATCATTCATTTTGATTTTAAAAGTAATGTAAAAATTTGAATGGTTTCAAG
Organism: Avicennia marina; assembly: GCA_019155195.1. Taxonomy (NCBI): domain Eukaryota; kingdom Viridiplantae; phylum Streptophyta; class Magnoliopsida; order Lamiales; family Acanthaceae; genus Avicennia; species Avicennia marina. Next base: position 4,586,906 of record CM032763.1, read on the forward strand.
ACAACACACAGATTAAGTTGCAAACAAAGAGAGTAATTGGCCAACTGGGATTTCAGAATGCTGTCATACATCATCCATGTTACAATAAGGTACATGACATATAAAAATAGAAGTTTCATGTGGTTAATATAATCTAATTAACATATTATATAATCTGAGAGACACATCATTGAGTATAGCTAAAAAATAGGTTAGAATTATGAGGTCATATCATTGCAATTATCAAACCTGGATCAACGTGGAATTGCTCAGCAAGTTTCTCTCTAAAACAACAACTTTGCTTAAGGCCGGTTTCCCTGCTAATTTTTGTTTTTATTTGGGGTGGGGGTGCACTTTAAGAACAACTAAAATAGGAAAATGTGAAAGAGGAAAAAGAGCCGGGCAGCAATATCAAGCTAATGTATGATATCTAGGAAAATATGCAAAACCTGAAGGGCAGGCAACATACAACCCCTTGGCAACACCAGAATATTTGACCAGCCCAATGGGTTGATCGATGACTATCTGCCAAAAAAAAAAGTGATGTATGAGGATAGAAAACAAAATTGAGGAAACTGATGACATGATGATGACCTGATCCCTCCTTTTTCATGTATGAGTGATTTGTGTTTTATATTGAATATTCTATCGATCAAAATAAAGATAGAAATATGAAATGGGAGAGCAGAAAACCAAGAAAATTGGTGCACTGTTATTGCCTCATCATCAATGATCATCCCACTTGCTAGGGCTCGATATAATTTTGTTATATTTCCATTTGCTGTCTGCGGATCCTTTTTTCTGTGTGTGTAACAAGGATAAGTTGCATCAGCTGTCAGTAGCACATACAAAACAAAGACTAAAGAGTAAAGATATCCATTCAAGTGCCCATGTGAAATCTTTCTTGGGGGTTTAAATTGAAAACCCAGGAATTATTGCTGCTTTATTGATTTTACAATCCAGAAAACCAATTAAGAGCAAATGAAAGATGATGAATGCAAATTACAAAACCATAGGTTTTCCCTCATCTCCATAAAACCAATCAAGAGAAAAAGAAAGATGATGGATGCAAATTACGAAGTCATAGGTTTTCCCTCACCTACAGACCCCAAATGATGTACCATCAGCAAAAAGTGCTGCAAGACGAGACTTCGCGAGCTTTGTTTTTGCACAAAGTAGTATTCCTAGTGCCACACAGAAAAATGGAAAAGTGTTCTTTCAATCAAAAATATAACAACTTATGAGATAAATCTACTTTTTCGACAAGAGAAAAAAAAAATTCAACTCGGATTTTTCAGATATTAGAATTACTCAATTGAATATAAATCCATTTCAAATCACCTTCAACCACCAATCAATTAGCATAAATAAAAAAAAATGACATAAATTCTAACTATTGAAAAAAATCCTTCGATGAAAAAACACCAGCATAAAGGAGCAAAATATGCATAATTTAATACACACCTTGTTTAAACTGTATCTGAAGTTAAAACTACGAAGTGAACTTGAGGTTGACATCAGTACACAGGACTAGTTATAAAGACTAACCTGATGTACCCCTTCCGAGTCTATGAACTGGAACAGGATGGGGCTCTTGACATCCTGACGTAGTCAGATTGCCTGCATACCATTGTAGTAATGTTAAGATAGTTCGCTGCTGGAATAATCCTCCAGGTAGAACTTGCAGTCCCAAGGGTTTATTCAGAGCAATCTGTGTGCAGAAACAAAATTTAAGATACAGAATAAGAGCAATGTCTTACCTATTAGTGTGAATACACATTAAATAAGAGGATAAGTAGAATGCCAAACTTGATATCTCTCATTTTGAAGTTGCTTCTTTTCAATGTATCCACTGAATTGTTTACGAAATGCTTAGAGAAAATTAAGCCAGAGTTCAAACTTACTGATAATAAAGATAATAATTTGCATTACAGAAGCAATAACCTTTCTTTCAACTCTTTCCCTATTCCTCTTTTGTTCTCGTCATGCCAATTTGCTAATCCGTTTATTTAAGGCTTATGGAGAATATGAAGAGAGAAGAAAACTGCACCAAGGAAATTTACTTTGATTAAAGTACCAAAGCCACAAGAAATAAAAAGATTCTCGTCCCCGAATTCTTCAATAAGCCAAAGCATTCTGTACGTGAATTTCACTGAACTAAAGCAGTTAAAACATAATACTCAAGTTACATCATTTATATGGACTACAAACAGCACGGAAGACATAACATCCATATTCATCTTCATTTGTTTACCACATCACTGTCCTCATATAGGATTTCCAGCAAGTAGGGAGCATCAGGTTCTTTCCAAGGAAGCCGATGATAAACTAGTTCTTCATTTCCCCTACAAAAAAAGGAAAAAAAAAATCCTAAATTAAAAGCAATGAAAATGATAGCATACTTTAAGCAACTTTGGTTCACCGTCCTCCTTGATCGCAGCACATAATTAATTGTAAAGCGACACCAAACCATGCCTCAAAACCTGAGAATTGTATTGGGATCCGTCTCAACACGACCATCTATCGTTATTTGCTTATTGTGAATTCTCTGCAACCAACTGTTCAATGTGTACACAATCAGATATATTTCCACACCGTCTAAGATCATTTCATTAATATTTAACCTTTACCCTTGTAATGGAGCTGAATTCTCGTACTTTTTAGAGTAAAATTCAATCAATGTCCCACCTAAAAATTCAAAAAAATGATACACAACAGGCTACTAATAAATATATACATATATATAAATATATAAATAGCATATGCATTTGGAGAGCGACAGCTGAGAGGGTACCGGCGTCGGACGGACGGAGGATGTCACCGTAATAAATGCCTTCGTTGAATTCCGGCCACGGCTCTCCGAATGCGACCATTCTGTTGCAAAAGGTTGAAATTTCTATTTTCCAGGAAATCCAAAGAAGACGTATCGACCCCTAAATGCTGCCCAGACACATGAAATCGCATTCGTTGATTTTGCGACAATGGTTTGGCGATTTCAGTTAAAACCGGCAAAGACAAAGACCGTACACCATTTCTGTGGAAATGGAATTGTAACTCTTAATTCCAATACTCAACTACTACTTAATTGGTATGATTAATTTTAAAGAATTCACATTTTTGCGGAAATTGTTATTTCCAGAAATAAAGAACACCTACTCCAATCCAACTCCTATGAATTTACTCATTCTGAGAATGAATTATTTTTTATGCTATTAATATAATTTATATAATTTTTAAATTTATAAGATATATATCAACAAATATTATACATTACTGTATAAATTTAACTTCAAAAATATCATCTAAGAAAATATGAATACATATAGATTACATAAACTATCATAAAATTAAATATATACAAATAGATTACCAACACACACACACACACACACACACACACACACATATATATATATACTGTCTTTTTTTCATTTGTAAGACAAGCAATTTACAATAAACAAGTTAAATATCAATTATATTAATTTGTTAAAACATCTACTATGCGTGTATTTTTTATCTTTTTACACAAAATATAAATGTTGAAATATAATGTTATTATATCAATATTAAATATTTGTTAAATATCTAAATATATAACCATATAACAAAAATATATAATTAATTATATATTTGAGATAATGTTCTTTAACTTAAAAAATGTAAGTTCTTAATTATCATCATAAATAAATAAAAAATAGAATAACAATTTCATTCATTTCTTTTTCCTAATATCATTGCTTATATATATTAAGCATGGGATATGTTAAAGAATTCCGTTCTTTTTTCTATTCCATTCTATTTATTTATACTAATCATGTTGCAAATGTAGCGCCTCGAAGGCTTTGAAGATGGAAAGGCTAAAATAGGATTGGTGACTTAAAACTAGTGTTTTATATAATATTAATTCTTAATACCGACTTTTAATAATGATTCATCTATTTTTAAAATCATCCATTTTTGTCGTTTTGAAAGATGGAATCTAACAATCCTATTGTTTGAAATGATGAGATGCATCACAAATAAAAAAAAATCGATGTGGCAAGTTGTCCTTCTAAACTTTGGCTTCCAAACTCTAATTGTTTAATATGTCTTTCCAAACAATGAAATGTTTTAGGGTTTTGCTGGTTAAGTATTGTTCAGGTTTGTTTGGTTTTGTTGGTTAGAGTTTGGGGCTATTCAATTAAGGTTTATTGTTATGGTATTATGAATAGGATTTTATGATTATGGTATTTTGGTAATAGGTTTTCTTATTATAAGACTGAAAAATGATGATACAATTTATTTGCATAGTTTATAGCAAGTAAAATTAGGTTTTAGTAATTGTAAATTATGAAAACTGGTAATATTAAAATCAAAATCGATTAGAATAGAGGTATGTTTAAATGAAAAGATTTGTTAATACAGAAAGAAATCAAATGCAATTCACAAATTGTAAATCACTTAATGTGGTAACATAAGTTAGTAATTCAATGTATGGTTTAAAGTTTTTTGAGCAATATTATTTGTAATCCATATCAATATTGTGATGCAAATTAGTTACACACATAAAAAACAAAATGGTAAGCTAGATTATCACATATGGCAATGTTGAAAACTATTGAGTTATATCAAGTTTTGGAACTAACCATCCATTATGTCCATCTTTTGAACTTCACTCTACTTTGTAATAATTATAAATTAACTGACAACAAATAAAGGTATGATGTATCTGTATTAGTCATTATATTAATGTATGTTTTTTCTTATAATAATCGAATTGTATAAATAGGGTACCCCATTTTTTTACTTAGAACTAGAATATTATAATTAAGTTGTGAACGCTCTTAGTCAATTAGTTCGATAATTTATTGCTTAAAAAGATAATTTTTTTTTGTGCTTAAAAATACGAGCTCCTATTCAGCCAAATAACGTAAATCAAGATTGAATAGAAACTAAACAAAATTTACTTTTCCCATTCAAACCAACCCAATTTTTATTATTAAAACTAGAAACTAGAAAAGTCAATTACAATCATAATCGAAAGTCTAGTACAAAGTAGATCAACAAAAAGGAGTGTGTTTAACAATATCATCGTTGTGGATGTATTGTGGATGTCAGGAGAAGATGACATATTTTCAAGTCAACACTAAGCATCTTGTTTGCTTCCCTACCATGCTCGATGCTCCAACTACTCCATCTCATTCGGGATTGTCATTGTCAAATGTCTCCCCCTACATTTGATAAATCAATGATAGGGGTTGTGAACCAATTAAAATCCTAGTAGGTCTTAATATTCATCAACCCAAATTAGGTAAACTTGCTCGTGGTATGTGGTAACATACGCTGCATTGGAGAAATACGGCTTCACAAGCAAATTGGGGTTCAACTCCCATTTTCTACATATCATTATGATTCATAAATAAGGAATACCATGCAATGCCTACTTGCCACATGTGCACTACTTACCCCTTAGGTATATAGTCCAGATGTTCCCATTGTTGTAGCCTTAGGTGTTTCGTTGTGATCACCCAAGTTAATCGAACACACTTGTCAAATAGCTAGACTTTGTGGCTGACTGATTTTAACTCTTCATCCATGTAGGCTCTGTTAGGCCACATTGGCTAATTATTTCCTACTACCATCATTCCTTATGTCTTTGTATACTAATTGGAATATGTCCCCATATGATCAAATGTCAACTACGATGTGGCATAAATTAGTAAACATTCAATGCCCTTTATAACCCCATTTGTAGATTTTGAGATTCTCATGGTTTGCTAACTACCTTCATGTGCAAAAGTCCACTAGGTGAGATCAATCCATGATAACTAGTCGAATCAATCCATGATGACCAGTACACTCAAGGCTCAAGGTTCCTTATAAGTTCCATCATCAAGTCAAACTTAAACACTTGATTTTACTTATTGGCATGCCAACATAAGTGTCTATAGTGATAATTCTTAAATTTTTTTAGTAGGTTTACACACACATGCCTCAGACAAAACTAGTACACATCTCAGGGCATTTGAAATCAGCAAACATATTGACAACAGATAGAAACTTAGGATTTGGAACTGATATAAGACATTTATCCGATCAACACTATAACATCTGTGACAGTCATCTCTAAGAACCAATGCCACACCTTAAAATTCTTTTCATCCACTAATGCAAATTCTAGAGGCAAGATCTACGGGTCACTTCAGTTGCCATGATAATCAACTTATGATTGCATTGGTGTACAAATGGGTTTAGTTAAAAATAATGATCAAGCAAAAATGCCTATACTTATCTACCCATGGTCTAAACACCTAAAAGATGCAGTACAACATTTAATTGTGGGCATGTTAGTGCTCTTATGTCACCACTCCACCACCATACTAAGGTTCCATCTTTGCAATGCAACCATGTAGGCAATTGCTTCATAGACTCCTCTCATGTGCCATACATTTTCTCCAAAACCCACTTCAATTTGTGCCATGCCTTAACGTATCTATTCTCAAAATCATACTTCTCCTTCTTAGTTTAAATTACACATTTATTGAATAAGTGGGGTCAAGGCAAACCATGCCAGTTAGTAGTGATGTGACCATATTTTTGTCCAAATTTGCTTGGTCTATCAACAACTCATCCAACATACATGTGTGAGTTTTCATGCTTAGTAATTTTCCATAAACAATAGCATTAACTGTATGATGCTCTTAAATTCCACGGTAAGTTACCATGCTTAGTAATTTTCCATAAACAATAGCATTGACTGTATGATGCTCTTAAATTCCACTAGCAAGGTTGTTCATTAGTGGCATGGTGACACTTAACCTTTAAAATGCTAGGTGTACTTTCTTTACCACCAAATACTCTCCATACTCTACTCCAACTGAATAGTCTTTCACTACTACTTGCATGTGTTCTTTACTCTTGAAAATTATATTTATGCTAAACTTTATGCTTTTCTCATTATAGTTTGTGTTAAATGTAGCACTTGGATTCCCATAAATATCTAAATAAATTTCATCATTAACTTCTGTAAAGCACGGCACTAATGGGTACATCGACGTAGTGGTAGATGGCATTGATCTGGAACATAACTAGGGCATGATTGAGGGACCTACTTTAGTTTGTGCCAACACCTCTTTCATTGCTGCAACATCAACTAAGTCCTCATCACTGTCATTGTTTGATGTACCACTATCGCACTCTCTTCCTTGAACATTGTTTCGGGTTTATAGTAAGCATATTCATTAGCATACTTTTGATCAAACCCATGCCTTCATCTTCCTATAGGTCCCATACACAGCCTTATATGACTACTCAACATAGGAAGGCATACACTGTGAAGGCTGATCGTATGTCTGCTCTACAAATGGCACATATACATTCAACTATTTGACATACGATTAAGGATCCATGTTCAAGTTAGGATAACCAAAAGATTAATGTATCCTGGATTGGGATAGTACCTCAGTAACTCTTGACACACTGGCAATGTCCTAGCCACTAAGAATGTCTACTACAATAGCATGCTCATATCCAATCCCTTGGAACATATGCAGTATAATCATCAAGATGTCTCGGTTCTGGTTACATGCATAGTTCTAGATAGCTCGCTTGATTCATTAGCTTGATTAGAAAGCCCAAGATTATCTCATTATCAACTAGAAGTACTATTACCCTCTACCCACCAAATGAATATGTGTCAATTGAATGTATAATTTTTTTCCAATTGAATGTATAATTTTTTTCCAATTGAATGTATATATATTTTTACATGTCAGTATACAAGTATTAATTCAAGATATGTATATATGTATATATACATATACGAGTTAACCCATTTTTTTGAAACGATTGAATTGGTTGGACTATTAACCCTGTAAACCAATGAAGTTACCAATTCAATGGCCAATCCAATTTTAAAAACATTATACATAAGTAAACTTTCTTTCCTCAGTATTGATATAGCACACCAATACTTGTTTACTCATTTATTTCACCATGTCTAGAATATAGGTTTAGTGAAGGGAAAAAAAGGTGAAAAAAGATCCAAAGAGGATAGTTGCAAGTTGGTGAACCTACTACACATTACAAAAATAAATAATGGGGCAATTGGCAGAACACATCAGGTGGTAATGGGGGAACTTCCAAAGAAATTGATTTCTAATTGACAATCTCTTTGCAATGCCCACTACCAATTCCACCAACAGTAAACTAAGTCAGTTCTCTTCTTGGAGTTTAAGCTAGAACTAGTTAATTTACTTGCAGCAACTATTTTTAACTGATACTTTTGTTGATTAACGAAGAGATAATGCTATGAACTCCATTGAAGTATCAAGGAAGGTGTGATAGAGGGGAGAAAGTAAAGTATTTTGTATCAGAGGTACCTTCTAACTTTCTTATTTCTACTCATCTATATAACATTTCTATTAAACTAGGTAAGGGAAAGAGAATATCTAGAGAATCCTCTAACTAACTACAATAACTAATAGGGGTAACTGAATTAACTACCACTAATTATGTCTCCATTCTGATTGTTGAAAGAAATAAGACAATGAGTAAAGTTCCAAGTCATTAGTACATGAGTTGGTAATCCTCCAACTCATTTGTATACTTGGTCAAGGTATCACCACCTTAAGTCCATACTCATCTTGGAAATTAATTTCCTAAGCTATGGTGCATCCAAACCTTTGGTAAAGACATTTGTAGGTTGCTTGTACTCTTAATGTATATTGGTTTAATCAGCTTGATCTACACTTTCTCCCTTAAAAATGAATAACTAGCTCAAAATGGTTGGTTTTTTCATGGTGCATTAGGTTCTTGTAGATCTAAAGGGCACTTTGGTTATCGCAATAAACTGGTCCTAATCCACTATGATGCAATTTAAATTCTTGTAGCATATTTAGTAACCATATCACCTCACAAGTATATGATGCAAGTGCTCTATATTCTACTTCTGTAGAACTCCTTGCCATAACTCCTTGCTTCTTATACTTCTAACTAATCAAGTTTGATTAAAGGAAAATACAATAACTTATTAAAGATTTCCTTATATCCAAACATGATCCCAAACCATAGTCTAAATGCCCCTTTAGTTACAAGTTTGATTTTCTTATCATGCCTGAGCCGCTTCTTGGTGATTTCTTCAAATACCTAAACACCTTAAATGTAGCATCAAGGTTGTTGTTGGATTGGCTAATCATGTACCGAGATAGAACAAGGATAGCATATGTGATGTCAAGCCTAGTGAAAGTTAGATAAATCAATCTCCCCACCAGCTATATGTTTATTGTTGCATTCTCTAGCAAATTCTCATCTTGCCTACTTAGTCTATGATTCACCTCTATAGAAGTAGTTTCTCTTCTTTCTCCAAGCAAACCAAGAGCATTGATGAGGTCTAATGTGTACTTTCTTTGACACATTAGTATCCCTTCACTTGATCTAGCAATGTAAATACCAAGGAAATACCTTGGACTCCCAAGTCTTTAACCTTAAATTGTTGACTTAAGGTACTACACTGCCTTCTTTATTTCATCCTTGCATCCCACTACCACATAATCAACATATACTTGTAATGCTATCACTGCTGCCTTATCTATGACTAATGAATAAGGAACAATTAGCATTTAATTGTTGGAAGCCATACTACTCATTGTCTCCTTTAATTTGACATTTTATTAGAGGTTTGTTTAAGTTCATATAAGGCTTTCCTTAACTTGCACACTATGCTCGTTTTAATCTCTTTAGTCCCCTTTCTCAATTCATATCCCTGAGGAACAGTCATGTACACCTCTTCTTCCCAATCCCTATTAAAAAATGCATTATGGACATCTATTTGTTGCAATTCCCAATCCCAAGTTGCTACCAAAGAGAAGAAAAGCCTCACAATTGGCTGGAAGTTTCTTGATACTCAACGCCCTTCACTAGATTATAACGCTTTGCAACTAATCTTGTTTTAAATCTATCCATTATCTCATCTAACTTGATCTTAATCTTAGACACCCATTTACAACTAATAGCATGTCTTCCTTTTGGCATTTCAACTATATCTCAAGTTTTGTTGTCCTTTAGGGCTTGCCATTCATCAACCATAGCTTCTCTCCGATGGAGCTTATTCACAACTTCATCAAATGTACTTGGCTCTTGCACATAATTTAGTTTAAACAGGTAACACATATATTATTTAGATAATTTATCAGTGCTCAAGGGATTGGCTGTTGTATTCAATGCAAGGAATGTTTAGTTGTGGTTGTCTTGACAACTTGTGATGGTATATGCCTATATAGTTTGGCATTCTTTTGACTTTAGTTGATCTCCTAAAGTTTTTTTTTTTTTTCATTTAGCTCAATTTCTAAGTGTTGGTCATTGTAAGGCAAAATAATAGGTTGAGGTGAGGGTAATAGTTCATTAGCAATTTGGCTATTATTTTAGACCATGTTGCACATCACAAGAAAGGTCTTTTGTTATGACAAGTAGGTTAATTTGCTAGTGAGATTTATTGAGAGAAGTATAATAGGATTTGTCAAAAGGAAAGACTCCTTCAAGGAAAATGACATCTTTTGAGATGAAGGTTTCATGTGTGCTTAGATCATATAACATATGTCCTTTCATGTTAGGTGAATATCCAATGAATACACACTTGCTAGTTCTAAGATCAAACTTAGTTCTATTTCTTCCAATATGAATGCAATGCTAATGAATTGAACACCCTCAAGCGTTGATAGTTAGGTAGTTTGAAAGAGTTTCTCATAAGTAAAGCTACAATTCAGAACTTTTAAAGGACATGGCTGAAATCATTTTTGTATTCCATAAAATATGTTCAAGTGCATCTAGTAAAGTCATCAACAAGGAAATGGTAACCTCTTTTGTTTTGCAATAGGGTAGACTTCACAAATTTTATCTTTGACAAAGGGATGAAGTACATATAGCTTGTCTAATACATCATGAGAAATGTGTCATAATCTAAAATGCCAAAGATCAAACTCTCAAGGGGATGACATATTGCTTTGCTCACTCGTATTGATGACATTAGATCTCATTTTGACAGTATTTGCGCTTTAATGCAAAACAAAAAGATCTTGATATAGCTTGGCAAGTCCAATACTCATCAATGGTGCGAGGATCGCAAAATGTGGAATGAATTGGAATCAAATATGAAATAGCACTTGTGTGATTTTCTTAATTGGCAGACTAACAACAAATTCAATTTAAATGATGGAATGTGGAGTACATTCCTAAAACTAAGAGGTCATAAATGATTGTAGTTTCAATATGTTCTATAGGTAACCTTCCATTATGTGATAGGTTAACAAACACATGTGAGATAGGTTTACAAGAATGAAAAAAAATATAATGTGATATAACTGTAGTTTGTAGCACCTATATATACTATCCAATCAAGTGTGCTTATGTGAGGTTCTTTGGTCTATTTAGCTCGTGATGACTCTAGGTGAGAAATGAGGTAGTAATGTTGTTTATCACAAAAGGATTTGGCGTATGCACAGAATTGTGAAAAATTAGGATATATAGCATAAGCTTGAACCCGACGAAATATGTTTACACAAACCATGTGGAAACAACCAAAATGTAACGGTTTGTGAAGAACTCTAGTGAAAGATGACCACACAACTAACATGCTAAGTTAGTTGATACATCATGAGTTAATTTAAGAAATGATTGGAATAACACGATTTAGGGTTGGGATCCACAAGAATTGAGGACCACTCAAATTCTAGAGAAAACTCAAAAAAATAATTTTATTGATCAAAAATACCAAATGAATTCTGATAAAAATAACCAAGGCTCTCTATTTATAATCCTAACTAGGACTATAATATGCCAAAAATTCACATAAAAGTCGTTGAAAAAGAATAGGTTAAGTTGGATAAGGAATCCTAATCAAAGTAGGAAAGATTTAGCTCTACCACATAGTTTGGATTGATCTGGAACCCCTTAAGATCGATTTGACATCTTTTGGATTGATATGGTCAATCCAAACATCCCTAATCATAATTCTAGAAGATTTTTGTTATGCCATGTCGATCTTGATTTCTAAGATCAATCTTGGGATCAATCTTGGTGCATTGAAATCAATCCTACTGCTTTGCGATCAATCCTAGTGCTTTGTGATTGATCTAAATCCTTGTGACCTATCCTATGTTCAATCCAAGGTCTTGAGATCTTTCTTGCAATCAATCTAAGTGCACTGAGATCAATCTAAATGTCGATTCGATTATTCCTTCTCACCATTTCACCTACGTTTCGCACCTAAAATGTGCATGGGTTCATCTTTGACTTCCAAAACCTCTCTAAATACCAAATTACCTCTTGAAATTCATGCAACCATGCCTTCTTGGACACTTGAAGCATGTCACCTTCAACTTGCACATTAAATCCTTCGCTTAGCTCTTGTTCTAACCCGATGTTCAAGCCATTCCCCTTCTTTTGAAGACAAATTGAACTCAATTCATTAGGATTCTTGTTACCTACAAAACAAAATTCCAAATGAGTAATAACATTGTATAACATTAATAACACTCCTACCTTACGTTTTTTCTTTACAACTTGACTTTGTTGTAAACATGCAAATAGTTTTTCACTCTTACAAGTTGCAAGTGGAGCCAAACTCTCTCTAAATTGTAACTCAATTCTTAGATCAAATATCACTATATGAAATGGTCTTTTGATGGTTTTGAGTAGAAATAACTCCCCATCAAAATTAGACTACTTCTTGATGGATGTTCATGATCATGCCCAAACAAAAGCCTTACTATCCCCTTCAGCGTTCTCCTTCTAGCTACAATCTTTATCTCCTAAAGGAATGTACTTGCAAAATCAGCCCAAGTTTGGCAACACAGACATGTTTCAATGGGTTAATGCAAGTATATCCAATGTGGTCAATGTAGCAATCATATCATAAGGTACTCCAAACAATAGCCAATAAATTTCATGAAGGCATCTCATTAATCTAGGTCCCATAACCTAACATTTTATTGAGGTTCCTATACATAAAATGTTCACACCTACATGCAATCATACATGGCTCATGCAGATGATAAAAAATTTCCCTAGCATTTCCTATGACAATTTAGACATCACAATTCATGCACGTACGCAGAATAAATGCAATTCCTATACTACCATGTCTATGTGTAGGCCCAATTACGCAGAATTCAACCTTATGATAATCCTTGTTCTTAAGCATGTCATGTGTAGGAAAGTCAACACTTTCAATTCTTAAACCAAGATGAAACATATATCTTACAATTTCCATGTGTCTAAGACAATCTTTCCAACATCCCAACATCTTTATGTTACACAACCAAGGACATAAGTGTTGTAAACACTTGGCATTGTGAACACTGCAAGTGGGCACTTTACACAAGGAATGAGGAATATAACATTTACTCAAGTGATAGACATTAAATAAATGAATCTCATTATGCTTATGTTTAACTAAGACACTACTACTGCACAATCATTAAATAAACTCCCAAACTCTACTGGAGGAAACTTTGCATAAGACTTTTCTATACAAATTATGCATGTTCCATGTTTCACATGCAATTCCTAATATCTCAATGCAGTCCACTTACTCTTGTTTAGTCAATTATAATCCTTTAAAATTCACCAAACTTTATCAAGAGGTATGAAATTTAGACAATTGTCACCCAAAGTCATGCATACACATAATGAAATGCAATTTTTCAAACTCCAATTACAATCATGTAAATTATCAAGCAATATGCACATGGAACTCAAAACTCCATTAACTCCATGAATTGACCCAAATTCATATTTGAATGCTAAACTAATTAAGTATAAATCATCCTTAAATCCTTGCCTAGCAAACAACATAATATCAAACATCTCATTTGAATAGCAAGTAGGTGGAACACTACTCTTATGATAGCTTACCTAGTCCCATGTCATCAACTCACATGAATTCTTTTTGCATGTCTTCATAATCTTGAACTTGAACCTCCATGGAAAACTCCTCTCCAAGCCTTTGGTTGTATTGCAAGAAAGGAACAACAAAAGGCATATGATAATTTAAGGGATTAATAAAAGTATTCCTCTCATCAGAAACCCTCAATCCTCTCCATTCATTTTCTATCTCTACTAAGTCATTTTCTTTCTCCTTATATTATCTTTCTTCTTTTTGTCTCTCCTTTCCTCTCTCTCCTCACTCTTCCCTACCTCATCTTCACTCTCTTTCCCTAGTTCACATGGATTTCCCACACACAGTGGATTATCATAAACTAATTCTAGTGAAATACAAAGTGCAGGGATTTTTTCAACAGGACTGCAATCACTTTTTTCTATAGATTATGTAGGTGTATTTTCACTTAATGCTTGATTCTCTTCATCCAACAATGCCACTTCCTCAAAATCTTTGCCTATGATGTCACCTCCAAAGTTTAAGTTATCTTAGACTGCTCTAACCTCTTTTTCAATAGATATATCATACTCCACAGCTTTCACTTCATTGCCATTGCATGTTGTTACCATCAGCGAGTCTAAATTTACCTTATTCTCCTTATGGGCATCACCAACATCACATTTATTTGAGTATGAATATAAGTAATCTACCTTTCCCCCTTAGAATAGATGTAGTGCCAATAGCCTCCTTGAAGGATCCCCTATCATTGGACCTACAAGTGTTACTTTGTATAGTTCTCCTATCAATGACTTCATATAATCGTGTATAATCGTGTGGGCCTCTCAGTATTATCTTCATGAAGCCCGTATCATATAGAACTATCAACAATATCTCCATAAAGGGTTACATTGAGTAAACATTATAGTACCCCTCCTCTTAAACCTACATTCAACTCAAATGGCCCTCTCTACCATTTCCGCAATGCTCTCATAACTATTACACTCAACGATTTCCACAAAGTAATCATTCAATCCATTAAGGAACCTATTCATGGTTTCTTCCACCCCCTCATTAACATTAGCCCTCCTTATGACATATTTCAACTCGTCATAATATTCTTCTACATTTAATCGATCTAAAGTCAAATTATCTAGTTTAGCACACATCTCACATTGAAAGGCATATAGAACATACTTATTTCTCATTATCCTTTTCAATTCCTCCCACATAGTAACTTAACTTCCTTTGTAACTTCTCTTACTATGAACAAATTCATTCTACCAATATTTAGCATAATCTACAAATGCAAGTATAGCAAGTTTTACCTTTCATGTTTCTAAATGAGGATGAGAGTCAAAAAACTAGTTCCACCTTTCTTTCCTCTGCCAAGAAGGGTCAGCATGTCCTCGAAATGGTAGAATAGTACATTCGGCCCCTTCAATAACTCACCATCATCCTCACCTACTTCCTATGTATATCTCCTATGAAGGTCACCAATTTCACACTCATCAGCTAATTTACCAGAATCATGATCGACATACCTTTATCACCTATCTCTACATCTGGTACTATTTGATATAGGCTTTAACTTCTTCCTATTCCAACTTTTGTGTGGTAAGGAACTATGCCATATAGTCATAAAAGACTCTTCTAAGTTATCCGACTGCTGGTTGATGCTGGCCAAGGTATCCGTCAACTGTCTCATATAGAATGTATTATATTTCGAAATCTTGAAATTATAATGTATAGAAAGATAGGAAAAGTATAGTGTATGTGAGTGCCTTTCACCTCACAAGATGTAAATTGCTCGTTTCTTATGTCTCAATTGTGTATTACATAATAAATCACTGAATTAATAATCTTACCAATTCAAATATTGTGTTCACCACATGAAATTCCAAATAATCCTTAAAAATTCACATGGCATATCCTCTAAAGGTGTGTAAAGATGTGAATGGATGAAATTTTGGGGTATGGGATCAATCCAAATACAATTAGACCAATCAAAGGCTGAAAAATGGGACAATGGATCGATCTAGGTGCAAAATAATCGATCCCAGGCTAAAAAGGGACTACGCAATTGATTTGAGATAAGTTGGATCGAACTAGAGCTAGGCAACAACAAAAGTGATCGATTGATGATAGGTGCAATTGATTGGCACTCCAAGACATAAGATCGTTTAGGTCTGCTAACACCGCGCGCAATCTATTTGTCAAGTGGCAGGATCAATTGCTATTACAAATGTCTTGCAAAAATTTGACTCTTTCTCAAATCTCACTTAAGATCCTTTTTTTTTTTTATTTTGCAATGTTCTATATTAATCAATGACCTCTCCAAATAATTGTTTTTACTAAAGATTCTAGTTTTTTTTCCAAGAATTTTTGGCTGCAAAAAAAATTTCACCTCTCTCTCTCTCTCTCTCTTCTTTTTCTTTGACTTTTCTCAACTCTCCAAATCACAAACCAGACAAGGAAAAAATAAGCTATTGGAAATCACTAAAATACAACAATTTTTTATTTTTTTTAATTATGAAGAAGATGAAGAAGGAAGTAGGAAGAGTAGGAAAAGAAATGAAGGATACGAATTAGTACTTAGACCAATGACCGGATTAAAATCTAATATAGTTAGCTCTGATGTCAATTAATGCATGCACAAAAGCGTGAAAAATTAAAATGGATGATGTAAGCCTAAACCCAACGAAACCTGTTTGTGCAAAGACAATGGAAGCTAAAGCAAGTGACACATACTTCAACAACCAGAACACTATTAGATCATTGCATCATGCCTAAGCAGAATACAATGGATCATCTTTAGCTAATTCAACAATTGTACCATGAACAAATCCCAACTTATTTCTTATTAACAATGCAATAGTGAAAGACCTACTCCATGTTGCATGGTTTAGTCCTGTCAACTCTGGATGAGTGATGCTATTGTTGTGGTTGTCAACTAGATGGACGAAAATCAAAAGTTTGGATCATCCATTTGTTGGTTAGATTAAACACAAGGTTGTTCGTTGATGAATCTAAACCGAGCTCCATCATAGTTCCAAAAACAAAAGATCAATGAAGTGTTAAAGGAAAATTGATTCAATAATGCAATAGACTTGAAGAAATGCCTTTGGATCTACAAACGACTCTGGTTCCATGTTGATTAACGGAAAGATAATGCTATGAACTCCATTAATGTATTAAGAAAGGTGAAATATAGGGGAGAAAGTAAGGGATTTTGTATCAAATGTACCTTTTGAGTTTCTTACTTCTACTTGTTTATATAACTATTCTATTAAAGCAGCTAAGGGAAAGAAAATATCTAGATAATCCTCTAACTAACTACAATAACTAGTTGGGGTAACTAAATTACTTGCCACTAACTATATCTCTAGGATAATGAGAAAAGTTCCAAGTAATTAATCCATGAGTTGGCAATCCTCCAGCTCATCGGGATGCTAGGTCAATTTATCACCTCTCTACCCTAAACCAATAACCTATCCTAGAATGAAACCTAGAATGGTAAATACCATGGCTGTCATAGGCATCAACACAGATTTCGTAAGCATGGCTACAAAAGGCACAACCACACAGATGGTAGCAAACCACAAAGGTGAGAATTTCTATGTGTTCCCTTCATATTTCTAAAGGTATTATCTGCTGTCACGCTCAACATGCCAATAACAAATAGTTTTGCTAGAATAAGTTGTGGCTAGAGGTTTTAAGTAAAGGTAGTTTTTGGTAGGGCATTTTTGGCTAGGGATAGCAACATGGGTGGGTGACCATGGGCACCCACCCCACCCCCCGTTTTAATTAAATCATATATACAATTATATTTATTATATACATATAAATATATATTATTTAATTAAAAAATCATAAACTAACAAAAATATATATTATTTTAACTATAATAAATTATAAATTAAAATTAGTAATGTTCAATATTAAATAATTCAAATTTGTATATACTTTTAAGTTTGGTTAATTTAAAAATTAGTTCACTAAATTTGTAATTTGATCACTTTACATAGAATTAAAAGAAGTCGTATAAAAAGAATTAATTTTGAATAAATATACATTTTAATTTTGATGAAATATGCACTTTCTCACAAACCTAATATTTTTTCTTACAATAAAAAATCTTAAAATGTGAGAAAATCAAATTAATTACAATAAATAAAGTATAAAAGTTTTTATTTTAATTGATATAAAGATTGAAACTTATTTTTTACCACACTAAACTAATTACTTAATTATTATAAGTATAAAATAGTAACTTTTATTTTTAATATTATTAATAAATTAAATTAAAATTAAAATTAAAATTTCCCCCTAACGAAGCACCAACGGGGGAATTGGGGTGGGTGATGGAGTGGGGGCAAGGGAGTTATGGGACAGAGGTGGGGGAGGCATCCGCCGGCCACCCCCCCCCCCCCCCCACACTCTATTGCCACCTTTGCTTCTAGTAGCAATCACTACTCCAAGAGGGGGGCTGAAGGGCCTTTACTTCATTCAAGAGGAATGATATAACTTACAGTTCAATATGACTTTATAACTAGGTTATTCCCATTCTCGTTGACCATTGCTTCATGTTCTTATTTATCTTTCTAAAAGACCCAAAACAAATATCAAAACAAATTTGAACACTTGAATGGGATGTTTTAGTCAACCACTTCAACAAACTCATGTGTATAGTCAACACAGGATCTCAACAACACAATACAAAATTGTTATTCTGCATTCAAATTTTCTAATAATTCAACTATATAAACTATGCATAACCAAGAATTGTTTCCAATAGTTGATTTAAGCAAGAGCCATCTAAACAGTAGAACCATAAACACCATAAAGAAAAATAAGTTGTCAATCACTTTAGAAGAAGATTACTTTTTAGATGCACTCTAATTTCTTATTGGCATTCTTTCACTTCTCTAAAAATGCATCAAATCCTAAAGGTCCTCTAAGACTACATGCAGATAGGCTATTGGTTGTAGCCTATGTGGCTAAGGGCATTGAATTAATCCAGTGCTATTTAGAAGGAGACTTCTCTATTTGTATAAATGACATCTTGAAGAGTGCAACCACACTATTCTGAGCACAAAAAAGTTTCCATGCCACATCAAAATTGGGACCATCCTTAAATACTGAACCTTTACCATTCTTACCTAAAAGAAACAAAACAAAAAAGACAAGGAAGCCTTAGACACTAAATCAGGTCAATAAAAGGAAAACTCAACACCTAATTCATGTGTGTTAAATAATTGGAAGAATTTAATCTTGCACCAATAATGAAGAATTAACCTCAATTTACTTATGCTATCATTACTAACTCTATTAAATAGTAATGGCAAACAAAATGTATAAATAAAACACAATGATATATAGCCTTATAAAACAAAAAAACATGATACATAGACTGATAAACTAAGTAACAAAATATATGAAATATCAAATTAAATATTCTAACTCTCTTACTCAAATTGAACATGATAATTTTTGCGTAGTGTTCAACTTAAATTATTAATAAAAGTGTCATCCATAATAAGTAGATGGACAAAGGTCATGCTTCACATGTAGCAAACAAAAGTAGAGGTCCCATTTTAATAGTAGTAGACAAATAAAAAATTATGAATTAATATGACAAAATGTTGACAGATGAAAAATGTAGCAAATACCATATCATCAAGAATAGCGAAATAAAAAGACTAAAACCAAATGTCCATTTTTATTGAAATGTTGTTGTAGCAAGTTAGCCCGCGTCAAATGCAATAGACAAAAGTAAAGATCATGCTTCAATAGTAGTAGATACACAAAAAGTATGCCTTAACATTATTAGAATGATTAGAAGAATTATTGTATAGTTTATTATTATAGAGTTGTTTCAATTAATAGTATTAGACTAATGCAAATATACCAATAATGGTCCAAACTTGACACAATACAAAATATATAAAATAAGAAACAAAATATTTCTAGGCCTACTAGGTAGCAAAATATGTAGAATATCACATCAAACATTTTCATATATTCTAACACTCCCTCTCAAATTAAACATGGTGAACTTCATAAATATTCAACTTGAACTATTGAGACTTATGTGATAGTAAATGCAAACAAGTTGTTGTTGTAAGGAGACAAGCAAATTAGACAAGTCAATCATTTCTTCATTCATGACAAAGCGTGTGAAGGAATCAAGTAGTCTTTGGTTTCAATAGAGAATTTATTGGAAGCTCGGCGGTCGCATGTCGTTTCGTTTAGGTGGAAGGCCATTTATATTTGATCATAATTGCTACCAATCTTCTTCATCATTAGCACGAGAATACACTTATTAAAAATAAGCTGAAAAATTGCAAGTACCACATGTGACGATGGGTTTAAACTTAATTTTTTTAATATTCATATCTTTCACAATACGTACACAAATATCACTCAAATCTAGAAAAACACACATCTTTCACTACACCTACTAAGCATAATAGTATTGACCCAAATATCTATAACAATAGATAGTCATCCACACAAAAGTCACTAAACATTTAAACAACCATAAGACTAAAAGAGATGCACCTTTTTCAATCACAAGAAGTTAATAGCATAAGATAATTAGGGATTTTAAACATAATTTAATACCAAAAATTGAGATAAGACGAGAACCCAACAAACCAAACTTTAAAAACATAAACAACGCAAGAACGGAGGACACAAAGTATCCACCACAAAAATATAAAACAAACAAAAAAGGAGTCTTATTTTAGACAAGACATAGTAGATGCCCAAGGCATTACCGCTCTAATACTTTCTTAGAATGGTTGGAATAATCACTGAATAGATGTCCTAATTTATAATATAGGACTGGTACATAGGTGCCAAAACTAATTCCAAACTTGACATAATACTCGTTATAAAAAATAGGAAATAAAACATTTCTAAACTAATAATAGGTAATAAAATATGAAAAATGTCACATCAAATGTTTTCAAATATTACCTTGACGGATGACAATGCAACAAATACAATATCATCATTAATAAAGAAACTAAAAAGGCAAAACCAAACATTTTTTGTTGGGGTGCTACTGTCACACCACATGCAACAATGAATTTACAGTGGCATGTCGTGGTGATTAAGGGCTTGAAGAACGGTTCTAACAAAGTTTTTGGAGAAGCACAAGCCACGATATCACATTGAATAATTGGAATAAAAGCTCATATTAATAATGAAGAATCAATCTCCAATTTATATTATAAAACTAAATATAAAAATACCATATAAAACTCAAATGCTATCATAATTCTAATCCTACTAAATAGGAAATAAAATATATGACATAGGAAATAAAGATATATAAACATATAAACTACGTACAAAATGTATGAAATATCAAATTAAACGTTCTTTCCAACATAAAGCAAGTGAAAAATTATACACAACTTATAGGCAAGGGAAAAGTCATTTCCATTGAAAAGTAGAAGGTAGTTGGCTCATTAATAATTCAAAAAAATGGATACTTAACAATGTCCTCGTTAAAAGGAATGGATTCCTTGTTCAAGTTCCCAAGCATAAAATCCATCCTAGACAACAATCACAATATATTGATCTACACGAGGAAAATAGTTTTAGAAATTAAATGTCTTCATATGTGCTATTAAATGCTAAAAGAAGAAAAAAAACTCAAGATTAAACACTAATTTCAAATCCAAATTAAGATCCTTATCTATAGCTAAGCGAACAAGCATACTCTACTAGAAAACTATTTGATTAGGATGGCTTTTTGGAACAGTCGAAAAGCCATCCCAATTGTGGGATGACTTTGGAATGAATTTGGAGTGGGAAAATAAAGTTGTTTAAAATGATTCCCAGAGTTGTAAGAAAAGCCTAACTTGAGATGCAGTCGATGTGATAATAATAGAGAAGTCTTTCAAGAAAAAAAAGGCAAGTGAATTATTGATGAAACACTTGCATTAGGCAAGGACTTCCATTAAGAGGGCTAACTAGATTATGATGGAAAATTTGAAGAGATGTTGGCCCAACGGAAATAGGACGTGTATACGATGACACATCAAAAAACAAAACCAACTACATTGTTGATTGTGTCTCGACTTCAACAATCTACCAAGGTGAATCTATATTAATGATGGCCCATGGTTATTGATTGAAAAAATCATGATTTTTATCGTTTCATATTTTCTTTTGTTTACATTACATATATGTATACTAATTAAGCATACTTCAGCAAACAACAAAAAATAACTTTGGCCAGACCTCTCACTCCCTTGGAGCTATATTCTAAGGTTTGGAAAAATACAGTTAGAAAATGGGTAAGTCCGTGTATACAAACCTAGGGTGTAAGTTCAAGTTTTACATTATAATATATTAAATAACATAAATAAATATTATTTATGTGATTACATTTTGTATGTTACAGAAAATGATAGAAAATTCAAGAACACCTCAACTCATATAAGGCACTTGGATCTGGAAACGGGAGAGCCTCTAGCTCCAACAGCAACAATTTTAACCTATCTACATTCAGGGGTTTAAAAAGGGAAAGTTTCTCAGTATCGACTTTGAGGGAAAATCATTTAAAAGTTTGTCATGCTCATCATCTACTTCTTCCTCATTATCCATTCACCCTGAAATAAAATTGTAGTATGAGAAGCTACATTAAAATCAAATAAAGTTATAGGACACAAGGTCTGAGTTGGAATGTAGAGAGGTTACATTGAATGACTTTATGAGATTGGTTAACCTCATGGGTAGCTTCAGGATAAGTTTAGCGAGCTCATCATGTCATAGAAATGATAAGGAAAAAAAAAAGATGATTTTGTACAAAGAAGTCTTGTGTCCATTTTTATTACCCCTCGTTAATAAGACTCCTTAACATAATCATATGGACATATGCAAAATTTTACACTATACAAGATTTACATGAATAATAAAACTGCCACAATATTAATAAAGGGAAAAATATCAATATTGTATTAATTAATCAAAATGTTATATTTACAACCAATATTTGTCATATAATATTAGTAGTAAAGGGCATATCACTAACATCGAATCTATCTCGAACTGCATAGCCTCCTGTCATTTGGTGAAGTCTTTATCTGACATTGTTTGATTATAAGTAGTGGAATCTTCACCTTAATCATTATTTCCCATAACAAGCAACTCTTTTCTATTCTCTAGGATGTAACCATATCTCTCTAGTACATGAGTGATTCTACCTAATCATTGTAATGGCTAGGTATAGAAAGTGGTTCTTGAATAGGAGTTTACCATGTTGATTTTTCGTTTTGTCACTCATGCTTAACTTCATTGGGCACAATTGTTTTATCTGAACTGTCTTAAAGAACTAGTGTTTGCTAACCATTATAATCCTTTGGTCATCATGTAGGTATAACTCGTATCCCATAAAATTCTTTGGATATCCCCATAAAGTAGCCCATAATAGCCATCATATCTAAATTATGTATCTTACTCTTCTTAAGATAAGGTGGACTTCTCCAAATCCTAATGTACTTCAAGTTTAACTTGCTCCCACTCCACATACCACTCAGTGTTGAAGGAATGGACTTGAGCTAATTCTATTAAGGATGTGCAAGAGCATGTCCCCATAACAAAATTGGAAGTTTAGTGAAGGTAATCATGAATCAAACTATGTCCAATAAGATTCGATTCCTATGCTCAACTACACCATTTAATTGAGGAGTTCATGGTAGTGTAAACAGCAAACATTACCATTATTGTTGCAGAATTCAACAAACTTGACACTTATGTGTTTACTACCATGATCGAATCATAGTACCTTCACAGTTTTACTAGTTTGTTTCTCTACTTGCATATTGAATTCTTTGAACTTTTCAAATAATTCATACTTGTACTTCATCAAGTACCCATAACTATACTTAAAATAATCATTATTGAAGTGAAAAAGTAGTGAAATTCTTCTCTAACCATTTTATTAAATGGCCCACAAATCAATGTAAACTAGTTCCAACAAGTACAAACACTCTGTGTGTGCCAATCAAATGGACTTTTGGCTATCTTGTTTAAAATCCAAAGTTCGTAAGTTAAATTGGGCTCCTCTTCCAATGGCATAACTAGTCCATTTTTTTCCAACTTACTTATCCTTACTTCTCTAGTATAGCCCGGTCTAAGGTACAACAATTGCTAGGAATTTAACCCATCCCTAACAAGTTTCTTGAATATGGAATTCATTGCAACATTATCATCCAATTTTAAGTAATAGAAACCATTCACCAAAGATCTAGTGCCAACCAATTTATTATGATAATAAATATGGCACACATTACTTTTAAAAGAAAATTCATCTTTTCTATTAATAATGAAACAGAAATAATGTTTTTAATTCCATTGGGCAACAATAAATAATCTCTCAAAACTATAACATGCCCTTATGATAATCTAATTGAGGTTGTTCCAATCATGATGGTTGCAACACTTACTGCACTACCAACCTTGATCACTACTTCTCGCTTGTCAAGCATTCTACTTCCAGCCAAATGCTGATGCATAGTACAAATATAAGAGAAAGCACCAAAATCTAAAATCCATAAAGTGGAAAATATACCAATAAAACAACTTAGTAGATTTGTGACCCTACTTGTAATCCTTTTAGAAGGTAAATAAATAATATAAAAGAAAGCAAATAAAGATTACATTAGAAAAATTGAAGTTTCTGGAAAAGGTTACTAATTCACGCCTGTACAAAACACTGTAAATTGATAGAATACAGAGGCAAGTAATATGAGTTGGATCAGGAACCTTCCTACAATAGATTGAGAAAGACTTGATTTCTTTCCTCAAATTCTTATTGATTGTCAATCAATCATAATCAACAATTAGAACACAAACCTAACCAATATATCGACCAAATACATTTGCCTAGTGGTCCACATAATTAATTTTGTGAAGAAATTAAGGAATTCCTACACTAAATTTTGTGAGCAAATTAAGGAACCCTTAGATTCTCCTCTATTTTTCCCACGACCCGTTCCAACAAACCTCAAGCTTGTTTACTCCAAGATGGTGAGCAAGAACGCATGGAGTCTCTCTTTCACAGTTGCAAAGTCATGGGTTGGGACTGAGGATTTCCTTCTGGGTAAAGGAGGAAAGAATCTGTTTGCCATAGATGGGTGGGATGCCCATGATGAAAGTTTGATCATAGGCGTGGAAAGTAATATCTCATTGCGAAACTTGTTGCCAGGAATGGGAATTTCTTTCTTTGGCCGAGACACGCGCGTCCCTTTGTTATGGAAAGTGATTACAGAAGGGAAGTTGTAGTGTAGTGTGGGTTTATTTGGAAGTGATCCCAATCAAAGGGAAATATGCATGGATGGAAGGATCCTGTGGACCTCGTACGAGCTGGTCACTGAAAACCATCCCCAGTGATGGTGAGTTATATACAGGGACAGGAATCAGGTTTCATGCAATTAAGAAAGGCTGAAATCATGCATGGACGAGGTTTAAACTGTGGTGGGCCAAAGGTGGATCAAATGAAAAGGGGACAGACGTGGGCTTAAGATGCCTTACTATGCAGGCTCCTTAATGTTGTCAAGCC
Source organism: Avicennia marina (assembly GCA_019155195.1). Taxonomy (NCBI): domain Eukaryota; kingdom Viridiplantae; phylum Streptophyta; class Magnoliopsida; order Lamiales; family Acanthaceae; genus Avicennia; species Avicennia marina. The sequence continues at coordinate 4,612,318 of CM032763.1, forward strand.
ATGCGCTTCATGAGATGCTCCAAACTCAAAATATTGGACTGATGACTCCAGACACATTATACGATTCGAATTCCAAAGCTGGGTCAGTGGATTAGAAGGCCCAGATAACAAGAAAAAAATCCAGACTTCTTAACTCAAAATAAATTGAATATCAATTAAATAATTTAATAATTTAAATATATAAAATTCTTAAAATAAATAATTGATATTTTAATATAAATAATCTTAGTTAATCAAGTCTCGCTAAATGTCGAATCTTACTAATTTGATGGTCAAATCAAATCTTTTTAAAGTAGAAAAGGGAACGGTCAACACTTATAAAGCCAAATTGTATCAAATCAAATCTACTAATTATAGAAAAAGAATTTCAAATCAAATATTCTCAACAATTAAAATTGTACCATGCCATTGGAACTAATATGGCTAGGCTACATCCTCCCTCACTCTAAATAAAAATGATCTTCTCATTATTCGACAACAACTTGAAAACAAACAAAAAGTGTTCAAGCAAGGAAACTCCACCAATTCAAAGAAGTCCTATGGTGTTTTTAACAAAATTTAAGCATTGATTGCGGTATTTCTCTAAATTCAGTGTTTAATCTGTACTCACAGCGTCAAACGTCCCAAATTAAAATTTTCAAGTAATCAAGTCAATTTCAAAAGAAATTAAGTTAGTAAATCATTTCAGAGACTTGTTGAAGCCTCAAAAAGTTTCCAAATTAAAGAAAAAATGAAAAAATTGTGTTCGAAAATTGTACCAACCGCTCTATGTAATTCGAATCTATATTATCTTGTACACATTTTCACATTTCTATATGGAAACTTTATCCACACGAAGTCATTAATCAAATTACATCTACCCTCACGTACTCCTTGTGAGAACAATATTTTTTTACTTTATTGCTTAAGTGACGTGCATTGCAACGCATCAATGACATAAATTTTATATTTTTTAAAAAAATATATTATTACTTTGTTTTTGTGCACATGCATTGAATTTTTCTCAATTTTTATTTATAATATTTGTCCTTTTAGTTTCTTCTCCCATTTCTAATTTATTTTATCTTTATTTATTTCAAGATTCTTTTCTATCTTATAATATGAATAGTATAAAACTTGTATTTAAGAAATATAATTTATCTATTTAATTATGCACATAGACTGTTAAATTTTATCACTAACATATACATAATTTGAGCTCAATGTTCTTGTTTATCTATCTATCTATCTATCTATCTATCTATCTATATATATGTGCATATATGTACATATGCAAGTGGGTAGAGTTAACATTGGTGTTCTATTATTTACTTTTATGTATATGTAAGTGATATTTACTTTAATTGTTGTTTAATTTCAGAACTTGTTCTGATTGATACTTAAACATTAGACCAGTGTAGTCATGATTTATGGGAAAAGGTCGGTTATAATAGGATACTAAACTTTCCTTCTGTCAAGATGAAATTATATATATCAATTTGTGTAAATTTTCATATATTTAAGAAATTGATTTAAGTACTCAATCCTTTTTCATTAATCACAAGAAATGAGAAGAGACAAGTGATTTTTGAAATTCTTAGGCGCTACACTTTATTTTAGAAATAAAATAAATTGATAAATGCTTGTAAATAGCCGTGCAAGCAATTTGTAATATTCAGATTCTGGTGCGTGCTTGTAGCTTGATTGTTGTTCCTCCATCTTTCCATATGAGAGTTTATAACCCACCTAAAAAATAAAAAAATAAAAAAATTCAAAATCTACACGTGAAAGAGGTTATTGAGTTGTGAGTTGTCCATTAACATATGCAACATGTTATTTTCTTAATAATTATTTTTAAAAAATGAACTAAGTTAATCACAAAATAACCTTGAAATTGGTTCATACTTATGATAAAGACAGCATCAATAACAATTTTTGCAGGAAATAATCTAGAATTTTAATGTAAATAAGTCATGGTTGTAAATGGCATGTAGTACTCCAAAATGTACTGCCGACATGACGCATGGGGAATGAAATGACATGCGTCTTATTGCATGACGTAAAATTATATAAATAAATATATTTATACTGTTAATAATTTTCACTAAAATAAAACAAAACAAATTTCATACAATAAACAAGAAATGCAAATATTTTTTTACTTTAATTTTGTCAAAAAAAAAACAAACAACTTGTTAGCCTATATTAAATTAAAAAAGTACAACTCAAACGACACTCAACCAGAATTGAACAAGAGATAACCCAGTGCGAAAGAAAAATTTAAACATAAAAATCTTAACTAGAATTGGAGAAGTGAAAGAAAAAATAAAAAAGAAAGTTTATCAAAAACAAAAACAAAAAAAGAAATAAAAATGACCAATAATTAAAAAAATCAAAAATAATAAATAAAGTCTAAGTGGCACTTTTCTATACGTCGTTTCATAAAAATGATAAATTGCAACAAAAGAGTTACAAGAACACGCATGGCGCGCACTTGGAATTGCACCATGCGCTTGGAACCAACAACTCGTACCTTAGTGAAGTCCAATGTATGAATGACTTAGTATACCATGAACCATTATATGTCATAATACAAACAATAAACAACTATGAAGAATAAACCAATCAAAAGAGCTTAATTAATAATCTGTTAATCGTTTGCAATGTTAAAACCATAGAAAAAGTATTACCCTCTCTATAATTACATCGATTCAAAATCCCACAATCTACATGTAATATGTTCTTATATGTTTGTTAGAGTGATTGGAATAGACAAGGTGGGGTTGATGAGATATGGGAAGATGGAATGAGAAAAGGAAAGTGAAGGTTTGTTCAAATGAATATGTTTACGGTAAAAAATTAATGATAAGAAAGACATACAAGAAAGTTTTAACTTGAAGAATAACATGCTTGAAAAGTTAAATTTTGAACGGATAAAAATAATAAAAAATTGGCATCCAAACAAAGTCAAATTTTTTCGACATTTCAAATGTAAAATGCGTATCAGATTCACAAAACCATTGAATTACAACAGCAGGGCTAACGAAATAAATCCACCAAAAAACCAACAATAGTTGGCGACCACTCCTAGAAAGTGATTCTTGAATAAATCGAATGCAACTCAACAGATCCTCCATGGGATAAGGCAAGTAGGCAAACCCCTCATGGACAAGTTTTAAAGTTCTCATAAACATGAAGGATCCTAAAGAGATTTGCACCAAACAAAGACAAGGTTCTTTCCCTTCCCCTCCACAACACCAACCAGCATGGAAATTACAATTACCCTACTGAATTGGAAAAAACTGGATTTCTCTCCCTCACACAAATCATACCAAACACGTCTAGCATCCAGCCTATGGAGAACCCTAACAAATAATATAAAATTAAAAAAGAGCCTGCAGAAAAATTTCATGTGTCTCCACACGTTGGAATAGAAGAACACTACGAGGAGCTCAACTTCAAGTTAGCTTCCACGTTTATACTACTCACTAGTGATGGGGAAAAATTAGCCAGTTAGAAACAGTTTTAAGCAAATAGTACTCCCTAAACAATCCTCTGCCAACTGCTCTTTGTATGGTTGTTTTTATGGATTATGATGATGACTTTTTCTTTCGTCTTTTTGCAGTCTTGGCAAGAGCATCACATATCTCTCGTTTACGTTTGGAGACAATGTTGTTATCAAGCTTGTTAGCAGCAGCGTTCAGAGGTGTGATATTATTGTTGTCATCCTTGCTTGAACTCCTGCATTGACCCTTTAATGCATCTTTCACAAAAAATTTCAACCTCCACAATGTTGATTCACTCTGCTTAAGATACAAAAAGGCATTAGGATATGCAGAAATCAACTGCCAATGCAAGTACAGTGTGGCGTTAATAACAACCTGAGCATTTATGTCAAGCTCCACCTCTTCACCATTTGCTTGGAAGTTCAAGTTATTTTGCGCTACAATCTCCAGCGCCTTACTCAGATCTTCAGGACATAATTTGGCTAGAGCAATTCCTAGCTTTCTTTTCTCCACAGTAGATATGTGTCTGCAGTGGGTCATGCATTTACTTTAGAATGCCATGTGTTTACTTAATTCGACTGAAAGATACTTAAGGAATACAAGTTAAAATGCAAAAATAAAAAAATCTACTGTTACAATTTTAAAAAATAATATAAATAATTAGATATTAATAACAGCACTAATTAAAAAGTGGGCAATTTGAATTTATTTTTTCTTTGGAAATGGATGAGCCAAACTGCTTATATTGCTGTCCATATCTTTCTTTTTTGTCTTGCGTCAGATTTGTAGTTCTATGATTCCACTAAATCATGGTAACTACAAAAGTTACAAGAACCTACATTCATTCCATATTTCTTCACCTATCAACTCACGTTAGTAGCAAAATTAAAATAGTCAGTGCTTTTACAAGGTCAGCAAATGAAGGCAGGGCTCCTGGAAGCTTTACCAAGGAGGGAGTGACAGAATGATTACAACATATTTGCTCACATCATATAAGAAGATCTAAACATAAGTCTGAAAACAATAAATTCTAAAACCAACCTGCACTTTTTGACCACTGTTTCTCTGAGTTCTTCTATATGCTTATCAATCTCATAAAGCTGAAACAAATTTAAAACAAATTATCTGCACATGCATGAGTAAAGCAATGCCATCTCCACCCTATCACTAACAAAAATAAAATTCTATCACACCTCATTATTTATATCCCTGGCTAGTTTTGCATGAGCTGCCTCCTGCACAAGCTGCACGTTTTTTTGAGCCTCGGCTTCCTCCGCTTCTCGCTTTTTTTCCTGTGAGAACAGATTTTACATTCGAAAAGGACATGCCCAACATATTTTGTTTCAATTACTTTTGTCTGAGATGGAAAAAGGGTGGAGTGCTGTGGGAAGGTCATAAAAGCAGGTCAACACCCAAGTCTCATATTTCTTTAGGATCTCACAGCCAGGGATGCACATGAGAGGGAAAAATAAAGATGCAGAATTACCATAAATGAAATATACACAGCCACGTCTCAAACTTGGGAATTTACCTCATCTGTAACTTTTGGCAAAAGCTGCAGCCATTTCTCCTCAAATCTGTCCAGTAATGTTTTTGCCATAATATGAACATCACTCTTTTCATCATTGTACTTCATTGCATTTTTAAATATTAACCGAACATCAGAACATATCTCACGCACATGCTTATATCCAGCACCATCCTTAGCTTCCATTTGGTTTTTTATAGTACTGAAGTCCATTGGCCTGTCAATGATCTGACATACATCATTGTATACAAATCAATCCAAGTTTATAATCAAACCTTTAAGGCATCATTTTTTCCAAAACATTTAAAAGCCACATTCAAGTGGGAATGCACAAACAAGACGAGAAGAAAATGGAGGAAAAGAAGCAAGATTGCAAACCTGATAGTAATCATGCAACCCAAGTCCTTCAACATCCACTGGTTGCATAAAGGGCCATGCCCACTTGTGCTGTGTGATCTAAAACATTAGAATAGGTAGGCATACGATAAATCATTTGATATCTGATTTGATAATATTTACAGGAATTTTTTTTACTCAATATAGAGTAATGCAAATAAGAGATTGTTGTAAGCCATTTAATATGATGAAGCATTGAGTAGATTAACTCAAGAGACCTGCCTGACGAAATATACTGCCAAACTGCCGTATAAGCTCTTGCATTCTCTTAGCAGCAGCACCCTCTCTACGAGAAGCATCCAGCTGCAGCTTCTTCATGCTGGGGATATTTTTCTCCTTTTCTTTGTCCTTTATTATTAAGGCACTTCTAGAAGTATTTGGTGCCTTTAGTTTTGCATTTAAGTAAAACTGCTCAACTTCATTTACTCTTTGTTCAAGCTGCAAGTGAGGAAAAATATATAATAAACAAATTATGACTTAGACACAGCTCATGGAACAAATAATAGTTTATGGTATCAGGCTGCCTATGAGAATTTAAAAGCAACTTAACAATACTTATTATTGAATTAAACAAAAGCCAACATAAAATTAACAAGTTACTTCCCCAGTAGATCATGAAATCAAATAACATCAACATATTATTCTACATGGATTTAACATGTCATAAGAACCATAAAGTTGAGGACCATCTAAAATTGATACTTATCAAGGCATTTTGGATAACAAATCTTCACAGGTACAGAGGTCACAGCAAATGCTTACTTTGTCAACTTTCTCAAATAGCTCATCAACTTTAGTCTTATAATCATCCATTGGAGTGGCATTGCCTTCCATCATCCCTGGTCCCATATTTCTAGCATCCTCATTTGAAGTAATCACCACATCCATCTAATACTGGAAAAAGAACAAAATGAGCCTCATACAAACTTCTTAGGGGTCTCAGTTCCTTGTTTGCTATATCAATATACAACCAAGCAATCCATAATGCCAGTAAACAAATGGGAGAAACATGATACTTAACAAAACGTAGGAGATGGATGAAAGAAAACTATGAGACAATCATATTGAATGAGATTCTCAAGAATCACACACACACACACACACACACACACACATATATATATATATATCATTGCCCTTATTTATCGTGTTCTCTTTGATTTCATTAATCTTTCAATATTTATGTGTAACTGACTACGAATCTAAAACATGTAAGATTCATCTATAATCAGAAAATAGCCATTGCCTCACTGGTATAAGTTATGTCCAAGACCGCAGGTGTTGCACATGAATTGCAGCCACAGAGCCAACAAAACACCACACCTCTATTCGGATCACTACTTTCTGAAGTGGGAAAAAAATACCGAGCGCTTGCTTGAAGAAACTTACCTCAGACATAACAGCTGAAATTAACACCAATGAATCAACTAATAGTTTAACACGGTGTTCCAATTCGATTCATCAACAAGAGTTGAACACTTTTTGCAATTGAAACAGTTCAAATTTCCTACAACCCACATCACAATGGCCCTGATTCGAACTTTAAAACTAAAATTCAAATTCTTCCATACCAAACAGTCTCCGGAACAAAGATAGAGAGGTGTAAGTGGAAAAAATCGACCAAACATCGCCATATAAAACAGATGCAGAAACTCACAAACCACACACTCGTGATAGTGCTATGTAGAATGTATATGCAAAAAATTCAATCACACAATCACGCACGGGCACATAACGTATGCGTATATAAACAGAGAGGCGCACCTTCTCGTGGGACAGTTGAGCGCTGTCGGAATCAAAAGCCGAAGGCAGGCAGACGGTCAGCTGTTTGCGGCGATCCAATGACTGATGGGACCCTAAATCGCGTTTGATGAACAGAGCTATGAGACGTCATTTGATATTGGAAAAAGCGCTATTCGATTTCTTCGGAAAGCAACGTTTTTAGAAAGAGAGAGGATAGATGGCTGATTTTAAAAATTAAAAACTTTAGGCTGTAATTTTTCATATTTCCTAAAAGATATCTCTAAAATTTATTTTCATTTATTTTTTCACTCATATTAAAACCTACGTCCTAAAAATTTCAAAATTATGAAATAATTTTTTTCACCTGTCCTAATTTTGTACTAAATTCTAAAAAAAAATACATTGCATAATACAAACTTCATTTTCTAAATTTATTTTTTAACTTAGATTGTTATGTTTTTGTCTTATAAAAATTATATTATATATTAAGAATAGGGGCTCCTTTTTGTCAAATATACAATTGCTAAAATATCCTAACTTCTTTGTATTTTTTCTTTTCCCTCTTTATTATATTTTTGTCAACTTGTTTCTTTTCCCATTATTTTATAAATAATTAACAGGCTTTGTTTGAATTTTAATTTTGTTGAGGAAGAAAGTTGACGTAAAAATTAAAAAATTATGTAAAAATAAGACATAAAAAGTGTAAAAGAATGTTATTCTAATAAGTATAGTATGTTTGGATATTTGTATTTTAATGAGATAAAAACCTTTTAAAGTATGCATCTTTTATTATTTATCATGAATTAATACAGAAAAATATCATCGTATCAAGTTAGCAAACATCTACAATAACTCTAATTTTAAAGTTTAAAAGATGAACATTGAAAAGTTGAAAAAAAATATATACATATTTATATATATATATATATATATATATCAAATAATTGAATTTAAACCAACTACTGGGGTTTTATTAGCCACAAGTTCAACTTACAGGAGTTGATACTTAAAAATTCCAATATTTATGATTTTTATTTTTGTATTCCTAATTTAAGGTTGGTTAGAATAAGATAATGATGCATTGGCTTAATTTAAGTGTACTGGAAAATAATATAAATATGTATATATATTTTTTATTTTAAATTATGAAAGAGTGGTAATTGTCATCTACTACGTACAAATTTACACTTGCTAAATTTTATTTGATTTGATAAATAAGTAGACGTGAACCAAATCACACACAAGAGTCATTTAAGCCAAAAGAATTAGAAATAAATTAGTAAATTTTGCATACTTTATTTGTGTGCAAATATATATATAAATTACAAAATCATTGCATTTTAATTAATAAAATAAATAAATTTAATATTAAAAAGTATAAAGAATATTTAAAATAATAAAATAAAGAAATATTAAGAGAATTAAAAGAAAAAAAGAAAAAATTTGAAAGAGAATACAAATAAAAAGCAAAATTTAATGAAAAAAGAATAAAAAATTAAAATAATAAAATATGTGATTTTATTTGTTAAAAAAATTAAAATAAAAAATAATAAAATATCAAAGAATTTAAAAATGATAAAATTTAAAAGAATATATAAATATAAATTGTAAGTTGGATGAAAAGAAACGAAACTAATAGAAACAAATATTTAATATGAGGATAATTGTGTAAATTCTATTTGTGCAACTAAAAATCCTTATGAAAATAATAATGTAACTAATAAAAGTAGTACACTCTACATACGAGTAAATTTGTTTATAAATTAATAAATTATTATATTTTAAGAAATATAAGTAAAATTGTTTAAAAATAAAAAGAATAAAAAATATTCATGATAATAATGAAGATACATCCAAAGAAGGGTTTTTTTTTTTTCAGATTAACCTAAAAAAATTCTATTTGTCAAAATAATCCGACTTCAGGTTGGATTATGAAAATAATGCAATTCTGTGATATAAAATCACGAAATTGGTTAAAAATGTTAAAATATCAATGGAATTGTCTCAATTCAAGTGATTGCCATAATTCAAAATCATGGAAATGGAAAAAAAAATTAACTCAATTCCATGGTTTTAAATGACAAAATTGCTTCGATTCAAGTGATTTACGTGATTTCAAAATCACAGAAAACAAAAAAGTTAAATATAAAAAACCAATTCTATAGTTTTAAATTACGAAATTGTCTTGATTTGAACAATTTTTATGATTTAAAATTACAGAAAACAAAAAAATGAAATATAAAAAACAAATTTCGTTATTTGAGTTCAGGAAATGTGATTTCGTGAACTCAAATCATTGAAATGACAGGTTCGTTAGCAGACATCATTTATGGTGTTTTGACCACGCCTACTTATTGTTCACCTTCCTTCTTCACCTTCTCTTATCCTTCTTCTCTTATCCTTCCCATTCCTCCAGCATCTCTCTAGCTATTTCTTCCCTTTCCTCTAGCATCCCCCCAATCCCCCCAATCGTCAAAACACATCAACAGCAAGTCACAATTCTTTAATTTATAGTAACAATTAATTAATTTGTTTCATTACTTAATTTCTCTTTTTTTAAAAAAAATTTTGCAAATTTATAATTTATTTGTATAGTTAAAATACATAATTCTATTTATGTTTTTGAATTATTTGTTTAATATTGTGTTTAGTATATAAATATTTAGATACTATTTGATAAATTTGCAGCTGTAGAACACATCAACAGCATTTGCTCGCCATTCTTCAATTTGCAGCAACAATTAATCAGTTTGTTTCTTTCATTCACTTAATCTCTTTCTTTTCTTTATTTCCATAAATTTATAATTTAATTTTTATAGATACATAGTTTTATTTATGTTTTTAAATTATATGTTTAAGATTGTGTTTAGTATATAAATGTTTAGATATTATTTGATAATTTTTTTTATATATTAATTTTAAATTAAATTAAAATTTTGTTCAATTATTTAATAATTTAACCTTATGTTTAGTTAAAATAAATTATTGCTTAATTGATTAAATTTACTGTTTAAAGTTGTATTTGATGTGACATCAATTTAAATTTTAAGATTAGTCTAAAGAAAATGTTTGATTTGAAATTAAATTTACTTTTTCAAATTTTATTTAAAGTCGCGTTTGGTTTACAACTTTGAAAATTTAAAATTTATATTCTAAAGTATGCATTAAATTTTTGTTATATAATATAATTTCAAATTTTTTAAACTATGTTTATACTTTTAGTATTTTTAGAAATGTTATTATATTCATATATATTAAATATGTGAGTATGTTATTTTAGTGAAGAAATGTATTTGAATTAATTTAACAATTTAATAGTTTAACAGTATAATTAATAATTTGTTTTATATTTGACAGATTGATATGTGTATACTTTACAAAAATTATACATACTTTGTAATTTATTTTAACAAATTAAATATATAACAAATAACTAGAGTTTATTTTAAATATCTATTTACACATTATATATTGTATGTTAAAGTGTAATACATTTATATAGTTTGAATGTAAACAAACAGCAATTGGTCGGCTTTGAGATTTAAGATCGCTTTGGTTTTAAGATTCAAACAGAGCTTGGTTGGTGTAATTTAAGGCAACGTTTAATTTGAAATTCCTAATATATATACACAACTTTTGTTTTATAATATATAGATATATTTGTTGATTTTGTGTGTATGCTTTTTGGTACATGTAGAAATATTATCATATTTATACATGTTGAATATGTGAATTTACTGCTTTAGTGAGAAAATATTTTCAAATTAATTTAATAATTTACTTGATTGTCGCAATTGATTTTTTTTGGATTTTTCATTATTTGATATGTGTGTTTGAATTAATTAGAATTTTAGTAAGCTACACTACTATTTGAAATGTATAATGTTTGATATGAAGTTTATTTTAAAGATATAATGAATACATTAATTAAAGATATAAATAAATTTTATATATCATTTTATAACAATTAAATTATCCACTTAATAGTTTGACTTAATCAAAAATATAATTAATAATTTAGTAGGCTACTTTATTCTTTGACATGCATGTATAAATTAATTAGAAATTTATTTTCTATTATATAATTTCCATATGTATGTGTGTATTTTTCATAAAAAAAAATTATATATGTCTTGTATTTTATTTTAAAATTTTTAAAATACTTTTTAATCTAATATATAAAAAGTATTTAGAGGTTATTTTACGTAAGTATTTACATATTACATTTTATTTTATAACAATCAAATTAATTTGAAAATTAGATTTACCTTCAAAAAAATGTTATTAATAAATTTAGTTGACTAAACATGATGGATATAATGAATATATAGAGTTTATTTTAAAGATATAGATAAGTTTTATATATCGTCTTATAACAATTAAATTATCCACTTAATAATTTGACAAAATTAGAAGTATACGAAAAATAATTTAGTTGTTTAAGTACATATTTGGATAATCTATGGAGTTGATAATATTTTTCTTTGTGACTTGTTTTTATAAAAATATGTCGATTGGTAGAGATTATGTGCAAATCGTGGTGTATAGGAGTGACACTATTTTACAAGATGTAAATTCTATTAGATGACTACGCGCCAGGCGCTTTAGGTATCATCTCTCGCGGCACGAACTTAAAATAGCTTTTCGCAAAATTGTACCAATTAAGTGGTATTAATAATAATAGATTTGAATTGAAAATTTACACATCTTTTGTGCTAAGCAATGGAGGAGATAGACATGATAGAGCCACTATAATTAATTTGAACACCAACGACAATCTACATTTTTTACCAACCCCATTAATGGATTCTATTTTTTAAAGCTATATTTAGAGTTCTATGAGACCTTATATCCTCCAACAGATCATTATTTTTTCATTCGTACCCTACAAATGAGCAGTTGAGCGAGCTACTATAAGTCAGAGAAAGTTTGGGACAAATGGGGGTTCATAGAAGTCCCAGAGAGTATAATTTTGATAAAGGACCTTTACATGTGGCCTGCGATTACATGATACATTAAATGAGGAGGATGACTTAAAGACAAAACTGTATGATGATATGTCAAAGGCATATGACGATAGTTTTGGATAAGATTGGGGTGCCACAAATGCTCTATCAAATGATGACACAGAGGAGGATGACAACAAGGGACTTGCACATGTGAGTTCAATGGAATCGATGGAGGAATGAATTAGCCAAGGGTACGTTAGGACATCAACTCAACCTTATATGCAGTCAGATTTAGGTTCAGGGTAACATACATACCCATCACTAAGTTCTTGCAAACCATTCCTCGTAACTGTGATTCTCAAGATATTCTTCCTACTACATGGGGCTGATTTTGTGAGGAAAATACTAGAGAATTGCTCACGGGTATGAATTTCAATGATAAAAATCATGTAATTTCAGCCATTAAAGAATACTCATTCAACGTTGTATAGAGTAAATACAAAGTGGTAAAGAGCACATCAGCTTTGTGGAGGGTGAAGTGCAAGTAAGATGAAGAAGGCTGCAAGTGGATTTTAAGAGCTATTCTAAAGGCAAAGTTGAGTTTTTGGAAAATTACAAAATATGAAAACCTGCACACTTGCTTCTCTAGCATGATATCAGTGGACCACATAAATCTAAACAAGAACACCATTGCTCAATTGCTTTTGGGTATAGTTTGCCAAAACCCATCATATGAGATCAAATTTATCATAAAAACAGTAAATAATAAATATGGGTTTGAAGTTAGCTATGCTAAGGCATGGCATGATTTAAAGCGGGTGTTAAGACGGTGTATAGCATGTGAGAGAGTTTAGTTCACAAGTTACATGCATACATGACCGCCTTGCAAAAGTACAATTTTGAAACTATTGTGGAGTGGCACCACATTGAGAGTGGTACTCGGAGTCAATACACATTAGTGTATATTTTTTGGGCTTTCAAACTGTGTCTTAATGGGTACCAACACTACCGTAACATAATTAGTGTGGATGAGACACGTATATTCGATGTACAAGCATGAAATGTTGATCACTGTGGCACTGGATGTGAACCACAAAGTATTACTATTAGCTTTTGCTATCGTGGACGAAGAGAGTACAAAGTCATAATACTGGTTTTTAGATTTGATCACTTGTTATGCTGTGAGTGATAGAGAGTACCCCTGTTTTATCTCTGATCGTCATGCAGGCTTACTTACAGTTGTGGAGAGGGTTCCTACCTTTTAAAAACCACATGAGACATATGTCTATTGTTTGAGATATCTTTACTTGAACTTCAATAAGGTAATTAGAAGCTAAATTTTAGAAGATCTATGTTAGAAGGCGGGGTCTGAGCACGACCACCAAAGTTCAATAAGTGTATGGAAGAGATATACAAAATCAATCCTAATGCATGGAATTGACTTATAGCAATTAACCAAGTGAAGTAGACACTATTATATGATGGAAGATGGTGTAGAGGGATCTTGACAATAAATATTTCAGAGTCCCTTAATGAAGTTTTGAAAGGTGCAAGGTAGCTTCCAATAACCTCAATTGTTTAGCTTAAATTTGATTGTGTTGTTGGGTACTTTTTAGATAGACTCACAAAGACGGCAAACATGAAGGTAGAGAGTTGTGATTGACCAATGTGGCCTACCAACAAATACCAAGATGTAGAGAGGGAGTTTATTAGGAACACATCTCAATTGATTAACAAGCACGTGCTTTCTGCTGACGTTCGAATTGTGTACCATGGTGGACGTCGTAGGACTAATTATGTTATTTATCTCACGCGACATAAATGCAATTGTAGCAAATGGACTTCGAGTGTGACTTCATATTCTCATGCTATCCATGTGTGCCATTGATATCATGTGAACTTGAAGGAGCTTATTAGTAGTCATTACTTAATTAATGCATGAATGGGGACATACTATAGTGAATTTTAAGTAATGTGGCCCAAGGACTATTGGAATCCTATACCATTTCAATTAGTACGTAATACAAAACATCGACGAGTTCGACATAGAGGGTGTAATCGAACAACTCGCATTACAAATAAGATGGATCGTGGGCAAGTACGTGCGAGGCAGGCTCTTAAATGTGCAAAGGCAAAAAGTTCCTGTAGGAGAGTCTAGATAGTTAGTAGCAATGCTTTGTATTTTAATATGTTATTCACTAAAATAAAGACATTTAGTTGAAAATGTATAGGCCTGTAATTTTGTTTTGTAACACAAATGATTAAATACCTATTTAATTTTTATTTAATATAAATGTCTCAATATATCTATATTTTTGTTTACATATACCAACACATGATTTAATCCTAATCTTTAGTGTCTAGCCATGTAGTATGTGCATGTAATGGTGAAAAGCTTTCGGCAGTACCGTATGGTGCCGCGTATGATCCTAACACACTTTTATTAATTTTTTAATTACTCGCTCTAAAATATATAATTGTTTCTTTTGCTTTTACTTTTCTTCATAAATATATAAATAGTCTTGTACATGAAGATAAATGACTGAGACCAGTAGCCACAACGTATGGATTTTTTGAGAGATTTTAGATTTTAAGGCACACACACAGGTTCAATATTAAAGCATATATTATGTCATATTATCAGTACGATGTTTGATTGAAATAATCATCATAAGGTGTTTATTGTAAACAATGTGTAGTTTAACTGGCGACCATATGCTTCTCAGTGGCATATTGCATTGCCAGCGAGATCTAGACATCATATATGGATGTACTCGGGTCCACTCATCCTTTAAGACATTGTGGAGATGCACCGACTAAAGCGAAGTTTACGACAGTTTATAATGAAGTAGGACATTCTACCTACTTCCCGATTCGATAAGGATTATGTGCACATCATTGACTATCACAGAGGGGGTTCGACGAAAGACTAGGTGATATATCCTTAGGCATACGTAGATTATTGGTAAAGTCTAGCAGTTGTTGTACATAGACAGAGACACCATAGCCATGAACTGCAAGTAGCGAGTGGATACGTTAATTGGTATTATCAGATCACTCACCACACGATTACTCCACCAATCTCCTTCGTAGAGTCCGGATTTCAACCCAAAGATGGTTCTTAAATTGATTATGTAGTATGCAATTTCAAATAATATTTATTATATACTTCTAGATATTTAACAATAAAAATTTAATGTGTACCAAAACACTTATCCATTTTTAGGTCCATGAATTGGAACAGTTCTTTATAGATGGCGATGACAGTTATTGTGTGCAGGTTCTATCACGTCGTGTGAGGCAGGCTGGGACATTGGGACATTGCGCGCCTAGGCTAAGATAGATGTCACCTTTACGACATACAGTGCGTCTGCAAAGATGCGCAGTGGATGTCATTCTGCATCTTGTACTACAACATCTTCAAACTTTCATAGACCATTCACTTCGACTTACGATGCATCACAGGTCTCTTACGCACCTGCTGCACCTTAGCAGCATGACAATATCCTCTTCACCAAATCCATCCATACAGAGTTCATACTCAATGCAAGTGATGCAAGCTCTTTACTATTTAAGAGATAATGTTTGGACATTCATGTGGTATTTTGGGCTATCGAAAAACTATGGACGTATTTTTCATACATCACATATTCTATGGAGCAGTTACCAAATGCATGGGGATGTGTAGCAGGACGATATATTCGACCATTCCACTGCATTGTTACATGACGACACATTACAGTGTGTGAATGATAATTCTAACTCCAGACCTCATAGAGATCGACGTGCTCCTAAGTGTGGTATCGGGGGCATAGAACATTCAAATAGAATTATATTGTACTCTATATTAACATGCTTATTAGAAATTATTTAGATAAATATGTTTGTTAGAATTATTTTCAAATTATCATATTTTATTATTCATTACTCGTATATATTATGACATTTAATATTATTACATACTATTCAGGTATAATTAATAATAAATTAGTAATGTACATGTGATTGTAATTAAAACCTACATTAGTGGCTTAAAAATAGATAATAGTATTAAACTATAATTATTTACGTGTGCAATTTTCTTTTAATTATATGGTGATTAATTCTATTTTTTGTATTAATTTTAATTCAAAATAAAAACTCTATATTTTTTTAAATTTGTACCATTAATTTTTTATTTATTCTCTATGTGTAATAATAATAATGTACTCAAATTTATAAAATATAAAATTTAAATTATTTATTTAGTTTATGATGTCAAATTTATAAATATAAAATAAAAAACATCACGTTGATTTTCGTGATATGATATCATAGAAATGGTAGAGCATTTCTAAGATTTCATATCACAAAAATAACCCAAAATACCTAATGCCATGATATAAAATTATAGAACTTATTTTCGTAATTTTATATCATGAAATTGTATTTTTTTCTTATTTTAGGTTAATCTGAAAAAAAAAACCCTCTAAAGAATTTGAAATAAAAGGAAATTTGAGAAAAATTATAAATTAATATAGTTAGTTAAAAGATAAGAAAGAAAGAAAATAATAGAAGAAATAAAAATATTTAAAATGAAGACAATTAAATAATCTTATATTATACAATTACAAGACCTTATTAATTTAATATATAATATAGATATAGGTATAGTATAAATAGAGTATGAAAAGAAGTTAAAATTAAGGGTAACGTTATTGACATATTATTTAAAAGTAATATCGTAAATTTACTCTGTGTAATCAAATTCATACCAAACTCTCAATAATATGAATATAAATAACATAGATAAATAAATAACAAAAAAGGTGACAAACGAAAGTGAGCTGTTTTGTATTTTATTTCCAAGAAATGAATAAAATAATAAGAATAACAGCAAAAGGGATCGGGGCATTCCGAGAATTGAACTCGGGACCTCTCGCACCCTAAGCGAGAATCATGCCACTAGACCAAATGCCCATTGGTACTGCTTTTTGTCAGATATTGAATCAAATTATAAGATTGAAGATTCCTCTAAGACCCTGTCTGCGTCTTTTGGGGTTTCCTCCGAAGCAGAAATCCTCTCCCACAGAACATGGCGAGAGCTGCATTGCTTCATTTGGTTCGATCCAAATCCACGAGCTTCCGTTCAGGTTCTTTTCTTCTTTTTTCTATGATTTTTTTTTAACCTCATGCTAGTTTTACCATACAGTGCTTCTCCCTCTTGTTCTCTCTAGGGTCACGGTACTGCTTTCTTCCAAAATTGTTCGAATATTGGTAGTCAGATGAAGTTCGGAAAATATGGTCGCTATTGTGTGTCTCTGTGTGTGTGTGTGTGTCTATATTTGCATTTTGTGATGCTCGAGTTACGGAAGGAAATGATATGACATGGTTTGTCTCACCAGATATGCAATAAAGGGTAGTTTGATAGCTCTTTTAATGGACTTTAGTATTGGTCAAAACTCGGATGCTCCATTGTAGCTATTTACGCTAAGTTCTGTCCTATGTTTGAAAGGTGCAGGAAGCCTTCTTTCTTTTACAATCATGATGAAATAATGACGGAGTGAAATTCTCGTTTTAATCAAGCAGTAACCAAAAAGAGGGTTATTTCAAAACTTCATCGGCCTCTTTCCTATGTTCTCCTATGACTAAGCATCACGGAGGTTTGGGTAACTCCGGTTCCTAGTAAAGTATTTTGATTCTGTCTCCTTTGCATCAATTACGGTTGGATATAAGCTGCCTGCTTCTCTCAATTTCTTTCTTCGTCTCCAGTAAATTCAATATTTCTGCCCTACTTTGCCTTGTGGCTCTGGTTGATGCCTCACACTCTATCTGTGTGCACTTATTCATGTTTTGCAATTTGTGTTCGGTATTTGGAGGCCCTTAAATGTTGTCCATCATGGCTAGGTTGATTTTTGTTCTAATTGCTTTGAACCTGTCTAGCTATCAGCAAACAGCTTGTAAAATATTTGTCCAGAAAAGGAGCAAAAATACATCTGCTGAAATTAGCTTTTTGCATCCAAACCATTTTCATTTATTATCTCATGATCATGCTATCAATTAGCAGAAAATTTAAAAAGCTGTGTATGTTTTAGTTGAGAATTGAGATGAGTTTAACCCATGCTTGGTCCTTTTCTATTTTAAAATTTTGTGATCTCTGTATATGACTTGGTTGTAATGAATGCAACTTCTCGTGTGATTACTAATTTTCTATTTATTTGGTTTTATTGTATAATTACACTATTCTAGCTTAGATGTTCATGGCATGGTCATTGTTCCAGGTGATCATCTTGCAAGGGTTCGTCCATGGTCCTATGCATTTGGTTCCAAAATTGATGCCTACTCTTCCATGCAGTTTGCTCCTGCACAGAGGCGATTGTTGTCTCGAGCTGCAGCAGCAGAAAAGAGTAACAAGATCAGTATTGGACCTCGGAAAGGGGGGGAAGAGGGAGATGAAGAAAAAGACACCAGGATTGTTTACTGTGGTCCTATATCAAATACGATCAAGAAGGTGAAGCTTCTCTCCCTCTCCACCTGCTGCCTCTCTGTTTCATTAGGTCCTGTCATCACTTTCATGACATCTCCCGACATGAATGTTATCCTAAAGGGTGCAGTGGCATCTTCTGTCATATTCATCAGTGCTTCAACTACTGCTGCCCTTCATTGGTTTGTGAGCCCTTATATCCACAAACTCAGATGGCAGCCTGGTTCCGACAGCTTTGAGGTTGAGATGATGTCATGGTTGGCGACATATATACCGAGAACCATCAAGTTTGCAGATATCAGACCTCCAGAAACCAATAGGCCTTTTGTCTCATTTAAGGCTAATGGCAATTTCTACTTTGTGGATGCTGAGCACTGCCACAACAAGGCATTATTGGCAAAACTGACCCCTCAGAAACAAATTCATGACTCCGCTTTCAAGAACTTGTGATGTGCACTGTGCTTGTAGAAGTATCTGCATTGCTTTTGGGTGGAAGTTTATGACTTCCATATTTCCTTTTCTTGAGATGGATTACTGACGTTTTTTGGCGAAATCTTAAGCATAAATAAGGTATTCGAACCTATTGTTAAGTAGGCTTATTTTCTTCGAAATACACGTAGATATTTTGAAATGATTTATCCTGTGTGCCATATGGAGCTTATTTCCTCCAATTCCTGATAAGATATCTGCATTGCTTTTGGGTGGAAGTTTATGACTTCCACATTTCCTTTTCTTGAGCTGGATTACTGACTTTTTTTGGTGAAATCTTAAGCATAAATAAGGTATTCAAACCTATTGTTAATTAGGCTTACTTTTCTTCGAAATACAGGTAGATATTTTGAAATGATTTATCCTGTGTGCCATATGGAGCCTATTTCCTCCAATTCCTGATAAGATATCTGCATTGCTTTTGGGTGGAAGTTTATGACTTCCATATTTCCTTTTCTTGAGGTGGATTACTGACCTTTTTTGGTGAAATCTTAAGCATAAATAAGGTATTCGAACCTATTGTTAATTAGGCTTACTTTTCTTTGAAATACAGGTAGATATTTTGAAATGATTTATCCTGTGTGCCATATGGAGCCTATTTCCTCCAATTCCTGATAAGATATCTGCATTGCTTTTAGGTGGAAGTTTATGACTTCCATATTTCCTTTTCTTGAGGTGGGTTACTGACGTTTTTTGGTGAAATCTTAAGCATAAATAAGGTATTCGAACCTATTTTTAATTAGGCTTACTTTTCTTCGAAATATAGGTAGATATTTTGAAATGATTTATCCTGTGTGCCATATGGAGCCTATTTCCTCCAATTCCTGATAAGATATCTGCATTGCTTTTGGGTGGAAGTTTATGACTTCCATATTTCCTTTTCTTGAGGTGGATTACTGACCTTTTTTGGTGAAAACTTAAGCATAAATAAGGTATTCTAACCTATTGTTAATTAGGCTTACTTTTCTTCAAACTATAGGTAGATATTTTGAAATGATTTATCCTGTGTGCCGTATGGAGCCTATTTCCTCCAATTCCTGATAAGATATTTCTCTGCTGGGAATTTGTTTTTCTTGTTTAATGCAAAATGATTTTGTTAATTGGTTGTGAGGTTTGGGATGTCATAGGCCTGGCTAGTTGTACTTCTCACTGATTAATATCTCCACTTGTTAAACCTTTCTTGATTTTGGCCCTATGTTTTTCCTGTTTTTGGAATCATTGTAGAATGAATTAGAACACAAATGACAAGTCAATTTATTAGTCCTCTTCTATTTTGGCCTTAGTTGATAATTAAATGTACACGAAGATGTTTTGTTTTGGTTGCCGCATGCCTAGCACATCAAAGGCGAGGACAAAGCATGGGAGCGTGATTCATTGTCTATGATTGAGTTAAAACTATAAACACTCAGTTAAGACACTTGAAGTCTTCGATCCAAGTCCAAGTGGATGATGATGGCTATCGGTAAATGGGGGCGAAATGGCTCGAGCTTGCTCACAAAATACTGCACTATTAGGGTGTGGAGTTCGGCTATTTGGTGCCAGGTTGTTTTCCATGGTGTTGGATGATGCGAGTGCTCATGTGGTGTACATAATATACGTCCATCTGTGGAGAAAAATCTTCAAATAACTGCAAATTTGACAATGGGTGTAATACTTTCCATCTGCTCAAAAGTGAGATGCTTCAAAATATTGACCTCTTTGAAAAGTTTTTCCTTGGGTGTGTTTGTACCTTACAACATGCGCAAGTGGATAGATACTATAAATATCCTGTGAGCAGCATAGAAATTCCATGGTGATAATGGCGTTGACACATTGATTTCTTTAGTTCAATTTTTTTTTTGGTGTTTTTTTGCAACAAAACAGGCTAGCCCTTAGGTCTCTAGTTGCTTGTGAGTATGAAATACATAACAATTTGGAAAGCTACCGAACATGGATTAGGATAGAGGTCTTGCAACTGCATTTCCATGTGATCCTGTTCTTTGTTTGTTACCTTGGGTTTTTCTACTCATCTTGTTTTGCCCTTTCTTCTAGGTAGAGATGGCGATGGGACAAGACTGGGGGTGCTTCTCCAGCCTGACTCTCATTGTCAAAAACTTTTCCCATCTAATAACTCACTTCAATTCCTCTGCCAGTGTCCAGTTGAGAAAAAAAATTTTAATTTTAATTTTAATTTATTAATAAAAAGAAAGTTTAGTATGATACATGAGTTGGCTCAAAATATTTCTCGTGAGGGAGAAATTATGCCAAGCTGATTTTCTAACACTGAGCGAAATGTGAATTCATGGTTGAATTACAATTTAAAAGTCTCTCCTTTGATGGAATGCCCAAAGTGGCATTTTCTTATGTAGTTAATTACCTATACTATTTATTATGGCTAGACCTCCTAAAGTAATGTTTACTTTTGTTTACAATTTTAGAGTGTTTTCAGGCATATTTTGTTAAAAAATTGCATACAAGTAATAAATAAAAATAAAGAAATTTTAAAAAATATAATGATTGAAGTGCGCATAATTTTTGTTGAACAATAGCACAAAACATAGCGATTATTTTTAGTTATTTCATAATTTTTTCAAAATACCTCATTTGTTAAATTTATACTATTTATTATGGCTAAACTTGACAGAAAGAAGGGAATGTTGTTAATGAAAAATGTTTATTACACTCATCTCATTTTAATTGCAGATAAAAGTTAAAAGGGAATAATCTAGTTAACCATCAACAAAATTAACCAACCAAACAAGCCTTTGTGGACAAACCAAAATAACGAGGAATCTTATCAGTTACGTATATTAGGCATGGGGCGGTAAATATACATGTCACACTGTGACACCACGACACTCATTTTCCAACATAACATCAACTAAGCCATTTGATGACCCCATTTAAGTTGTAGTGTACAAGTTTTGTATATTCAACTTAGATAAAAGCAAGTGGAACATTAGGAGATTTGTGGCCTTGGTAGATAAACTGGCTAACTGATCCTCTGTCTTAGTAGGTACGAGTTTTGTATATTCAACTTGGATAAAAGTAAGTGGAACATTAGAGAATGTGTGGCCTTGGTAAATAAACTGGCTAATTGATTCTCTTTCTTAATAGGTAGAAGATGAACCACTCCTTTCAACTTTTGGAGAACAATGTGACTATCAATTTCTGTATGATTGGTGCATCTATGGAAGTCTGCATTTTTTCCAATATGAATTGCAGATTGATTCTCATAGTAGATCATTGCTGGTTTAGGATAATCTAATGCAAGGTCCTCAAGGAGATAGAGGTACCATTGTATCTCACAAGTTGTTGTTGCTAGTGCCTTGTACTCTACTTTAGAGGAAAATTTTGGCACAGTTGCTTGTTTCTTTGATTTTCATGAGATTAAGGAAGAGCTAAGGGATACACAAAACCCAATTATAAGTCTTCTTAGTGTTGATGCATGCTCCCCAATTTAAATTTGAGAAGCACCTTAGAAATAGGTCTAAATTAGTGGGAAAAAAAATCCTTGTTTACTTGTAGTATTAATGTAACAAAGTATTTTATGTGCTATTTTTCAACGACTCTCTATTGGCTTGTCCAAGAATTGAGATAACTATTGAGTTGCAAAGGCAATGCCAAGCCTTGTGGTAGTAAGATTCATCAACTTCCCTATCAAATTTCTATAACCTACCTATGACATTGTGAAGAGGTCGATCATTCAATGCTTAAAGTTTGAGTCCTATAGCCATAGGTGTCTTGGCGGGTTTGCATTCCAAGAAGCCACTATCCCTGAAGATCTCAAGATCATATTTCCTCAGACTTAGGTTGATTTACTTTTCATTTCTATACACTTGCAACCCCAAGAAGTAGACTAGGTTCCCTAAGTCTTAAATGTTAAAAGACTAATCCAAGAACTCTTTTATATGGCACAATTCCTCATGATCATTTCCTCATATTATAATATCATCTACATATACGAATATTGCCATGAAGGAAGTCATTATTGATGTCCAATTGCTGCAGATATCATCCCTTTGCTGCAACTATAGCCAATAATGTCCTTACAGTGATCATCTTGGCTAACTGGAGAAAAAGTGTCCAAGTAATTGATTCCCTCTTGTTTAGTATATCCTTTAGCCACTAACCTAGCCTTGTGTCGTTCAATAGCCTCATCACCCTTTTGTTTGAGCTTGTAAACCCACTTGCATGTAATCATATGTTTGTTTGATGATAGTTCAACTAGTGATAGGTTTCACTCTTCTCGAAGGCCTCTATCTCCTTGTGCATGGCTTTCCTCTAGCAAGGATGTTACAGTACCTCTTGGTATGTTTAAGGTTTAGACAACAGATACAATGTCGAACTAAAGGCTAGATGTCTAAGGGTAATATGTTGAGTGGAATACACAATGTTTAATGCATGAGGAGAAGAGTGTACCTAAGTGCTATGGTGTTGAGAATGATCGATTTGATTAGGCAAGTCCACTACATCGTCTCTCAATTGTAGTGGGATTTGTTTTCTTTTGATTGATCTTCTAAGAATTTGAGGTGAAGGATTTGTTGGGATGGAGCTGCCACAAAAGTGTTAATGTCTAAAGTTGTATCTGTTACTTGACTGCTTTCAAGTTCAAGTAATGAGGATTCTTATGAGGGTATAACATTTGGCATAATAGGTGCTAGAGGTTGATTTTCTTTGAAAGGGAATATTTACTCAAAGAAGGAGACATTCTTAGACAGAAAGACCTCATACCTCACTAGATCATATAGATTCCCTCCTTCCTCATATCCAATAAATATGCATTTCCTGCTTCTAGGATCAAATTTACCTCTATAAGTTAGTGTTGTGATAGCAAAACAAAGACATCCACTTTTGAGAAAGGTGTAATTTAGTTGATGTTTGTGGAGGATCTCATAGAGTGTTTTATTGTGGATAATGGGAAAAGGAACAATATTAATAAGATAGGTAACATGGATAATATAATTTGCCCAAAAGTGATAAAGAAGTTTGGCTTGGAACCTTAATGCTCTTGCAATGTTAAATAAATGTAAAGGTTTTCTTTATACCCTTCCATTTTGTTCTAGTGTATAGACACAAGACACTTGATTTATGTTGTTGCATAAAAGATTAGCATAATGAATTCTTGACCCTGATCACTTCTAATACACTTAATTCTCTTATTGAATTATGTTTTAACTATGCATAGAAGTGTTGCGACTTAATTCTGGCCTCTCCTTTGGTTTTCATCATCACAATCCACATGTGCCAACTATGATCATTCACTATTGTTAGGAAATTACAATATCCTACTACGAATGGATGAGAACTTGGACCTTATATGTTAACATGAATGAGATTAAAACAACTTTCAGCATAACTATTGCTAATATTAAAAGAAGTTTTTCTTTGTTTGGCATATTGATAAATATTATAAATGTTCTCAGCACTTTCTTTTTCAATACTAGGACACAAACTTCCTAAACTTTTAAGTTTAGAGTATCAGGCATGCCCCAACCTAAAATTCCAAATGTTGGTGGTTGGTGATGAAATGGCATTGTAAACAACTTTGTGGCAAATCAAGCTTGGCTCAACTAGCTTATACAAACCATGGACTTGCTTAGGAAAACCAATCCTCCTCTTGGTAAGTAGGTCCTATATAGAGTAACAATGTGAGGTGGATAACAATAAACAATAATTGTATGTAGCTAATTTACAAGTGGAAATTAGATTGTAACAAAAGCTCGGGACATATAGTGCATTCTTGAGGTAAAAGTTTAGTGATAGTTTTATGTTGCCTACATGGGATATCTTGACTTGCTGAAAACTGGGGAGTCTAATAGTGAATTTACACAATATGGAGATCAGTAATGGAGGCTTGACAGTTCACTATGTGACTGGTGGCTCCACTATTCAATATCCAAGAGGTTTTTGAGCTAGAAGTGAGTGGGAGTTTACCAACGATTCCACAGCTTGGAGAGAAGCTTGCAGTAAGAGAATTGACCTGTGGAAGGATGAATTGAAGTGTCAACATGAGAGACTTGAGTGTGATGTTCTATCCCTTGAGACGTGATAACTTCAATGCCATGCTGGACTGAAGGGCAAACTATTGTATGAGAGATGCTTCTAGATTTTCTTGTGTGCTCACAGCTTCTAGGTTATTATGGTGGCTAACCTCATTCTATTGCTCTTGTATGCTGGGGGAAATCCATGTTTCTTAAAGCATTAATTCACGGTGTGTCCAAGGTTCCCATAGAATGAGCATTGCGGCCTTGCCTTGGAATTGATTGAGCTTGTTGTTTGTCTAGTAGCTCCATGGCCTAATCTATTGGTCAGAGCCACATGCATTGAGTGGTCTTTCATGTTGAATTACTAAGGCAAAAACCTTATTGATTGGAGGTAGCAGATCAATCAACATAATTTGTGATCTAATAGTGGAGAAGTTATCATTCAATCCTTTTAGAATCCTGTTCACATAATTTGATTGCTGATAACCCAGTGTGATTCTTGGTGCATCACAAGAACACCTTAGACTGCAAGTGCTTGGAGGAATTGAGCACAAGTTAGTTAACTCATTTTAGAGAATTTTCAATTAAGTGAAGTAATTTGTCACTATTAGCGTCCTTTAGTGAGAGTTATAGATTTCTTCGTGAATTTCTACTACTCTAAATGAGTCCCCTTGAGCAAACCGATCCCTTAAGTCTTGCCATATATCTATATCATTATCCAACCATATTACACTTTGAGCTATGGAAGGACTTACTGCATGGAGCGACGAAGATAGCACCATTGTGTTGCACCTCTCCTTGGTAGGGTAAATTGGATCCTCGAGACTTGGAATGGGAATTGATCCGACAATGAAGCTCAATTTGATCTTTGAGAGTAATAGGGATTGGAAGGCAACTCCTCTACTCTGGTTTGTGCAAGAAAAGGATGTTGTCCCTTCTATGGCCACAATAGCTCTAATACCGTAATAGAAAGAAAAGGGAAGGTTGCTAATAAAAAGTGTTTACTCCATCACCACATTTCAGCCGTAGGCATACATTAGTATATATACGAGTTGAGAGGGAATAATCTAGTTAGCTATCAGTAAAACTAACCAACCAAACTAGCCTAGATAGACAAAACATAGAACAACAAAAAGGAATCCCATAAGCTTTGTACATTTGGCATGAGCCGGTAAACATGTCCCACTGCAACGCCATGGCACTCATTTTCCAGCATCGCAAAAAACAATCCATTTGACAAAACTTGTCTATTTGCTTTGCTTAAAATAGCAAGAATAAAATACCCCTTCTATTTATTTGTTATTGTTATCTTCCCTTATTACAATTTCTGTCTTTTTAATCCTTTTCAATTAAATTTCATTAATTTTATTTCTTTTTATTTAATTTTCACTTAAACCTTTTTCTTTCTCACTGAGCTTACTAAATATCTGTACTCTGTAATAACACGCTAGACTAACTGTCTGGGTATTTTAACGTGTTTTCCAGAATAACTTCATAACTTAATCTCCAATTCCAACCTTTGGAGCCCAAAACCAATACTTTTATTGAGCCTTAACTGTTGAAGATAGGATTATCTCTCCTCCTTCCAGGTTTGGCAACTTCTATCCTCCTCTTTATAATTTTTAGAAATTATTATGTATCCAAATTTCATCATAAATTATAAATATATTTTATTTATAGTCTGCTAAATCCCTTTCAGCCACGTAATCTGAAAAACCTTTTGCTTTGTAGACGATGCTGTGCACTACATTTATAACCATATCTTTCATATTGAAATTTGTTCATGTATTGTTTAAATGGCGTGCCTTTTTTTCTTTTTCTAATTTTTATGCCCACTTCACATAAATTTATTTTAAAATTAATCCTTTTATGATTTAATCATATTTAATCAATACAATTTCTTTTATTATTGCATATACTTACAAACACATGCACTTCTGATTTGTTAGTACGAGCAGAGTGCACGGATTGCTAGTAACAAACACATTTCAAATTTTTTTCTTGAAATGATACTAGGTAAAAAAATATAAAATACACGTGATAAACTGAGCAATTACACACACACACACACTAGATTTATTTATACCGTCAGATACATATAAAGGGTTATTCACATCCACTAATTTGCAGTGTGGCCCCAACATCCGTCTATTATTATATTATACCTTACTGTCATTTGAGCTTCAAATTAATGATGTAAAGGTCCAAACACATATTTCCTACGTGGTAAGGCAACAGTAACATATTTCTCATGGGATTCGACGAGCCCCTTTTTGATAATCTCAGATCGGTCTCAAGGATCTTAATTGCCAACATAAAGCAAGAATGCAAGATAAACAAGCCACAGCAAATACTGAAGATGAAACCAAGTATTAGTGACTTAGTAAATGCGTTCCAATACAAACTCTGCCCATAGACTCCATAAAAATCGGTTCATAGAGTGATATCTAATTGCCATGAGAACAGAGAAGCCAATCAGCAGGAGGTTTATGCACAGAATCTACATACAGCCTAAGCTACAGTAATGCAATATGCACTAACCTGTTACCACTGAGGGATCATAAAACTTGAATGGCCCATTTTATGTGCATGAAAATGCTTTACAAGGAGTGGTTTCTTTGCCCTTTAACTAGAGAATGCATCATCCACTGCTTGCAATATTGGAGCAGTATCGAACCTGAAGTTTAAGAAGCTCCTCACTGGACCAGTATCAGGACGCACATCACCTGCTGCTTTATTTGGCTGGCTCTCAGATGCTGTTGTGCTGCTTCCAGTAGAACTGCTTTTGGCCTTCCACACACTAATTCCTTCAAGTTAGGGACAAATTTGTCAGCTAAAACCGAATCAAGAAAAATCGGTGTTTTAGTTTCAACATATCTTCAGAGGACATTTATGCACAGAAGCAAACTTAGGCACAGCGGAAACAGTGGGTCTGATGCATCTAGCATGGAACTGCACAAGTTATGTATACCACTACATACCGCAAGAAAGTTATACATCAAGAACCCAAAGAAGAATATAATAAATAGTTAAATTACTCTTTACTGAGGAGGTGTGGGTATGGCCCCATCCAAAAATTTGACTACTAGTCAAACTTTTCACCTTGCCCATTAGACATGTAGGAAAAAATGACATGGCATTGCCCATTAGAAGCGATGAGATTCCAAGGAAGTATCTTTCCTAAATGAAAACTGGAAAGTGTAAGGTAGCCCAAATGATACAAGACTGAATGGGTTTCGAGCATTTAATACTTTAAAGCTGTTTAGTTAATGTATTAAAGAAAGCAAAATAGTGAATTGTCACTACAAATGTTATTCACCCCCATCCAGGATTTGCATTTCCATTGCGAATGCGACTAATAAACTGTCAATCTTAAGAAGCTGAGAACTAGCATGCCCTAAGCTCGGCTTAGGCCACAAAAAGTGTTGAAATGGCAAGAGACAAAATGCAGCAGAAATAGAGATTAAGCAAGCAAAAGAGCAGCAATGACCAATCCATAAGAACTGAGGGCATAGCAGGTGAGAGTACCTTTGTGAGGTTTATCAGATCTAGGTGCAACAGGCGGTGGATGTACTGAAATCCATGACTTCAAAGATCTGCAAAAGAGTCCTGAGCTTTCATAAATCTGAAGAAGTTTGAGAGATTTCAAGATATTGATGCGAACAAACTTACGCTAGAAATGGAGCAACCATGTACAGCTTAAGCCCAGTGTTTCCACGAGATATGACATTGTTGTTTGCTGGATGAAGTTCATCAAGCCGATGCCATGCAATTTCCTGTGAAATAACCATAAAAAACACCAAAACATCATACAGTTGCCCTAAATCAGTTTCTGAACAATGAGCAATGAGCATATGAATGCATGAATCTAAATGAGCATCACAAGTAAGTGGTATTTGTAAAGCAGTTGGTTTCGCCAATTTTCTGAATGGCAATGGCTCATCCTAAAGTAAAAGGTTACCAGGACAGTAAAACAACAGGGCAAATTAAACTAATCATTGCAGGCATAAAAAATGCATTTCTAAGGACATTAGAGGATTCGCATTTTTTAGTAAGGATGTTACATACACTTATCTCTTTCTTAGTAAGCGGAGCAAAGGATGTATCATCTTTCACTGCAGCAACAATGTACAGCCTCACTCTCTGTTGTCCAAAAATCATTTCAATGTAGTCATCTTTGTTAAGAAGATTTGAAACATCGAAACCTGTTTCCTCTAGGACCTGCATCCCTCAAAAAATGAAGTCAGCTATTGAAAGAATGGTGCATGCAAGAAAAGAATGGAAAATTGGAAGAATATAAATAAAAGGAATGGCTGACAAATTGTAAGAAGTATATTTAAATAGTACAGCATCCGAATTAATTTACTTAGAGTGTTCCATTGGCAGGATTGTAAATTAAACTGATATATAATATTGGATGGCAGACTCTCAAATTGGTCCTTTACCCCTTCAAAATCAAAAGGTACTTTTGAATCTGATGCATGATCATCGAAAACAGAGGAAAGGTGAGAAAGAAGGACAAAATGTCACTGTATTCGTGCTTCAATGGAAAATCACAGAATGTTGAGTGATAAAGCACTAAATTAGCAAAGAACAAGCACTGTTCTCTCAATGTAGTCACAATTTCATTTGTGCAATACCATTTTGGTTCCAAGTCTAATATCTTCTAGTTTATGACTACAAAAGAAGGAACCCTGAGAAAAATATTAAAATCACAAGTTGCGTTTATGTTAGTAGCATATCCAATGAATCAAATGTCAGAATATTACTCTGACCAATCATTCAAGGTGATTGGATATGATTAAGAAGGCTCACATACTTCTCTAATGGCACACTTATGGTCTTCCTCATCTTTACTCTTTTTACCGCGAGGAAAGCTCCAACTACTCCCTTTCCATCCCTTCACCAGCACGCACTGCAGATAAAAAAAAAATAATGCTACAGCTTAAAACGGGTAAAACAAGAGGCTAAGGAACAGTTTCAACATCTGTAATCACATTTTTCATGAAAATTGATTTTTGCTTCTGGTCAAAAATTTAGATGAGTTGGACAAAATGTTACAGAAAGGCATGAGAATGTTTGGCATCATTTTTAGAGAAGATCTTGAGAATGTTTCCAATGTTTCCATTATGCTTGAACTTATAATTATTTGACGAGGAGGACAATAGTTTCAAGTATCTTCTGTCATTGTAAACATAAAGAATTAAATCTTACTCATAAGTAGTTTTTTGTTCTTTTATGTCATACAATTGCCTAAAAGATATATCAACTAGAGTTTTCTCCTTCTAAGAAAAACTGAAATTCATAGAAGCATTTTTGTCATAATATGAGGTTACACAGTATTATCATGAAAAGCTCAGACCAGGTGTTATGTTACTTTGCACTGTTCTGATGCATATTAAATCTACATTAGAATTCAGTGATTAAATCAGGCTGAACCATCTTGTTAACATTATGTACATATAAGACAATGAATCCATACCTCATAGCAGTCGCATGGAAAAGAATTCAAAATATCGACAAGCATGAATGAAAATAGAAACATGTTTCAGAAAATACCACGCTGTTCAGGTTTAGTCAAGCACTACTAAAGATGGATAAAGTATTGTCCTTTACTGTTTCAATTTGAGTTTAATAATCAACTAAGTAGAATGTGCACATTCAACATAGAAAGAATTCCACTGAAGGAAGGGGGAAAGTAAGCATAGAGAAATACTCAATAATGCTGTAACATCCTAATTATCACCTTAAGGAGTAAATAAATAAGTTTTAGCAACAATTATGTGAAAAGACCTCACCCGCTCATAAGTTTCATCCAGTATAATGGCCCCTGTAACTGGAACTCGAACTTTATATGAAGTGAAATCCTTGAATATATCATCTATATGTGCAACATATGGTTTTAGGACATCACAGTTGTTGAACACTGTAAAAAGTTAAGGAGAACTTCAAAGATTTCATATCATCAAGACTGTAACAAGTTAATGAAAACTTCAAAGATTGCATATGATCCCAATGCCAAATAAAGTGCTGCTTAATTCATGTTCATGAAAAAGTAAATTCATATGGAGCATCTACGTTAACCTCCTGAAATAACTCTACCAAACACATATTTAAGTTCAAATATCCAACACACATCCATAAACGAAACAAAGAATCAACAACATGAACAGCTGATGAGTAAATTGGCAAGAATGGGAACTCAACTCCAGTTACAAGGCTAAATTATAAATGACATGTAGTGAGTAAAATCAAAACAATAGGACATTTGGACCCTGTCTTATAGCTGAATAAATGAGGCAAGAACCAGTAAATCAGATATTGGTGGCCTTGAAGGATACATAAAGAAGTAAATTCCTTCAAAGTTAGTGACTTCAAGGATGGATCCTTTTCAACTGAGTTATCTTCATAAAACCAATGTGCATACTCCACAAGAAACAGAATCCTCTCAAAAGACTGCTGATCTTCCTTTGGAACATTCAGAACAAAACGGCTGCAAACAATCACAAAGAGCTTAGAAGAACAAAACCAAAATGCAATGCAATATTCAACAGGCTTTGGAGTGTTTGTCATCACAGCAAGCTGAGTTCTCCATAAATGGTTTTGCAACAAGCAGGTTAATTACAAGGGACTAATGATATCTTTCTAAAATCCTATGATCCTTTAAAAGTTTCAGATCATGTTACTCAGTCTGCATTCTTTTGCATTTATTACCGTATCTATGAATATTTGGTCCTTTATAAATCTCAACCTCATGGAAACCAGTCTTTCAGGCTACTTCATCCACATTATATTTCTCCAAAAATTCCCCAAAAACTTTCTAATCAAGAAAAATTACATTTTTCACCAAAATCTCCTAAATCAATTCAAACATAAAATTGTAAACCAACTTTCCAGTAAACCCTACAAATTCCAATCACATACAATTCAAGAATTCAGTATGCCCCAAAATTCTTCTCACATACCCCCTTTTTCTTCTTTAATACCCATTAATTTCAGTTAACCAAACCCACAATTAAAAGCTCATTTGCATTTATAGTATCATGACGCAATTTAAAACTTGTCATGATGATATTGTTCAATTCAACGTGCAAGTACAGTGTATTTAATTCAAACGCATAAAAAACCCTAAGTTAAAAAAATATAAAAATGAACATGATGCAACTTATAATTCCTGTTAGTTTCAGGAAGTCATAAACTGACATAATTATCCAAATTAAGAACCGTATATATTTGCGGACAAGATCACTATACCTGCAGAGGTCGTCGAGGAGTTCCTGAGGAGGGAGAGCATTCTTGGAAGGAGCAGCCGGAGCTCGATTAACTCCACCTGACATTCTTCTTCAATCCCACGCCTTGACCTTCAATTTCCACACTGCTGCGGACAAAATTAGATTATGTGTGGAGTTTTGTCGTTACCTTTATTGGTAGGCCTATATTCGACATATTAACTAATAAAAATAATAATTAAAATTAACAATAGAGTCGATTTTGATTTTACAAAGTAAAATTACATGTTGAATATTTTTTAATTACATAATATGAAATCATAAATTTATCTTTATTTTTAATTTTTTTAAATATTTTGTAACTCTTTTTTCTTTTAATTGATCTCTGTGTTTTTTTGATACTTTTCACTTTCAATTTTTTTTTTACATTTTTTATTTTTATTTCAAATGTTTTATATTTTAAATAATATTATTTTTATTTTGAAGATAAAATCATTTTATAATTTATAAATAATTTTGCATATATATAAGGTATCAATTTTATTAATGACAACAAGCACAGTTACAAATTGTGGTTAAAATTAATGTGTGGTTTTTATGTAAATATTTATTTGTTATGTGAGGCTCATACGTGTATATATTTGATTTGACTGTTTTTTTTTATCTTTCATATATAATTTTTTATTAACGAATCTGACCCATGCGTTGAAATGAAAACGAAGTCATCCCCTTTCATTTTTGTAATCTGTAATTTCGATCTGTCATTACTCACAATCAAGTTTAACCTATCAATGGTATGCAGATTTATTAATTGGAAATTCTTCGTTGAAAATCCTACTTACTTTGATCGATATGCATGGTGGTTACTTAAGCCAACCTACAGGTGATATTTACTATCGTTATTGCGTACAATTAGATAATATGATAATATAATAGTATTATAATTAATTTTTAAAGTATAAATATATAAATGATAATGTGTTTTTAAAATTTCATGATTTGATTTTCACTAGAAATAATATAAAATTTTTAATATTTCTATAAAAAAAACCTATTTAAAAATTATTACATATTCGATGTAAGTATACATTCAATTATTCAAAATATTATAATCGATACAACCGAGCATAAGCATATAAATTATTATAAAGTAACACATTGGCATATCGTTGTGAATGCAATTTAGCCATATTTTATAAATAAATTATGTGAATAATATGTGTCAGTGTGTGTGTGTGTGTGCTCATGGTAATTATATTGCTAAAATTTTGAAAAATATAAAAAATAAAATCATTTAAAATTATTAAATATAACTTATATTCCCTACGTAAATGCATGGCCGAAAATAGTGGACAAGTAAAGTAGTTAAGAGCTAGAATTGAGAAGAAAAATATTGATTATAGTGGAAAATTCAAAAAAAAATTTCATTATTGTCTATGGTAAAAAATTGCTTCTGTCACATGTTAAATATTTTTCTGTGAGGAATAATGTCGGTTTATGTGACAAGTATTTGATCATATATGCAATCTATGATGAAATGAAGAAAAATGAAAAATGAAAAGGGCAGGGAAAATATTTTTTGAGGTGGGAAAGTAGATCTTTTTTCTTATCTTTGTTTATTGTGATCAATTTTCCCTTGCCACATTCAATAATCAGCTAATATAAAGAAAATGATTATTATTTGTGATAAAAGTTATATTTCGTCACTATTAATTCCGTGTTATGTGGAGAATTGAAATTTCATCACATTAAATCAAATATTTGTGAGGAAAAATATATATTTTTTATATTAACATATTTAATGTAACAAATTTTAGTTTCTTCACAAAAATTTGGTCACAAAAAGACATTTTTTTTGCAGCGAATGAAAACTTGCAAGAAAGCCTAGACTTCCTTAAGGAAAGAAGGAAGTTAGCACAATTCCGAAATCTCAAATACAAGTAGAAGGTAGCCATGCAATAGAATTGAAGTGTTAACCCCAAATTATTCAAAAAAACGGACCAGGTACTTAAGAGTGTTGAACCACCCTTGAGCATTAGTGAGTTGAGGCCCATCTAAGAAGGATCCTATGTTGTGGAAAAAGTCCTCCTTAGAGGGTCATATAGGTTAAATGACTTGGAAGAACGGGTCTTTTAACAAATATTCAAAGTTCGAAAAAGTATCATATTTAGATTATATTAATGAAGTACCTGTTTCTTGTTGATTCTCACTAATGTTTAAAAATACAAGTTGAGGCATAAGCTCTTGGATATTCGAGAGGCTAAAATCAAAAAGTATAATGAGGAATAAGCTCTCAAAAACCTAAGAGATCGAAACTATGAAATATACTGAGTCATAAGCTCTTAAAAACTCGAGAAACTAAAGAGAAAATATATTAAGGTATAAGCTCTAGAAAACTTGAAAGGATGAAGTCACAAAATATACCAAGGAATAAGTCCTCAAAAACCCAAGAGGTTAAAGCCCATAATATACTAAGGCATAAGCTCTTGTAAACTCGAAAGGCTAAAGCCAAAATATATACTAGAGCATAAGCTCTCGGAATTCTTAGAGGCTAGAGTTAAGAAATATATTGAGGTATAAGTTCTCAAAAACTTGATAAATTAAAGTCATAGAATATACTAAGGCATAAGCTCTCAAAAACCTAAAAGGCCAAAGCTGCAAAATGTACTAAGGCAAAAGCTCATATAAACCTGAGAGGCTATAGTCGTAAAAATATTAAAGCATAAGCTTTCAAAAACCTAAGAGGCTAAAGCCAGTCGAAGTGTGTATTCACAAAGCCTGGGAAGCTTGAAGCCTTGGCGAGCATAAACCATTGAGAATTTGATAAACGGGCTAAGGTGATGAAAGAGGATTATCCTATCTACAAGCCTTCAGAGGGCTAAACAGATTATTTCTCATAATGAATGAAGGTGATCCAATGACAAAAATGGTTTCATTTCATAAAGAGAAAATGACATTTAGATCACAGAGAAAGAAAAGAACAAAAAGATAAAGGAAACAAAAGGGGAAAGCTATGCCTCCTCTTCGACAAGATCATGGGGATCACTACTGGTAAGTCCCAAGCCTTTTCCAACACATTAGGTTCCCTAGGCTAATCGGGAGTTGTGGTGGCTAGCCAGGTCCTAGCTGACAACAGCCTTGTACTCCACTTTTAAGATGGCATTAAATGGACAATTGTCGGGGTTGGTGTAACTATCCTCGATTGAAGCCTTCTACATAAAATCAACCTTGTGAAAATAGTAAGCAGTGGCCTTAGCACAAAGCTTTGTGTAGAAATCCACATATTTCTTGTATTCTACCTTCTGTTAGCCATACCAATTTAAAATCGCACAACCACGGTTTGAGCTAAGGAAATCCTACATTGACACCTTAACAGCTTCTGCCCTAAGCTTACGAATCTTGTTCTCCAGGAGATCAAATAACCTTCTCAGTCTAGCTATGCCAGTATTAGGCCTCTATCCCTAAGACCAAATTGTTACGAATCATAGTATACACCTCTCTCTAAAAGGCAACTAAATTCTCAAAGAGCTCTTTGACTTGAGCTTGGAGCTCTGATGCTTCTTCCTCTATTGCCTTTCCTTGAAGGAGACGAGTGTAATTTTCCATCACCGTTTGTGACATTTCCAATCACCGCTACATCTTGTTGTTGGTGAAGGCTTGAAAATGAAGTCGTATATCAAGTTAGAGGACCATATTTTAGTGATAGGACTTAATAGCATATGAAAACCTTACCATAGAAGTGTAATGTGTTGAATGGTGCAATAAGTCATTGTCACCTAGGCTAGCGTGCAGCTTTCTATCATGAGTAAGGGTAGCACTATGCATAAAATTATGAGAAATCCTACAGTTCTTAGTTAACGAAGACCAAGCAATGGAAGGGCCTAGAGGACTAGAAATAGATGAGATATCAAATCATAAGATGCCAATAGAAGCAATAGGAGCACCACATGGAGTTGTTGACACCAGCATGGGTTCAGGACGTATCAGCAAAACACTTAGACCTAAATGGGAACTAAGACCAGCAATTGAAGCAGCTTAGATTCTTGAGGGCATACCTCCTAATTAGATGAAGCCGAACCTTTAAAAACCTAAGGAGTAGGGCTTTGGGATAGGAAGAGGCAAATGCCATAGCTGAGGGGCTATCAAGAATGACCAAATTTTGAGCAATCGGAGGACAATGAGCGAAACCTTAACTTGTTCTCTTTCTCTTCACTGACTCGAATCATCTTTCTATAGTCCTTTGCATGATGTTCAATATAATTAGTTTAGTACCATTCAATAAAACAATCCAAAGATGCAAAAGAGTTGTGATGCTACTTATGGGCCCGTTCCACTCCTCTACTTTATTGGACAGCCTAAAGCGAAAGGGTATGTTAAGATTATTTAAAATATTTACATTTATTCAGTAGTTATCTAATAACTCTATGTCATACCTTATATCTTTAGGACGACTACTCTTTTAGTATTTAGGAGTTAAGGCAGTAGATCTAGCCACCCAATTAAAAATCTCTGAAGTAACCAACATGCTAAATATAAAAGCATTCCTCCTTTCATCCTTTGTTAGATGAAGGAGCCCATTTTGATAAGGATGGCTTCCCCTCAGAGTAAGAAAAAAAGCTACCTTCTCCAACAAACGAATGGAAAAAAAGTATTAAAAAAATAACTTTGGTCTAGGTTCCATTCCTAGTTGTTGATGAATGATGATGAAAGCAACTAAAATGGGGTGAGTTCTAAAAGACAAACTTCATATGGCCTTGCCATATGCTCAATAAGCTTAGATAATGGAAAAGATAACTAGACCTTAATTGCTGGATGAATACTATGAAATACCGCATAGGGAGGTTGGTCCATAAGATCTCAAGGACTAGGAAGATGAATAAATATCTGGAATAGCAAAATGACCCCTAAGTTGAGGGATCAATAGATGTAGCCTATTTGCGACTATAAGGTAAAAAAGGGGACAAGGAGTAGCTATTGTGAGAAAAATGAAAAGTAGCTGACCTAAAAAGATGGAGGAAAATGTTTTAACAAATGACAGAGCTAACCTTTGGTTATCTAATGAGTAGGTGCAATTTGT
This sequence comes from Avicennia marina, assembly GCA_019155195.1. Taxonomy (NCBI): domain Eukaryota; kingdom Viridiplantae; phylum Streptophyta; class Magnoliopsida; order Lamiales; family Acanthaceae; genus Avicennia; species Avicennia marina. Next base: position 4,649,643 of record CM032763.1, read on the forward strand.
AGAAGGAATTGCGAGGATATTAAAAATGCACAGAAATGGATTTCCTTAGGTGATCTAAAAGGTTCGATAGAAATGAAGGACAAATCTTGGCTATCCACCTAAAAGGACTAAATCTTGCCCTTTTGCAGGAAATTGAAGAGACTTCTTGTAGAAGTCAAGAATCACCTTGAAAAGATAAGGGGCGGTATATTAATCATTATTTATGACCATCCCAAGGTACAAACATTAATCCTAAAGTGTTTACCGTGGCTAAGATGATCAAGCTATGAAAACATACCAACATTATCAAGGTGTTTCATATTTCCTTTTTAGAATTTACGCCAAGATATGATCATTTATATTCTCGAGATCAAATCAAACTCAAGTGTTGTTTGATTACAAAGTTATGTGGTATATGAAAACATGAATAAATATTAGAAATGCATATGATTTGATTAAACACTCAAAATTATCATCTAGAATACATTATGTTTGGGTGTAAAGAAAAAAAAAAGAAAAAGAGGAAAAGGGAAAGGGAAGAAGACCACTAAGGAATAGGTTATGAACTATTCCTAAAAGAACTAGTGGTTGGTTCACTTTCCTAAAAACTAGAATTCACCTTATCCCAAGCTCTTCTCATTGAAATATTAAAGAGATTAGCTTTCTGTTGATTAAATAGTCCTTGTGTAGCTAATCAGAGCCCCATAAAATCCTCAGCTAAGCCTGTTCTTGATCTTTGCAATTTCCTTCACCTAAAAGTCCTCAGATTTGCAATACTCAAATAACTGGCTCTCTCATAGTGGGTCTAGAAGTTCTCTCCCCTATGGAACTTTTAGAAAAGTGAGGAGAGAATGAGGAGACCTTTGAGAGCCGCTTGAGCTCCCCTCTCCCAAGTTGCCCAGCCATTGGATTCTAGCAAGAAGCTCCTCTACATCACCTCCAACCTCTGGCAATAAGTGTTGGAGTTCTAACAGCTGATGGGGAGTATGCCTTGCCTCCTCCCAAAGAGACTCCATTTCATAGGCTAGAGGCTCACAAAGCTTAAGGTTGTAATTATCCTTTAAGGTTAGATATTCTCCATCTTTAACCTTAAAGTCAGTCCAGAATTTTCTTTATATGTTCAATATGTTGGCAAAGGACTTTGCTAGATTCTTAGAACTAAAGAAATTATTACTAGAGGAAGGGCGATTCCCCACGATAGACAAAGTAACAATGGGGATGAATCAAATCCCTACAATAAAACAAGAAGTGTAATGGCTAGCGATGTATCGTGACATGAATCAAATCATTATGACCTCTTATTTATAGAGGGTGCAATAAAGACTCACCATCCAAATCCTAGAAATGGAAATGAATCTTGAATATCCTACTGATTCCAACTAATAGTTATTGTAAAGGTTGCATTACAAGCCTAGCCAGTTGCTAGTTGTATAGAAGACCTTTCAGCGTTACTTAAACTAAATTGGGAGAATAATGACATCACTCAAATGTTAATATTTTAAATGACACATACTTGAGTTGTGCAAGGGCAATTGAGAGAAAAGATGAACAGATGACCTTAACGAAAGAGTTACCCTAAGCACTAACTACACTACAAATCTCGAGTCTTAGCTTGCTTAAGCTAGAAAGACTAACAAATCTTTACTCCTATCTTGCCTGAGCAAGAAGATACCTGAGCATCCTAACCAAAAGAAAGGCCAACACTCACAAAGCACAATTACCTTATGAATACATTTGGTAGTTACCTCCATAATGCTAGTGGGAAATGTGGTTGGAACATGGCCCAAACATTAGGCATGGCTCGTAGTGGCAATAACCATTAGACGAGCTAACTTGTATATAAAAGAGTCGGATGGGAAGATGAACATGATCGTCATAAATCCACTACACCTATCATTTATGTGCTCAAAATAGTCAAGAGAATAGGCATATTTGGTCGAACCAAGTAAACCCCATGTCTCTTTATTAGTCTTCTTATTATTTTTGTGTGATTTAAAAATTACTTAATTTTTGGATCACAATAGTTTATATTCAAGAGATTTTGATTAAATTGTGTATAATTTTGATGGGTAAAAAGAGCGCCCAATATAGCCCATGCATCATGAGCAGGACATTGTCAATGTTTGATTACCCCTTTCCCTATACTATTTTTTCACATTGGAACTTTTTAAGTTAATATTTGGTCAGTTTAATTTGTTATGTGATGTATCTTGAGTCTTGTCTGATCCACCTATACTGTAATTCCCTAAGAGAAGGGTTTAGTTGAAGCCAACCATTTTGATAGATCCTATCAAACTTGAGTCTAGATCAATTTATCATTATTCCCACTAAGAGTTTAGTGGCATCAACCCTTTCTGATCAAACTTGAGTTTTTAATGTGCAATTTTATGCATATTTTTAAAAAATAGTGTGAAGATAAGATAGCTATAAAATTTCTTTAAAAAAAATAATTATTGAATATACGTATTATTTTGTGTAAAAACCAAAACACCATTGCCTCTATTTTTCCTCTACATGAGGGTTGTGTGGCACCGAGTCGTCTTTCAAAGTCATAGACTGTAGCACGTTGACTCATGGGCGGGGTACTAGTCGTCAGGATGGGAAACTTAGGCTATGTTTGTTGCACATTTTTTATGGTTCTTATACTTATCAAAATTTAAACAATTTAAATATATTATTAACATTTTTATTTAAATTTAAATTACATTATTTTCTCTTTTACATATATCTATAAATATTTAATTTAATCATTACACGCAACAATCAGATCAAAACTCATATACACGTATTATCTTTATATATTATTATGTCATTCGAGAATTATTCAAATTCAAACAAATTAAAAAATTTTATTAATTAAATTTTACAATCAAACATAATTTATACTCAACAAAATCTCCATTATTCTCATTTCCCAACAAAATTACTAACCAAACATAACCTTTGGTTTTCGGGCTAGAAAATCTTCCAACATACTCTTTGAGTTGCTTGACTTTGGGCAGTTCGAAGATTGCAACTAAACATAGCCATTATTATATTTTGTCAATCATTTTTAAGAGGATTATATTAGTAATAGAACCCAATCGTATGCCTTGATCATTTGAATTTTAATAGACATTGGGGTTATGTTTGGAAGCTATTTTTTAAGTCTAAAACATCATTTTAAATATTACACTATCAAATTTACAATCCAACAAAACTTTCATCAAAATTCAAATTTAATTTTTTCTATATATATATATAACTAATTATTTTTTAATTATTACACTTGTTAACAATCAAATCAACACACACACACACACATATATATATATATATATCACACATACACTCACATTATTTTTATTTATACCATAAAATCTAATTATTATTTCTATATACTATTACATCATTCAATTATTATTATATATTTTATATATGTATTCAAATAAATCATATTATTTATCTCACAAAAACTTTTTTTAAAAATATATTAATTATCTCAGCATAACTTCAACTAAACATCTTACCTGACAAAAACCCCTCTTCCAAATCTCGGCATTGGCCAACATATAAATATCCACAGAAATAACATATAGGTACATGTGTGGCCGTGGACAAGAATGAGTTTAAGTTAAAGTGGAAAATGTCAATAAAGTTATTAAAATATTTCTGACCTTGACTTCAAAATTGAGCCCATTACTCTTTAACATCAAAAAATAAGCATATGTATTTTATTAAAAGTAATTAAATAAAATAAATTTCAAAATTTTATAAAAAAAATTGATTATCAATATTTATAAATAATAGCATAAAATTAAAACTTAAAGTAATTGTTTTCAATATATTTAAAAATTATTTATTTATAAATTATAAAAAATTATATAAACATCCCAACGCATTAACTAAACTTAATATTCAAATTATAAGTTTAATGTTTGTTTGCAAATATTAATGGACTCCAATAAAATTTTAAAATATCAATTTAAGTCAAGCAAAAATTATTAAGTCACACAATTTATTAATTCATAACAGGAATAAATTTGCAAGATAAATTCATAACAAAAATTCTAGAATATCATTTTATAAATAATTGTTTTAAATAAAATTGGAATTGAATTATATAAGAAATTAATAATAATTATAAGTGTATGAATATTTAAACAATGCATATATAAGTTTTTAAACATATGTATTTTTAATACATTCAGTTTTTATTATCCAAACTATACTATTTTTTAATTTAATATTTCAAGATATTGTTCATGTTAAATTATAAAAAGAACACATAATTACATGCACAAATTATTATATAATTTAAACAAATATATTGGGAATGAATTGAAAATTGTTATGAAAATGCACAATATGAATTATAAATATTATTCTAAATAATTTTTTGTAAAAATAATAAAAATTGTTTTTAAATATGCATTGATAGAGCTTATTTTTTAAAATAATTTCTCACCAGCATTATTTGATACATCTTTTAAGGTATTCTATAATATAAATATCCTTAATTATATTATATTAATGAGAAATACTTTTATTAATATTAAACTAAAAAACACATATAACTATTAACACCTACAAATTTCAACAATATTATATGAATTGTTGTGATTAGTTTGTCCAAACACTTTGAAATATTATTTTTTAAATAAGATGCAACAACTTAAAAAATTTCAAAATAATTATAAATGCAAGAACCATGTAAGCTTAAAATTAAATTTAGCCTAAAACCCATTCAATATGTCATACATGAGTCATCATATATTAATTTGATAAATTTTAAGAGAGAGACTAATTAATAAACAGAAGATTTCACAAGTCAACTTGCAAAGTCGTAAGCTTTCGAAGAAAGACCAAAGAAACTTGACCTAAGCTTGACAAAGAAATCCAAATCAAGTCGAAAATTTAGTTCCAACTCAAATCATTAAAACTCGAAATCAAATTTTTGTCAATCTGGCTCTTCAAAATTTACAAAGAACAAAGAAACAATCCTTAGCATAAAATAGATCTCAAGGGCACAATCTGGGTTACGAAACAAGACTCCAAGCTTTACGCATTATGTCATCGTCGAGAAAGGGCCGTAGTGACCACATCTGACAATAGGTCTCCAGTTCTTCCGGTGAAGACTTGAGGTTGAGAGAAGATACAATTCGAACCTAAAATTTGCGACTCCTTAAAATTTGTATTTGCGGACCAAAAGAGGGAACTGTTTTCATAAAAGTAGAGGGGTGCAGAAAAATGGCATAACAGGTGACAAGTGGACGACTATTTACCTGCATTGTGTAGTCTTGTTTTACCATACTGAATACAATAGCCATCATGGTAGCATAATCAGTGACTTTGGACTTTGAAAGGTCAGATGATGGCCGTTCTAACTGGTAAATATAGAAACATAAAATCATTAACCTAAACATCTTGCAGAACAGTTTTATAATACTGCATTTACTCAGTAAAACCTCGATTTCCATGACAAAAGTAAATCGAGTGCATGTTCTTTTTCACACTTGACGTATCAAAGATACACTATACTAACAGGATTGTCCAAAGTGCAAAACAAATCTCCATACAAAATATTGGGAATGATCAAACACTTAAAAGAAACAAAATGCATCAACCCAAAGTTGTACACTAGTGAAGTAAAAGAAAAGAGCAAGCCTACAAAATTATTGTAATAACTTGGATCCTATGTGTTAGAAAATTTTACAAATGGCACTCCTCATCTCATTCGGTGGACACAGAAAAGGGCAAACCGAAAAGGCGAAATGTTAACATGATATGCATAAGCAAAATAATTGTTCAACAGAGTTTCTGCATTATTTTGCATATACATAAGTATAAACACAAACATATGTGAAAAGGGGAGTGAGACAGAGCGCTTACTTCGTCGCTTGAAGTCATTGCGGAAACTAAGTTGCAGCTAACATCTTTATCTTTCTCCCTTGCAGTATTCACCACGGATGCTGCATCATCCAGAAGGCATTCAAGTTCATCGACAACTGTTTTAGCTGCAACGTAACTTGCAGATTTCAGTATAGCTTAAGTTTGAAACAACTACTACAATGAAGAACAAAAATATGTTAAAATTAAATGATGGTGTGTAATTGGACAGTTTTTGACTTGAAACAAAAAAGAAGTGGGTGGGGGAGAGACGAGTCCCACCAACATATAGTAAGTGAAGCAGAAAACAGCGAGTACTGACTTACAAACTTCTTCCATACTTAGTGGTCCAACAACAGAATAGAAAAGCACCTTCTAACATCAACATCACTAGTTTCCATCAGCTGGATAAAACTAATTTGTCAGTGTAAACTTGTCACACAAATCATCCAACTTAAGCTGTTTTGTCTTTGTTCTCACAATCTTCAAATCTCAAAAAATCTAGATTCTTTTACAAGCAAAATAGCATACTTTTGGTCATCCATATGCTTATCAAAGTAATCACAATAATCACTCAATGAAAAGATAGCTGTCATGAAGTCAATTTGCGGATACACACCAGCAGGCATTATATTTTTGGTCCTCCCTATGCTTACCAAAATAATCACAATAATCACTCAATGAAAAGATAGCCGTCATGAAATCAATTTGCTGATACATAACAGCAGGCATTATATGTAGTAAGAATTTTTTCCCAAAATATATATGAGATAAAAGTACAGGAAATAAAAAACTAAATACAGATGCAAAGTGTATTTTCATAATGAAGTTCTCATCCCCTCGACTTTCCAAAAATGATCTCTGTTCTTGCTTTGTAAAACAGCTGGCATGAATGCTCCTTGTCACAGGTTAAAAGAATGTTGTGATGTCAGAGGGGCAATATTGGAATACCAACTCATTTTTTGGCTGACATCCTGCTTTTCCAGGCATGAAAAAGCGAAGGGCAATCAGTAATATATCACAATTTGACAGGGGTCTGAATGTAATTTTTTTAAAACTGGGGGTCAGATGATAAATATACTAAAACCTTCAGAGTTGTAGCCGTAATTATTCCATCAAAAATAAGAAGCATTAGACACAAATTTTATGCCTGAATAATTCAAGAAGGCATTTTAATCTTGTGCTAAGTGATAGCAAGGATTTCTTGCTAATGTACTCAGTACTCTAATACCTAAACTTTTAGGCAAACAACTATCACATCTGCAGAATGTGATTGTATTAGTTGTAAACATCCCATATGCCACAAGAAGATAAGATGGAGTTATCAGACCTCATTACAACTCTATTTCACAAAAGATATTTTTGAGCACTTATGTGTAATTTGAGAAGGAATTACCTTTGTCTATATGGTCCTGAAGCCCAAGATGGCACGCATGCACTTCTGCATGATATCCACAAATTATGGAGGACAAAGATTAGAGCTAACACAATGTAAGTTGCAGTAGTAGAAATAAAAGAAACAGATCCATACTTGAATTGCATAGTAACAGCAAAATGGCAATTAAGAGCTCAGAGTAGCATTATTAATGTGGGAAGATAGTCTTGCCTCCAAACATCAGTCTAAAGTCTAGAATCTTCCATATCTAAACAAGGCTGTTTTAGAATGCCATTGATGCTGAATGTCATTTGAGACTATCCTCCCCATTCCTCAGAAGGTCATTCTCTACCCCATTGCAAAATATAAAAGGAGGAACAAGGAGAAAGATGGTTCAATAATTGTCTAAAACTTGTAAATTATACTAAACTAACTTTTTTTCAAAAAAAAAAAAAAATTAGCGGGTTAAGGAAAATTTGTCCATGAGTATTATTCATCTTAGTAACCTTGTGACAAGAATTCTTCTTGCCCTGTTATGTATATCCCGTACGGTACACATCCAAAACTGATATGAAAGGACAAAAGCTCATGCCAAAGCGACCAAAAATAAACATAGCAGCTTCAGAATTTACCAGGCATTATAAGCATATTCAGAAAGAATGGGCAGTATCATGTATTAACAACCATCAAGTACCATCATAAAGTAAAACATAAATCATTTTTTGATTCAGATACTCTTGACATGTACGCAATATGCATATGTTAACACATTAAATTTTGCAATACAAAAAATTAGAGCCCAATTTAAAACCCAAACAAAAAATAAAGAACAAGCTACTAGTATTGTGGTTTACCAGCACAATTTTACTAAATAAAATAAAATAAAGCAGGCTTGTCATGGTACAAAGAAATTATGAGCAACAAGTTAATAGAGTGCAATCAGATGAATTCAAATTATGAGCAACAAGTTAATAGAGTGCAATCAGATGAATTCTATAATTATTTTAACTAAAATAGCAAAATCCAATAGACCAAATATACACACTAAATCATTCATGTGCAAAGCATCAGGCATGCATATCCAGGATCTAAAATTATTTCTTAATAAAAAATGAAACATATTCATTCAATGGCATGCAAAAGTTGCTTGATCCTAAGAATTAAAGAGATGGACAGAGCCCAGTGCTTCTCATATATATATATATAGATATATAGAGACACACCCACAAAAATAATGAATGAAAAAGCAATCAAAACTAAAAAAAAATTAAAATGCCAATTACATGTAAAAATTTGGAGATATTTATTGACTACAGAAATTCTGCAAGAAATACATTCAAAATATCACAGGAGACTTGTAAACATCAACCACACAAATCCAGGATCTTAAAATTATTTCTTAATAAAAAACAAAACATATTCATTCAATGGGATGCAAAGGTGGCTTGATCCTGAGAATTAAAAGGTGGACAAAGCTGCCCAGTGCTTCTCACATATATATATATATAGACACAAACTCACACACACAAAGAATGAATGAAAAAGCAATCAAACTAAAAAATTTAAAATGCCAATTACATGTAAAAACTTGAGCTATTTATTGACTATAGAAATTCTGCGAGAAATAAGTTCAAAATATCACAGGAGACTTGTAGACAGACTTACACTTGCTCACACACTGCATGCTGTCATGTGCTTTTATACATCCAGCTTCAAGATAGGATAAAAACCTTTTGGAACCATGAGCTTTAATAATGCAATCAACTAAAGTTGAGTTCTTATCAATCAAAAGCTTTGACAAAAAACCTGAGCAAGAATAGGAGAATGAATAATAACGTTACTGCTAGACCTATCTAATTGCAGGTATAAATTAGCATTCATGCAAGAATCAATTGCAGACTGGCAACAAATCATGCAATCTGACTTTGCCACCGTAATTTTTTTGTTCTACATATTTGGTGCAAATTTTGAATCATTTTCAACCCAACCATAAAACAATGCCTTTAAATGTAAGTGAAGCAAACAAATTGGTAAACCCACATAAACAAGCAACCTGTGCTGACACACTTACCAAGTGCTTGCTGAAAGCCAACAAGCAACCTATTTCCCACAGATAATAGCTCTTCAAATTTTGTAATCCTACAATTAAAGATCCAATAAAAGTTACAGTGAGAGAGTACGCTAGAGAAATAGCTAGAAACAAATTTTCTATTAAAAAATGCTTTGTGGTAGAACTGATAAAATACAATAAATAGAATAAGGCGCTGAATTTAACCTCGTCATAAAATCAGAATATATTTGGGTAATTTTGTTTGATTCACTTTGTCCATCTTTTCCATATGTCATTCTGCAATAACAAAAAACAATGATAATGCCCAAATCATCTTCTCTCTACTCCTCACAACAAAAAAGAAGTATCTACCAAACATCTGTTTCCCACATACGTTTCACCCAAACATCATAACCTATAATAGCCATGCCCCTAAAGGAAAAATCCAAGTCCCTGCACTTTTAAGAGTATAACTCAAGAGCATGCAATCAATCGATTTTAGGAAAAAGACAATTATCAAAATCATGTTCACAAAGGGTAATTTAATTGGTTAAACTTTTTATGTCATTTCTATTAAAGATGATTAAATCAACTTCACATAAGGATTAGTACAGTATTCCATGGTCCATTGCCATTTCTTCTTGATTTCCTAATTCTCGAGAACAAATACCAGTAATCTTTCAAGTTACTTCACCTACACAATAATTCTCTAAAAATTTTCCAATAGCAAGCTTTCCACTCAAGCTAAACAATTTTAAGCAATAAGATGACCTGAGTCATCAAGATCGAACATAACATATTGACCAACTTTCTACTAAACAGTAAACACTAAGAATTCCGATCAAATCCTGTTCAAGAATACAGTTTCCCCGGAAAAGTTTATCGCCTACCCGCTTTCTCAGTATAATACCCGTTATCAGTAAACCATACCCACAAGAAAGAAGGTATTTACTGATTTCTAAACGACTTCAATTCATTGCCGAAGTACACTAATGTTTAATCAACGCATAAAAAAATTCAAAAGAACCGCAGAATTCCAGCACCGTGTATACATGCACGCATGATAAGCAAGCATACCTGCAGATATCATGCGGGAGTTCTTGAGAAGGAAAAGCATTCTTGGAAGGAGCCACAGGATCTCCCTTAAGTCCACCTGACATTCTTCCTCACCCCCACACCTTAACTTTCAAAAAAAAAAAAAAAAAAAAACTTTCAACCTCCTCCGCTGAATACAACTTTTAACAATATAGCAGCAGATGCTGCAAACTCAACGCCTGTGCATCCATAAATCAAAACAATTAAACGTGTACCCAAACAATAAAGAATTGAAAGGAACCCAGACCGGAACGTGTTCTTAAATATCGCTTCTGCTGTTTCAGAATTAAAAAGAAAATAGAACACGGCAAAGAAAATTTGGGTTAGCTATTGTCCTCGAGGTGTTTCCGCAAAATTAACTTTACCCTATTCCGATCAATTTCCGGGAAAATACCTATCTTCTAAGAATCAAACCATTAATGCAGAACAGAGGAGAATCACAATACCTCGAAAAGCCTGCGTAAGGATGGTGAAGAAGAGAGCGCGCAACAAGCCAATATAGAAGTGCAATTCGATGGTAGCGATTTTACAAGTAAGATACGATTTATCGTGCAAAACACCAATGTTTTGTTTTCTCTCTGTTCGGAGCGGCGCAATACCCCTGGCGTTTGATGTTCGCAATTTTCAAAATAAAAACCACCACTGCACTTTTAAAGTTTTTTTTTAAAAAAAATTAAAATTATTTTTACACATTCTTTTAAATGCACGCCAAAAATCAAAAAAAAGCTAATCAAATGTAATTTTATGATTTTGAATTTTGATTTGCAACACAGTGAGCTCGAGAATGTGGAGAGAGTTAGAGTTCGAAAAAAGAGAAAAAATTATTTAGAAACTTTCTTAAGAAAAAGAATTAAAAAATTACTTAGGAACCTTTTTAATAGAGAGAAATTATTATTTTATTCATAATTTCGTATAATTTTTAGTTTCTTTTAATTAGGGTATGTTTTTATTTTCTAACTAAAGTCGGCCTTTATGCTTATAGGTGGTTCAATCATTTTTTCCTAATTATGAAATTTTATTTATTGTGACAATGTATAATAAAAATAAGATATCTTTAAATTAAAATTATAAAATATTAAAAATAATTAAAGGAAGATAAATTGAACAAATTAAAAGATAAAAAATAGAAAATAAGTATAAAACTATATAACGGAGGATAGACAATATAAAATATTAAAATAAGAGTAGCATATCAATTTAACATTGTGTAGTAAGAAGATAGGCCCTTACCTTATATTACGGACAATTTAAAACTAGCTAACGAAGCAAATAACAATCAAATATTTTATTTTGCCTTTGTAAATTTTTATAATAAGTTGCTATTGAAAAAAAAAAATCCCTCAAACAATGATAAATTAACTTACAATCTACGTTGGTTAAAAGAAAAAATTAAATCCTTATTTAGTGAAAAATAAAATCAAATATTTTATTTTGCCTTTGTCTCGTTTTATAATTAAAGCTTAATTTTGTAATTGTGCCTTTTGCTTATCATCTCAAAATCATTCTAAATTTTCTAAAAGTTTTTTATACATCATGATTGTGTCAATTTGAGTTTTTTCTAATGCAAAAGTATTTAAAAAGTGTTTAGATAAATTTATAAGATCCTTAAAATAACTTATAATAAATTGAGAGCTTATTAGTATTCGGTAATTTTTTGATAAAAGAGTTTATAAGTTCTAAAAATAAAATGTTTAGAACTTATAAGCTCCATAAAAATAAGTTGTATATTCCAATCTTATTTTCAAACATTATATAAGCTAATTTATTATTATTATTATTATTAAAAATAATATAAATATACTTGACATACTTTTTATTTATTGTATTTAAGTTATTTTTGTTATTATCACATCAAAAAAATATAATCAATTATAATTTTAATATTCAATAAAGTAACACTTTTAACTTATTTTTAAAATGAGTTATGTGAATTTATACGTTTTAAAAACATTTTACAAATTACATGATTTTATCAACTCTTAAAAACAAGCTTTGTCTAAACATCTTCTAAATCTATGCAAAAACTATTTTAATGCCAATGGCATCTTTAGGAGGAATTATTATATACCATGCTATAGATATCAAGTATCCCATCAATGATTCGTCAATGAGAGATACCTTAATCACATTTACTTAGCATTAAGTAGTGTGCACATGTGGAAGCAAGCCCATATCCTATTTTGATACACTTCAAGTGTTTTCACCCCAAACCTGCCAAACTCACCACATAACACATCAAACAAAACATCCAAACACGTGGACACATTGTTTCCCCTATGATCCCCCAATTCGAGCACAACTCATCCTTCAAAAATACTTCTCATCTATCTACAAAATCAGAAAGTTTTTTCCTACGACAAACTCTCCTTTATGTCATGTTCGTTTGGGTCTTTGCCGTGTGGATTTCAATCTTGAGGCAATAGCTTGGTTATTTTCACAAACGGAGGAGAGGCACCATTATAACTTTTATGTAATGGGATTTTACAACTATAGTCTATTAATATCTATGAAATTATAAATTTAGATAAGGATGTTTTAAGATATTCATTAAAGGGACAAATTCAATTTTTATATTGCCTGGACACCTTCTAACATATAATATACTATAGATTAAAAGTATATACAAAGATTGAAAAATATAAAGGAAATATAAAAGTAGTGAATTGAAATATACATAAAATAGGATAAAAAGAGCATTAGATTATATTAAAAGATAATAAAGAAAAAAAATATAATACTAAAATAAAAAACAATGTCATAAATTAGCATTAGGCAACTAAAATTAGGACAATATAATATAAGATAAAAAGTATGGATGCGTGTGTGTGTGTGTGTGTGTGTGTGTGTGTAGATAGAGAGAGAGAGAGAGAGAGAGAGAGAGCGAGCATTTAATTGGATTCAATTCCGTATTTCATTTATTCTTTCAAATATATTTTTAGTTTGATAAGTTGGATGTGTACTATTACTAGAATTGATAATTAAATTGTTTGCTATTTTGGAATAAAATATGATAAATGTCGATTTTAAATTTAACATGTGTAAAGTTTAAAAAAAATAGACAATCAAAAATAAACTTTTCATATGTAAATTATTTATAAATTTTATATTTTTATTAATTATAATATATTATAACATTATTATATATTAAATAATAAAGGTAAAAGTATCCAAAAAAAAATAATATTAGACAATAAAAGATAAATATAAAAAAGAGTTGAAAGAAAAAGGAAAATATCAGAGGGAAATAAATGCTATACATTAATAGAAAAAAGAAAAAAAGGTCAAAACTTGGATTGTCTAAAGCATTCAAGTATAATTTAATATATATACGGTTTGGATGAAAAGCTCAAAAAATTAAAAAGAACGATAAAAAGAAGTAAACAGACGATAGAAAAAAAAATAAAAAAGAATGAAATGTATTATAATATAGAAAAAATAAAAATAATGAAAAATAAAATAAGGATAGTTTAATAAGTCAAATGGAAGGTAGAGGTAAAATGAAATAAAAAACAACAAAGTACATTAAATGAAAGAGAAAAAAAAAAAACAAGAAGTTTTTTTTCCTTACATAAGGCTAATTAAGTAATTTTATATTTTGGTATGCAAAAAGTAGGACTCATATTTGATTATATAATATGTGTATGCATATTATATATTTATTAAATAGTGTTTATATATTTTATATAACTTATATGAGAATCCACCTTGTATTTTGTTTAAAATCCAGCACCTTACAAAGATTTTGAGGTGTGTTTAGATGAGAAGATTTAAAGGAATGACTTTCAAATTCATAATAATAATCTATCACACTTGTTCGAATGATTAAGTATTTCAAATTTTTTAATTCTTATTTTAAACTATAATTTTTGTAATTGTAATGACTTTTAAATCCTTTCTATTTGGAATCATTGGAAACCCTTTTATTTAATTCCTTTCTCTAAATTCAAATCTTTCAATCTAAACAAAGCCTTAATGTTTTTTAGATATAATTTTCAAATTTCAATTTTGACAATAATAATCTCAAAATCTTTTATAAGATTCATTCCAATTTATAATTTCAAAATCCCCATACCAAAAGCCAACTTATTGGCTATGTTTGAACCCATTCTTCAACTCCAAATATTTTATCCAAATTTATACTTTAAAACATACAATCTAACAAAATTTTCTCAAATTTAAGTCCAATATTCTTTCTGTTATATATATAACTAATTAATTATTCTTTAACTTTACACATATTCACAATCAAATCAATAGTTATATTTATACATACATACACTCAAATTTATATATATTCATATCTTATGAACTAATAATTATACCTATATATTTTCACATCATACAGTCATTATCATATATTTTCTACGTATAATTACATGAATTAAAGTTCCCAAAATATAAAAAAAAAAATTACAACCAAACATATTATTTATTTCAACACAACTTCAACCAAACATTATCTCCTACCAAACCCCCTTCCAGGCATAACCATTGCTAACAATATATTTGGAGGGGATAGCCAACGACGCAATATTGCACTATTACACATTGTTAGTTATCGGTGATAAAGCACCATTGACGTTATTACGTGAACTCCGCTGCAAAATCTGTAGATATTTTTCTTTTGGTAACGTTACACATTCAATTAGTGAAATCCTTTAAGGTCATTCTATATTATGTCGCGCACACGATTTATTTTTATCTGTTTTTCAAACTATATATACTATTAAAATTTGCACATTTTTTGCATGTGCAGAGAGAGAGAGATAGAGAGAGAATATAGATAAAAAAATTAAAAAGAAAAAGAAAATTTTAAAAATTAAAATAATAAAATTATGCAATTTACATTGTGCAAAAATAATTAAAACAAAAAATAATGAAATATTATAAGAATTTAAAAACGATTAAATTTAAGAGAGTATATAAATATAAATTGTAAGTTTGATAAAAAGACAAATCATAATAAAAATAATAAAAGTATTTAACATAAAAATAGTTGCGGTAAATCCCCTTTGTACAATCAAGAACTCTTATTGAAATAATAATATAATAAATATTGATAAATAAGCATACGAATATTGAAATGTTAAATAACCTAGATTTGGTTCTGGTTTTCAAATTATTTAACAAGTAATTAACAAGCAAGGCATTAATTCAAACGATGCTTCACCAGTCATTTTTCATCTTCAACTGCATAGATGCTTATCTAGTCAATCATTAGTGATGGGATCTCGAATATTTGAATGTCGTTGAATCATCACTAGTAAAAGCCCATCCTGACTAACAGTAGAAGATTTCGAACCCCACGCACGAATGCAAGACACACGTTAAGAATAAACGATGAAGCCTGAAGTGGGCGTTTGAATCTTAATACACAGTGGAGAATTCACCACAGTTGGTTTGGCTAATAATTTCTCTTCAGGTCACAACGGTGGATGTGCAATTTGGATGGCAAATACATACATACACCATCCACAGCAAGTAGGCGGATCCATACTTCATTTCCTGTCCCTCTTTCTGTAAGAGGGATGGTGAGAGCAGCAGACCTCCCTTCCATTCTTTCATTATTCGTTCAGGAATGGCAGTTAAGGGTCGACAGCTTACTAGCTTCATAACTGAGACTCAATACCCAAACTTAGGTAGGAAGAATACATGGAGAAGACACCTATGGTTCCAAAGCCATTAAGGAATTCTAAAATTGTCCACGGATAAAAAAAAAAAAAGGACAGGTGCTCAATCACAACCTATGCTCGTCTACATTCTGCAATGGTTGTGCGGTGTCAGATTGCAATACTGTGAACTTCATTAAGAAAGATAAATCATATATCCACATTCAACACCCACCGAAAAATATTTCAACATACAAGAAGCATGCACGTTTTTACGTTCACTAAGGCTGAAAACGTATATTCCTGATTTATGACAACTTCAGCATAAGAACCATTAAAAAGAAAATGAAAAGAATGAAGCTACCTACCACTGACAAAAAACTAGTATGGAAACTTTTCCTCTGAAAATGCAACAGAATTTTACTTGTTGGGGAAGGATTTGCAATAGACGAGTAATTATACCTATTCTGCTTTAACACCACGCTGACAACAAAATCACTATTAAAACAATCCTCCATTGGAAGCAAGCATTTGAAGGATCGCTCTCATGCTGCTTTAAAGCTTTCTGACAAAAGGCTGTAATATTGTATTTGCTGCACCCAAATACTTGCATTGGTCAGGTGGGAAACCAGATTGGAGGAAAGATCATTAAGGTGTAAATTAAAAAAACTGCAGTAATAAACCACAAGCACCTTGTCTGAAACAGAAGGAGATATTTTCTCCAGCGCTCTCTTGAAATGTGCATCTCTGATGGTCCATGGTTCCCCCTCAGAACTTCTTTTTGAAAATGCAAGTTTATCTTCAAGAGCAGCCATAGCAGCTTCATTCATCTACTCATTGAAAAGGTGTACCTCTTATCAGGAAATCTAAGTTGCACAAATGAGCATGACCAATTCATACAGAGGAAAACATTTAACTCGACTAGCCCCATAAACAATGTCTCCTATTCTAGCTCTGAAGGAAAGAAGTTTTATAGAAGGACAATAGACTATGGATACAATCGATATATAAAATCATATCATTCAGTTCAAAAGTTTTCTTCTTCCTTTCTTGGGTTCAATTTTCAGTTCAAATATTCCAGTTCATGCCCAACTCATTTATTTCATGAAAGAGTGATTTTGAAACAAAGGTTAAGGGCCATAAAATTGACTTTTGTTAATTCCTACAAAATCAAATGGAGCACCCTATAGTTCAAAGCATGTATAATAAGACAAAGGCAGAAAAATACATACCAGAGCAGAGAGATCAGCACCACTGAGATTTTCACAGGTACCATCTCTTCCAAGGGCCATCAGATCCATATTTGCATCTATTGGCTTCTTCCGAGCAAGAGCTTTCAAGATCATTCCTCGTTCATCTGGACTAGGAAGAGGAACATACATGAGCTTCCCAAATCTTCCTGGTCGGAGCACTGCACGATCCATAACTTCAGGCCTGTCAATATGTCAGCTAGGGACAGATGTCAAAATAAGCAAAGCTAAATATTTCAGCAGAATAATTACACCGTTCACATCCCTGAAAATGTCCAAAGACAAGGAAAAATTATCTCTACCTATTTGTAGCACCAATTACATAAACACCGGCTCTCCGATCTGCACCATCCAGCTCTATTAGCAGCTGCAAGGTACATAACATCCATTTTCAGCCCACGACGAGCTCCGAATGTATTAACAGAAAATATATTATAAGCAAATCAATCGTTAGAAACTTGTAATTTCTAACCTGGTTCAAGAGCCGCTCGACGACCCATCCACCTTCTTTACCACGCTTTGTTGTCAATGCATCCACCTGAAAACAAACAAGGATGGAGATAAGAAAACATTAACAGTGATGTGCCAAATTTTACTAGAAGGAAACAAGAAACGAGTCAACCAATTCTGTACCACCGTTTGTACTAGAAGAAGAAAACAAGGTCAGCCTGAAGATGTCAATAAAGGGCATTCTAGCTTAGTTAGCAATTTTACAGGCGTTTCAGTAGTTTCATCAGTTGTGGATTATTTGTTGAATTTTTTAGATTTTTCAGGGTTGAGTAATTGAAATCTTTGATCAGATTTTAACATTTTTTGAGTCTGGGGATTGGCCATGAATTAATTAGTAAAGTCAAATTCTGGTCCAAAAAGGATTTCTGATATCGTAGAGATCCTTAGTTAATTTTCATGATAGACACAGGTGTAAGGTAGTTTATGAATATTCATTCCTTCTCCAGATCTTCAATATAATAAGTCAGCTATTGCCAATGGGAATGTCCATTAACTTCCTCATAAGATAGAGTCAGGGAACCCTCGGGGGGATTCTAAAGCTCTATTTGAGTTTTGAAGAGTATCTTTCCCATGATTTTCTCAGTCGACTTTATTATATTTTTTCCAGCCTTGCATAGTATTCTTTCAATTATTGTCTTCAATAAGTTGGGTTATTTTAAGACAAAGCTCAAACATACGCAGCAACGAGCATAAGTAAAGTTTAAGTATTTATCACTTTCGCTTGAAATTCTCACTTAAGACTATGCACCAACTCAAACATGAACAATCCTTGAAGAAAGAAGCATCAGGCAAAACATAGAAATGTTTGTTCTTAGGATTGGGTGTAAGCCCTGGCACAAAATCAGCAAGTGAGAGCAATAGAGAAAGAATACCTCGTCAAAGAAAAGTATGCATGGAGAACATGTTCTTGCACGACTGAATATTGTCCGCACTGCTAGCTCACTTTCGCCAACGTATTTATTTAGAAGTTCAGGGCCCTTGATTTAGAAAAAAGTATTAAAGATAATCAGTGAATCACCAATTATCCCCGACTAAATTAACGCAAAATAAGACCAAAGAGAGGACCTTGATGTGTATGAAATTAGCGCCTGCTTCATTAGCAACAGCCTTAGCAATCAATGTCTTTCCACATCCCGGCGGACCATAAAGTAAAAATCCAGTCTCCAAGTCCACCCCAAAATCCTACAATATGAAAAGCTTACTCAAAGCCTAAACTCCTAAGTCTCTCAATTAAAGGACAATGAGGAAAATTATCTGTCAGCAAACCCCTAACTGTTCTGTTTTGCACTAGGTTGGTTGACTTATTTTTTCAGAGATAGTAGCTGTTGAAGAGATTGAAAAAATTAACTTCTACTTTATTACTAAAAAAAGTCCTAATTTATAGTATGGGATAAGTATAATACCAAAACATAAAATAGCCTCACATAAAACTAATCATAAAATCTAGGAAATAAATATACTCATCCTATTAATTAAGAAACAAAACATGTAGAATATTAAACTAAATATTTCTAAATATTTTAATAATATTTTCTAACACTTCCCCTCGAGTTAAATATAGAGTTGTGTTAAAATGTTCAACTTAGAAGACCAAATTGAAACAAACAATAGCGGTAGCCAGAGATCACATAACACATGACAGATAAGAGTATTGGGTAGAGAGCTATTTAAGGTGGGCAACAGTAGCTAGATAGCCAGTAAAGTCAGCAACACCAAGAATCAGGGAAATTCATGACAAACAAAAGTTATGCTCAAAGCCACATACAACAGTAGTAGTGGTAGAAGTCAGTGTAGATTAGCAGTAAAAAAACAAGCCACAACAATAGTGTAGTAGCCAGAGTCATAGATGGCCAGATAATCAGTAAACAACAACCAACCAAAACTCAGCCAAAAGTCAGTAATGCAAAAGATAGTAAATGTTAGTTGTAGTAGATAGTAGTGTAGCATATAATGATGAGCCAAACAGTAGACAATAGCTAGTAGCTAGAAAGTCCAATTTCCATGGTATAGCATCCCAAAAGAAAACAAAAGTTGCCCAGTCCAATTAGTTAGGGAAAGAGAACACAAAGTTTGAAACAGCCCAAGACAAGGCGGCCCAAACAAAGAAAAAGAACAGGATAGCCCAAAACAAAATATAGTAGCACAACAAACATAGGCCTAGACAGAAAACAAAGTCAATAGCCCAAGATATTCAAAATTAGGGCATGAAATTGTAGGTAACAACTACAGGACCTTTTTGCGGAGGTTAGAAGGTGGCACGACACAAGAGAGAGAGGCCATGCCATTGCACATGATCAGAACAGAAGCAGCAATAGTAGCTCACAGTGGCTAAGAATGAATGAGAAATGCAGGGGGCCGAACAAATTGAAAATAAGAAATGAACAGGCGTTAGCCCAAAGATCATATGTTGAAGAAGGTAACAACACTGGTTTGCACACATCAAGTCGCATGCTATGTTTCAGCACAGGGATAGTAGATTAGGTTTTCAGACAAGGGCTTGCTTGGATGGCAGAATTAGGGTGTTAATGGCAAGCAGTAAATAAATCAGGGTCTGGGCAGAATTTTTTTTTTTTTTTTTTGGGAAAAAACAGAAATTTGAGTTGAAAAACTAGAAGAGGTTTGACTAATTTTTTTAACTGTACACAATGGAATGGACCGCATGAATACATTGTTAGAGAGATTGGAGGAATTAATTCGTACTTTATTATTGAAAAGAAGTGTCAATTTATAATACAAGACAAATACAAAAACACCAAAAATATAAAATAACCTAACATAAAACTAATCATATAACCAAGGAAATAAAATATACTCATCCTATTAATTAGGAACCAAAATATGTAGAATATTAAACTAAATAGTTCTATAATATTCTCTAATGGTAGCTAAAGGAATCCAAGCGTGACAAGCAAACAAATGACATTGTGTTAATTGAAAACCATACACATATAAACAATTTAGATATTAAGTAGCCTGATGAGTAGGTTAAAAGCTCAGTAAAAAAGAAACAAAGTCTAGTTTTATTACGAACTTCATCTAAATCAGCCGAATAATGTAGGAAATAAAACAAGTTACCTCATAATCATCAGGAAACCTTATACGCCTAACTATATAACGGTCAAATTCCCGTCTAAGCAAACGAAGACCTCCAACATCATCCCACTTCACATTTGGTATGGAAGAAAATCCTTCTCTTCTAGAAGAAGGTTGAACCAATTTAGCAGCTTCCTGTCAATGATTAAACAGAAAGTCCATATGCATCATAATACCAATAAACAACAGAAAAGAGGAAATAAAAGGATGATTGGAGAACAAGAATTATACAGAAACTCGGTATAATAGAAATGAGAACATGAGAAGCAATTTGGATTAACATTGATTGAAAGGACAATATTTTCCTCTTACATTAGTTTCATTGATCAGGTATAATAAAAGCTGCAATATAATATGTTTCAGGTAGACAGTGAAAAATTGTGTTTTAAGTAATTTTCTGACTTTCTTTGTGACCACGTCATGTGGAACAATGTGAAGTTGGCATGTGTCCTACAGCAGACGCCAAACTTATAAAGGTACAAAGGTCTGGTTAATGGGATATTTGGATAAATTAAATAACAGAAGCACAACTAAGAGAAGGAGGACAGATTTGATGATTCTGATTTCGTTTTGGGGAAAATCTATTCTGTAAATACAATAAAAAAGCTGTGTAACCATTTAGATAAAATGCATAAAAGCATTAAATTTGCGAGGAAAAACATGAAACTTGAAAGAGGAAGAAATAAAACCTTGCCCCCTACCCTCATCCCAACTCCTTCCAGAGAGAGTACAAAAAGCAAAGGATAAAGTATTTTCTTTTATATATATATATAAACCACAATCAGCAAAACAAGCAAATGTAAACCATT
This sequence comes from Avicennia marina, assembly GCA_019155195.1. Taxonomy (NCBI): domain Eukaryota; kingdom Viridiplantae; phylum Streptophyta; class Magnoliopsida; order Lamiales; family Acanthaceae; genus Avicennia; species Avicennia marina. Next base: position 4,671,281 of record CM032763.1, read on the forward strand.
GAAGAGAACTTTAGTTCAAAGAAGAAAAATGGCAATTTTATTGCAAAGCATCTACCCCATGCATAACTAGGAAAATGGGATACCAACTGCATCAAATTATGAAAAATGTTATTCTTCACATTTTCTTTACTTTCTTCAGTTCAAAGGAATTATCAACGACCACCACCCTTAAGCACCCAACCCCCAAAAAAACCAAAAAAGAAGGATGAATTTTAATTATAGAAGTTGAGATCCCAGACTCCCATACTAGTCTACCCAAAATTCTGTGTCAATGCCACCCAGGTGAATATTAATCCACAAAGCCCTCTTTCCCACCCCCAGAAAAAATCTACATAGGTGACACAACAAACCATGAAGGAATAAATGACATAGATAAGGTTATAGGTCCAATATATTATAGATGACTTAGTCATTGAGAGTCACAGTAAAATATGTCATCACAGTCCACGGATCATAATTTGCTCATCTAATTGCCTCATTGGGCATTCATCCATAATAGTGCAAAAAGTTTTCTAAGTTCACAAGCAAAACATAGTCTAGTATCTACATGTACTTGCTATTGACCAATGTATTGACTATCAATGAACACAAGTTACCTCAAAATCAGCCATGCTTATGCTGAGTTTCTCCATTTCTTCATGTGACCATGGTTGCCTCCACCAATCTTTGCTATAATCCATGTCTTTCAGTTCTTTGGAAAGCTCAATGTTTCTTTCGTCTATAATTCTTTTCATTGCAAGATTACCGGCCTTGTTGCCTAATGCTGCCAAATCTGCTCCAACAAACCCTGGAGTGGACCTAGCTATTTTCATTAGATCAAAAGCAGCTTCAACTTTAAGATTGCATGTAAGCACTGATAATATTTCAACCCGTGCACATTCATCTGGAACGCCTAAAACAATTTCATGATCAAATCGTCCAGCCCTCCTCAATGCTGGGTCAACAGAATCAGGCCTGTTCGTTGCTCCAATTACTAGAACATAGCCAGGTCTCCAATCAGAATTTTCAGATGCTGCATAACCATCTACAGGTTTTAGGAACCTGTGTGATTCATCCATGCATGTCATCAATTGTGTGACAATGCGACGCTCCATTTCCCTTTGCAAATTTTCCCTTTTTGAAGCAATTGCATCAATTTCATCAATGAATACTATAGATGGTGCTGTCCTGTATGCTTTAGAGAACAACTCTCGAATATTTTCTTCTGATGCACCTGAAAAGGTTCATGACAGACAGCAACAACAAAACGAATCCTGAGGTGACCCTAAAATTATAAGAAAGACAATACTCAATGTAATTTGTGTCGATGTAAATAGGCCATGTTGTTCATCAGCAAACAAAGATACAACACAACACACCCCAACCCCCCCCCCCACCCCCACCCCAAGAAAAACTCAAAAAAAAAAAAAAAAAAAAACAGAAAGAGAGAGATAAAGAAAGAAAGAAAAGGAGTTATAACACTTAATTACAGTTTGAGCAATACATAAAACTAGTTCTTTGTTAACCCGTTATACTGAAAAGGAAACCAATATGGATTTTATTGTTGACTCTCAAAGCAAAACACTCATGCACATTTCATTGCTTGTTGATTTCAGAATTCTGGAGTATGGTAAATTTTGTACCCAAGTTCCAGTCACCAGGTTGAATTGGCATGAGGAAATACATCCAATTATTATACAATAAAGTTATTATGCACAGGAAACTTCTTTTTTAAGATGGAGTGAAAGCAGAATCCTGTTACCAGTTATCCAAATCAGTAGATTTTGTCCCAAGTTCAGAAATGAACTAGGTAACATTCATATGAATTTACACAATTCTCTTTCAGGCCTTGGTAAGAGGCAACTGAATTGCTTAGAACGTAAAAATCCACCTTTCTAAACATCAGCAATTTAAATCAGGAGAACCATCAACTGTTTAAGCTGAACCTCACTGGGCTGATTAAATGAGAGTAGAATTGTCGGGGCTGCAATATAAGTTCTTCAAAGCAAGGATTTTTTCCACTATGTTTGGTTCAAGGATTTTGAGAGGCAAAAAAAAAGAAAATGACAGAGAAAAAAAAATATTAGTTGTTTGATTAATAAGAAAATGATAAGGAAAAGAAAAATTGAGAGAAATTGTAGTTTAAGTGAAGGAAAATTATTTTCCTCATAAAATGGTGAACAAAATGAGAAGAAAACTATTTTAATCATCTCTTTTTTCTAAAAACCTCCATTATTTCTATTTTTCTCATCTGTCCTAAAATTATTTCTTATAAATAATCAAAAAACTATAAAATTTGAGTTTTTTTTTTATCTTATTTGCTCTATTTTTAATTATTTCCCTTTTCTCATAAAAATCATTCTACGAAGCATTTCATGGAATTTTGAATTTCTTTAATTTTCTTTTCCTTTTCTGAAATATATTCATTTCCTTTTTAAAATCCTAGAACCAAGCATGGTGTTCAGGTTTGAGAATAGTTTTCGTAATCACATGCAAAAGACCAATGTAACATGTACAGAGCAAATTCCACGTTATTGATATACGGCCCAGATAGTCACGCGAACAACAGCGGCACATATACATAAAAGTGGAAATTTAATATCTTTATTCGATCCCTCTGTAACTTTCCTGATAACACATCAAACAATTCGCACAATAAAGTCATACATTTATAGTAACCTTGCCCAAAATGTTTAATACCTGAAACTCCAGACACCAATTCAGTAGCAGAAATTTTATAAAATGGGACTCCGGCTTCATTGGCAATGGCATGGGCCAACTTTGTTTTCCCACATCCTGGTGGTCCGTGCAACAGGATCCCTCCCATGGGCTTCACTCCAAGGTGGCGTAGAAGCTGTGGATGATACAGCGGAACAATGACCTCCATCTTCAATGCCTCAATCACTCCATTCATTCCCCCTAAGTCCTTAAACATTGCCCCATTAACTTCATTGCCATCCCCGACACTATTATCATTCTTATTAATCTTACCCAGGGCATCACTGGATTGACCTTCCTCATTCACCAAGTTTACCTTCTCCACGTTCTTATTATCGACCACTTCCAATTCCACAGCTTCCTTAATCTGCATTTCCTGCCCCGATCTCTTTGATTTCTGACGCAAATTTTCCCGCAACAGTGACTTCATCAAGTCAAACTCCGGCACAAATTTCTCACCAGAGAGAGCAGCCTCCGATGTCGATGCCTCCTCTTCAGACAACTCATCTCCTTCCGAAACACTAGCAGATGCCACGGAGGATGACGAACAGCCGCCACTGCTGTTCAAAACGTCAACATTCCGATTCTTCGCGTGTTGAGCTTCAATAAGCTGCAATTTTTCCTCCTTCTCATCCATTTTCCTCCGCTTCTTCTTAACTGGACCATCATCGCCAGAATCATTCGTGGCGTCGTTTCTTCTGCTTGATATCTGGATAATTTGGTGAACGCGTTTAGTGAATGGCTGGAGCTTGTGGCGGGCGTAGCGTGGGTAGATGGCACGAAGGTGGTCCACCAATTGTTCGACGGTTGCATAATACTTCTTTGACGCGGACTCGATGTGGCGGCGGAGGATTCGGTCGAAATCCGAACGCTGTGTTGCGCCGTCGCCACCGCCTCGCCTTCTCATTCTGGCTGCCGAAAGATGAAAGGATGCGCGAAATCAGAGAAATTATTAACTAAGGGTTTTAATAAAATTGCATGAAAATTATACTTACTTCTATACACTCAATAAATAAAAAATAATAAACTATGTTTGGATTGTAACATGTTTTCTCCCTGCAAAATTTAACCTGAACGTAAAATTTATTAAAATAATATTTTTATCTATATTTTAATTATTTTAATATTATCTTTAAAATTTTAGACCAATTTTCAAGTTTACGTCCCAAAAAAAAACATATATTATTGAAGAAATACTAAAAAATTATCTACTCTTAAAAACCGCACTAGAAAGGCATCATTCCATAAGATTATGTTATACTGTCGTTCAATTTTTGTTCATTTCGGTGTTTTTGATTGCTTTTCATCAGACCAATTTATATTAGATAGATCTGTTTGACACTCACAATAATAATAATAATAATAATAATAAATTTTAGTAATAATGCACACTCTATGAGTATGTAAACATTAAATAAAAAATTATTTATTAATCTAATATGTGCGACAATAATAGATAACTTTTATATTTTGTATAATCAAAAATGAAGTATAACATTGAAAAATTAAATTTATCGGTTCTCAATTCACTTTTTAAATAAATATAAAGAATCTATTGAATAATTGATATTCATTGATAACATTTAATTAATTGAGATAACAGGGGTGTAATTGATAAAATATTGAAAGACTCAAGAAAGTCATTATAAGTGTAAATTAGTTATGAAGGGTATTTTAGAAGAATTATTAAAAGGCAAATGAATAAACTTAGTAATAATGTAATAGTATCGATTTAAATTCAAATAAAAAAATATAATTTAATGTTAAAATTTGTTTACTACCAACCAAACAAAGCAAGTACACTGAACATAATTCAAAAAAACAAATACCAAATTATTACATAAAATCAACAACTACAAAAAACAAAACCTCAAAAATAATCTAAAGAGTTAACTAAACATAGAATTAGTTTCATATTTATTGAGCGACTCAATATTAGTTATGAGAAAATAATTCCTTATATGCATTCCATTACTTAATTTTGGGTAAAATACAGCAAATAGATAACATTTAAAATTTAGCTTGTAGTTACGTAAATTATCAAGATTTTAAGTGTAAGTAGTATTTAATCAACTTTACAGTTACAAATTAAATTGATAAATTTATTATCTATAGGTTTCAATAATATTTCAAATTCAAAGTAAAGCATTATAGGTAAAAATAATCTCGATTATTTTCAAATTTTCTTACATATATTACTCACAAATCACAAAATGAAATTTTATTTTAAATGGAATAAGAAAAATTGGTAACCAACTTGCACGTTAAAATATAAACCCACAACCCTACGAAAGATCAAAGCTTTGTAAAAAATGCTCCCGAAGACCCAAACATTGTAGAAAATTGTAAGTTAGACGAGTACTTATGTGGCTAATTCGTTGCAAGTGCATCTGCAATAATCAATAAATCCTCATCATCAATAAAGATTGACTTGTTAATATTTATGAGTGCATGCATGTTAATACGTTTGGATAGAGGATGTTTTGGCCAGTTACCCTCACGGTTGGTTAGTCAACAAAGCTACCAAGGGCTGAATTAAAGTGGCAATGATGGCCTAGTTAATTAATGTTGGGGAAAAATGGACTTGAAAAATGAATTTAATAAAAATATAGTATTTTATATTTGAGTGTGTATAAAATAGAAAGAGAAAGAAAATGATTACAAGAATAAAAAGAACTTTAACTCTTCAAAATAATCTTATCAAGAAGCTTTCTGCTTAAAAACCTTTGTGCACACTCACTCTTTGAATTCGAGCTTGGATTGATGTCAAAATCTTCTAAAACCTCATCTATTTATAATTGAAAGTTCTGTATTTGATTGGTTAACTTTGGAGACGCCAACCTTCATTTTATTAATTTTCATGGACTCCAATTAGTCACACACTTTGATTTGCTCTTGTTGGTTAAAATGGATGGTTCTTAGTCTATCAATTTTCATACACTCCAATTTGTTTCCACTTATTAGTTGAAATGGACAGCTATTGAGCAGTTTTTGATCTATAAATAGTTACAAACATGAACAATTCCAAAATAATGACCATATCACCATGGTGATTGTGACATTGGAAACGGCCGGTGAAATGAGAATGGGATTGAGTCAACAAAATTTAGGATTGAATGAGGAAATTGTGGTTCAATTGATATTGAGTAATAAGGCATGACCAAGGCTGTAGAAAAGCAAAAGATTTTTTTACGTCTCCTGTTCTGAACGAAGAGAATGTGGGATTTTGGATACAAAAAGTTTGAAAACAAAGCTATGAATTTGTTAAAGGAGTAGAAGAATCGAAGGAAAAAATTCCAAATTTTATTACATAGAAAGAACAAACCAAACAAGGCCTAACTATTACAATAGTGAAAGAAAAATGGAGATAGCCGGCTGATTTTTTTGGTGTATTCCAAACTCTATTCAACCTCATATATATACTACCGAGACTAGTCTTAAATAAGGCAATATCTTAACTTAATACCAAGCATTAATTAGATAATCATATAACAAGGAAATAAATCAAACCATAAATAAAAGTTGCCATCTAAACAACCAGAATTATGGTAGGTCTTAATTTCTTCTTTTCTTGCACATTCTTGCTCTCCAAGTTATAGGAATTATGGAAATAATTCCTTCCATACTTTGTGAATCAAAATTTTAACACTCTCCTTTAATTCAAAGTTACGCACTTCAAGTAGTACTTTGAAAAACTCATGCTTTGGTTTAGCCAATGTCTTAGTGAAAATATCAACCATTTGAAATTGTGTACTACAAAATTCCACCATCACCTCACCCTTATTCACTAAATCTTTAATAAAGTGATATCTCAACTAAATATGATTTGTTCTTCCATGAAAGGTGGGATTTTTAGTGATTGCAATGGTAGATTTATTATCACAAAAGATAATAGTCCCTTCCACTTGGTTTTGTTGCAAATCAAGCAACATTCTCCTTAGCCACACACATTGAAAAGCCGCCAATGTTGCTGCCATATACTCTACTTCTGTTATAAATAATGCAATTGTAGCTCGCTTCTTTGAATTCCAAGTGATAGCTCCCGAACAAAATGTAAACAGATTACCAGAAGTGTTTCTTCTAACATTCAAGGTACTTGCCCAATCACTATCATTGAAATCAATTAACTTGAAGTCCTTAACATATGTATACCATATTTCATGGTCTAAAGTGCTTGCAACGTATCTCAAAATCCTTTTTACAACTCCAAAGTGTTGTATAGACGGATTAGACATAAATCTTGAAACAACTCCAACCGAAAATGCAATATCAAGTCTAGTGTGAGTTAAGTATAACAAACTTCTAACCAGACTCCTAAATTGCTTTGGATTGGTCTTCTCCAACCCATCTTCAACTTGCAGCTTTTAGTTAACATCCATTGGGGTAGATGCCATCTTGCACTTTGACATGTTGAACTTTTTCAACAAGTCCATCGCATACTTTTTTTGGCAAATAAAAATTCTATCCTTTACTTGCAAAATTTCTGGTCCAAGAAAGTAATGCAAGGATCCCAAGTCCATCATCTCGAATACCTTCATCATGTCTTGCTTAAGTGTCGCCAACGAAGATGGTCTTGATCTCATGTAAATGATATCATCAACATACAAGCATACTATGATAATATCTATTTCATCATTCCCTTTCAAGTACAATGTGGGCTCATTTTCACTCCTTACAAATCCTCTCTGATGGAAGTAGTTATCAATTTTTCTGTACCAAGTCAGTGAAGCTTGTTTTAATCTATACAATGCCTTCCTTAATCTATACACTTTTTCTTCTTATCGCGTACCACAAACCCTTCAGGTTAAGCTACATAGAATTCCTCACTTAATTCCCCATTTAAAAATGCAAATTTGACATCAAATTGATATCTACTCCATCTTAATTGTGCTGTTAATGCAATTAAGAGTCTGACAGTTTCAAACCTTGCCACTGGAGAGAATGTCTACATGTAATCCACACCTTGTTGTTGACTGTACTCTTTTGCAACTAACCTAGTTTCGTACTTTTGTATGCTCCCGTCTGCATGAAATTTGGTTTTAAAGATCCACTTGAGCCCAATAAGATTCTTACCTTAAGGAAGGTCACACAACTCCCAAGTTCATTCTTTTCAAGGGATGTTAGTTTCTCTTTCATTGCATCTACCCACACTTTCTTTCCTTCATTAAAAACTCCCATGCTAGTTCCTCCTTCATTGATATCACAATGTTGGATTTTAGATGCAAAAAGTATGAAAACAATGCTGTGAATTTGTTGAAGGAGTATAAGAATTGAAGAAAAAAACTCCAAACTTTATTGCATAGAAAGAACAAACCAAACAAGACTTAACACTATTACAATAGTGAAAGAAATAGGGAGATAGCCGGCTGATTTTTTTAGTGTATTCCAAACTCTATTTAACCTCATATATATACTATCAAGACTAGCCTTAAATAAGGCAATATCCTAATTTAATACTAAGCATTAATTAGGAAATCATATAATAAGGAAATAAATTAAACCATAAATAAAAATTATCATCTAAATAACAAGAATTATGGTAGATCTTGATTTCTTCTTTTCTTACACATTCTTGCTCTCTAAGTTGTAGGAATTATAGAAATAATTCTTTTCATACTTTGTAAATCAAATCTTTAATAGAGAACACATAGCCGAGAAAGAGAGAAAGTAGAGCTAAGAAACTTCATACTCAAACAGCTGGAAAGGTCTACCAAGTGAGGAGGAATAGCAAGCCATCATCTCAAACGTAATCGTCAAGCCATGTTTATTACTTGATTTGAAAATTTCTTACCTCTAATTGAATTATGATTCGTAGAATGTTTCGTGGGTTATTATTCAAATTACTTGGGTAAAGTATCGATATAGAATGTAGGAAACTTCTTCCATACGCTGCTACTTAGGAAAGAAATTGATTGATGAACTACTTTCGATTCGCTCTCACATGGGTAAACTTGGTTAAAGCTAGAGACTAAATAAGGTTAAATCCAATATTCGTAGGTTCCCTAAAAGAAAAGTTGATTTCTATGTTCGCTGGATTCTTGAGTATGTATTGATATATATACGTATTCAAGGTATGCACTAATGTGGTCGAAGGAAATGCAAGTTCAATTCGACTATACACCAAGTTCAAGTTCAAGTTCAATTTTGGAGGTGGTTATGAAAATTTTCTTTAGATATTTTTACATGAAATGAATAGTACAATTTTATATTCATATACCAAAAAGGTTGGTAATTCCACTTACTAAGCTATTAGTCTTTCATAAGAAATTCAAACCCTTTTTTGTAGATATTGTTGATGAGGTTAAGAATATGTGGGAATGGTAATTAGAGGAGAATTAGAAGACAACAGTTTTCCAAATATTACATACATTGATGAATTCGAATGTTTTTAAGAATGATAATTGTATATTTCTGTTGCAACTTTGTAATAACAAAAATGTTTTTGGAAAGAAATAAAATTTCTTTGGTGTATATACTTTAATGTTGGGCTTTGGTACTCTTTGGAATATGTATTTCGATAGTACTGTCATGATGTGATCCTGAATTTGAGGTGTGACGACGTATATAGCGTCACCTCAAGTAATATATAGAAAGTATTGATTCCATTGAAAGTGAGTAACTAACAAGTTTTTCTCAAACCTTATCCAAGACAACTAGGAAGAGGAAAATGAAATTGGTTGGTCATTAAAACAGTGAACATGCAACTATACAATGATACTCTAAATTAAGAATTTAAAAGTTTTTTTTTTATAAAAAATTGATATTTTGAATTATTTTTATCAATAATTAGTTAAATTATCTTTTATTAGGATTTTCTTGATAGGTCGGCTTCACAACAAAAAATACATGCACCCTACGAGTAACAGGATACTATTCATGATGAGCAATTAAATTGAATAATATTAAACACACACACAGAACCAAAATTTCACTCTTGCCATTCTCTTAAATTATGTGTTCTAGTTTGAAAAGTTTTAATTTTAAAATTTCACTCCTATTTCAAATGAACAATTTATTAGCCAATACTCAAAAGGCATTAAACACTCAAATAAAAAAACAATAACAAACAAGAATAAAGATAATGGCTATTAATTAAAAGAAATTCATATAATTAAATTTAGTCCATCAAAAACAAATCAATAGAAAATAAGAGTTCAACTGCTTATGGCCAAATTAACAGAACATATCATGCAATTATTCATCATATTTTCAAAATTAACACAAAAATTTGGGATGAAAAAATCTTATTCTACTTTCAAATCTTATTCTAAGTTCACTACTTTCAAACCTTAATATTTGATAGGCCTTCAATTTGCTTAAATTCCTTAACTTTGATTCTCTTTCTTGGAATTGGAGAGAAATTCTATTACATGGCCAAAGTAAAAAGTAGGCAAAACTACTGCAAAATGTCCTAATTCCTCTTTAACACTTTGTTAAGCATGAAAATTAGATGTCCCAAACCACATTTTTGCATGCCCTCGCTACTACTATTGTCATGGTGATAAGTGGTAACTTCATGTTTTGTTGGGCATTCTCACATTGCATTCTCACTAGTGTCAATGGCATTGCCACGGTCATCAGCATGACAGTGATGCCTATACTTGGATGACATATCGTGTCTTATTTTTCATTTCTCTAATACATATTTTTAAGATTTGGACTATGTACGTCCACAAAAATTTTCTCCCACATCCTCACTCTCTCTTTTATGCATGATCATTATTTGCCTACCCCTCTTCCCTTGTCCTCTTTTCTATCCTTCCACCTTTATATCTTTCCCCATATTTCACAAAACCATATGAGTTTCTTGGGTGATATTCAATGAAAAATAACTCATCTCTGCTTTCACGTTCATTATTGACTAATTTCTCCTAGCTTGAGCCTGGAAAAGAGATCTACTTTACCCCACATTTTTCAAGTTAGCACTTGGTGCTCAGATAACAATGGAAAAAGTAGTAGTTATAACTAGCTAGGAGCACCATCGCTAGCAAACAACATGGAAAGAAAGAGTGGCGTTAGAAGTGACAAAAGACCACTTGAGCATGATGTTGGCAATGACACCAACCAATGTTATGTATGCCTCTAGCGTGTATATATATGCAAATGGTGCACTCAACAACACCAATGTTGGAGGTGACAAGGGGATGTAGGGGACAACATAACAGTCACGACTTGAATGAGTCATACATGATGACAACCAATGACCTGAATTTGTACTTGGAGCTGGGGAAGTGCTCTAAAGACAACGGACGATCGACTTCGATGGTAGGACAATTGTTAGTGGACTTCTTTGTTTGGCGGTGGTTGTTGGTTGGTGGGGTGGCAGAGGTGTGGTGGAAGTGAGGGCTAAGAATAATGGTGAAATAGTGGTGGAAATTATATGTGTAATAGATTCCTTTTTTTTTTTTAAATTTTAAACTAACGTGGAATAGATTTTGAGACATAAGAAAGAAGCACAATCGAACAAGAGAAGGAATCAATGAAGATATAAATAATGTATATACGCACACATTAGTAATAGTAATGGTGGCATACTCAATGCATATTCAAATTTTTTTAGATGCATAATGTTTTATTAATTGTAACAAATTATAATAAAATAAAACCAAATCAAAATTAAAAGTAAATGAAAAATTCAAAAAAGATAAAAAAGAATAATCAAAAGATATATAAAAAAAACTATAAGAGTAAAAATATAGAATTATTTTAAAAGAGAAAGGAAAAACATATAAAAATAAAAAAAAATAAATATGGTCATTATAGTACTTCAACATTATATAGCCAAAAATTGAAATAAACTTGTAAAAAAGAAAATAAATAGAAATATATATTTATTATATATTATAAGGGTTTTTTAAATAATTTAAAAGAAGATAATTCTTTGGAAAAAAACATTTGAAATTTTTTAAAATTAATTTATCACAATAAAAAATAAATTATAATTCAAAAAAATTAATCATGTTTATGTTTTCTAGTGGAAGTTAGCAGTAATATGTACTCATTTTTAATTGGTGGTATGCCCTAAAAGTTAATATTGATTATATTGTCGATATTAAACCTGAAGTAATAGGACCAAATCCAAGTTCTATCAAGTTAATTTGGGGACGCACAAAAAAAATAAATGAGGAGGCACTCAATAATGAAAGAATAATGTAGTATTAGAATATAAATATGTCTTTATACAAAAATTTAACAATAAAATGATTTGATGAAGTCTACATGCGAACCCTAGTGCCACATGATCATGGTCTGACATTGCATTAGCAATGCATCTACACTTCTCTTTAACTGCATCACCATCTATAGTGACCCAAATTTCTCCCCACTAATTTTGTAATAATAATAATTATAATAATGATGATAATCATTGCAATGAAAATTATGAATTGTAGGCACATGTAGATCATAGGCACATTGGGTGAATTGTAGGATATATTATAAAAAATTAGGATTTTGAATAGTAGGGACATTGGGTAAATTTTATATTCTTATATATTGGTTCTTATCAATATACACGTGGACTTATAGAATAAATATGCGCACATGTGGATCAAAACTAGGGGCTCCTTGAACTTGAACTATACACATGTTTTTCATTGTTTTTCTTCAATTTTAAACTATGTTCCCTAGTGTCTCTTCCAAACCACATTGATTATTGGCATAAATATGGATAATGAAGTACTTCCCTTAAAATGTTCTTAAATGAGTATTCGGGCAATTTTAATGCCCAAAAGAAGTGTTAAATCCTAAGTTTCATCAAACTTGTAGGTCGAATGACCCCTTCTGTGATAGATCCCTATCAATCTCGGTCAAGCAATTGACCATGATCAATCGCAGGCAATATGGATTGTATTTCCATAACTCCCAAATCAACTTCACCACTTTGTAAGGGTCGATCCCAATCAATTTGAACAACATGATCGACCATGATCGATCACGATGGGGTCAAACATAGATCTAGAGATCCTCAGATCAACCTCATTAGCTTAGCACAATTGATCTCTGTCTATCCAAGTAACGCAATTAACCCTAATTGATTGCAAGGTGGTCCGATTATAAATCCTCAAGGTCCATCAAGGTGCCACTCGATCGATCCGGGATAGTCACAATCATTTACAAAACTACCTAGATCGATCCACCACATCCAAAGTAGATCTTGAACCCGATTCTCTCGTTCTTTCACCTGATTCATGGTTCCAACCTCCTTGTAACCACAATTGTCCACTATCTACGAAAGTAAGGCACTGTTTCCACAACCCAAGCGTATAAAACCTAACAAATTTGTGAAAATCATTAGGGTTACACGTGAGAGAATTAATGCAATCTACATAGGAAAGAACTACCCTCACGTTTCAAAAATGTAGGTTGCACTTAGGAAAATGATAGGACACTAAATTTACTGAATTTTGGATTAAAAAAAATTATTTCATTGAATAGGAACTCAAAGACGCGAATTTGATAAGCAACTAAACTAGTGAAGCAAACATCAGGTAAGTAGGTTACCTTGCAAATTTATACAATTACCTTGTGAAAAATTATTTTATCAAGCTAACAATTTTCATATTGTGATTTAAAAATGATCTCCATTATTTATAAAATTCTAACTATTATATCAAATGAAACTTGACATGCTTAATTACAAAAATTCAAACTTCTTTTGTTATGAAAATAGTGGATGTGTGTAAGCTTGCATATCCGCTTTACACTGAAATTCCAATTGAATGTTTTACATGTGACAAGTTATGGTAAAATTGCTCATACCTTGGTAATAAACATTAGTGTAGGGGAACAAGTTCCAACCCTTAAAAGGGTATAAAAGCCATATGTATCCCGCTCAATTAAGTTTATCTACTAAGCATATGAACTTCCTAATTGGGGTTATAAATTGAGCAAGTGACCCTCTTAATCGAGATTATAGATTAAGCACTTAACCCTCCTTAGTCGGGGTTAAAAACTAAAGCCTTAATCGGTTGAATAAAACACAAGATGTCTTAAACTTGTGAGCAATGCAAACAAAAACGTGAAAGTAAAATGTTTATACTATTTACATTGAAATGTTCATTGTGGCTTTAAATTCCCCTTAAGATATATTTGCATGAAAGATTTTTCTTTATGCTCACATCCCAAAAAAGCACATATATCCACTTACTGGCTCACAAATTTTAAAAATCTTTTTGTAGATGACACAATTGAGGTTGAGGATGTAAGCCATACCAGGGGGATGGTAAAATGCTGAGGAATAGAAGATAGGATCTTTTGGTTATCATTTTAGTCAAGAATATGCTTGGGAATGTTGTTTAATTTTTAATGCTATAAATTTTTTATCGCAAACACTGTATTTTGAAATGACTAGTATTTTTATGGTTTAAACACTCTGATAATTGGGTTTTAGTATTCTTTAGTATAATCTTCTCAAGAGTACTACCACGTTGCACCAAAAATAGGGGCACGACACTATCTTCAACATCATGTTGTACATCCTCCATCAAAGAAAAAGAAGATCAATCAAAAGTTATGGGAGACACATCGAAATTCCAAAAGCATTGTGGGTCTATCTCATTCTAAATCAATATCAAAAATCTAACACCTAACTAAAGATCTGTTTAAACATTATTGAACAGAGGAGTACATGGGAAAACGATGAAAATAAGGATTGAATGTATGAGTCTAGTAAAGCATGTATATATACATTTACACCTGTATTCAACTAGCATGAAGTAGAATGACTGAGTTCATTTGCATCATAAGATGTGCCAATTCCCATACTAAATTGTTCATTTGCATCATAAGATGTGCCAATTCCCATACTAAATTGTACTAATGATCCTTCGACGAAAGGCATCAAGGGAGAGCATAGCGGTCCCATGTCTATTAGAGGTGCTGCAGGCAAGGGTAGTGCATCAACTGTTTCATATGGTCGGAAGCCTTAGGTCATATATAATGCACATACACCATGCATGCTATGAATGACATTGCCATTGTCAAAATGTAGGAGAAGGTGATCTAGTTGATCTGCCTAAGATGAAATAGTATTTTTTAACATTGGAAATGAATCCGTAACCATAACACCATCACCATATCAATACAACAAGAAATGGTGTCTTATTATGTACTAGAAATGCTAAAAGACTACTCTAACCTAATTGGTACCCTACATCCATAATCGCATGATCAAGCCTTGTAAATCGTCATGTGACTCGATCATACTACTTCATATATTCTATATGTATTCGATGTATGAGTTCATGATGGATCTCTCCCTGAATGCATCAATCCAATCTCCCATTGCATAATATAATCTATATGGTGAATAGACCAATTTATGCTCAATTCACCATGACAACTAACTATGTGCAAACTATCCTCTAGCCATGGTGGGTTAGGTAGAATATACTATAACATACAAATTGTCGAAGCACCCTCTCCATATGGTGTATCTTGATAATCTCATAAAACATTAGTGGCCCTAAAAGGTCAGCAAAGACTTACCACAATAAGAAGGGAGCTGTGCATAGCACACTTTACGATAAGGCTGCCGATGAACTACTATGTAACAATAATTCATGAATTATTATCAAAATAAGCATTATAATAAATCTTAAAATATGAGATGAAGCTAATTCGTGTTTACCTGATTGCATGCCTTGTTTTCTTAAATATCTTGTATGATGTGTAAATTATGGCCACTAGTCTCTATATTGTCTTTCTTCTTGCTAATGCATCTACAAAAAAGAAATAGAAATTGTTGAAATAAGCAAAGATTGTGAATTATTGCACAAAGAAAATGATGGAAACATTATAATAAAAATGTATATCACCAAATACCATAGGGTGCAACTAACACAACAACGCCGACTAGTACAAGCAACTCATTGTCATTTTTTGCAATGTTATAGCAAAAGAGCCAAACTAGGAATTAAGGACCAAGTCTATATCTACTACATACAAGAATTAACTTTAGAGCATTTTATAAAATAACAGTAACTATACTTATGCAATATTTAATAATATTACAATTAGAGTCAATTACACTTACTTGTAAAAGTTACAGTGGGCCTGTGATAATGTACAGAACTCGCAGTATTGATATGCAAGAATAGCATGACCCCTGCTAAATCTACTCATGAGCTAAAAATCCTCCAACTTATGCAAGTGTAACAACTTTACTCAATCGCTTAATAAATCGGGCATTATGATACATCCCAACAACTCTAAAGCACCTTAACGAGCATACTACTCAACCTTCTCGTGCATATTGCCTCATTGAGATGGTACTACATCAAATGATAAAAAAGTAGCTTGACTTGAAGTTGGCGCCCTCAATATGCCCAAGCTCATGTCTAAATCCAAAAATTAACTTGCAATGCTTCTGCCACCCAAAAATAGTCTAATTACAATGACTATCGATAACTGAAGTCCCAACAACAAGAAGGCACCATATAATGGCCACATGCTCCAATATAACAATGGTCTCTTTAGTAACAAAGTGAAACGTATGTATCTCATTGTGCCATCTCTCAACTAACACTGTGATCAGGTGCTAATGAAGTAGCAGATCACTACATTTATATACATTGTAAAATATGGTGCCTTGTAGAAACTAGATGACTTAGTCATTAGATCTCCATAAAGCAGTCAATGATCTATTAGGGTGATGGGCTAAACAAGATCATTAAAACCACTTGCCTAGACGTCCTCAAACCTATGCTCATCCTGCAAATGCAGCATGCAATCTACAGGCTCAAGCATTGTCACATTTGACATCTTATACAACATACATAAAAATGAAATATTACTAAATTATACTATTGCATTACGTACTGAGACTCCTAGAAAAACTATTTTGGTGGGTCAAGGTAGAATTACAAAATTGCCTTTTAAAAATCCTTCAAATGTACTTACAAATAGGGGGCATAATTGTAATTGATTGTACAATTTAAGGAATAAATGTAATTCAATTGATAAGTTATCTATATTCTCTTATTCTTCAACAACTCCTCAAAGCATGAAATTGTATTGTATGAAGATATTGTTCTAATCGTTTTCCTATTATGAGAGAGGACATCATGTACAGGTAGGCAAATGCATGTTATACAAAGTATTAAAATTAATTGTAGTGAATGTAATGTGCAAAAATTTTGTTGCACCTGTGAGGTTAATTCATTGAGTTTAAAGTAGATCCTGTAGAACTAATTTTCAATTTTTTTCTTTTCATTTCTTTTTATTTAATACTCACATTTTTTAGTTAGGAAGAAGTTGTGAAACAAATTGAATTTAAGATGTTATCAATGGTTTAGAACCTGTAAATGTAAAGTTGGAATGGTATGATTCATTCATTGATACTTCTATTAAATTGTTATTATTCAATGTGAAATGGGCCAATAAAAGTTCATAAACATTATATAATAAATTGAAACTTCAAAACAAAGTGAATACACTAAAAATAATGAGTAATACAAAATATTTGTACTGTACAAGTTATTTAGGAGTGTAGTATGAAAAAATTTCTAACGAAAGTATAACATTTCAAGGTTGTTGGGAAGAGGACACCATTTGTTGTCTTGCACAAGTCTTTTGCCAATTCACCTTGTTTTCAATGTGCATTGTTCAATCTTGCTCGTTTCTTCTATTTCTACTCTAAACTAGATTGTGGTTAACTTGAATGATGGAGCATTCCAAAAATTCTCACACTATATTAGCTCGAGCTATCAATTATAAGTCTAAATTAAACTTTAATTGAATAGTATGGCCTAAGAAAAGATTTAATATTTAAGCTTCCTTTTTCAACACACTCGAATCACATGTGAATAGAAAATCCCATATATACCTAGTGTCCCCTAAGAAAATTCACCATTTCTAATCTTGACAACATGGATGTTATTCTTGATGACCACATTAGTCAAAAACATTCTATTGTTAAACATTTACACCCTATCTTAGGTAGTCTTCTTTAGCATGTGCCTTATGGTAGATAGTCCTTTTTGACATGTGCATACTTCGTAGTAGGCCATTTGGTCACCTACCTCTCTTAAAATGCAGTGCGACTCTCCCAAAACTAAGTTGAACATTTGTAGTAAAGGGCAAACACCTAACACTCTTAAGAATTTCATTCAAGCTTTCACACAAATTGCTTACCAATATACCATAGCATCTACATCTTTCATGTGCAAGCATCCACTTGCTCTTGTTAATCTTAGATAACCAATCAAAAGCTTCTAGTTCGATGGACTTAATCCTCTCTATTGTCCAATCAAACGTTATAGTTTGATTCGCAAAACCCGCCATCCAACACAAATCCTTCAATTGAATTTTCTTAAACCTATTATTGAACTTTGAATAAACATGCCTAAGGAAAAAAACGATGAACTCCTCATGGGGCTCGAAAATCAGGAATGTGCCACACTACAAATAGGATTCCAACATGTTAGTCAGAGATCAAACAGTTACCCTCTATTCCTCTCACAGTGTACTTATTGGCCCTTTCCAAAAATTATTGTATGATTCAAAAGTCTGGTTTTCTCATCCATCATGGTGAAACATAAGGGAAAAACTTAATGATTAGCATCTAAGGCTACAATAATCGATATATTAGATTGATATTTTGTGTATAGATACGTTCCATCAAAGCAGATAACTCTGCAATAATGCTAGTATCCATCTACACTCAATTTAAAAGCCCGAAATACATAGTATAGCTATAGATTGGTTGGCATATCGATAGAGACATGTCTCCACTTAACTACCGTACCAGGGTTCCACTTCTACATAACGTCCATAAAATATGGTAGCTCCCTCATTGACCTTCTCCAAATACTATATACATTTTCAATAGCTGTTTTCAAGTTGTACCAGACTTTTACATAAGTGATCTAAAACCCATAACAAACTTTCACTATCCCCCAACATGATTCACCGTAGGAGACAGGATTCTCATAAACTATCTTGAATAACAATGTGACCACCATATTTTTATCCAATTTCTCATAATTCATGGATACATCACCCAAGAAATTGGTATGCGAACAACCATATTTCATAATCTTTTACATCCTAAAACGCTATGCCAAGCTTGCCTTTACATACCAACTTTATAGCTGAGTAACTATATCTTGCCTATATATAATACCCGTGTTGTCATGCTCTTTACAATACGATACTCGAGCTAGGCCACTTAAACTTAATCATCCTTCACTACCATTAGGTATAAATCTTTATTGTTAGTTACTGTTGTAGGCACGTTTGCCTCTTCTAACCTTATGGATTACCCTTGGTCATGTTGAGGTCCTATGTCTCTAAAATCACGTCAATGCTAACTTCTTCTTTGTCATGTATGTCATCATCATTACTTCCACAAGATGTAGACTCACTTTCATTTCCCTCTTTACAACTATCTTTGTATGGTCTAGATGTATCATGTTCAAATTCCAGTTTAAGTTGTACTTTAGGTGCTAGGTCTTGCTCCAAATACACACCAACATATTATATTGTTGCACGTTCATGTGCCATAGATGAATCCTAAATTTGGAACTAAGAAAAAGATTGGTGACTACAGGTAAACTAGTAACTTGCTTAATAGCAGGATATGAGTGGTACACCTCTACCCTATCAAGTCTCACTATGCCTTTGGATTATCATCTAGCTATCTTTATCTAATTTCAATGTTTAACTCTAAGTAATTAACATAGTTATTTGAGTACAATAAAAAATCCAAATTTCAATAGCCATCAAGAGGTAGATTTTCTAGCATTCATTCAAATCTTTCGAAACATATTCCGTAAATACTGTCATTATGAACATGCAATTATTAAACCTATTCATTTCATACAGTATCACAAAAATTTGCCTATAATTTGCTTTGCAAGATATTATATTGATTGCAAATGAATTATGATCATATCCTATGTAATTGAAAGCTTGCAATATATCACTTCCCAAATAAAAGACAATTTAAAGGTTATCTCTACTTAAAGAATCTTCGGCAGAAAAATAAGAACTAGTAATCTTACACTTAATTATATGAAATGATACTAACATTTTTCACAACTCTTAAAGTCAAGTTTCATTTATAATATCAATATAGAACAAATAGAAATATATGGAATTATTAACAATAAATTTTATTAGCTACTTGCTACAGTTTTCATAAACAGTTAGCATAACAAAATCTTGAAATTGAAAAAATTTTAATCAACATTCTAATCAATCACTAATAACAAATTATTTTCAAATCAATAAACATTTTGGTCAGATATCATAATTGTGATCAATATATTACGTAAAATTACATAAGCATAAACTAATTACAAACAATTAAACAAATAACATATTCACTAATTTTAATTATTATATTTGTAAACACCATATCACATAAAATTATATAAACATAAACCAATTACAAACAATTTTTAAAAAATAATCACAAATTTCAAATAACATGTAAAACTTTATAGCATATAGTATCAAATTAAATAATTATCAACTCCATGCAATATATCATAATTGGTTGCACATAGTATCAAATCAATACAAGACAAATTTTATAAAAAATTTATAAAATTATTAAACTATTACTTAAATTCAACCTAATTCCATTATTAACTACTTTATTTTTCTATTATTTTCCCTCTTTGTTACCTTATCCTTTTTTCTCCCTTTCTCTTTCCCTCTTTCCTTTGCTTCCTTTCTTGTATTTCCCCTCCCTCTCCTCATCTTCTTTTCTTACCCATCTGTGCTCTTTCTTTCTCTCTCTCATTTTTTTATTCCCTTAGTCTTTCTCCCCTTCTATTCTTTCTCTTCTTCTTCCTCCCGACCTTTTTTTCTCTTTTCTCCTACCTCTCTATCACAGCACCTCTTCCAAACGAGGCAATTGTTCATATTTTTCTTTTCTTTTCTCTCTCTTTTTTATGGTTTTTCTTAAAATGGTCTTTCTTTATATCTAGTGGCAACAAGGGCTATTTCTGACACGGGCACGTAGCATTTATGCATGATTGTGCACCCATAGCAAACCCTTACAATTAAGCTTCTTTTTCCTTCACTAATGGCAACAGCTCCAACCAGTGCATCTTGCCCTCTAAATTTTTTAAGTTGCAATATTATTTTAAATATTTTTCACTACTTCAACTACACAACTTAAAATTTAAACTAGATTTGAAAACTTGTACCTAATGATTCTTTCTTTGTCTTTATTTTTTATCCCAAAATCTCTTGCGCCTTGCTTTTTTGCCTCACTAAAATAAACTTGATGTATTAATGTGTTTTGGTTCCAACTTATCTGTTTTGAAGGCGTGCTACAATGTGTTTTGTGGTGAGTGAGGCCAATTGTTACAACTTATCATTTTTACTTCATGGAAACAAATTCTACCCTCATTAAGGATGGAATTGCAATGTTATTTTTTAAATTTTTACACATTAATTTTTCACCGTGAAATTGGAGCCCATATCAACATTCAAGTCTCCCTACCTTAGACTAAGACTCTTTTTTTACTGATTCTTCTACTACTTCTTCTTCTTTTTAGCGGACTTAAAATTAAGATGTTATTTTTGTCATGGCTTTTGTTGAATGAACTACTATGATTAATTTATTTTCTAAGGACCGGTGCATTGTGTTTATTAAATGCTATGTCATGATTTTCTACTGATTGTTTTTGTCCATGTTATCTATATTTGATTTGCTTAATAATTTCAAGGAATTGGCAACTTCTTAATTGATGTATTATTTATTATAAATTCGCGGGGATGAAACTTCCAAATTAGACCTTAAAACATAGATAGATATTTTTTAAAAATAACAGGAATGAAACTATGCAATTTATACAAGGAAAATTGTAGATTATGGAAGTTCATACTCAATAAAATTAGATTGTAAATTTCTGTATGTGCACATCTAATTTCAATTTGAAGTTCCGAATGAGTCAAGAGATGCATATAAGAAAATTCAAGATTGGCAATTTGTAGCATATAACACCACATGGCTCTTTTCTTGGTTGATTTCACATAGTCGTACTTGATTGATCACATATTAGTGGTGTGCATTTAATTTACCTATTAATTTTTGCTTTATATACTACTTGATCATGTAATCATACATTTGTGACCTAAACCACACCACCCATCACATATTCAAGATCTTAAAATCATTTCTTAACAAACAAAGTATTTTGAATGGTGTGCAAAAATAGCTTGATCCCAGTAATGAAAGCAATAGACACAACTCAATTCTTTTGACACGACACACACACACACACACACACACATGTATATTTTGAACAAAACAAACAAAAGTTTAAAATTTCAATCATATATTAAAAACTTTTAGATACTTAGTGACTATTGAAATTCTGAGAGAAAAAATTTATACCTGACATTCCAAAAAACAAAGATAATTTGTAAACATACTTATAGCTAGTTACATATTTTACACTTTCATTTCTGTTTATAAATACAATTTCAATGTAGGATAAAACCTTTTTCGAACAATGAGCTTTAATAATGCCATCAACTACCATCGATGTCTTATCAATTGGAGTTTTCTTTGAAAACCAAAATCAAGAATAGGTGTGAATCAATAATAATGTTTCAACTAGCTTTATCTAATTGTATGTGTAATTAGCATTCATGCAAGAATCAATTGCAGCCTAACTGCAAACCAAGCAATTTGACTCTGTATTTGTTATTTTTACTCTATATAGTATGTGTAAATTTGAATTATTTACAAGCCAACCATGAAGCTTATGCCTCCAAATATGAAAGAAAGCAAACACACTTCTAGACTTCAAATTATGGCACAAGCAATTGGTACTCACCAAGTGCTTACGGAAAACCAACAAGCAACCTATTTCCTATAGATAATAGCTCTTCAAATTTTGTAAAGTTAAAATTGAAGTGACAATAAAAGATGCAGTGTGAACAAACTAAAGAAATAGCAGCAAATATATTTACTATCTGGGAAAAAAATACACTTTGTAGTACAACTTGTAAATGAAATTGGAACCAATTTTCTTATTTTCCACTAAGAATGATTACAAACATTTATATATCAAGTCCTAGGGTCCTAAGTTAGGAAGTCATACAATTGGAATCCTTATACTCTGGCTAACTACTATATGTACATTATGTTGATTACAATCAAATCTCTTGAATTATCCTCTAACACTTTCTCTTTAGTTGGAACATAGATGTTAGCATGCCTAACTTATCACATAGGTGATCAACTCGAGCTCTATTCAGGGCCTTCATAAACAAATCTACCAATTGTTCAGTAGTTTTCACATATCTCATGAAATTGTATCTTTTCATGAATAAAGTGATCATGTACCTCAATGTGTCTAGTCTGTTTATGAAACAAGACTGGAAGCAATACACATAACTACTTGATTATCACACCACAATTTCGCAAGCATCAACACCTGAATGTTGAGTTCAGTCAGAAGTTCGTATATCCATGCAATCTCCCATGTTTATTGCACCATACTTAGACTCTGCACTAGAACGTGAGATCACATTTTGTTTCTTGCTCTTCCATGAGATCAAGTTTCCTCTAACAAATACCTAATATCCAAAAGTAGAGACCCTGCCCAATTTGCATCCTAAAAACACTTCACTCTCAAATGACTAATTTTTATATAAGATACCACGCTTATGGGCCCTTTTCAAATAGCACAAAATCTATCCTATGGCAACCTAATAATCTACTATCAAGAAGGACATGTATTAACTTACAACATTTACTAGATATACAGTATCTGAACAAGTCACACTAAGATAATTCAACTTCTTAACTAACCTTCTATATGTTCTAGGGTCATAAAACACGTCTCCTTCCTTTGTAAGTTGAGAGTTGAAAACCATTGAAGTACTGCATAGTTTGGGCCCAATTTTCCAACTTCAAACAATAGATTAAGAATGTATTTTTCTTTAATATAGAAAGATTCCTCTCCTGCTCCTCGTTACTTCAATACCCAAGAGGTACTTCAACACCCCTAAAACTTAGTCTAGAACTGATTGCTAAGAAATACTTTAAGTAATGAAATTCCTCTGAACTCACTCCCAACAATAATGATGTCATCCACATAAATTACTAATAGAATAATATCAACTTCAAATTGCTTATAAAAGACAATATGATCAGGCTTACTTTTCTTCATTCAAAATTGTCCAAGTACTTAACTAAATCAACCAAACCATGCACGAAGACTCTATTTCAACCTATATAGCAATAAGTGAAGTTGACAAACATTCCCATATTCCCTTAAGACACAAACCTTGAAGGTTGCTCTAAATAAACCTTCTTAAGAAGGTCGCCATGAAGGAAAGCACTCTTAACATTGAGTTGCTGCAAATGCCTATTATAAGTATTTGCCATAGAAATAAATAATCAACAAATGTTAGCTTATCAACCACAGAAAAAGTATCAAAATAACCTACCCCATAAGTTTGAGAATATCCTATAGCCACAAGGCAAGCTTTCAACCAAGCGATAGAGCCATCAGGATTCATTTTAACTGTAAATACTAACTTATTCCCAATAGCCTTCTTTCTTGCAGGGAAATCCACACATTCCCATGTACCATTGTTATCTAAAGCATTCATATCTTATATTAGAGTACTATGCCATTCAACTTGGGATAGAGCTTCATGGACAATTTTAGGAATGGAGACAAAATCAAGTGAGACAATAAACGAACAAGAAGATGCTGACTAGTTGTTATAAGATACAACTAAAGAAACATGATAAGTATACTAACGTTTAGCTTTGCAAAGGGCAATCAGAAGGTCATTATAAGAAGCTAGATCTAATAATGAAGAGATTGGCTTTAGACTTGTATCTAGAAGCCTTTGTCTTCTCGAGTAGACTTGAATTATAGGAGGCTTTGTATGACTAGGTGTGGAGCATGAGATGCAGTATATTAATAGATTGTCTTTCTCCCTTGGCTTTCATAAGTGACTGATGATAAAAATATTGCATTCTTGATGAAAGTGACATTAGCCAACACCAAATACCTGTCAAGACTAAGTCAATAATACGGGTATCCTTTTTAAACTCTAGAATACCCAAGAAAATGCACGTTAAGGATTTTGGATCTAATTTTATATCGTAAGGATAGACATCCCACACAAAACAAGTGCACCCAAATATCTCCAACTCAATTAGGAACAGGGACGTAGTTGGAAAAGGAGTATGAAATTGAGTTTTACCATCTACAATAGAAGGAGGCATACAATTAATTAAAAAATAGGCTAGGGAAATTACATCGAAAATCTTTAACAACTTTCATGTGAAACAATAAACACATCTTGTTTAAAGCAACTGCCCATTCTTACACTTAGCTACCCCATTTTGGGATGAGGTATCGACACATGAGGTTTGATGGGTAATTATATTTTTAACCATATAGGAATGGAAAAGTTTAGATATGTATTTTTTGGCATTATCACTATAAAGTATGTATAGTAACATCAAATTGGGTTTTATTTCAACAATGAAAGCACAAAAATGGGAGAATAATTCGGAATGATTCTTCATCAAATATAACTCATTCATACAAGAATAATCATCAACAAAAATAACAAATCCAATTTTAGACATGACTGATAACTCTGAGATTTATAGCATTTTACCACTTCGTTATAAGTGCTTTTGTTAGTTTCCTAGCTATTCTGAGCGTTAATTGCAAGGGGAAGTACAATATAAGAATTATTAAAATAGTGTATTGAAATAGTCTATGATACAATTTATAGTGGATTATTGAAATGGTGTATAATACATGAGAGACTTTGTTCTAAAGTAACTTGCAACATGGCTGCCCTTAAGAAATATAACCCTGGTATAGTTAAAGAGTGGTGCCATGTCAAGAGTGATGAATGGAATTAATATACTCTCATGTGTTCTAGGCCTTCAAACCTTATGTGGCAATGTATTAACAGTGCTATAGTGTAATTTTCATGGATGGGACACACTTGTACATGAAATATCAATATAAGATATTGATCATTGTGGCAGTGAATGCAAACCACAAGGTGTAAACTATTTGGAGTGATGAGTGTTGGGATCTTACACTATTTCAGTTGGTAAGACCACAATGCACTCCAGCCCAATGAATAGATCAATATTATGTAGCGTTGCCCTAAGGACATGTGAGCAATGTACACATATTTAGTGTGTTCCCATTATACCACCATCTTATCACAAACTTGGTAGACGGATGGCATCGCAAGATACACATATTTCATTTTTTACCAAAGGAGGCCACTGTTGTTGGGTTTCATCAGACTTGAAATGCAAAATTATATTCAAAACAAATATAATACATGCATGCACAACAAATAATAAATTTTCCAAGCTCCCCACACTTTTCTTTCTATAACACATATAATTTAATTCATAGGATAACATTACAAATTTACTTGAAGGATTGATGTGACACTTTTTCCTATGTGATCCCACAACTACGAGACTTAACTTGTGACCTCTAAATTGTCCATATGAACAAACTTGGGCAAAAATCTCCAAAACTTTGATAACATGTGAAAATATAGTATATTTGTACTCCAAGTGTGCTTAAATTATACGTGCATGTAAGTTAAAATGAAGAAAATATGTTATAATGCATGAATTATATTAAATATAATGATTTTGGAGTGAAAAAGCATAGATGTGGGGTTAATTATTGATCTTGTACATTTTCTACATTTAAAATATGATTTTATATCTGTATGCTAGTGTCAAAATTGCAAAAGGAAGAGGAGCTGCCACAAGCAAAGATGATGCAATGGCACAAATCAACTGCAGCACCTTCTAGAATTGCTATGGTTGTTGGTTGCGATCGGTGAGTCAAGGATCATGATCATGAGGACGCTTGTTGTGATAGCAAATCAAAGTGTAGACCACACTAGAATTCGCACAAAAAAGAATCATGACTGTGAGGGAAGGAGGCGCAACGCAAGATAGCTCAATGCGAAACACAGTTATTAAAATTATGTAAATCTTGCACTCGGGTACTCGAGCACAAGGAAATACGGAGCAACTGTAGAGTTTGGTGTCGTGACCATGGG
Organism: Avicennia marina; assembly: GCA_019155195.1. Classification (NCBI taxonomy): domain Eukaryota; kingdom Viridiplantae; phylum Streptophyta; class Magnoliopsida; order Lamiales; family Acanthaceae; genus Avicennia; species Avicennia marina. The sequence continues at coordinate 4,698,029 of CM032763.1, forward strand.
AGCTAGCACGATAGAACTGCAAACTTTGATCTGGCATGAAAATTTAGTGACTTTTCCATTTTTCACACCATACACGAACAATAGGCACTTGTAACAATAAACACATGTTCTCCATGTATTGGAAGGGAGTTTAAACTTAGTTTTCATTCTTAAAACATTTAGAAACGAAGGAATTTAAGATTGAAGAGTTGGAGAAAGAGAAACCTACACTAAAGGCTTGAAACACATTCATTGCGTACGGAACACAACATTATTAAACTAAGTTTTTTATACTTTTTCTAGTATTTTTATGTTGTTTTGGATGATAAACAATTTAGACATGATTTTTTATTGAGATAATAATGAAGTTCTAAATTTCTTTTTAATCGCTTATGTTTGTGATCGGTGAAATATATATGTATGAGTTTTGATTAATTGTTATTGTAAGGTTTATTCGCAATTGTTGAATTGAATAATAATCAAGAGAATTGGTCACTTCTTTAATTAATTTATGATTGTGCAAGGAATAATGAGAGTGAAATTTGTATGCTAAATATATAATTGTGAACATTAATTTTATAAGAATAGTGAGAGTGAAATCATAAAATTAATGCAGATAACCATTGTTAATCAACAAACTTGAATTTCTCAATACCTGCTAAAATTTAGAATTAAAGTATAGAAGAGCTTGAGAGAATATACAGTAGACTTTAGAATTAACAATCTATTACTAGAAAAATTAAACTAATAATTAATATAATTTGACATACACAGGAAACTAACAAAATACAAGTAACTAGATACTTCAATTACTAGTACTCTATCACCTTTTACTTTAGTGCTTCGTTCTTAGTGCTCTCTTTTAGTTAGTATTTATTTTTCTTTCACTCCGTTTTTTTCACCAAACTAATAAGAACTCTGTTAAATCAATAGACATAAACCCCTTTTGTGGGAATGATACTTGTACTTATCATAATACTAGGTTTAATTATAAATCTAATTTTGATGTAGTGATACCCCACGTCAAAAACCTCTTGACAAAACTCTTTTGTAAAATATAGAGAACAAAATTAAAGAGAAGGACATAAGAAAAGGCAAGAAATTTTGTCTAATTGTCTAGAGGTGGTTGGCCGAAGTTATGGTTCTAGAGTTGGAATGGCTTTCAACCTTACTTATTTTAAAACACAATCTTTTAAGTATAGCTAGAACTCCTTCCGAAATTATTAAACAGGATTTATTGAATGTGCCTAAACAGGTTTTAACATCCTTTATTTTAATTCAAACTCAAACCAACTTTAATTATTAATTTCATCAAGAATTAAAGGACATGTATGCTTTAGCTTTTAATTTAATTATCCATTAATTAAATTAAAAGTCTATTACGTTTTCAATTGACAATATCATTGTTGACAAATATAACGAAGAATATTTAAATCTACTTGGCCCCATCTCAGTAAGGCCCACCTAATATGATCAATAGACTTCTCTAGTCTTGATCAATTATCCATGAAAAATTACCAACTTGCCCTTGTTTTGTTTGTATGTGTACGACTCTTTAAGATCATCTTTAATTAACAAGCATAATTTGAAAGATATGAATAACACTTAGCCTATGCCCCATATTGAATCCCAATCAAAATGAAGCAATATGATTATATGAATCCTTTTGATCATAAATATTATGTAGTATAAAATTTTTGTTTTATCACGGTCTAATCAAGTAGAGCAATAAAATTAGTCAAACTCACAAACTCAATTATATAACTAAACTAATATTTCTTATGTGCCTAATAACCATCAAAAACTCCCTTTTGAGACATATAATTCTCCGTGAATTCACTGCGTCCTGTTCAATTTGGTTAAAAGTTGGGTTTTAATTTGGCTAATGATTGCTATGGGCAACCTACATTTGCTTTCCATGTTCTTCACTAATTAATTGTCTCTAATTACAAAGTCACAGGCATGAATTTTTATTTTTAGAGCATGATTTCCAACACCCACTATGTTGTGTATGTGCTTTAATTGGTTTTCATTGTCAGACCTCTGATAACTTAGTGCTAATAGCCATGGAACTATTATTCAAGATAAACATTAATTAAATATTAATATTTTGAAAGACAAGTTCATGTTTTTGAAGAATCGTTTTAATATATTCTTTTTCTCAATAACATATTGCTACGAATATATTTCGCTGGTGGATAAGACTACCATACAATATAATACGGCCATAGTAAGATATTTCCGACACTCGATCCAAATCAGATTCAAGTATTTTTGCAACTTCTTTTCTTTATAGAAACGTGAACATATGGGATGTAACCAACGTGCATCAACCCTGTCCAATATTTGTGACCTATTAAGATTTTATTTTTCAAATATTCCTTGTGTGACTTAAATTGCCTAGGAATTTTAGACATTCAATTCAATTCACATTCAAATATTGTTGCAACTTCTTCTTTTGACAGAAGTGGATGCTGACGTGCTAAACTTTTCCCTCAACCATGTCTAACATTTGTCCCCTATTAAGATTTTCTTTTTCAAATATTCTTCGTATGACTATGCCAGATCATTTTGATCTCTGTCGAGAATTTTATTATTTTTTTGTCTTGATTTGTTGCAAAATGATTGGTTGTGCTTTCAATCTATAATTAAACTAGTTATGTAATTCAATTTTGTAATATTTACATTTATTTCTTTTAGATATGGAATCACTTTCCTGTTTGCAATGGAATGTTGAAAGTTTGAGAACAATACGAACCTTAGCCACGACTGGAAAATCTTACCTCACACAACATCTTGCAAAGTATGAAATATGTCGAAACGAATCAATCAATGCAGATGAAGCAGGCACGCCTTATTTGAATATATCAGTAGATAAAATTAACATCATATTGCCATAGTTTCTATTTCCATAGTGACACTTAAAATGTGTATATTAATATGTTATTTTATTTTATTAGTTTTCCTTTTTCCCATTACTTTGTGCTATTGATATAAGAAAACATCTATAGAATCAAAACTTGATAATAATATAAGATCAACCATTGAACAAAGTAGTACAAGTACCAACATAGAGATACAAAGTAACTCGAAAGGCATGTTAATTATTTACTTATTCATTTTACTCTAATATTTTAAATATCGCTATCAAAAGTGGTTGCAAGTGTCAATTAATATAAGTGTCATTGCAAATTAGTTATGAGATAATTTTATTCTTATATTTAAGTATTCCATTACTAAAGTTAGTAGAAATAAATATACACCGTCAGCGGTGCTGCGGCGACTTTTTCCCCTTTTTTTTATTTTTTTTTTTGCCTTTTTTTTTCAACTCCGGATCGTGTATCGAATTAGAATTCGACACAAGCTCACTGTGATACCAAACTGACGTGATCAAAGATCGTGTCGGATACAACGGTGTAACAGGACCCGAATCCGATAACCCCAGGGACGCGAACCGAGCGAAGAACGCCGACCCAACGTGGTAGGATTGGATTGAACCCGATAAGAAACGGCCACAATCAGCACACCGATTGCTGATTGATACGTCACGAATCACTCGGACCAATTCGGAATGACTCGATTTGAGATAGAAAACTCACGAGAAATTGAAAAACTCAATTTCGGGGAATTGAAAAGAAACCTGATTAAATTGAAAACTCTCTGTATTATTCATCTCCTCAACTGAATAACAAACTAATATTTATACTAAAACTATCAGACTCTAACCTAAAAGCCCACATGGCCCAATTTATTAATAAGGCCCATTTACAATAAAGTTAAAATTAATAAATATTAAAATAAATTTCGACGGATCCCTGGATCACGTCATACCCCTCCTCTTGAAGGCAAATTGTCCTTAATTCGAATTTGTATCCTCCTGGATCAAACACGAATCTCTGGAAGTTCCTTAACTCTTCATTGCCTCGCTGAAACTCCAGTTTCATCTCCCCATGAGTCCAGCACAGAAGTACCAGCAACATACCATATAAAGAAATATAAAAAGGCACTGACGACTTATTCGGATATGCATTTGTAATCCCCGCAGATAAAACTATCTTCCCTTTTTGTGCAGTACAATTGGACAAATCATCTGCCAAAGGGTCAAATGGATTAACGTACACGTGACTCTGTAGAAATTTAATCACCCAACCCTTGGCTTGTTCTTCATTCTCGTGGCTATCCTTAACTCCTACTTTAATTTCTATGGCTTCGTCCATCTCAATCCTATCATTTTCAGTTTCTACTGACTCTGTCACTTCTTTCCGTTCACTTTTCTCCTCAATTTCTAAATATGTACTACCATTGCCATTATCTTCATGTTGTACTTCCTCTGGTGGAATCTCCTCTGCAATCCTCACTTCAGTCAAAGATGGCGCCTCTACGGATGGACTTTTCTTCTCTCCCATAATTTTGCTAATGCCGATATGAGTATCAACTTCCTCGTTTCGACATTCACTCATGCTATGCCTACGCTGAAAGCAGTTAAGACACACCGAAATTTGACTTTCAATATGAGAATCCGATACCTTGGATAGCTTGTTATACTCATCCACATTCGATCCATAATCTCTAATATTATAGTGCCTTGACGGTGTATATTTATTTCTTGTCTCCTCGTAGCCTCATCGATCTTGTCTTATTGGCCTGACGTGATGCCCATCTCCATCTCTAGCCTAAGCTAGGCCGAGCACAAGACGGCCTCTGCGTCCAGGTGGCTTGGACAGTGAACTGTTTCTTTCTGGAGTCACAGCTTGTGACACTTCTACGCGCCCTAACCGGTCTTGTACATCTAACATCTTGTCCTGCATATCCTTCACATTCTTGATAAGCATCCTCAATTCACCAGTGAAGGATTCAAATAAGAACTTAGCCTCGTCAGGGTTATTACCCTGTCTTGAATACTGGTTGGCCATCAAGATAACTCCGCTCATGTATCACACAAACTCAATTTAATTTTCACAAATTTCAATTTCTCATGCCCTTCTTGTGTGACTCCAAAATGGCTTCCATACTTCAAGCAATGTAATAAATACAGGCGTTCGGTAGGACTGATATGGCGCTACAACTAATATAAGATAACTAAATATCTCGATCTACTATAGGCCCAAATACAACCTCAAAAATATAAATATATAAATAAATGAATAAATTTCTCTCCCTTCTTTTTTTTTTTGGCCTCTCTTCTTCTTTTTTTTAATATTTTGCGTCTCCCCCCCTTTTTTTTGGCCTCTTTTTTTTTTTTAATCAGCAACCAAACAGGCCCTTAAGTGAAAACAGAAATTCTGCAGCCAAATAGATCCGTAGGTGGAACAGAAATACTGAAACCAAACACGGCCTTAAGTCAGAACAGAAATTTGTAACCAAACACGGCCTTATCACGTCAGTGAGACGGCTCCAGTCCAGCAGCTTCTGGCCCACGATGTCGGTGGCCCAATCCCTTCTTGGCCCAATCTGGTGCTTGGCCCAATACAATTCTGGCCCAACTTAGTTTTTTTTGTTGGGCTCCTCAAACGTGGCCCAAATCCTCCTCCTGGCCCAAATCGGTCCTCGGCCAAACTCTTGCCTTGGCTCAATAGAATTTTTTTTCTTTTTTTTTTTGGCGGCCCAGTTAGAAATTTTTTTTTCCTGGCCCAAACGGACTTGGGCCCAATACTTGCTGTCGGCCCAGTCAGTTCCCAGCCCGATCCAATTTTCTTTTTTTATCTTTTTTTTTCTTCTTCTTCGCTCGCAAGCGGTGGCGGCAACGTGGCTGGGGCAATCTTTTTCGCCAGCGTTTCTCGCGGCTATGGCCGATATCGGTCGGCCCAATTGTCGGCAAGGCCTGGGCAGCTTCAGATGCTGCGTCGAACGGCAGTGTTGGGCGGAATCGCGCAGTTGGCGGCGGAAAACCCAAACGGCGTTCGCGGCGTCACGCGGCGAAATAACGCCTCTTCCAGCGGCGATTCGGCGCAGGAAGGGGTGGGCTTGCGGCGGCGGTGATTCTAGGGCCGATTGCGGCCGTGAATCGGTCGAGACGTTGGCAAAATCGGCTGTGATTGCGGTCAGTGTGGTGGCGGCGGCAGCGGCGGCGCAAATTCTTTTTTTTTTTATACTTTTTTTTATTTCTTCGGCAGCGCCTGTGGTGGCGGTTGATTGCTGCCGTGAATAGGTTGAATGGCGGTAGATTCGCGACGGCAGCGGCGACTTTTTCCCCTTTTTCTTTTTATTTTTTTGCCTTTTTTTTTGCAACTCCGGATCGTGTATCGAATTAGAATTCGAGACAAGCTCACTCTGATACCAAGGTGACGTGATTAAAGATCGCGTCGGATACAACGGTGTAACCGGACCCGAATCCGACAATCCCAGGGACGCGAACCGGGCGCAGAACGCCGACCCAATGTGGTAGGATTGGATTGAACCCGATAAGAAACGGCCACAATCAGCACACCGATTGCTGATTGATACGTCACGAATCACTCAGACCAATTCGGAATGACTCGATTTGAGATAGAAAATTCACGAGAAATTGAAAGACTCAATTTCAGGGAATTGAAAAGAAACCTGATTAAATTGAAAACTTTCTGTATTATTCATCCCCTCAACTGAATAACAAACTAATATTTATACTCAAACTATCAGACTCTAACCTAAAAGCACATATGACTCAATTTATTAATAAGGCTCATTTACAATAAAGCTAAAATTAATAAATATTAAAATAAATTTCGACGGATCCCTGGATCACGTCATTTTGTTTCTTTCAATTGTTATTTAAACTCCATACGGTTTCTTATTATCATTTGTTCTTTTTTAGGTTTTTTCATATGACTTTAATTTTAAATAAAATTATTTTTGTTATTAATAATGTTCTATCTAGGTTATCAATTTTCAAGTTATTTTCTCAATTTTGATGAGCAATTTTAATTAAACATATTATCAACATAAATATATATTATTCATCAAATTTTATTTACAATTTTTTCATTGCACATGCAATGATTGTGCACAAAAGCTCTTGTCATGAGAATGCAAATGAACACAAAATCAACAATTTTTTTCCTAGCCTATCTTAGTGCACCAGTCGTGCTGTCAAATAATTGAGCAAATTTCTTTTATATAAGAATTATATTTGCATAATTTTATAAAACACAATGCTCGTAATAAGATTATATACGTATATAATATAGATATAGATATAGGTATGTAAACAATAAATATTATTGCTGTGATCCAGGAATCGGTGTGCCATTTATCTTGAACTATACAAAAATATAATCAAGGAAATAAAATCAAGAACTCAAAATTTAATGTGATTCACCTGACTGATCTATATTCATAAGAAGAATGGCTAAGTCAATGTATGCTTACATTTTTTGTATTTAAAAACATACACAATAATCATTATATTTTTTAAAATTATATCTCTTTTTTCTTTATTATGTTTACACAATCCTCAATAAAAATACACATAAAAACACAAAAAAATAAAAATAAAAACAAATATTGCTTGAGGGTTTTACTTATGGAGGAGGAATATACAATACAAAGAATTATACCCTTATAACACTTTTTTGGTAGAAGAGGATAGGAGAGAAACAACTTTGGAAGCACTCATTCCCTAAAAACTCTTCTCATTCCCCCTTCTATTTCATGTAATTAGGGATGGTTAATAAGTAATTAACATAATAGTTAAGGGTAATAATAGGGCCAGAATTTAGGGATATATGAGATCATTAGCTGTCAAGTACAGCTTTAAAGAAATGAATTAATTCACAGCAATTGGGCAACTTATTTTTAATAATTTTAGAAATAGAAAGTACATAAAATATGTATAGATTGTTATAATATCAATTAAAAATTACGAAAATATACTATAAATGTTATTTTCTTTTATTTTTGTTTAAAAAATAAGAAACACAATGGTTATGTTTGTTTTGATTTTCTAGTGTGTGTTGTTGAATGTATTTTTTTTGAAAAGTATGTAAAAATAAGAGAAAGGTAGAGATAAAATTTAAAAAGTGTAACGAGTATTTTTTTAGATGAAAAAAAAATAAAAATCTGGCCAATATATTAATGTTGTTCAAGCTTATATATCTCGTTGCATTTATTTATCTTTCCGGAATATCTAATGAGATCATTTTTTTTAAAAAATCTGATTGCGTGTAGTATTTGGTGTATTTATTGACCTCTTTACATTTTCACAACCTTCTTATGCGCATTTAATTTTCTAAAACTATTTGAATTAAGTTGATATATTTTTGCTTTTCACCAAATTTTAATTATTATATTTTAATTTTATGCATTTCTCCATCAAATTTAATTTATTACATTTATTATGCATTCTTCGATCAAATTTAATTTATTGCATTTATTCTTTCAAATCTATCACTTTTATTCTTACTTTAATTCATTTTTAACTTTATTTATTCATTTTTTTCCCGTCTTTAATGCATATTTTTCTTCTTTCGTTTACTTATTCTCCAAACTCTGCTTGGTTTTTATTTATCTCTCTTTTTAAGCTTTCCATGCACTATTAATTTCCATTAGTTTATTTTTATAATCGAAATAGTCTATACGATTACAACTATCCGATTTTTCTCAAATTTGATGTAAAATTTTTAGTTATAAACAAGCTACATCAACCAATATAAATATATTTACTTGTATAATTATCTCTGAAATAATTTTTTAATTTAACATGCTACGACTGTGCATAGAAATATTAGTTTTTCAGTACAAAGAACGTAGGTGATTTTTATAATAACTGTCATTTGGTATGAAGTACAGAGAGACAAAATTATCCAATAATTATTTGCAGTTTACTTCTTTACCTTTTTTCTCATATTTCCTTCTTTTTTATACTTCGCAACTGAAATTCATTTAACAGAATTCTTCTTATTCTATTTTTTAATGAACTTCTTTATTTTTTATCTTATTTTATCATATAAATTTCTACTACGTTTTTTATTTTTTAATAATTTATTTCTATTATTAAAATTTAGAAAAAAATAATTTATATTTTATCTTCACATATATATACTTTTGGATAGTTATACATATGCATACAGCAGGCAATTTTTGTTGCATGATAAAGTACAAAAAAAGATACATATGCAATATAATTTAAAATTTTTTTTATGTAATATAAATAAAAATTTATGTATTCTTGCAATAAGATTTTAAATTTTATATGCATGTGAATTGAGTGTAGATCTATTGCTAGATATAAGAATGGAAATGCATATCACAGTATGAAAATGACCATTCTATTCCAACCCATTTTAGTATATCAATAATGTTGTAAAATTGCAAAAACAATTTATTTAATTGAAAATTTATATTTGCATAGTTTTATAAAATTAAATGCTAGTAATAAAAATATTAAAAATAAAAAGACATTTGGTAACTTATTTCAGATAATTTTAGAAAAATGTACACAAAGTTTGTAGGGAATGTTTGTTTTACTTCATAACACTAAAAAACATATACTATAATCATTATATATTTTAATTTTTTTTCTTTTACATTTACACAATTTTCAATAAACTACACTAAAAAAACATGCCAAAAAACACAAACATAACCATAATCTTGCTCAGGGTTTTCACAAACCTAATCTAGGTTCTCAATAGGCGGATATTTTGAACTATTAGAGAGATGGGCTGGTTTTGGGGCTAGTTTTGTTTTCAAATTGTGGGAAAAAAACAAAAACAAAAACTTAATCATCATCTTTTTTACAATTTACCTATTTTTTCTTTTATTTTATACCTAAAGAATATACATCAAAATTTGAAAATAAACATAGCCATTGATTTTTTAAGTTGAAGATTTTATTTAATTTTTGGTGTTTGTGTTGCCATTTTTTTCTTAAAATTAACAAGGGAATTTCATTAATCAAGAAAGGCAAATCAGAAGATATTAGGGCTACGCTTGGGAGAAGTTTTTGTTGGAGACGATGTTTGAAAAAAATTGTGTTGAGATATATAATAAGTTTAGAAGAATATTTTGATATGATAAATTGTATAATTTATTTGAATATATATATATATAAAATATAATAATAATAGGATGATATGATAATATATATAAATAATGATTAAGTTTTAAAACATAAATAAAAATAAATATAAGTATATGTGTAATATATATAAATATTAATTTGATCGTGAATATGCGTAATGATTGAAAAATAATTAATTAATTGTATATAAAAGATAAAGAAAATTTAAATTTAAATTTAGATAAAAATATTATTAAATAATATATTTGATAATATAAAATTTAAAGACGAGTTTTAGAATTATAAGTTGAATTACAAACATAACCTCGAAGCTGGCACGAAAATAGGACTCACATTTGCATTCGCCTTACGCGGGGATGGGACCCACATATTCATTCTACAAAGAACATGTTTTAGATAAAGTTTTCCGCAAACGTTACCGGCATGTTTGTTCGTTTGTTTGCTTTTTTTTAAAGTACGAGTTTTTAAATATATTTTAAAAATTATGTACGATATAAAATTTAAAAGTATAGGCTATGTTTGGGAGAGGAGTTTTTGTTTGATATAATATTTTGATAGTAGTTATATTAAGATAAGTAATATGTTTGAAAAACTATTTTAATTAAATAAATAGCATAATTTATTTATAAAAAATCTATATAATATATAATAATGATTGAATGATGTGATAGTTTATAAGAATAATAATTATAATATATGGTATAAATAAAAATAAATTTGAGTATATATCTGATATATATAAGTATTGATTTGATTGTAAATAAGTATAATGATTGAAAAATAATTAGTTAATTATATATATGAGATAAGAAAATTTTAAATTTGAATTTAAATAAAAATATTATTGAATAATATGTTTAGTAGTGTAAGATTTGAAATGTAATTTTATGGTTGAAAGTTGGGTTCCAACTATTATTTTTAACAAATTATGTCTGTTTTGATTTTACTTCAAAAAATAAATATACGCTTCAATCATTATTTTTTTAATTTTAATTATTTCTTTTATTTACTTTTATTTAAAAACACACACACAAAAAAAAGAGTTTTGAATCAAATGATTTAGACGTTGTTTGTTTAATTTTTCTGTTGTGTACTTTTTTGGCATATAGAATTTTATAAAAGGGAGATGGAGAGAAAATTTAACAGCAAAATAATTAAAATATGTATTTAGTTTGCAGAAACGAAGACAGACAAAACTTTCACCCAAAAGTTTAAGAAAATGATAATGAGTCCCCAATATTTTTAAAGAATTACATTCTCGCCTGTTTCCCGCCCAATTGTATAAGCCAAAGCGGGTTCCTTTCAATAATCTTTAGTTTGGCCTTTTCAATTGGAGTTGATAATAGTTTTCCACTCGCGGCAAATTGGACAAACGTCTACAGTTGCGGCAGCAAACGTGTTGTAAAATGGCTTCGAAACTGAAACTGTACACACACACCTATACCGTATTGTGTGTGTGCAATTCTTCGTATACGAATGTTCAAATCGAAATTTATGCGAGAACTGTTAAAATAAATGTACAGATAGGATCTGAGTAGTGCGCAGTATTTGATTCTTGTGTGCATATCTGTTTGCATTTATGGGCTTATTTACCTTATTCTTATCTTCTTGTTTAATGGGATTGGCTTAGCCGGTTTCCTTTTTGTCTGTATGTATTTTATGGATGCTAATTCAGAACCCCCATTTGCATTTATCCATACAGCTTTGAAATCTGGTGGCCCACTTTCTTTTTTGGTTGTCAGCAATAGAATTTATGTCGGACGTTATTTATTATTTATCAGTATTTATTTTGTTCCTCGTACCCCTTAAAGTAGAGCTATTTGTGTATTAGAAATTTTGAAAATGCGAGCATCAACCTGGTTTTGGGATTGACTGCATGTACATGTTTGTTTACCATGCCATTCAATTACCCTCAGAGAACAAGATGTTTTTTATGCGTTTTTATGTGCCCTTTTGAGTTCTGTGCCTGAATTTAATTAAAAGTTGGCTATTTATTATTTTATTTTCTGCAAGCACATATTCATGGGACACTCCTTGCACTCTTGTGTGTATATTTATAGAGTATGCTACCTTCGTGTTAAGCATGACATGCAGGCTTAGTTTAATATTGTGACATGGTGGGTGTTGATTAAATTATGGTGAATTGAAATTACAAAAGCTACTACATATTTAGAATGAGACTGAAGATTCAGGTAATTTTATTAGAAAAGTAATAAGTTGGTAGATGAAAAGTAAAAATAAAAAAGCCAAAATCCATTTTAGATTCTAGTAATAAGTTAAAGATTGAGAGCTAAATTATGGCATCCAGTGCAGCAAATTAATGGTTTTAATTGTGTTTGTTTCAGCCACCACAGTCCTCTAAAATTCCAACATATGCCTGATGCAGATTGGCAAGTTCCAAAACCTTATATCTCCCAATCCACAAAACTCTCAACTAGAGTCTTAAGAAAATCACTGGTTTGTCTCACATCATTCAAAATCTCCACTAGCAAACAAAGATTCTGCATCCTTGGGGTTATAAAATGCGAATATCTCCAAGGGTTTAGAGTGTCTTTAGGTTTGAAACTGAAAACTCCACAGTTTTTTTTATTTGTGATTATCATGTACTTTACATTAAGCTTATTGTAGATGGATCTCACTAAGTGTGCTTTTCAAGTTCAAAAATTTGGCGTAGAATTATATACCAGTTTTTAAGTTCTTGTACTGGAGTCTTGGTTGTGGAAATGGCAAAAGCTCAAACACAAGTTGGAGAGGGTAGCAGGAGCAGCAACGGTGTGGGGAGAGGATGTGCCAAGGGAGGAAGATATGCTCGATACACAGAAGAGCAGATGGAGGTTCTTGAAAAAGTTTATGCAGAATGCTCAAACCCAGATCATTTGCAGAGGGCACAGATTATTCGTGAACATCCTATTCTGAGTGACATTGACCTCAAACAGCTCAAAGTATGGTTCCAGAACCGCAGGTGAAATCTGTTCTTTTGTCAAACTTTACACTTCTTCGAGTAAATATTTTACATTTTTTGGTCTCCCTCAAATATGCTTCATCATTAATATTGTTACGGTTTATCCTGGATTCTGATAGATTTGGAGGATTTAGAGTAGTAGTCTTTTGGCTTTGCCTATCTAGATGAGATTGTTGTTTAAATGTTGATTAATAGGCCTTGAATTAAATTCACAACTGACATTTACATGTGGTTGACTTCTTACTTGTTTAGAAAATCTACTGTGTTTCAATTTAATCTGCTCTGTTTTTGGAAAAACCAATTAGAAAGGTTTAGATAATGTTCTTGTTAGATATAATGTCTAATTAAAAGCAAAAATGGTCAACTTGATAAAATTAGTCAATGCTTAAACTGTGCAAACAACCACTAAGTTGGCAGTCAGGTACATGACATTAAGGTGGTCATCTTCATTTATAATACGCTTTTATCTCTAAAAGAATACTACTAAAATCTCGACTTATTTTTAGTTCAAATACAATTCAGTCACAGTTTTAACACACCTTGGAAACCTGATCTTTCATCCGGACAGATTGACACTTGATTATGGTCACAAGAGTGATTTAAAGAGCTGCCTATAACCTGAGAGTACAGGTTAATGTAAGAAAAGATGGCTTTATTCATCATTTCCATTATATTGAGAAGGGAATTAACATTGACCACAACACATATGACTATAGAAATATGATTATGCCAAGTCAGTCATATTATTCTAGGAATAGTAGCGTAATCTTTTGCAGGCTACTTTCCAGACAGTGACATTTTTCTAAGCCACTGCACTCATCCTATCCACCTGCAAAATCAGAGCTGAGATTGTTCAGAGTTTCTACTTTAGCTTAATATCTATAGCATCACTTCTATTTGATCTAAGATAAGGACTGGTTAAAGGGCGAGAAAGAATTAATTAAAGTAGACGCAGCACCATTCCATCAGGGCTCACAAATTTCACTGGGGCAGTACAATAGGCATTTGGGGTGTTTGATGTAGGTGTTTGTTCGTTGTCCTGCAGAGTTAATAAGAAAATTGTCCCCAAGGTGACTACTTGTGTCTTGCTGGAATATGCTCAGTCCCTGCATAGATGCTAAGTCTCGAAGTCCAGGGGACTCAATGTGTACATAGCACTTGTTTAATGGAAATGGAGTTTCTTATTAGTAATGCTTAATGCCATGACACATGGGGTTGGGAAGCATGCTAAATCACAGAAAGAATTTTTTTTACTGATGCCACATCTTGCCATTTCCGGGAGGTCATTGTTTTTTTGAAGGGCCATACAGTTGCCATTAAGCACTCTCATTTACCTATCACTCGAGAACAAACTTGATATGATGTCAAAATAGTTTTCTTTTTCTTGCTTTCCCTATTTTCAGATGTCGTGAAAAGCAGAAAAAGGAAAATGGCAATCTTGTGTCAGAAAACAGGCGGTTGACTGCGGCAAATAAACTATTAAGGGAAGAGAATGATAGTTTGCAGAAAAAAGTAGCCCAATTAATGTGTGAGAATGAGCATTTGCGGAACCAAGTCCTCGGTGTATGCTACATCTCTCACAACACAAGCACTGTTAATTACTGAAAATACCAGCAGTTCTTATTTGTTTGTTTGGAATTGAACAAATGACCACTTTCCAGTTTTTTTGTCTGCTGAAGTAGATTTGTTAATATATTTATTTGGATGCATTTACTCACTAATTTCTGTAAAGTTGGCTTTTCCTTAAATTTTGAAGATTGTATATGGAACTTACACAATATAAATGTGGCATAAAATACTGTCATTTTTAGGGAATTGGTCCCAAATTCTTTAGAATTAGCAAATGATCTAAAGTCTGCCCTGACATAGCTCTATTAAGTTGCAAAATATATCATTAGCAAGTACTGTTAATACTTGTTACTGGTGATGTTGCTCTCCAGTCTTTTGGTTGGATGTATGGCAAATAAATATTTTGGTGCATTGAGGGGTGGGGGGTTGGGATTTTTCTCCCTTGAGTACAAGAATTTTCTGCTATCTTGTCCCAGTTGTAAGGTTGATTCCGGCAGCTAGAACCTGTATTGGAGCATAGTCATTGTATAGAAAGACTAATGTGGCGTTTGGTAAGAGGGTATTAGAATTGAAAATTGGAATAAAACCTGTGATTGGTGTTTGGTTTACTATTATTGGAATTGAAATTTGGGAATCATATCTACAAATTTAGGATTCACCAAATCCTTTGTAAGTTGGAGGGTTTTGGGAAAACCCAAGTTTGATTTCCACATATTTAATTTAAAATATATAAGTTATATTAATTTAATAAATATATAATACATAAATTATACATAATTAAAGACAACGCCTATGCTTTGCTTAATTGAATGTAATAAATTAGCCTTATAATTTTTTTTTGTTTTTGTTCTTTTTTTAAAGTATTTTGTTTTTTTTATATTTCTTTTTAGATTTTTAAAATTTTTAATTTCTCTTCAATCGCCAAATATATTTTATTCTCTGTTTTTTTTCTTATAACTTGTTTGGTTTTAGTTTATCTCTGTTCTTGATTTTTTTAAAATTTTTCATGCAAACTATTTACACTATTAAATTATGCTTTAGAGTTTTAAACTAACTATTTTTTCTTTTTTATTATTTATTTATTAATGTATAAAATTTATTTTTCTTTGATGTTCTCTTCTCTTTAAAACTTTTTATTTATTTATTTTATAATATTGTTTAATTTTGAAATTTTATTTTTGTTAATTAAAATATAATATAATTTTTTAATATATTATAATTAATAAAAATATTAAATTTATAAATAATTTAGATATGCAATGTTTATTTTTAATTGATATAAATCACGATTAAAATTAAAAAATTTTTATATCTTATTCTAAAAGAACATGTTTTCAACTAAATAGATTTATTGGAATGAATAATTCCATTCCAAATTTGAGGTGAAGGATTTTGAATCTGATTCTGATTCCCATGTGCAAACCAAATGCCAACTAAATATTCACGTAATATTATGCCCCAATCAGATTACCTTCTTTCATAGTCTAATTTTATTAACACTAGAAGCTAATTTGTTTACACACCAGGATAGTGAGTCTTTTTTCATACTTGATTCGGAAGTTAAATTTTGACTAAAAGCTTTTTGAGCTTGTTCGGATAGTTATGAATAGAATAATTTTGTTGCAGCTAACTTCTTCAATTACCGACTTCGACTTGGGCTGTCAGCCTGAAGGCAATCGTCCTCAGATGCCCATTAGGATTGCTGATAGTAACAAGGGGTATTGTGGAGTCTCTAGATTTGTGAAATTCATTTACTGTTATTAAATCATGCTGATTGCTTGTTTTCTGTATCATATAGCCTTCTCTCATTGGCCGAGGAAACCAGGAAAGAGTTCCTCTCTAAGGCTATTGGAAATGCTATTAAATGGACCCCTGCATTTGGGTTGAAGGTTGTAACTTTCACATGGTTTTAGGAGTTATTTGAATTCATGTGTATGCTTTTATTTATCCATTCATTCGTTTGCTTTTCAGCTGCATAGTCTAGGTTCAGTTGGTACTTTATATGTCTCGTCTACTTGCATTGGAGTAGCTGCTCGAGCATGTGTTTCAATCCCTTTTGAACCTGTTAAGGTAAGCTGCATGATTCTATAAGATCCTATATTTGGGTTATTAGCACAGTACAACTTTTTTTATTTCTTTTTTGTACTTTTTCTGTATCTATTTCTTTCACACAGCACTGTGTAAGTAACATATTTGGATAGATCACGAAAAGTAAACAATACAGATAAACATAAGGACTTATGGTTTCGGTAATTTAGTTCTACCTGGAATTACCATTTTCTGCTGCTAATTTGAGCTGTTACACGCCAATTCCATTTTAAATGCAAGAAAATTAGGTCAAACTTGAAGGAAAACTACCAGGACAATTTTGATTTATAATTTGATTAAGCTAAAGTTTGTTTTCGTTGCAGACAATAGAAATCCTCAAAGATAGGACCTCCTGGTCTCGACATTGCCGTAATATGGATGTCATTGCCAAGTATCCTGTGAACAATGGGGGAACCATTGAATGCATCCACACACAGGTAAGCAGAATGCGTATAATTTTTTCTATATTTGCCCTAATATTCATGAAAAGTATAGCTTGATTTTTACTGCCTTCTCTTGTTGCTATTTATTTCTTCAAAATGTTGATTTTTTTCCTTCAGGATTATGCTCCTACTATCTTCGCTTGTGCACGAGACTTCTGGACAATAAGATACACTTCTGTTTTAGATGATGGAAGCTTTGTGGTATGATTACCTTTTCCTTGTTATCAGATGGGAATGATTGATTAGCAGTTAAATCTGATTTAAATGCAGATTATAACTTTTATATGTCTACTGTTCTGATGCAAGTAAGGGGTACCATGGAATATAATTTCACTGGTTGGATGAAATAGATAGATAACTGTCTTTTGTTGGGTTTGCAAAATGGATCTTTTTCCATATTAAAATATATATAATTCTGGCTCTTGTGTTTTATGCTAAGATATGTGAGAAATCAATTACTAGTTCAGAAGCTGCCCCTAGTTCACCTGCTGCACTAGAATTTGTGAGAGGAAAAATGCTGGCTAGTGGCTATTTGATATGCCCCAATGAAGGGGGATCATCCATATATTCAGTTGCCCACTTGGATTTGGAGGTACTATTCAATCTCGTATAACAAGCTGCAACAAACTAAATTTTACTTTAAATGGAGAATTTGAATTAAAGGCTATGCTTGGTGCAGGCATTATCAGTTCCAGACGTAGTACGACCTCTGTATGAGTCATCTGAACTTATGGCCAAGAAAGTGATTGTCTCTGTAAGTTAACTATTTGCCCTGAATTGCTTCATTATGCCTTCTATTGCATGCATTGATCTATAAAATGCTCTATACACATACCAGCATAACATGTACGAATGTTCACTTAAGAATCAACTTAGAGCAAATTGATATATATAAAATCATAGCAGGAATGGAGAAGACTCCTAGTCGTTGTCTCTTCCACTTATAAGTTTCTAGTTCTCACAATTCTTTAGCATGCTCAAATTAGAAGGCTAGCAAAAAACCATGACAAAATCAAGAATGATGAAGAAATGAAACATTTCGTTGTATTGGAAGCACAATGGGGGTGATTGATTGTTAGTATTTTGATTCTTTAAGCACTCCCTTTTCCCCAAAAATGGTGGAGAAACCAGATGGAAGTGCAATTCCAGACGCAAAGGGGAGAATGCGGAACTGACCATTTTATCTGCATTCTTGTCTTTTTTTTTTTTCGCTGGCAGCCATTAATGAAAACTTCTTATTTACAAGCTTTTTACTCTCCCTTACACAGCAATTTTATCCAGTGGTCATAAATGAATGGAAGTTATGGTGTAGCAGCTACAACCACAGCTGTTAGTGGTGAATGGTGAGGTGTGGCATAGAGGCTTTCTGGAGTCATGGCATATAGCGCACCACACATGCCTTATTCAAGCATGGTGCAATCTTACATAATATATGAAATATATTTGTGTTGCCATTGATTATTTTTAAGAAAAAAAAATACAAAAAATTCTACACGTTAAATAATAATTGCAAATAATTTTTAGTTTCCTATCTTTAGAAATAAAATAAAAGATAAAGAATCAGTTGATATATAGCTGCTAAATTTTTTAAAAATTAAGAAAATTAGCAATACAAAATATAGTATTTTAACAATAAAAACAGGGAATTTTAGCAATATTCGGTCACTCCATTTGTAATAATTTCAAAATTTAAGTAATGTCCACCATTCAATTTGTAGAAGTTTTAAAATTTTAGCAATACCCAACAATAATTCATAAAAATTTTAAAATTTCAATAATGCCTAGTCTATTTTAGAAAAAAAAAAAAAGAAGAGAGTAAAAAGGAGAAGAAAAATGTACCAAACAAGGAAAAAGAAGAATAATAAAAAGTACAAAAGGAAAAAACAGGAAAAAGATATAAGAATCAATTAGAAAAGGAGAAAAGTAACACATACCTAAATTGTATAAAATTTGTTGATAGGTAGAGGGAAAATAACATAAGAAAGGATTAGACCATTTTAGGGCTTGTTTTAGGTAAATAATGAGAACCTGACCAACTCCATTGGATAACATAGAATCCCATGACAGAAGAAAGCAATTATTGTGTTTTAGAGCTTGTTTGTAGTGACAAATGACACTCAACAACTCCAAGTGAATCTTTATGTTTTAATGTTGTTTTTTTTGTGATTTTTCTAAACATTTTGAGAATAAAACTCCTGAATGCTACCTTTAGTAAGGTGCTTTAGGTGTGCACTATATAAAGGTGGTTGCCTTTTCTTGTGAAAAGATTAATCACTATTGTTGCAGCATAATCTAATAAATTAATATGGAATTTATGGCTTAAAGTTATAAATACATAATTGATAACTTTTATAACTACAAGCTATCGGTACTCTTTGATCAATGCATTGGTGTCCACTGGACAAGTAGGAATCAAGATTTATGGTTTTAGTTCTCGCATCAATGATACATGTCCTTCCATATCCTCCTTCTCTTTTTAAGTTGGAACCGAAATTTAAAATATCTGCTTCCAACTCTATCGTATGCAAATCTTCTTCTCTTACTCAAGTATTTGTAAATACTAATTTACCATAATATCATCTACTATATATATCAGATTTCTCTGCAGTATAAATACTATATAATGCGTAACACGCATGGTATACTAGTGATGGAGATAGAATTCATGTGTGTGCAAAATTATATAAATGAATTAAATGATTTGTAAAAATGAATTATATTCATTTATTTTAAAATATGAGTTCATTAAATCTTTTTTTTTTTTATTTTTGAAAAACCAAAAATTTGGAAAAATAAACAATGTAGAAAATTGAGAGGGGAAAAAAGGCGAAAGTTATAAGGAATTCTATAATTTAAGCCATAAGTGTGGAAGATAATGGGTGGAGATGAGGGAGATGGTAATTATCATGGATGGTGTAGTAATGAAGTTTTAAATGTATATCCTTAGCAAACAATAGGGTAATTAAGTAATTCTAATTATATCAACCCAAGCAGTTACTATAGGCCCCTCACCTTAATAAATAGTTTAAACATTGATAAAACCTAATTTTAATATGATGCACACCATAAATTATATAATGAATCAATTATAGACTCTTATTGAATATACTAAATTCAAAATTTTATGAATTTATTTATACACTATTATGATTTTTTAAAATTTATCAACTAAAAAATGGTATAGTACATAATATGATATAGTAGTCTGATTGCAATATTTGTTGTATATGAACAATTTGTCCTTTCTCTTATTTCTTCCTATTATATATTTAGGAGTGATATCGTTCAACAATATAATGAGAAAATTTCCCTTCAGGATGTTGTTGCCATCAAAATCCAGTCTTTGCTTGTTAAATTGTTGAGCCATAGCGTTTACCTTTGCATTGTAGTTTGTGCTGTTTGGTTATAGTGCATCCTCTTTGTGGATGACAGTGGATGATATAGTCGCGATGTGGGAAGCCCATGCTGTTGCCTGTCAGTATTTAGTTCAGCAAGCTTCACTGTATAGCCTCAATATGACCAAGGGCACTAACTTGTGTCATTGCCCCATTTCGCAACCTTATAGATTCTAGCAACAAATCCAGGATATGCATAGTGAATCTTAGCCTGTTTTCCTCTTTTGTGGCCTTCTATCGCCTTTTTGAATTGCTGCTCATTGCACTACCACAACAAATCTCTCAATGAATGAATTATGTCATCCCTAGTTTGATTTGCTCACTCCTCCTTGTTGAGTTTTTGGATACTACCGTTTTGATTTTTACTTTTTTCTCTCAATATTTCTTCTCTAAATGGCTTCAGTTCTTGAGATTAAAAGTTCAATTGCTACCACTCTTGAGTAGAATTGTTAAAATTATATTTTGTGGTTCCTAGCTTTCTAACTTTTCATTGATTCTCAAAATAAATTTCAACATATTATTTTTTAACCTTCTTGAAGTCAAGGAGGTTGACTATTCTGCATGTGCAGCTATTTGATTACTCTATTATGATTTGAATCCTAATAGCATGGAAGAATCAAATAGTGCAAATGTTATGTTTTTAAGTTCAGCTAAAGAGATGTGGGGTGCCTTGCAAGATATAAACTCGCGTGAGAACAATATAACTCTAGTTTTTGGGCAATAGAAATAGTTGTTTTCTCTGCAATATGATGGTTAGCAACATATTACTCATTTTAAAGGAGTTACACATGATATTTATTGTGTCACCCATTAACTTCGGTCACACAAACTTGAAAAAGTCAATGGAAAGAGTTATTGGCGGATAAATTTCTATTTGTTCTTGATTCTTCTCTTCGACTAGTACGAGATAATTTGTTAGTGAGTGATAATGTCCTTACCTCATCAAATGTTCTATCTTGGTTTTTTTGTGAAAATTTCAGATATAGCTCTTCCAACATTATTGATAGTTTTGCCATGGCTACTCGTGGTTGAGGTTTCTCCTATGGTAGGTGAGCTGCCAAGGTTGTGGGTCAAATACATCTAAGGGATCATGTTAGTATGTTTATTTATACTAATCATGTTTTCAAGAATTGTCAGGCGAAGTTTTGCAAACCTAAGTAGGCTAATGGTAGTTTTGGTAATTTTGAGATATTCACCTTCATAGTCAATATGATCTCCTTTTCTTGTGATGAGTATAAGAGGCTGTTACATTTGTTACAACTAATACTTCTACCTTTGTCTCTCCATTTTTAGGTGCTGTTAATACTTCTCATGGTTAATCTTAGATGTTAGATATCATAGTTACCAACCATATTATTTGATTTAGTCTTTTCATCTTTATCTCATTACATGTCCTCATCCCTTGTAGACCTTACTTATGGTACTTATTTTCCTATTTCTAGGTTAGATATAGTTAATCCTAATAAAAATATGACTCCTGGTAATGCTCTTTTTGCTTTTTTTTTTTTTTTTGAGCTAGTCTATTCTCTATTAATCAAATCACTAAATTTCAATTTTTCAATAACTTTATATCCCTCTTATGGTCTTTCAAGATCTATAAACAAGGAGGATGATTAGTGTAATCATTAGTGTGTTGTCTCAACTATTTGGATATTGTTACACTTACAGATGCACATGCTCTGTCAACAATTGTCTTTCCCATTCAGTGACATTGTTGTCTTGCCTTTTATCTAAATTAAGGAACCTCATTTGTTTGACTTTTTGTTTCTAGTCTAGAATGTGACTAAGGTGATTTACAAAAGCACTATTCTTCTTCTTTTCCATTTTGAATTGATAAACATAGTCTATATGCTTTGATATTGTTCATTGTGATGTATGGGTTTCTAGCTAAGTTGAGTCTTGTGGGGGGTTTTATTATTTTATCCTCTTTGTTAATGATTATTTGAGGATGACATGGATGTACTTGCTCAAAGATTGGTCTTAGATTCCACATGTAATTACTTTTTTCTATAATAAAATAAAGATTCATTTTCTTTTTTATCAATATCTGCACTTTATAATTTATTTATCTATTTTTGGTGAGTTTCATGGAATTATCCATCAGAAAACTTACCCTATACCTCACGACAAATAAGGTGGCTAAACATAAACATCACCATATCTTTAGATGTTGCATGTATTTCGGCTGCTCATATAAATGTTCCTAAGTACTTTTTCAGATGCCGTTCTAACTGGTTGTTTTCTTATTTAGTGAATACCTTTTAGTGTTTTCAATAAAGATATTTCTTTTTCATGACTTCATCTTGATATATTTTTATATCCTGTCTATCCTGTATTTCAATATGTTTATTTACAATCTTCTCAATCTTTCAAGTGTATGTTTCTTGGGTGTTCTTGTACAAGGAGAGGGTATGCTATCATGACTATATAGTTCATTAGTCATTCACCTCTATTGATTTTACCTCCTTTAAGTCCTACATTTACTATTCCACGTTACCAATCCTTAATGATTTAATTAGACTCTCTTTTCTTTGCTGTCCCAGCTTTGTTGCCTCCTATAGGTGATAAAGTTCTTACTCAACTATTCAAGGTGTGTTTGCAATATTATCACCATAGGTTTCCGTTGCATGCTGCTACTTCTTGTCTTTCTTTTCTTGTGGCTTTGAAGTTCTTAGCTGTTTAGTTGGTAATGCTGAATTTTTGACAGCACTTTGTGCACTCGGTCTTTTACAATGTATGCCTTAACTATTTGCCCTTTGATAATCTTTATTCTACTTATTGCTCTTTTCTATTTCAGTTTCCTACACATCTATTCCTTAATCTTGTCATGGTATACTATGTCCTACTTGAAGGACATCTATAGATAAGATGCTTTCACTCCTTTGACATGACACTTAGGAGATGGTGCCAACTTTTACAAATGTTGTTTCTTGTCAATGGGTATTCACTTTTAAGTATCGAGCTGATGGAGCTATAGTTCAATACAAATCTCATTTGTTTGAAGGAGCTTTACTTAAATGTATGGTGCTGATTATCTTGAGGCATTTCTCTGTGCTGTTCGTCTTAATTTTATCAGTGTTGTTTCCCTTTGCTTATTAATTGGGATTGGTCTATATACTAGTTAGATGTGGAGAGCTCTCTCATTTATGGAATTGTGTGAGACCATATTTGTTGAGCAATGTCTGGGGGTATTGCTCAATTGAGGAGGAATATGGTGTGTAGACTCCAAAAAGCAATTTATAGTTCAAAATAAAACTTTAGAGGGTGGTTTGATAAGTGCAATCGTGTGGTGAGAGACTTTGGTTTTTAGTGATGCATGGTATTTGTGTGGCTTGGCTAGTGTGGAGTAATCATTCTGATTGTATATGTTGTGGTCTATTGATATTTGAAAGTGATGTTGACAGCATTGAAAATATTGGAGCAACTTTTTGTCATTAAGGACTTCTGATGTTCAAAATACTTTTTGGGTATTAAAATTACCCACAGAAAACTTGAGTGCCACGCTTTTAATGAAAATATGTTCTTGATCTATTTGAAGAAGTCGATTTTCTTGGTTTGATCCTATTGATATTCTTATTGATATTTTAGACTTTGGAGTGATAGTGGCAACTAATTGATGAATGAAGTATAGATGCCATACGAAAGAATTGATCTATGTCATATTAACAAGACTAGATATATTATTTGTAGTTGGAGGGGCTAGTTAGTTTTTGGACAAGCCAGGATTTATTTATTAAGATGTCACTCTTAGGATATTAAGGTATGTAGTAAGATGTTCTCGAAGGTTTTTTTTTGTAAAAACATGGACATTTAAAGATTGATGCCTATTCTAATGCTAACGATGCTGGGCTAATAAATGGGCGAAGGTTTATTTCTAATATTATACTTGTGTTTAAGGAAATCTCTTATCTTGTAGTAAGAAACCTACTATTATGGTAAGTTCTGGTGCTTGGTGAATATAAGGCCATGACTTGCAAAGTTGGTGAGATGTGGCTGAGGAATTTATTAGAAGAACTGGACTACACTAGCAATGAATCATTTTCTTCTATATATTACGACAATGTGATAACTATTCACATTGCTAGTGATCTAGCATTCCTCATGAAAACAAATCATTGAGGGTCAATTGTGACTTCATTTATATAGTTATAATGGCTTATAAGATTACTACATTGTTCACTTCTTAAAGAAAGTAGAGAGCGTGTTCACTCCAGTGAAAGCTGTAAAGCATTTGAGTAGTTATGTGAAAAGTGGAGCATGCTTGATACATTTTCTTTGGCTTGAAAGTATATGTAGGAATATTCATTATATATGTATTACTCATATATGTTAAAATACTGAAAGAATTTAATTAGAGTGAAGAAAGACCATGAAACACAACGAAAGAACTATGTGGTTTGACCATTTAGACTTACATGCATGGACAAATGCTCAAAGGGTACAAATTATATCGTTTTTTCTTTTAATTCTTTTAGTGATCACTAATTATAGGTGATACTTACAATATAATAATGGAAAGAAATCAATTGAATTATATCATTCTAAATATTTCTAATCTCATATATTTGATATGATATCATTTTGTTGAAATCAAATCTATTACCAAGACATACAATTTTCTTTTCAACACTCAGTTGAACATGGAATGTTTAATATGAACAATGCGAACGAACTTTTTTCCATATTTTTAATCAATAATAGATCATCAAGAGTAAATAGACGGAACACTAAAACAAGCCTAAAACCTACTAAAACTTTGCTCACGCCAGCAAAAACTAAAGTCCACATAGTGCACTAAATTAGGAATTGAGAGTAACAACCTATTGAAAATTGACCGCCAAATCCAACGGTGGCATTTGGAGGGGCATTTGATTTGGGGGCGACAAACAAAGTTTAAGTGGAACAACAACAAATTTTAAAGTGTGGAAACAAACCTCTAGACCAACTGCTTTTTTGAACAAATGAATGAAGTCCATAATTGCTCCCATAGCAAATTTGGCTTTAACACCATGTTAAAATATTAAAAGAATAAAGTTAGTGTGAAGAGAGACAATGAAGCCTAATAAAAGAATTTTGTGGTTTAATCATTTAAGCTTACATTTATACACAAATGCCCAAAGGGTACAAACTATATTCGAGTCTCTCTTAGTTCTTTTCAAAAATATGTTATAGTGATCACCAATTTATAAGTGAGACTTACAATGTAATAATGAAAAGAAATCAATTAAATTATGTTGTACTTAATATTCTTAATCTCAAATATATGATATGATATCATCTAATCAAATCAAACCTAATTATATTTATTACTAACAAATATAACTTTCTTTCCAACTTGTTTGTTGGTGTGCTTCCATTTTGATATGTAGATTTAGATGATATGGCTTATATTCTTTCTTGTTTCCTCCCATCATACATCAACGTGAAATTGTTTAGTAATAAATTGAGAAATTGTTTTCATCAAGTATTATCTAATAAATGGAACATCTTGTTATCATGCGTTACTTGAAGTTTTAGTACTTTTTTATTACACCAAAATGTACAATATTACGGTCTTTCAAGTCTACTTTGGATGTCTATATTCAAATTGACACACACATTTGAGATGATTTGAAAAACTAAGGCCGTGTTTGTTTATAGTTTTGGGTGTGCATTTTTAATGTGTTTTTGTTAATGATTGAAGTGCGTGTTTAGCATGCTTACATTTTTACTATTAATATAATTAAGTTGGGAGTTGTTTTGCATGGCTACCCCATTGAAAAGTTAGTTTTTGGAAATTTAATTTTGCATTCTAAGAATATACATCTCTAATAGGAGATAGAGCGCTTAGTTATGATTGAAAAAATATGTTACATAGTGATATTCAAATGTTTTTTTTTATTACACTCTCTTATATGGCATTATCATTATAATTACATATGGTTTATTCAATGTATTTTACCCAAATGCTAATGCATATATAAGTATATAGATATATAATAACATTATATGTGGTACATATAGGAGTATAGTAAGAAGATTAATTAGAATAGAATTTTATATTTGAATTAGAGAATTATTATTTATCTATTGATGAGAAATTATTTTCTATTGTTGGTTTTGCGTTCTAGTATCTATCTATTAAATTTTCTATAAATTAATTTGTTAAAACTTTAGTAACTTCACTGTATAAATAGAGTGCAAGAATTTTTCAATTAATGGAAAATTAGATCCATTTTTCTTAATATGGTATCAAAGTTATAATGTGACTCTAAGCATCTGTTGTGTTATGTGTCAAAATTCCCCCCAAACATTAATCTAATCATTATTTCTGATTGGCTATTCTCATAACATGTGATTTTTGTCTACTATCTATTGTTATAGGTAATTGTGATTCCTATCTACTATTTACTATCATGGATAATTGTAGTTTTGGCTATCTTTCTTAACTGCAATATTTTTACATGTAATCTCTACTGCATTTTTGGCAGTTCAGCTAATTATGACTTGTAGGCTATTCTTATTGTCTGCCTTTTGCTATCTATTTATTTAAATTTGGTTTTTACAAGTTAAACATTCTAATATTTGTGCTTAACTTGAGAGGAAATGTTAGAAGATTAATTAAAATAGAATTTTACTTTTAAATAAGAGAATTATTATTAATATCATTATTTATTGTCTAGAGCATTTATTTTTTGTATTAGGTTTTGTTTCTAAATTAGTTTGTTAAGATTGTAGCGTATTGCTTTTATTCTTTTTGTTAGAATATTTAGGAAATATTTGATAATATTTAATTTTATATTGTTAACAAAATTATATGTCTAGAATATTTAGTTTCCTAATTTGTAGGATTAGTATTTATGTTAAGTTGTACTATTATTTTTGGTAACTTTTGTAAATTGTATATAACCTTATACTATAAATTCAGTTGGAATTTGTTTAATGAAACACGATTAAATTCTTCTAATTTTTTTTGACATGGTATCAGAGTAGATTCAATCTCGCTTATTAAAATTTTCTCTAAAAAGAACAGATAATTTTTCTTCATCTAGACTAGTCTTTTAGTCCCTAAAAAAAAATTAGTGTATCCAAATATGCCCTTTGTTTCCAAACTTGGCCTAATCGTTGTTGCCCTAATTATGCCAAAAACTATGGGTGGCATCTCCAATCACTAAGCGCCTTGTTGTGCTGTCGCCCATTACCTAAGGCTAAACCCTAGCTTGCATGGCTGTCCAGAAACCATTAGTCATCGTGATTCATACTACCTTGACCAGCTAAATGGAAATTTGAGACCATTGCATCTCATCCTCGCATGAAAAGAAACTTTAGTCTTTAGTCCATGCTTTTTCATCGTGCTCACAGGAAGCTAATGTCTTTGTCAATGTCCAAGTCTAAATTCGGTGCCAGCACTTCCTTTGCCACTTGGCCTTTGTAATGCGCAATCATGTCCTAGCCATTGTTTCAGCTAATTGTCCAAAGAAAACTTGGGTCACATGACTAGTAGCCTTAAAGTGCCATAGTTTATGCTACGCAGTAGCGCTCCTTTTCTGTCGCTATTGGTTCAAGAAGGTGGGGTGAATCCCTAGTTTGGTGTTTTTTTCATGAGCTAATAGGTGTGAGTAACAAGTCCTTGTCATTTGAGCCTTTGGGTTGGACTTTTGGTTTTATCTTGATTTAGGCTATAGAAAAAAAATTAGGCTATTTTAATCTAATGTTATGGCTGTTGTTTATTAATCTTGTTAATTTACCCTTAATGATTTAGCTGTTTGTGGTGTTTGTCACCTTAAACAAACTGTTTATTTTGCTATTGCTTCACAATGGTTTGTTCTGTGTTTGCTTTTGGCACCTATCTTCAAATATTTAAATGTCGTCTTATGACATCACTGCCTAGATCGTCTTACGACATTTATGTCAAGTGTCACCTTATAACATAAATTCTATTTTCGCTTTACAAATTGTATTTACTTTCACCTTACAAAAGTTATTTGATTGTTACTCCACGACAATTTACTTTTTAATTATAATAGTCTAAGTTGAACATTTTATGAAATTTCCTACATTCAACTTGAGGGAAAGTGTTAGAATGTTTAGGAAATATTTGATAATATTTGATTTTATGTTGTTACCTAAATTATAAGTGTAGAATATTTAGTTTCCTAATTTATAAGATTAGAATTTATGTCAAATTGCATTATTATTTTTGGTAGCTTCTATAAATTGTATCCAACCTCATACTATAAATTGAGGTAGAATTTGTTCAATGAAATATGGTTAAATTCTTTCGATTTTCTTGACACTTTTAGTCTGAGTTATCTCTTATATACAAACTCTATGAATAGTGTATTAGAACTTTTTAATTAATGAAAAAATTAGATCGTTTTTCCCCACACCATTTATAACCACTCCAGTGTCATTTTTGGGATAATCTAGTGTTTGTTTTGTCAACTTAGCCAATAATTGAATTGAATTTTAATTTGCTTTGATGTTGGTCAAGACAAGGCCCACTTTTCATGTTGATATCTCTCTTTACTATCAAAAAATTCAATGTTAGGGGGCCAGAATTAAGATAATGTTATGTTCTTGGTGGTGTTCAAACTACTGTGGTCATCTTTAAAATGAGAGAATTAGAAATTATAGTTGAGAAAGTTTGAATATGATCAATGTAATAAAATTAATCGTAAAGATAGAGCAAAATATGTAATTATTGTATATGTTAAAATTTTTGGAAGAGTTCTAGTTAATTACTCAAGAATGGTCTTAGTTATAGTTGGGACTAGTACAAGAATGCCAAATAGAGGAAGCAATTTAAAATAAAAACAACACGATAAATTAAGAAACGACATATCCCCAAATCCACAGATTAGGTAACACATAGTATCAAATTCTAGTAAATATACTTAAATATTCTCCCTTAAGTTAAATATAATAAATTTTCTTAAAGTATTAAACTTGGACTATTGAAACCTCAGTTGACACTTGAGTAGACAAGATCAAACATTATTTGTGATACACGACGTGAAGAAATCTTTTCGATTCATGTGTAATGATAGTAGAAAGAAGGCTATCTTTTTTGGATCACATTGTCACCATTAGTAGCTACCCTTCTTTGGAGGCTCTCCTTCCCTTAGTAAAGTAAGGAAAGTGATGCCTCCAAGCTGGCTTGTGAGGGTCTTATTTCAATTTCCACCTTAAGCAAGCTCAAATGTGGCTTTCAATCACTCTTTAAAGAACGCATTCCATTCCCTAACATACTGCAAATATCACATTAATTTCTACAAATCACATGTTTGACAATTACATCGTTAATGATTGTAGACTACACTTGATTATGAAATGTCTTTCATAATACCTGCACAAGTATTGTACTTTATCAAAAAGAAAGGTCATACACACCTACACAATGTAACAATAGTAATACAAATAGCACAAGTAACACAAATATTTTTGATAATATATGATTAGCCACATAAGTTACTAAAGCTATATAGATATAGTTTAACACTACAAATAGAGAGGCGCATTAACCCAAACAAACTAAAAAGAAACATGACAAGACTAGCCCAACACAAAATAAACTCCATTTTGAAATTAAATGTCCTTATAAGAATCCAACTTAACAAGAAGCCCAGATATACCAAAGAAAACTGGAAAGAACCAATCCACAATAATAAAAGTAGCCTAAAAATAAATCTAATTAATAAAATAAGATTCTTTTTTCCTTAGTCTAAAATATATTAGCCCAAAAGCAACGTAATAGGGTTTTAAGGTGTTCGCCCAAAATAGTTGTGGTGTAGACACATAGTTTTAGGAGTGGTAATGCACATGGTGGACTAAAGGGTTGTAGTGAGAAAGCATTAATGGTTGGGCTTATGGTTTCTTTTTGAAACAAGTGGCGGTTGGGTGGTGGTGCTTTTGCAACTAATATATAGATTGAGACATGGAGGTTTTAGGGTTTCCTCATTCAGAGGCAGTGCAATTTAAGGTTTTAATATAACTTTGGGTTTGTGGCTAGGCGGCTACGCCTTTGGTTAAAGGGAAAGAAAGCGTAATGCTAAGAGCTTCACATAGCAATTGCTTTAGGTTATGAGTTTGGTAGTGGGTTTTAGCCCATAAAGGGAACAGTGGCATTAACTGAGGTAAGGGGTTTTTAATTTAGGACACCAGAGGCAGAATTAGGGTAGTAGGGCGGCGTGGCAGCTTGGGTAGTGAGGTAGAAGCAACAAAGGCACAATTAGATAGATTAGGGTCGTGGTTATTTAGAAATTAGGGCTTCTAGGTTTATATGCACAAATTAGAGATTAGGGTACTTGGAGATTTTGGTTTTTTCCTTTTCTTGTGTGGTTGATGCGTGTTGTGGTTTATGGTTTTGTGCAATGGCAATTATGGTACGCAGCAATGGCAAAGGAATTGAGAATTGATTTTTAAAAATTATAGTCTTTGGGATAAAATGTGCTCTAATGTCAAGTTAGAATGATTACAAGATTTGTAGCATAATTTATTACTCAATGGTGGTCCTAATTTATTATATAAAACTAATACAAAAATATTAAATATAAGAAACAAGTTGACATAAAACAATCATGTAAATTAGGAAACAAAATATTACTAAATCTACAAACCAGTTAACACTACATGTATTAAACCCCACTATTTCAAATTATGTCATTTTGCGTACCAAATGTGACGTAAGTGTAGAATGAGGCAAGGGTCCAGAAGGCTTGAAGAAAGGTTGATTGAAGCTTGAGGATTTTAGAACTCGAGCACAGGCAACCAAATGACTTGAATTAAATTTCAAATAAAAACAATTAAAAAATTATGATTTAGTAATCACATTATATTTTTTAAAGTAATAGTATATACATGTGACAATAAATATTGTTATTAAACCTTAAATTTAATTTTCTACTTTACATCATTTTTATTTTTTGCCTTCTTACTATAGTTGCAACCACCAACATCTCTAAGGACTATGGTTGATAATTTCAAAAAGATCATTGTATAGCAATCATGCAAGTTTAGAATGTCATGAGTTCAATCTAATTCCTAAAAAGTTGGTTGTTTAATAAAGAATGTTACATAATATATAAGTTAGTTGAATTTAATTTTTTGATTGAGGTGGGATGGGAATGTTATATTCTCTCCTGCGCAACCCCTGCATGCCCTCGTGTGGTATGGCTTTTATCTTATTCTAATACACTCGCATTAGTGTGGTTTCGCTTGTTGGCTCCCATTGTTTGTGCATTGGCTGTGTGAGTCCTCTTGTTCGGCTTTTCCTGAGCACTCACACACTAGTCCTTTGATATCACTTGTCTAGAATTTGTTTCTCAATGAGCTCGTCGTGTGAGTCTTAGCTCCTTTTTGGCCGTTAACTTTTCACCCAGAGTAAATGTGTGCAAAGAATGTGACTAACTTAAAGTGGGAAATATAAAAGCGCACTTAAGGTTTGTTAGAAAAAAAGTTATTACTTGAATACTTAGATGGATTACAAATGAAAATTTTACCACTATTTATATTGCTCATTCCTAAGATGGAGGGTGGAGATGAGAGCATCTAATAGTCTACATTGACTCTCTAGAGTATTCTGTCTATACACTTTTATGGAACTTTTTTGAAAGTTTCAAGAAACTCCTATGTACTTCTAAAACTTTTCTAGTGCAAATTTACTACGTTAAACTTTGGAACGTCTCTACTCCCCTAATGGGATGGCAAAGCGATCGGTTGGATGCTTAGTGTAGGATATGGCTAGGAGTTCTAGTTGCTGCCTACACTTTTACTTTTTAGGGTGTTGTTGTTATGTATGAATGGAAAAAAATTGGAATGAAATGAATACAAGAATAGAATAAATATAGAAATTAAATGAAAATTGTATAAGTTATCCCATGACTAGTATGGATGAGAAAGGAATACAATAGTTATTTAGAATTTCATTCCCATAATTGATAAATAGAAATAAACATATAAATATTATGAATTTACTTATAATAATAAAATTATCTTGAAATGATTAATTTTCATATAATCGTGCATCAAACTCAATTGACACTTAAATTTTTCAACATGTGAATTGGTTGAAAAAATAAAATTCACAAGTTGAAAAAGAATTCCTTACAAAAAAATCACTTGTTTATCAATCTAAAAGTATCATATTTTTTTCACATTGTATTGAGTCTCAATTTTTTACAAAGAAGTTGATATGGAGTAGCATGTAAAGGTAAACAAAGTTATGTTCGAAAAGAAGATATAAAGAAAAGAAGATTGCAAAGAAGATGATAATTTTGGTAGATAAAGTTTTTTGTGTTGTTGTTGAATTTTTATAAAAGATAAATGTGTGGTTGATTGTGTAATTATTATTTTACAAAATTTATAAAATAAAAGATAAAGAACGAAATTTAAAATAGGAAAAAGTAAAATAAATTAAAATTGAAGAAGGATTTTGACCAAAAAATATAATAAATTAAATTTAAGGACACTAAACATCCATGCATTTAAATCAAATAATAATACAAACAAATATAAAATTTATACCATTCATAAAATTTATAAGATGGTAAAAGAGAAAGAATTTGAGAAGTAGAAAATATAGAATAAACATAAATTGAGTGAAGTAAATGAAATAAATACAAATTGTGGGAGAGTATTGAAAAAGAATTTATAAATAACTAAAAGGAATTTTAGTAATTATATATTGTATAACCATAGTATATTATAGAAGGATAATTTAATTTCACACCTAACAGATTAGTATTACATAAACACATTGGGCTAAACGGGAATGACGATTACTATACTATTGGGAATTGGCATTCTTGCGGAAATGGCTATTCTTGTATAAAAATTATACCAACTGTGTGCCTTGAAATAGAGGTGAGAAAGCTTATTCCATTTTTAACTCATTTTCGCATACTAGCTATGCCTTTAGGGTCATGATTTCTTCCATTAGAGGGTACCCTAATTGCTAGCATACAATATGTACTTTATTGCACTTGTAAAGTATATATCAAGAAATTGAATGTCTAATTACTTTAATGAGTTTACCTTTTTAGTTGAATCCTATAGATGAAATAAAAAATAAGTCTTGAATGAAGCCACGCACAAATGGGAAAAAAAAGAATTTCCTTATTAGATCTTCTTTGTCTTGATTATTAAGAGAATAATTCATTTCTTAAATGATGAATTAGAAAAAATTGGGTTGTGTTGTATTGATATGGAAGCTCTCAAATATTTTAAAATATTTTAAATTAACTTATTTGCAAATAAAGTGCTAATGCTATAGCCAATCCATAAATCATTAAAGCTTCTATAAAAGTTAGACTAAGCAATAGAGTACCCCATATTTCACATTCTGCCTTGGGCTATCTTGCGATACCCTCTATAGCTTGACTTGCAATATGCCCTTAATCAATAACCTTTACAAGTTATTTTATACTAAGTTAAGGTAGATCTTAAACTTTTTCGTGCTTGTTATTTGAATTAAACATATTACTTTATTTCTTATTGTCACGAGTCTAGTCTAATTTTTAGAAATCGGTTGTCTATGGAGGAAGGTTAACTGTTATATAAGTTGATCTTTGAGTGATGCAGGATTGAAATGTTACATTCTCTTCCACCTAATCTACACACTTTTTTTTTCATGTGGTATGACCTACTGTAGTTTAGCGTACCTCGAGCAATCATATGCATGGGATCTGCCCTTTGAGCATCTGTTATGTGGGCTCTTTGACAAGCTTCCCTTAAGCACTTACATATGACACCTTACTCTAGTACCACTTTGTCACAAACTCAGGCTAATTTCTAAAAAATCAACTTTCTAAGAAAGAATGTGAACCATTGCATAAGTTGGTCCAAGGGTCCTTATCTAGTCAGTGTGAGGCAGGAATGTTTAATATGCTTGGAAACATATATGCTTGCAAAACTGAAATATTTTAGAAGTTGCATTATAAATTCTATCTATTTGGATTATGCGTTGCAGAATTAAGATGTAATTGTTCTTGATACAAATTTTTGTCTTAATGGTCGAGAAATTTCTTTCAAAATTCAATATCTCAATTTGGATTCTGCAATGCTATATGAGGTTGCAATTTTTCTTGGTACTATTATTTCTTGTTTTCTATCTTTTCAATTTGTTTTTTATTGCACATCTCACTAATGATAAAGGAGTTTGAATTTATATTTGCAAATAACTCGTTTTTTATGAGTTCTTTGTTAGATTTTTAAATTGCATAAATGAATCTAAACAAATTTCATTATAGATTGAAGATATAGGTTGAACTCAACCTTGATCATGCAAAAATAAGCTAAAACCTAAAGATATAAGTTTTAATTTTACAAATTAAAATATAGTTTGTCTATATTAATTAACTGTATATTAGCACGGAAAAGTGTAATGTCAAAAGATAGTCTACGAACACAAGCTAGGGATCCTAGTTTTGCTAGGTATTCGTAAATTTTTGGACATGTGTTTCCTAATTGTCCATAAATTTGAAGGAACATTTGATAGTACTTGTAATTGTATTTTGATGTTAATGGTCTCACGCGTCAACTTTTCTTATTACTAACTTGTGAGTGAGTTAAATAGTTAAATGAACTTGAGACAATGATAAAATTGATTTTTTGTTATTGATTAGTTCCCAAAGTTCATGCTTGTTGAGATGGTCACCATTAGTATGAAGTGGTAAGACAATGATTAATGAGAAATAAAATTCTACAAGTTTTATTTTTGACCTTGTTGCAACACAAGTCATGGCTCGCCAAACTAGCAAGTTTGGTTGAGTGAGTATTGACTCGAGCTTGAGCTATGTAAGTCTAGTTTATGCTCCATTCTAAAGCTTGTGAGACGGTTTATGAACTTCTAAATTTTTTAGTATCTTATGTTTTATGTTGTATTATAACAAGAGTAGAACAACGGTATTCTCCTTATTGCCTTAATATCTAATTATTGATACTATAATAAATTATGCAAACAATAATTGGATATGAAGGCAATAATAAATTATACAAACAACAAAATATTCAATCACCACAGTATAAATAGTAAATATTTTAGGCATGGTGGTGACAGATATTTGAATTTATTCAAAGAATACAAATCTTGATTCAATAATCTTTAGTTACATATATTTTTTTGTCTTTTACAATTGAACTTGTACTTAAGCTTGAAATTAAATAGGCTTGCCCTTGAAAAGCTTAATCCTACTAAAATTGATATCAACATTGCTAAATTGCACTCAAGCCTAATTTATTAGCTTGAAGAGCTCAAAATTGAATTTTTGAAGTTTGATTCGAGTTCAACTGGTCTTTTAACATTAGTGACTATGTCTAAAGGGCTGATAGAACACTTTTTGTTATAACCAATTAAGCACGTGTAAAATGCAGTTATGATAGTTGTGAAAAAGGTGATTGTAATGACAGTAGTTCTATAATTAAAACTTTCAATCATATAATGGAGAATGGAAATTTCTTATGATCTTGACTAACTGAAACAAGAAAAATAGTTAAGATACAACTAACAATAGCTTGTCAAAATAATAAAACATTTGTATATTTTGAAGGTGAGGTTAGTTATACAAATAGTGGTAGTCATTCTTTTTAGAATGCAAAATTTGTTTACAAACAGCTTATGTCTAAAGCATAGTGCGTTACCACTTCTTGTTTTCACATCTATGACGTTAATTTGGCCACTCTAGAAGAACTTTTTCTTATTTTTTCTAAAATATAATGAATATTTTGCACTTGGAAAACTAATTGGGGCACTTTCTATGAAGGCTTTTCACTATATTGAACATATGGTCAATGAGAAGAATGAAAAACACAAACATGCTTGCCGTGAGGATCCTGCTTTTCTCAGATCTTTCAGCCAAAGACTGTGTAGGTAAGAATCTTGAATCTATGTGTTGAATTATTATTCTATTGGCATATTTTTTTCTTTTTCTTTTTAAATATAGTTGTAATATCTAAAGGAATTGTGCACTGTGAAGTTTGACTGCCAAACAACCATACCTTTTGTCATTTTGGAATGTTTCATAGAGACTTTCATGATTTCAATCCTTCAGTTTTGGTAGCAAAACTGTTTCTGTTCATCTCATTTTTGAATATTTAATATTTCATATGAAGATCAAAAGGTGCTTTTTTGTGATTTGAGGGAGTATTTAATTTTTTGCAATAATACATATGATAATTTACCAAACAGAAAATACGTGTACAGCTAAGTTTCCATCCACTTGAAAACTTGGCTGCTCTAACATTCTTCATTTCCAAAATGCCAATCTCTTATTGAGAGAGAGTGGATTCTGTTCCAAACACTATGTTTTAGGATATTTTCTTAGATCCACGAGGTATTTCACCACACTTTGAAGACCCATAATTGATAATGGTGCAATTTATTCATGCTTTGATGTTACTTCATATTTGTGTTTGTTCTATTTAGGGGCTTCAATGATGCTGTCAATTGTTTTTTTGAAGATGGGTGGACTTTGATGAATAATGATGCCTCCGACGGAATTATTATGTCCGTTAAGCAAACTAAGAGTTCTGGAGTCTATGCAAATTATGATAGTGTAATTTGCGTAAAAGCTTCTTTACTACTCCAAGTTAGTACAAACCTATTACTGT
The DNA here is from genome assembly GCA_019155195.1 of Avicennia marina. NCBI lineage: Eukaryota > Viridiplantae > Streptophyta > Magnoliopsida > Lamiales > Acanthaceae > Avicennia > Avicennia marina. The sequence continues at coordinate 4,735,052 of CM032763.1, forward strand.
CCTAGATGTGGTTTTGAATAATCTATGCTTAGTTGCTTACACTATTTATTGTGCATGGAAGAGTTTATTTGTGCATATCATTACTTATTTGATCTATTTATGACAAAGTTGGAATTTAACACAGTTTTCATGAGTTAATTATTTTGTTCATGCATTTTAATTACATTCTATCTGATTTGTTAATGGTTGTATGAATAGTATGTAGTAAATGTCTTATTTTGGTGAATAGTGATTGGAGATCAGAGATAAAACATTGATCTAGTGTCGGCAAAATTTCCATCATAAGGCATTTTGTTTTTATGATGATACTACTAATGCTTATAAATTATGTATTAGATGCTTATAATGAGAAAGATTAGATGTATTTTCGAATTATAGTTTAGTATCCAATATAAATTGATCATCTTAGACTGAATATTTAATTTTCTACAAACATGGATGAGATTGGTGGTAATATTACGTAGCTTCCGGAAGAAAATTGATTAGATGAGTAAAACTAGGAAAAAAAAAAAAACTACTTGATTGGATTAGTAAATCTTGGAAAAAATAACATGCTGTTCACTTGTTGCTCTATCAAAGATATAAGACAATAACTTTATCTTGGGGAAACTGTAGCTATTCAACTCATCCTATTTGCAGGATGTAACTTGATGGGACAAGTAAAAACATTTACTTGTATATTTGTCAATGTTGCAGAAGTCAAGTCAAAATCACAGTTCAGAGAACCACATATCTACTTCTGTACATATTTGCATACATAGATTGCCTGTTTCGTGAGCTATAAGTAATTTTTGATTACGATATATTCATGTACTTTGTTATTAGTTTTTAGCAGTAGATATTATTTGTTTCCTTTTCTATAAAAGTAGAATTATGTTCACTTTAGAGATATTGGTATCTTTTTGAATTCCTAACTTCAATCTCATGCTATAAATCGAGATAAGTTCTTCATTAATAATATAAGGTTCAATTCTTTCAATCTTTAACATAGCATTAGAGTAGGTCTTTTTCTCAAAATCCTTTGTCGAATCAAAACTGTTTATTAAGCCCCCTCGACCTTGTCGTTGCACTCCACTCCTCCATCTACCTTTACCACGAGTAGTGGAAGCACCATAATCAAAAAATTAGAAGAAAAGAAAAAACTTTGTTGTGCATGGAAAAGGGGGCTTTGTTCAGTTTGTTTTTGGGTTTTTGTTGATTTATTTGTCTACACTTGTGGCATTTCTATACTATTAAGATGTGTTTGGTTGACAATAATAATAGTGTGTCACTTTTAGCCATGTGGCTATCTACTATTTTAGTGACTGTAGTTTAGCTAGTTGTCTACTTTTTTAGGGGTTATAGTTATTAGCTCTCTAATATTATAGGTATTCATGATTATTATTGTTATACCTGTTTAGCTGTCATGAAGGATGTGTCTTTAAACAACATCAAGGGTAGTCTTGATTTTGTTTAAGCTGTAAGGTTTTCTATCTCTAGTGACATTGTTAAATCTGCCAGACTTTGACAATCAAGCTTATTCCATACATTTGTAGACACGAAAAACTATTAGTGGCAATTATAATCTATTGCAGATAACCTTTTGTCTAATTTATTGCTTGCATCATTAAAGAAACATGATTTTTTTGTTGGCCTTCCAACAATTACATACATGTTTATTATCTACGAGATCTTAGTTGCCCAAGTTGAATACTTTAGTTAAGATCTTGGTCTAACTTGAAGTAATATTTGATTATGATATTGCATATAGTTTGTTTACTAGTTTATAGGATTATGTATTATTAGTTCCTATTTTATATCAATAGGCGTTCCAACAATTACTTATATATGTTTATTATCTATGAGATCTCAATTGTCCAAGTTGAATACTGTAGTTATGATTTCATTCCAATTTAAAAGTAACATTTGATTATATTTGCATATATTTTGTTTACTAGCTTATAGGATTATGCATTATTTGTTTCCTATTTTATAGCAGTAGAATTATATTAACTTTAAATTTATTCTTGTTTATTATTTGTGAATTTCTAACTATAATCTTATACTATAAATTGAGATGGATTTTTCCATTAACAATACATGGCTTAATTCTTCAATTTTTTAACACCATGTATAGATAACATAGATACATAGTTGTTGATAGGCTTGATTTATTGTGTTTATTCCTACACACTCTTGTTAACATGATTTGAAGAATTAATGCACATTTCTTTAGTTTAGAATTGTCATAATTTTTAGTACGAGACTAATACAATAATTCAAAAATATGAAATAACTTGGCATAATACTAATATTTAAAATAGGAAAGAAAGTATATCTAACTTATAAATTAGGCAACAAAATACTTCATTAAATACTCTTAGATATTCTTATAGATATTTTAACATTCCCTCTCTAGTTAAATATAGGGAGTTTTAAAATTGTTCAACTTGGACTAACTTGAAAAGAGTGCTTTGTTCTAAGGCAACTATCAAGTAACTTTTATAAGGTAAAAGTAGATTTTTGTCGTTGAGTGACACTTACAAATAAACATCATAAGGGTGTGCTAGTATAGATGCTGTAAAGTGACATTTAAAAAGGCGTTGTAAGGCGATATTAGCAAACATGTCATGAGGTAGCAAATAAAAGGATTTGTTAAGGCCACAATGAAGCTGTTTGTCATAAGATGATGAACGTCATCAGGTGACAATTAAAAGTTGACGGAATATCATTCGTAATTGGCTACTATAACATGAAAAGATCAAGTGATTTTTAATGTTTTACATTGAGAATGAATACATGTATATATACACAAGTTTGATTTCCTAGCTAAAGAAAGTGAATAAATTAGGTTCCCAATAATAAATATTTAGGATCTTTACTATTAAACTACTATTATAATTATTGTTATATACAGTATGATATACTATTTTTTGTAAGACTATCTTGAATTGGGTCATAGATGTTGATCATGTCCAACTTGTTACACACATAATCAACTTAAGCTTCTTTTAATGCCTTTGTGAAGAGGTCTCCTAATTGTCTCTAATTTTCACAAATCTAGTGGAAATCATGCCTTACTATATTTTCTCTAGAACACAATGATAATCTATTTTAATGTATTTAGTTTGTTTATGAAACATAAAATTAGATGCAATATGAAGAGCACCTTGATTGGCTCTCCAGTCTAGAGGGTAGCCATGATTTAAAGTTGATATGCCCACATTGGCTCACATGTTGCTCTTGCCATCATTCTATATTTAAACTCTGTATTAGACTGTGAGACAACATTTTGTTGCTTGCTATTACACGAGATCAAATTTCTCTCAACAAATACACTATACCCTAATGTAGACCTTTGATCTTCCATGTATCCTATCCAATTAGCATTTGAGAAACACTTAATCTTATTATAACTATAATCTTTATATAAGATACCTTGACCAAGAGCTCCTTTCGCAGCACAAAATTTATTTTACACTTGCCTAATGATATATAGTAGGAGAAGCCATGTGTTAGTTCGCAACACTGATTAAGTATATAATGTCTAGACGTGTTTTGTAACATAGTTTAACTTTCCGACAAATTTCCAATATTTATTAGGATCCTAAGTTAAAAGTTGGGAAACATTGAGGTATGACACAACATAGCCCTCAATTTTTTTTGTTTTAGATAGCAAATCAAGTACATATTTTTGTTGGGAGAGGAGAATTCCCTTACTCATAGCAACTCAACACTCCGATATCTTTTGTGTAACTGGCTATAGAGAGAAGATTTGAGGTTTGAAATACTTTTGACATCACTTCTAGTTGTGACAATATCGTCCATAAACACTACTAACAGGATGGTGATAACTTCAAATTAGCTATAGAAGGCTGAGTGAATGAACTTACTTTTCTACAGTCCAAACTTCTCAATAGCTTGGTTGAAATTCCCAAACCAGGTGCATGGACTCTGTTTCAATCCATATAAAGATCTTCGAAGGTGGCACACTTTCTCAAACTCCCCTTAAGCAACCAATCTACGAGTTTGCTCCTTGTAAACTTCCTTTTGAAGATCCCCATTTCGAATGCATTCTTAATCTAGCTGATGTAGATTCAACCAATTAGTAGCTACCAATGCATTAAATAGTTTGATTGATTTTAACTTAGCCACTGGGGAAAAGAACTTAGAGCAGTTTTTTTCACAAGCTTAAGCATATCCTTTTGTGATTAAATGGGCCTTTAACCGAGCAACAATTCCATTAGGATTTACCTTAACTGCAAAGACCCATTTACATCCAATAGCTTTCTTTCTTGTAGGTTTGCTAACTAAGTCCTATATACCATTTATTTCTAAAGCACTCATCTCTTTTGTTATAGCATTGTGCCAGTCAAGGTAAAATAATGCTTCATGGACACTTGTAAGAAGGGAAATAGGGAAACAGAGTCAAAAGATGCAATAAAGTAACAAAATGAGGTTGGTAACTTATTATGGACATGAATGAAGAGATAGGATACATGGGCGGCTTACCTTTACAAAAAGTGATGAGGGGGATCATCATCATTGCTTGAGATTGGACTTAATGACGGAGGAATTGGCTCAGGACGTGTGTCAGGAGGATTTTGTCTTAACAAATATACTTGTGTGATATGGGTATTGAGGGTGTGTTGGTATAAGATGTAAATCATCATCCTCTTCTTGACTTGAATGAGTTGAAGACGTAAAAAAGGGTGACTTTAAGGAAAGTGACATGTACTGACATAATATATGAATAAAAAATGGGACTATAGCATTTTTACCCCTTTTGTACTCCAGTGCAACCCAAGAAAATGCATTTTAATGATTTTTGGTTTAATTTTGTGATATGTGGGTGAGTATCATAAACTAAGTAAGTACAACGAAATGTTCTAGGTTTAATAGGAAGCAAAGTCTTGGATCAAAAAAGAGTATGATGAGGGGTTTTACCACTGAGTATAGACGATGACATTCAAGTAACAAAGAGATATGCTATGGATACTGCATTAGCTTAATAAAGTTTAAGTACAGCAATTGGAAGAGCAAGGCTCAACCCATTCCTAGCGGTTTTTGTTCTCTCTCTATACTATCCCACTTTAAGATGATGTTAAGCACAAAAAGTTTGATGAATAATACCATTTTGGACCATAAAGGGCTAGAATGCTTCAAACAAGTATTCTTTGGCATTGTTACTTCATAAGGTTTATACATATGCATTAAATTGAACCATAACCTCAGCATAAAAAGCACGAAGTGAGAGTAATTTAAATTGATTTTTCAATATAACTTAGTCTTACGTGAATAATCATCAATGAAAGTAATAAAATACTTGAAATCTGTTTTAGACACAACTAGACACAGCCCCCAAACATTAGAATGAACCAATTCAAATGGAGCATTTGCTTGCTTATTTACTATAGGAATCAATATTGTGAGATGATGTTTAGCAAATTGACACAACTTACATTCTAATGTAGATAACTCCTAGAACTGAGGATAAAGTTTCTTTGGCAAATGAGGGAAGGATGACTAACCAGAAGTGAGCTCTCAAGGTGGTTTAGCACTCCAATACATGTTATGGGCTTTAGCACTTGTGCATCAAGGATGTGCAGACCTCTAGACTTGTCCTTTTCCAATAATATTCTTTGTAATAAAATCTTGAAATAAACAATGATTAGGGAAAATGACACACAATAATGTAAAGCACGCATAAGTTTACTTATAGGGATTTGGTTGAAAGACAATTTAAACAAACTTATAATGGATTACGAAGGGATTGATGGAGTTGGTGTACTTGAGCTAAAGCTAAGAACTTTAGAGGTTTACCTATTTACTATGGTAATACTAGATACATGTTTATATGATTGAAACATAGAGAACAAACTATGATTACCTAATATGTAATCTATAAGCTTAGAGTCAAGGACCTAGTTGGATGATGAGAAAACAAGACATGTATTTGGTTTATCTGACTCACCAATAGCAGTAGTATGAGAAGATAAAGACTTCAACAACTCTTGGGACAGAGAAAAGAGGTTTACCCATATATTAAGGTAAACACTAGATGTATGTTTATATGATTGAAACGTAAAGAACAAATTATGATTACCTATCATGTAATCTGTAGCTCCAGAGTCAACTACACAGTGAATGACCTACTTGGATGATGAGGAAACAAGAAATGTATTGGGTTTACTTGACTCAGCAGTGGTAGTGATGGGAGAAGATGAAGGCTTCAACAACTCTTAGGACTATGAGAATGGCATATTCATTTGCAAAAATCAAGACAGACTTCTCTAGTGTATTATTAACAAATGCAATATGCATAGATTGAGTCCCCTGGTTCTAGTTCTTAATTGAAGCTTCTTACGGTTACGCTTAACATGTCATGATTTATGGCAATAGTGACACAGTTACTTCTGAATTCTGTTCATGTGTGTCTCTCATTCTCTTACCACTCTTGTGTAGTTGTCTTCCAAATTTAGAATCCTTATTCTTATTAATGAGTGCACTGCTGAGTTGGGTAGGTTGGGAGTTTTCTACACTAAGTATTCTACTGAATGTGTCTCTAGAGAGGAAACCTATTTAATGAACAGAATTTGAGATTTGACAGTCACAACCAGAGATGTTGGTGTTTTGACTGCCCTGTCGAAGGCAGCACAACCTTGCAGAGTCAATTATCTAAGCGGCTCTAAGCATCAACATTTGAGGTGACATTAATAAAGGCTTTTAAGGCAATGGTGCTTGAAGCTTTTAGACTGGCTATGGGATTTCAAGTGGGCGGCTGTGCTATTTGGCTGGGTTTTTGCTAAAACTAAATTTTAGGGATTTTTGCTTTTTTCTTGTTTGGGGAGAAAATATAGAAAGTAGGAATCTATCTTACTTTAGTACCATGATAGAATGATCAGAAAAATTAATACATTTTTCATTAGTTAAGAATTGTCTCAATTCATAGTATCAGATTAATACAATGATACAAAAAATAGTAAATGACTTGACATAATAATAGTCTTATAAAATAGGAAATAAAATATACCCAACCTATAGTCTGAGTAACAAAACATTTCATCAAATATTTTTAAATATTCTAAAAAAAAAAAATTTCGAACAACAACAAAAGTACACTTGATATATTGTACCAAGACACATATGCGGACATATTAACAAAGACCTACATGCACATCTATCTACACATGTACAATAGGCATGTCGTTAATTTGTAAGCATGCATATGGTTTTGTGTATGTGTGGAATGTAATTTAAATGGATCTACTAGGCAGCCATTCTTTTAATTGAAGTTTGCACTTCTGTGCTGATGTATTCTTTTGCTTTTTTGTGTGCCTATGCATGAAAATAGTGTGATAGTTACAGAAACATTGCCTGCACGTATGCTATCCACCTTGTCATGTTAGTTAAAGGCTTCTACTGTTTTAGCTTGATGCCAAAGATACATACCTTAAAGCAGTTCAGGTAATCCTAGTCATCTATGACTCTTTCATTTGAATTTTCCAGGAGGTAACCTTCAGTTTTTTCTGAATTTTGGAATTAATGATGCATTCACCTTCGTATTCGATTTGATCATGGGGGATTGATTCAAATGTCAGGCATGCCAATTCTGAAAATTAGGACTTCTGATATCACCACAAATGAATCTTTATAATTTCGAATATGGTTGCTTATCAGGATTAATAAATAAAATGATGATAGGGAAAGATATTGACACAGCAAATGACATACTACTTTTTCAGTAAGTATTTTAGTTTTTAAGTATTCCTTTTCACGTGTAAGACTACTTGTACATAACACCAGGATGTTGGTATTCTTGTGTGTTCTCTTCAATCATCTTGACTGCAGAAGAGTTGTAATAGAGCAAGTTTCAGAAAACAGTTTTTTTTTTTTTTTTTTAATAAATAATCAATACTGGAAATATTCTTTGCTAACAATAATTGAATGAACTTTCCTTTAAATGTGACACTATTCAGGCTTCTAGTAAGTGGCGAATGCATGATATATTGATGGCTAGATGATTGTTTTGGCAGATGATATTCTAGAACTAGAATGAAATAGAACACCATTTTGTGCATAATATGGTTTCTTATGTACTAATATCCTTTGGGCAAGTTCACTTTGAGTGATAATGTAGAATAGATTATTTTATCTAACCTAATGAAATGTTTATTTTGATTAATTAAAACTTTTGATTAAATAAAAGCCTGTTATTAAATCATAAAATTTTATGATAAATAGTATTACATGAAAGTTATGATTAAATAATTAAGGGGTTAAGAATTACATATATATCACTCAAATTACTATTTTTACCTTAATATTATTAATTGAATAATATCTATAGTAATGTTATAATGTGAAAATAACTGTAATTACCTTAAATAGTCAACTTTAGTAGCAATGATTGTTAAGGATTAATTATTCCATAAAAACATTTTTATCATTCAAAATTATCTCTTGGATTATAATCTTATCCAAAAAAGTGAACATTATCTCTTGGATTATAATCTTATCTAAAAAAGTGAACATGACCTTTATTTTATCAAAAAGTTCCAGTATGAGTTAGACTATTATTGTTCTCATCAATAGAGAAGCATACAAATTTGCATTTTCTGGGAACATAGATTGGTACTTACACATTAGAAATTATGTGATATTTGAGAATTTTGTTTAATTTAGTGAGGTGGTGTTTTGTTTGCATTTTGGAATTGAATTCGAATTCTGAATCATTTATCTTGGGATTGGAGTGGAATCATTCAATTCGACATATCTGTTTGGTTCAACACATGAAATATATATCATTATTATAATTGATGTTTGGTTCGTTGGTTCTTTTGGAATGGGATATGAAAAAATTTCAATTTTAATTTTAATCTTAATGTGCATAAAGTTAAAAAATAAACAATCAAAAATAAACATTGTATGTATAAATTATCTATAAATTTATATTTTTGTTAATTGTAATATTTTAAATAATATAAATAGAATCATTCAAGCTTAAATAATATTAGAAATAAAATAAATAGAAAAATGAGCTGAAAGAAACGAAAACATCCAAGAAAAATAAATGCACATTAATCGGAAAAGGAGAAAAAAAATAAAAAATTGATTAGTCTTAGGCCTCGAATATAATATAATAGTATAGATAGTTTGGATGAAAAGAATGGTAGAGGAAAAGAAGAAAGAAAAAAAGTACATCAAAAAAGAGAAAAACAACTTTTTTTAAAATAAGGCTAATTTAGTTATTTTACTTTTGGGCACGTAAAAAATAAGCATAACTTTTAACTATATATATAGTGTATGTACTACATATTTTTTAGATTAATAGGACACAAATGTTTTAAATAAGTTATGAGAAATTGGGATTCAAATTTGAGTTTTATTTAAAACTCTCTAGCTTGTTTGGGATTTGGTTAATTCCAAATTTTTAGGTATAAATCCTAAATATTAATTCCCATAGTAGTAACCCAAACAATAACTATGGGATTAATTCCTATTCCCTATACCAAAACTCTCTTTATCTAACGCCACCTAAATTTGCATTGCATTAATCTTCTTCAAGTATTCTTGGGCATAATCAGCAGCATATTTTATTGGTGGCAGAATGTTCTTCCTGCCAGCCTGGTGAGGATTCTAAAAGAGCGCCGCTCTTCTTGGATGGATTTCAACTTCGCTAGTCATTCTGTGGCATTTTCCCAAGCTGCTTGCCTTGCATATCCAGCACTGAATACCCACGATTTCTCTGAAACCTCTGTGCTGCTAGGCCACACCAGTCATGAAGATGAGGTTTGTTGAATTTAACGAAGCCTTTTCTCTTTAACTTAATCTTGATAACTTTTGAAAATGTTGGGCAAGACGTAAAAGTTTTTGATTATTATTTCTTTGCCAAACTTGCCTGCATAATAGCTTTATTATTTCCTTCCATGTCATTGCATTTCCGTGCTTATTTCATGTTTCCACGCCAGACATTGGAAGTAATTCGATTTGGATGCACTGTTGATCACCAGCGTAATGTCTCTTCAGGGGATTTATATCATTTGCAGGTAAAAATCTTATTGTTGACTACTATTGACATTTTCGTTTCCCATGTGAACTTAATCTCTTTTTGTTTTTACCTTTTTTAATTGATGTAATATTTTTCTTTTTATTAAGAGCAATTATAAATCACAAAGGGAAAACTGTATTTGTAGGCTTCCTTTTTTAGCTGCAGGGTACAAAAAAATCTCTGAAAATATGCTCATAACATATTTCTGCACCATTTTTGGGGTTTTATTCTTTTACCTACATTTCTAAAACAATTACATCCTTAACTGCTTTATGGCAAGGACAAAAAGGTGGTTGTTTAAATTTGGAGAATCACTGTAACTTAAAGTTAGGAGAATTGCAGCTGTAACCAGGGACTATTTTTGATGAATATGAATGTGCATTCTCCAGTTATAAGAATATCATGGTCCACGAATTAAGCCAATCCATATGTAATTTGTAGTTCATCTAAATTACATGTTAGTCCCCTTTCTGATGACAGGAGCTAAAGGAAGAAACTTGATGAAGATTTGACAATTGTTGCGCTTTGGAAACTTTTTTCAAAAACTTGAGATAGTAAATTCTGTGGTTATTATGCAGATTATAAATGGAATGGAAGATATGGGTTTTGGAGCTTGCTCGGAACTAATCTTTGCACCAATTGACAGAAATATACCCAATGATGCTGTTTTATTATCATCTGGATTTCGAATTTTCTTGTTGGGTTCAGATACAGTTAAGTTTCAATACTGTTTTGCTTTGCCGTCTCGCTTCACTTCTTCCTAAGATGCTAGTTTTAGATCTCAATCATTATACAACCAAGAATTTGTTTTCTTATCATTTATCTATGTTTTTCATTATAATCTTGGTGGATCAATGGAATGGATTGGATACTGGACTTGATGTACAAAATGCTAGATAAATTTTTGGTCAGCACTTGATAAATTTTTCTTCATTGAATGTCTTTCCATTGATTAATTTAGTTTTAGTTTTTTTTCTCCCTTCCCTGTGCTCTATTTGTTCAAAATATTTATATTATTGAGTGGTGGGCAGGGTGCAACATCATCAGCCAGTTCGACATCAAATGAGACATTTAATTCCCTGAATGCACAGGCTGACATTAGCAATGCATTCTCCTTGCTGATTCTGGCCTTTCAGTTTCCTTTTGAAGCACATCTTCAGGATGATGTTGCAGCCATGGCTCGACAGTATATCCAACATGTAATTTTTTCTGTGAAAAATCTTTCCCTGGAAGTAATGCCATCAGAACTAAATCCTGAAATGAACTGCACTAATGCTGATCGGGCCATGGAGATCACTCCAGAATCAACCTATGCTGTCAACCTTGCTAACTTGATATTCCTGAGTTACAGGCAAGTAAAATTTTCTATTTGTGTCTTGCAAAATCAAAGCATTGATTTCTTAATTCTCTTTCTATCCAAATTAAACGGCAGTTCTATTTACATTGTCTATCTAATCATCAGCATATGATTATCTGCTATACTACTAAACTCCAGGCTTTCAATCATGTTTACTCATTACGTTCTGTGAAATTTTGCCAAGATGAAAATTGAATTATATTTTCAAGTACTTGAAACTGATATTTTGAAATGGTTCTCATGCTATATTGGTCTTTGTTTTAGGCATTTAACAATGTTTGAAATTTGAATAACAAGACAGCCTTTTTCCTCCAAACAGATCAGCTCTAGGTGTGGATATTCTTGGCTTCAACTGCCAGACTACAGATTCAACTTTAGAACAGATACAGAATCACCTGTCTGCTATACTGTGTTTCTCATTCAAGGTATGTCCGTAACTGTTCATTTTACCGTAATGGGACAGTATCTGGAAGGCATGCTATTAGCATCAAATGAATAGAGGTTGACACAGATAAATCTCAGCTCAGATGCTCACATTTTGTAGTTCATTATGCAGTCAAGATTTTTTCATGATTCTCACACTTATTTGACTTAAGATTATGATGCATCTTATGTAGTCTGTACTTTAACTCTAGAAAAGGGACTTGGAAAGTCAAATATAGGTTGCCCTCAGATCTGTCTTTTATGATCGTATCAAGAGATTGATCAATTGCTCTTCCTCTGCTGCAGTCTCTTCCAGTGTGCATGTATGCTAACCATGCTGCACTTAACATGCTAGAAACAACAACAGATAATTTGCATATGCTTTCGGTGGATAGCATACTTGGTGGATCGAATAACTTGTCTCTAGTTTCTGTCCTCCCTATGATAATGCAGCAGGTATGTAGAATGAAAACTCAAACAGACCTTTATCTATACAGGAAATTTGGTTTTACAATATAAAATTGCTTAAATACCCTTGATTCTTCACGTCACCTTTTCTCTATTCTCTCAATTTTAATTTATATCATTCACTTTATAGTTTTAATTTATTCTATTTTTGTTTCATTTTTTAAAATTCTTTTATCTAATCTGTTTTCTATACAATATATTAAGACAAGAAACATCATTTTTGATTGTATAATATTAAATTACTATAATACTCTTATTTTAATATTTTTTATTCTTTCTATTTTCTCCACTCTTGTTTAATATAAATCTATATTTTCTCTAGTTTTTTATATCTTTTTGATACACTCATTCTATCTTTTTTTTTTTTATTTAAGAAAAATGAAGTGATTTTAGTTTTACATTAAGATTATATTTATATAATTTGCTACAATGAATGATATAATATAACTTATATAATAATTTGCGTAGGAATTGAGTGTGTTGCTATTATGTGATTATATAATCACAGCTGCCATATCGCGGAGGGGAGACAGATAAGGATACACACACACACACACACACACACACACATATATATAGGAAAAAGAAATAGTGTTCCTTTTTGTTTGAAGTAAATCAGTTTGACTTGTAAACTGTTCGCAATTTGCAGCGCTATGCTATATTACCACCGGGGCACTGTCTTTCAGTAATGAACCATTGCGTTTCGTATGGACAAGCTGTAGTGTGGCAAGTGCTGGCTCCAAATAGCTCCTCTATTCACTGCCTGGCATTTGCATTCTTGGATTGGTCCTTCACTTGAGTAATTTGATATCTGTGTACTTGCATAAGCTTTATTGTTGCTTACTGGAGAGTTAGGGTTGCTACCATCAACATTATGTGTTGCATGAGACATTATATTTCAGGCATGAAAGCATCCATAATTATTGATTTGAGTCAGTCTTCTCTACTGCCAATTCAATCTTACGGTTTTCATATGGCTTTTGGTCTCTACTTCTGATCTATTTTCACGCAAACATAAGAAGATACTTTCAAGTGATATTTTCATAAGGTAGAAGCTGTTGCTGATCATAATTGCTTGATATAAGAACAGTTGTGTGGATAATGTATGCTAGGAAACTTTGCAGAGTGTTTGCTTGTGCATGATTTAAAAAAAAAATAAATAAATATTTTTAATTAATATAGAATAGAATATTATTATGTGTTTGATAACTTTAGTAATAAATGTAATGTCACTCAAAATTTAGCATTACATTAGAAGATTAGCAGTGTTTTCAAACTTGGACTGATGATTGAATCAAATGATCTATTGATTCATTGAATCACTGGTCTGATCGGTTGAAACCAATTCTAGAAACTAGTTGACTTAAACTATAAATATAATTATATATGTATGTGTGGGTGGGTGGGTAGGTGGGTGTTGACATATACAATAATATGCTTTGCATAAATTTTTTATACATAAAGGAATTGATTGAAAAACAAAAAGTAACAATAAAAATACATTCTATTTAAATAAATCATCCAATATAATATGACAAACATATCGTTATAGAGAAATATCCATGAAACATTAAAGCAACAATGTCATTCAAATAACTAAAAATAGCCACAATCAATCATCCCCTTTGCAACCAAATTTAACGGTAGTCTACACAATCCTACAATTTTAATGTATATTTTGTTTTTTTCCTTGTAAGACTGCAACCAGATATGGCCTTTACAAATTACAACTAGAGGCATTGTAGAGTTTGTCGATTTAAGCTTTTGAGACAAATAAATTGTAAAATTCAGCCATAACAAATTGCTTGATGATATTATTTTTCAACTCAACATTTTAAATAATTTAAATTTGGGTTAAGAAAAAAGTGGGCAAAATAAATGTTTTGAATATAACATCTACAAGAGTTTGAGACTGAAATTACTTGAAAAAAATGATGCAAGTAGAGGTAGGTGATGATTCTGGTAACGATTGATGGATGATAGATGCAAGGAAGAGTGGAAGAGATGTGGGACAAGCCTTAGTTCTTGTTCTTCTTTAGTTTGAATGTCGTGTGCATATGTGTTGTGCGTTCTTTTGTTTTGACAAAGAGTTGATTGGTTTTATGTGTGTGTGTGTAGGCGGTTCTTTCAATATTCAGAATGGGCAGATGGTTGGTTTCCAATTAAACTAGTTAAATTGGTCAGTTGGATCCGAGTTTGAAAACATTGTGTAATAGTACATTGCTTTCATAATAGTCATTACTATAAATAAATAAATACTTATATTTTGTTGTGTGACAAAGAGAGAACAATCTGTCTCGTTGTGAGTTTTGATTTATTTCAATTCATTTTTGTTTGACCCACACTAAACATTGATTGCAAGCCTTTGTTAAACAATTTTCTTAGCAATAATAAGATGAGTGTAACAATGTTTTTTTTTTCATTGTTAAGTTTAAATGGGTTAACTTCATGCACCTTTTTTCATTAGTAATCATAAACACAATTTTCAGGTAGGTTTAATAGTACATATGTGGTCTTAAATTAAATACATCGATTTGACATAGTAAACTTATTCTAAACAATTTATGCATACAATAGAAATTCTGTTTGTTTTTCCTTTTTTGATTATGTTCAATTTATATATTTTTGTTATCGTGTACAATTGCACTCTGTCTCTTCACTTCTTGCAATTTAAATTTTAACTGTATATAATATTAGTAACAATTGTACGTTTTATGTATATGAAAAATTATATATAACTTATGAAGTTACTATATTTCATACGATTAACATAAATTCAGTTAAAATTAAAAGTACAAAAATATTAATAAAAATTAAAGAGAAGATCAAAAGAAATTTAAAATACAAATAAAAATAAATTCAAAGAAAAGGATTAAAAAGAAAAAAATCATAATAAGAGTGATTGCATAGTTTAACGTGGTGCAATCAAAATAAATTTATAATTTTAATAATACAATATAATATAAATACATACTAATCAAGCATGATTGTATCTTGTTGAATTGTGAAGCTAGACATGAATCTTGATCAAATACATCGACTAATGTGGATGATTGATCAATCAAAACAAAGAAGATGAATTGAATTGATGAGAAAAGGAGATGAGAACAAAAACAGCAATTGCTCAACAACAGAAAAATGAATAAGTTAATCTGGTTGTGTTACTATTCCATTGGCTTATACATTCGTGTTGGGAGTTAATCGCTACAGTTACACACTAAACACTTAATTCATGCACGTTTATGATCAACTAAATAATTAATACTAAAGTCGAAGGTGGACTAATAAAAATTAAGTCTTCTAGTACACGTGTGTTGAGATAGGTAGACAGATTTCTCTTGAGTTGTCACCCTTCTTCCTTTTGATTTGCCTTTTGACACTTTCTCTCAAAATGAGTGTGTATATTTTCAATATTCAATCTTGTTGTACAACTCTTCAAGCCCCTTGGACCTAAGGGGTTTTGTGAACATATCAGCCAACTGCTCATTTGTTCTTAAATGTCTCGCTTCAAATATTCCATCCCGTACCCTCTAAGATGAAATGCAAGTCTAGATCAAAGTGCTTAGCTCTTTCATGATGTGTGGGGTTCTTACATATTTGTATAGCGCTTTGGTTGTCATAAAACACTTTGATTAGCCCTTGACAGTTTGCTCTCATCTTTTGCAGCAGATTGCTTATCCAATTAGCCTTGCATGTGTATGTTTCAAGAGCTCTATATTCAACATTTGTGGTACTTCTTACTACCACAATTTACTTCTTTCATTTCTAGCTCACTAGTGATCTCCCGTATGTGATTTAATAGCCTATGATGGATCTTCTTATGTCAAGATATGCCCCTTAATCACTATCCAAATATGATAGAATCTCTAACTTTCCATCTTGCCTTATCAAAATTCCTCTACCAAGGTTGACTTCAGGTATTTGAAGACCTTGAAACCTGCTGTAAATGTGACCTCCTTGGTTTACTCATGAATTGTGATGGGCTCTCTATAGCAAAGTTAATGTCTGACCTTGTGAAAGTTAGGTAAATCAGCTTCTCAACTAGCTTTTTATAGTAAGTTGCATCCTTAAGTGAGTGCGGGTCCTCCTTCGTTAATCTTTGGTCGTTGTCCATAGGTATGACAACAAGTCTTGCTCTAAGTATTCCATGTTCTTCAAGCATGTCCAGCACATATTTTATTTGGCATAGATATACTCCTTTACTTGATCTTACTAACTCTATGCCTAGAACATATCTTAGCTATCCTAAGTCTCTTAGCTTGAATTTACCCTTAGAAATTCATGAGATCGTCAATCTTCCTTGGCTGTTTGCTTCCTACAACCACATCATCCACATATACTAGAAGCATCATCTTGTTATCTTCATGTGTGTTCTTCACAAAGAGCGAGTGATCTGATCTTGATTAAACAAACCCATAGTTGCACAAAACTTCTCTAAATTTGATGTTCTATTGCCTTGATGCTTGTTTCAACCCATATAATGATCTTTTCAATTGGCAAACCAATGTATGTCTTCTAGTAGAATTCTCCCCCTTCAGCTCATATCCCTGAGGCAATTTCACATACACTTCCTCTTCTAAGTCACAATTCAAGAATGCATTGTATATGTAAAGTCGTCTCATTTCCCATCCTCCCATGGTTGCCAATGCAAAGAACAACTTGACAATTGAGTGTTTCACCATTGGACTAAATGCCTTTTGATATTCAAACTCCTCTATTTGGCTATACTCCTTTACAACTAGCCGTGCCTTAAATCTTTTAATTGTTCCATTTGAGTTAAGCTTGGTTTTGTAGACCCACTTGCACTTTATTGCATGATGACACTTTAGCAACTCAACTAAGTCCCATGTATTATTTTCCTCTAATGCATGAAGCTCCTGCAACATGGCCTCTCTCTCATGTGGCTCCTTCACAATCTTTTCATAGGAATTTGGTTCGTGTATGTTTTTTGAGGGTGACAAGTAGCAAGAAAATTCCTTGGATAGCTTGGTTGATCTTAGGTAGGAGGTTGTAGGATGTTCTATTGGGATAGAAGTTGACGTGATCAAATATCGCGTCGGAAATAACGGTATAATCGAACTCGAATCCGAAAACCCCAAGGACGTGAACCGAGCGAAGAACGTCGACCCAACGTGGTAGGATTGGATTGAAGTCGACGGAAACGACCACAATCAGCACATCAAATACTGATTGATATGTTATGAATCACACGGACTAATCCGGAATGACTCGATTTGGGATAGAAATTCACGAGAAATTGAAAGGCACAATTTTAAGGAATTGAAAAGAAACCTAAATTAATTAAGAACTCTTTGTCTATTGATCTGTATCTGAATCCCTTTCAACTGAATAACAAACTGCTATTTATACTAAATGCTATCAGACTCTAACCTAAAAACCCATATGACCCAATTTATTAATAAAGCTCATTTACAATAAAGTTAAAATTAATAAATATTAAAATAAATTTCGACGGATCCCTGGATTGCGTCAGAAGTGTTTCTTAAGTTGTGTTAGTAGATGTTTAAATCTTAGGGAACCTTTTTAATCGTATTTGACCTTCTGACTTAGTTATGCGCATTCTTAGTCTGAGATAGGTTCAAAGGCTTATTATTGTTATGTGGTTGATTAACATGGTTGGTGTGGTTATTTGCATGATTCTCATTAGCCTCACCACTGATCCATTGATCAGTTCTAGCTCTTTCACAGAGCTGTTAAGATAGGAGATATTCAGAGACTGTAGGGATGACAATGTCATGATTTTCTTGGTTAGGAAGGCTATGGTTGACATGTACAGGTTGTTTGAAAGGGAAGATGTGTTTATGGAAGTAGACATCCCTAGACACAAAGGTCTCATGGTTATTCAAATCACATAATTTGTAGTCCTTCATTTCAGTGGGGTATCTAGTGAAGACACATTTCCTAACCCTAAGATCAAATTTGCTTCTATTTCTTTTCAAGGTGTACGCAAAGGCAAGTTATCCAAAGGTCTTAAGGTGATGATAATTAGGGTTCATTTGGAAAAGGATTTCATAAGCTGTCTTAAATTTGAATGATTTGGCTGGAAGTTTGCTGGCTATGTGTGTTGCACATAAGATGGCATCTTCCCAAAATTTCTTGGATGGATGCTTGGAAAAGAAGTGATCTAGCAATGGCAAGGATGCGTTAGTGTTTCCTCTCTACCAAATCATTCCGCTGAGGTGTTTCAACATATAAGAATTGGTGTAATATTCCATTTTCATCAAAGAAGGTTGGCATATGCAGTTAAAATGCATTATTAGATCTAATGGCTTTATTTTGGACTTAAATTGGTTGTAAACAAGCTTGTTGAAGGTTGGTAAGATGTGATGAACTTCCCATTTGTGTCTCAATAGGTATGTCCAAGTGCAATGACTAAAATCATCAACAACGGTAAGGAAAAGATGGTAACCATTTATTGAAGCAAAAGAATATGGTCCTCGCACATCAATGTGTATAAATTCAAGTGGTCTACTGCTATCTATTACATGGTTAGGGAAACAGAGCCTGTTTTACTTTGCAAGTGGACAAACTTCACATATTGATTGGTGATTTATGTTAATAAAGGGATGTATATGATACAACCTATCTAGTGTTTAGTTGGAAGGATGGTCTAATTTAAAATGCGAGAGACTTGCGTTGATGTGTTCTGATGTTTCAGGTAGGTGTGTTACAGTAGCTGAATTAGAGGAGTAGTTTAGGTTGGCTAGCTTTTGTTCTATGATGTATAAGCCTTGGTGCTATCTACCTAGACCAATCTTCATCCATGGTTAGGCTTGAATATAACAAGAATAGGAGCAAAAAATGAGGTGATAGTGATGAGTTTTGGTTAGTCTATTAGCTGACACTAGATTAGGATAAAAGAAGGTATGTGTAGAACATGATCAACTGTCAGGTCATCAAAGAGCTTAACAGTCCCTATATGTGTGATTGGAACTTTAGTCCCATCTAGTAGGTTGACATTCAAGTTGTATACAGGCTTATAAGTATGAAAAAGGCTAAGTGAATAGTGCATATGATCAATAGCTCTGAGTCTAGGACCCATACTGGTGAAGTTGATGAGGATCTAGCTTTCTTAATGTTTTGTGTGGTTCAAGATTGAAAAGTGTATTATATTGGCTTGGTGATTAGGAAAGGGATTTGTAAGTTCTTACAAGAAAATTCTTACTAGAAAAACTTAGTACAGAGGGTTGTAGTGTTGGTGTGGCAAGTTGGGAAGTGTTGCTATTGAAGTTTTTGTGTCAAAGCCACATTAGATTGAATCAAGGTCTGAAAGCTCAGTAGCTTCATCAACTCCCTGAGCTGTTCTTCAAATAGCATCACTCCAGTCACTACTCTTACACTCCTTAGCTGAAACTCTCTTAGAAGTAGCTTGGTTTGCCTCCATCTATCCATTCCTTGGCTTCCCTTTGTGAATTTAAAGTTTGGACGGAATCCAATGATGTTAAAACACTTGTCCTTGGTATGTCCCTTCTTCCCACAACGGCTACAGACCAAATCCTACCTCCTTTCCTTTCTGTTAGATCTAGTAGTAAGTGTTGATCCCTGTACAAGCATACCAGTAGTCATGTTGATAATTTGAGCCTTCTCTAGTCTTATTGCATTGTATGCTTCATCAAGAGATTGAAATGGACTCTGCCTCAATAGCTATGACCCATCGGCAAAGAATGTCTTGTTCGAGCTCTTTAAGAACTTATAAACCTTATCCTTTTCTTGAGATTTCACAAAATCTTGGAAACATCTCACATTGCACCTCCCACGCTTACCTTAACTCCTCCTAAACTATGACTAATTCAATGTAATACACATCCAGAAACTTGGTCCCTTGCACAATATTATGCAGATCACTTTGCAACTTACTAACTCTATGATCATCAGGCAGGGAGAACCCTTTGAACAAAACTTCCCAAATCTGCCTAGCATGTTTCATATAGAAGATAGTTGTTGCTAGAAAGGGACTTGTTGATTTCATGAGCCAAACAACAATGAGGTAATTACATCTACTCCATGCATGATGAAGAGGGCCATCTATGGGTGGTTCTTGAATGCTTCCATAAATAAAATTGAGCTTGTTTCTAATGGGGAGAGCTAGCTTGAATGAACGGCTCCAAGTTGCATAATTTGCACTAATGAGTTTAGGCTAAGTGATGACGGTATTTTGATTGTCTATGGGATGAACATAATATGGTGAGTTTGGATCCTCTACTGATCCATTTGAGGTTTTTTGAAGTCCATGATTCATTAATTTGGATGAAGATTCCATGGCTGGAACTACAATAAGAAAAGAAAGGATGAAGAAAGAAGGGTAATGTGCAGAAGTGATCACAGCATGAATGGTCCTTTTACAATTTTGGTACCATGTTGAATTGTGAAGCTAAATGTGACTCTTGCTCAAATACAACAAATAATGTGGATGGTTGATCAATCAAAGCAAAGAAGACAACTTGAATTGATGAGAAAAGGAGATATGAGCAAGAAAATAGCAACTGCTCAATAACAGAAAGATGTATCATTTAGTCTGGTAGTGTTATTATTCCATTAGTTTATACACTCCATGCTTGGAGTTAACTGCTATAGTTACACACTAAAACACTTAACTCATGCATGGTTATGATCAACTAAATAACTGATACAAAAGCCCCAGGTGGACTAATAAAAATTGTCTACCAATGCACATGTGTTGAGACAGGTAGTAGACTTCTCTTGAATTGTCACCCTTCTTCCTTTCGATCTACCTTTTGACATGTCTATATAACAAAATTTGTTCTCTTTGATCATAGGGAGTGATACTCACAGTGGCTTTGGGAAGAGGAGAGGGGCTCTGGGAGGCATCCACCCTTGAATTTCCTAGAAGACTTTTCACTCAATGCGATAACAACAAAAATTTTGTCCCATTTAAAATTAAAACTAAATATACTTTGTTAGTCTATAAGCATTTGTTTCTCAAGTGCCAAAAGAATAAACACAATCCCTAATACCATAATCAAAACTGAAAAAAATAATATTATTCACAAAAAAATAATAGTCATTGATTTTACATAAACCATTCGATTGATACTTAAAAATTTTATTTATTTATTTTGATGACCCAATCCTTTATCCCACAATGAGATTAGGAGATTCCGTCATAGGATACGTAATTAGCCATAATCATTATAAAAAAAAATTGGAGGTACTTGCACTAGAAAAATTAGAAAGTATGTGAATATGCATTCAAACAAAAATGCAACATTCACTTGCACTCTAAACGCACATTGAAAGGAACACACAATTAAATACCACATGTTGAGTCCATGTATAAGTGAAAAAATAGTGATGGTTCGACATTGGAAAAATACAAGAAGGTTGAGCACTATATAAATAGAAATAACTTGGCAAACACATAAGCTTTAAAGGTTTTAGGTTGACATTTGGTATCAAATCTATTTATAAGTCCATAGATAATTCTTTTCAATTTGGTCGGGAGCTAGCTAAAAATGTATTTAGAACCGGATTGGAGATAAAACTAGATAAAATACTAATTCACTGGTCTGATCAGTCCTATCAAATTTAAAAACTGGTCAATTGATATTATTATTATTATATATATATATATATATATATGTTGTTTTAGTAACTATATTTTTAAAATTGCATAACTAATTTGTATATTAGTCAATGTAGAATCATTATTCGTGTAAAAAAAAATATAATTAATAAATTATTTTTAAAATTTAGATAAATTAAATATATAATAATTAATTTATCAATTTTCAATAAATTATTCATTATATATAAATTAAGTATATAATCATATGCAAATACCAAAAAAATAATAAATACTTGTCTAAACAATTATAATGGAATTATAATTATTTCCATTTTAGTAGGTTCTCTCTAGCCTAATCGAATCAAGTTATGAATTTTGTGATTAATAATATATTGCCCCACTAATTTTACAATTTCAATTCTATTCCTCCTATAGGATTAATATTTATAATTAGGTGTCTAACATACAAGTTTCATTCTTGTTATTCCCTATATAGTCATAGATTAATTAAAGGGATGATGAATTTCTTTAATTACAATATAAAACCATCAATAGTAAATAACAAACACATGGAAAATTAATCAAAAAAAATAAAAAAATCTTGCATTCTCAAGATCCTAAAAAATAATTTAGCAACTCATAAAAAAAACAAAACTAAACAAAGATAAATTGTTCATATCCAACACAGTCTGAAAAATAAAAGAAAAGTGAGTAATGTTTATCTAAAAGATGCATTGAATAAGAAGATCCCAATCTTCGTGTATTTGCCTTGAAGAAATTTTCCTTCTCTCAAGAGAGCCTCTTAAAGTCTGTTCTCCACATTTCTAGATCATGTTCTATGGGCAAAATGGCTTTCTTTTATATGTAAGGTTGAGTAGAGGTGGAAAAAACGAGTTTGCCCATAAAAACTCATGCTTATTGCTGTTTTGCAATTGCCCAGACACCTT
This sequence comes from Avicennia marina, assembly GCA_019155195.1. Lineage (NCBI taxonomy): Eukaryota > Viridiplantae > Streptophyta > Magnoliopsida > Lamiales > Acanthaceae > Avicennia > Avicennia marina. The sequence goes on from CM032763.1 coordinate 4,757,824, forward strand.
TAGCAATCGCAATGACCATTCTTGCAAGTGAGAGTGTCTTTCGTAAGGTGCCAGCTTTTGTTGCAGCTTGATTTAAGGTTGCAAACTTAAACCTTGTCGTTGCGAGAGCATCAAGTGTGGCACTTTCTAGAATGTGTTACTCTCATCCTCATGGTTACAAAATCCCCCTTTGTGATTGCATTGGCCTTTCTCGCAAACGTGAGAATGGAGTGCGATCATGGGTCCTGCTCCTTGCAATTACGTTGCTGCTTCTTGCAATCGCAAGCACCTTTCTTGCACTGTGACCTACAAGTACTAAAAAAATGTTTTAGGTGAATGAATTGTTCATAACTCAATTATTTTCACGTAGAAATACTTAAAATACCTACAAAACACCAGAGTAACACTTTTAAGTATTCTCAATCAATTCCTCTTGTAATTAATGCACAAATGGCTAGGAAAATAGCAAACAACATTTATAACAAAGTGGCAAAAGTACTATAAAACCTAAAGTTATCACACCCCCACACTTAAGATTAGCTAGTCCTTGACAAACTCAACCTTGTTCAATCAACTGATGAAGATAGCCATGCAAATCATGCACACAGTGAATTGATGAAGGTTACACCTAAAAGATCGCCATTCCTTTTAATTTTAGAATACGAAGCAAAGTAACTCACATTATTTATAGAATTAGTCAAAAGTACAGTTGTTCTAACTCAATTTCATCCTCAAGAAGTCCTATGTGTGTGTGACTTAAACACCTAACTCTTGATGGTTCTATCACAAATAAAGACAACAAATTTTGGAACAACTCACCTGAATGCAATCAATCACCCTTTTTCAAAAAAACTCAAATCATGCAAAAAGATAATTGATAGGACTAATTGTGTGTGCTAAGTCAAGTAGAAAAAGACTAGAACATGGTAGAATTAACCTCACCTTTTCCTCTTTTTATCTTTTCTTTTGCTTTTAAATTTTTTTCCTCCCTTATGATGACTCGAAAAAAGGAATCATTTATTCAATACAATTATTTTGTTTTAATGCCAGAATACTATAATTTCTAGACACTTTGCACAATTATTTAAATAGATCAAGTAATTGATAAAATATTGAGCTTAATTTATTTAAATCTTACATAATTATAGTTAATATAGGTGTTTTAATGGTTATGTTTTAGGTTTGGGAATCTATAGATAATTTTGACTTGAAGGAAAGAAACAAACATGGAAGGTGTCATAGTTTAGGAGGAAAGATTAAGCAGTAACTTTGAAAAGACGCAACATTTATATAAAACATTCAATTGATATGAAACTTTGCATAAAAATAGAAAAATGAATTGTCTTTCCAATGGCACAAAACTTAGGTCCATTGGATGTTGGATGAGGAAGTTATATACAAAAGAATTCACATTGTTAGAGTAGTTGTAGCCGGGAGTGCGATCGCGGTCGTGAAATGCCATGGCATAGTTGTGGAGATTAGTAGCAGATTGCACTGGAATTTCCAAGAATGAGAGCATAACTGTGAAGTAAGGTTGTTCAATTGCAACAAATTTTCTGCGGTCATGAGTTTTAGTTAGTAGGACATGTAAATCTCACACTCGGGTCCATGGGAGAGACTAGAACACCCATGGGTGTGGCCAGAAGTCCCGTGGTTGTGAGCAACAATGCGGTAGACTGTCTAGATGCAATTTTGAGGGTTATTTTTGTCTTTTCTCATCCTTTACTCAAACCTTAACCTCATACACGTATATATACATGTTCTCCTTCATTTTTAGGGAGATCTCTTTAGTTAGTTTTATCATAACAACACCTAGAAAACATAAGAGTAATTATGGAAGAGGTAAAGAAGAAGAAATCAGCACCATATTTGGAGAGTGTTCGTGTGTCCACGTGACAAACTATTATTAGACTAAGTTTTCTAAGACTTTATCTACTATGTTGATGTTTGTTTGGATGATGATCAAATTAACATTGATTTTATTGATCATAAAATATGAGTTGCTAATTTATTTTCTAGTTCCTTGTGCATGTGTTTGGTTGGATATGTATGGATGAATGAATGATTAATTGTCTTCACTCTTGTTATTTGCAATTGGTGATTTGAATGGTAATTATAGAACTTGATTAACTTTGTAATTAATTCATGGCTATGTGGGAAATAACGGGAGTGAAACCTGCACGTTAAGCAAATAATCGTGAACATTAATTCTATGAGAATAATGGGAGTGAAATCATAAAATTAATATGGCTAACATATTGTTAATCATAGAACTAAGTTTCTTTACTCAATAAGGCTTGGGAAAACCTACTGAAATCTTAAGTCAAATTTATAGGAGAATTTAGGAAAATATTCTATAGACATTAAGATTAAAAATTCATAAAAAGACAATTAAACTGATAATTAACATCAATTGGCATGCATTGAAAATCAACACAGTACAAGGGACTAGGTTATTCAATTATTGCTACTTTGCCACATCAAGATTGTGACTTTGTTTTCAAATGTGCTCTTTCTTTTCTAGTTATTTAGTTTCTTTCCCGTTTGACTACCTAATTAATAAAAACTTAGTTATATCAATAGTCATATAACCCCTCATCCTGAAAATGATACCTGTAACCACCACAGATTAGGTTCTATTATAAATTTAAATTTTCGCATGGTGACAAATTGCGATCAAACTTTGGTGCCGTTGTTAAGGAGGGCAACGAGTGCTGTTGAATTCTCTAAGCGATTGCTAGTTAGGCCATTCACTTTACATTTTTCTGTTGCTTTTGTTTTTTATATTTCTCTCGTTATTTCTACTTTCTCTAATCATCTTCTTACTTTTCTAGTTACATTACTATCGTGTGGCATAAATTCTTGTTGGTGGACACAATTATATGTGTATGAATAAGAGCATTGATTTTGAACTTGATCCTGAAATTGAATGAACCCTTTATAGGCATGGAACTCTTTTCCAACATGAGCAAGAAATGGTAGAAAGTAACCTAACACCACAAAAACTTTCTCTTCCACCAAATTAGCGAGCTAATAGAGATTACATGCAACAAGTGATGGACCCAAATATGACAGGAGTTATAAGACTACTAGTGAACATAAATAATATTGAGCTAAAACCTCACTAATCAAAATGGTGTAATCAAACCAATTTGGTGGAGCTCTACACAAAGACCCACAAACATAGTTAGCATCTTTCCTTGAACTATCAAATATTGTCAAATTCCATGGAGTTTATGACAATGCTATTAAACTAAGGTTCTTTCCTTTTTCTCTCAGGGATAGGGCAAAACAATGGCTACAATCCTTACCACCTTGGAGTCTTGTCACCTGGTAGGATATATGAATAAATTTCTTGTAAAATATTTTCACCTGCCAAGACTACCCAGTTGAGGCTCAAGATTGGAACCTTTAAGAAACTTGACTCAAAGGCCTTACTGAAACTTTGAGAAAGGTTTAAGGACCTTTCAAAAAGTGTCCTCAACATGGATATTCACTTTAGATGTAGGTACAAACTTTTCATAGTGGTATATCTAGTTAATTTTGAACTATTCTTAATTTAGCTGTAAGAGAAAGTCCTATGAACAAATTGCCAGAGGATGCTTGGGAACTGGTATAAGAAATGGCATCCATACTTAACAGTGGCCAATAGAGAGATCCACAGCACGTAGGGCCGTCGACGTGCATGAAATAGATTCAGTAACGACCCTAACAACAAAAAAGGAACCTTGTCCAGGAAAATTGATGGTGTCTTGGTGAGTGGCCCTCAGTCTTCTCCAATTTCTTCAAGTGTAACTTGTGATATGCACGTAAGACCCCATCCAACACATGAATGTAGAGGTGAAGGAATAAGCACTGGACCAAAAGAATAGGTAAATTATGTAGATAATGCAGGAACTCAAGGTAATAATCCTAATGCAAACACATACAATCAAGGCTGGAGAAATTATCCTAATTTTTCCTAGAGAAACACTCAAAACCTACCAGATTGTCAAGTACCATACTAACAACAAGAAAAAAAAGCAGTCACTGGAGGAGATTGTGGGGAATCTTACAAAGTCAACTCATGAAATAATAGGTAACCTTACGAAGACCCAACAAGAGTATATGCATAGAACTGATGCTCTCTCACAGAATCAACAATCATCCATCAAAAATTTGGAAGTTGAGCTTAGGCAACTGGGCAAGGAGATGACAAATAGGCTAATAAGTATGTCACCTAGCACTATTAAGACTAATTCGATAAAGCATGTGAAAAGTATGTAGGTAATAGAGAGTAAACAGAAAAAAGAGGATCCACCTACTGATACCTAGGAAGAAGAGGAAAAGGAGAACAAGGTGTAAGTTGAGGAAATGAAAGAAGTAAGTACTCCACCTCCTTACAAGTCGAAAATTCCATACCCATACGGGCTCATTCCAACTAAACTAAAGGAGCAAGTAAATAGATTTCTTAATAATTTTGAAAAGTTGGATGTAAATACTTTGTTAGTTGCAGAAATTAAAAATAATCTAAGTGTGGTGAAATGCTTGAAATATGTACTAAGTTGGAAGAGGAAGTTAGAAGAATGGGAAGACAATCTGGAAGAGCAAAATGTTTTACCACCAAAATTAAAAAATCCAGGGAGTTTTTCTATCTCTTGCACTATAAAAAACACTTCATTTGATAATGTTTTATATGATTTAGATGCTAGTATTAATGTAATGACCTTTACTACTTTGTAGGCACTTGGGATGGAATCTGTGAAGCCTACACGCATGAGGATAAAGCTAGCAGATTGATCAATGACAAGGTCACTTATGGATGTAAAAGATGTCTTGGTAAAGGTGAGTGATTTTATAGTCTCTATGGATTTTGTCATTATAGACATAGAGGGTGAAAAGGGGCAAGGTATCATTTCTGGCTGCTTTTTCATGGCCACCACAAAGGCGATAATACATATAGAGTAGGGTAGCTTAACATTATATGTGGGAACCGAAAAGGTAACATTTTTTGTATATCTCACTCCCTCGATCACTCACACACAAAAGAAAAGGGAAGAAGATGTATTATTACTTGAATATAATAATTGTACAAACAAGTTTAATAAGGAAACTGTGGCAATTGAAGGAGAAGTGCAAGAGCTAGATAGTGGACAAAAGCCAAGTGTGGCCAGATCTAGAGTAGTCATGGCTAGGAATGCAATTGCTTCTGTATAGCCTTAGAGCCCTATAAAATGAAAATTTGAAATACAAAATTGTATAATTTTCATTTCTTCATTCTTTTTTGACACTCGTAACTATTTCGATTCCAAAAAAAAGATCAAAAAGAAAAATAGGGTTGCATTATACATATGAAAGAGTATATAATAATGAGAAGAGCCAATAAAATAGAAATAATGAATCGTAATGTAAATAGAGTTCATGTTCAAATTCCATAAAATATTTATATAATATAAATAGGATTGTCTATAATAATAGACAAATGAAAAACTTTCTCAAGAGCTCATCCACTTGAAATTTTCAAAATTGCTTGGTTGAGCTTGCAAATTCACCCATTGGTCATGAAATGTCATGGCTTAGCTGCAGAGATTTGTTGTAGACTACACTAGAACTTGTGCGAACTAGGGCACGACAATGAAGTAAGGAGGCATGATCGTGAGAAATGTTCAATGGTCATGAGTTTTAGGAAACAAGACATGTAAATCTCACACTTAGGTCTGCTGGAGCGACTAGAACATCAGCAGATGCAGCCAGAAGTCCTGCAGTTGCGAGTACCAATGTTGTAGTCTGTCTGGACACAATCTAGAGGGATTTTTTTGTCTTTTCTCATCATTTACTCAAGACCTGGCTTATAGATGTATATATACATGTTCTCCATGGTTTTTAGGGAGTTTTTTTTTAGTTAGTTTTATCATAACAACACCTAGAAAACACTAGAGCAATTATTGAAGATGACAATAAGAAGGAATTCACACGACTCACTATTATTAGACTAAGTTTTCTCATACTTTATCTACTATTTCAATGTTAGTTTGGATGATGAACAAATCAGCATTGATTTTTATTGATCAAAATATGAGTTGCTAATTTATTATCTCGCCTTTTATGTTTGTGTTTGGTTGGATAGGTATGCATGAACGAATGATTAATTATTTTTGCTCTTGTTATTTACAATTAGTGATTTGAATATTAATTGTAGAATATGATCAACTCCAGAATTAATTTGTGGCTGTGTGGGGAATAACGAGAGTGAAACTTGCACTACACAACTAATTGTGAATATTAATTTCATGATAATAATGGGAGCGGAATTGTAAAATTAACGCGGGTAATACATTTTAATCACATGACTAAGTTTCTTGACTAGATAAGGCTTGAAAAAACTCTCTGAAATCTTGAACTAAAGCTATAGGAGATTGAGAAAATATCTTATAGACTTTAAGATTAACAATCCATAACAAGACAATTAAACTGATAATTAGCAATAATTGGTATGCATTGAAAACCAACATAACACAAGGGAGTAGGTTCTTTAATTATTGGTACTTCACCACTTCAAGATTGTGATTTTGTTTTCAAACATGTTCTTTCTTTTCTAGTTATTTCTTTTTTCACCCTTTTGACGGCCTAACTAATAACAACTTAGTTATATCAATAGTCACAAAACATCTCATCACGGGAACGATATATGTACCCACCACAGTATTATGTTCTATTATAAATTTATATTTTGGTGAGGTGACGACCTACAATCACCCTACACTTATTTCCTTCTTTCTCTAGTGAGTAGAGTTTTTTTTTTATATGTTTCTTGGAATGTTAGGAACCTTTTTAAGTGAAGATGCACAAGAGTCATCGCACACCCCTAGTTAGTCAACCCACAATAATCAAAGGATGCTAGTACTCATGGTTTAGTGACCGTTTTACATGAGAAAGAACAAGGCTTTTTGTGCAATCTCGATTACTAAGTCATTAACAAATAGAGTAGAATATTTATGCACGTTCTCACTTCTTCCAAATTTTTATCTTCATTTTCCCTGTTTCTAACCAATTATCCTTTCTTACATGATATTAGTTCTCAAGAAATCATGCATTCTAGGTTGGAGGTATAATGTGCAAATCTGTAGGATTTCCTACAAAAAAATCAATCCAAAAACTTGTCATATCCAAAAATAATCCCTAAATCATGCAACTAAAAAGCATAAATTGAAAATAATTCATCAGAAATTAAGTATAATGGCCGCAACATCAATTAGCCATCATCAATCCATAGCAACTATAGATAAAATAAAATTCATTATCTGCTACTTATCAGTTACATCAATTTTGTCCTAGTGCAGCATTCAAGTACAAATACATCAAAATCAGCATAAAAGTCATCAGGTACATCACTGAGTACACCAAGTTAAATCCATCAATAGTAACATCACAACCACTAAATATAAATACACTCCTCCCCCACACTTAATTGTTGCATTAGGAATACAAATAAACTCAAAAAGAACAAACAAAGAAAAGCACAACCTAGGAGAATGAAGTGGCAATGCAGTCACTCCTCCGTTGGTGGGTCTTGTGGAGGCTCATCCCTGAGTGGGTAGTGGGGCTGATATGACATGATGGGAGGCATCTACGCCATCTGAAATGAAATGTCTGGATAAATCTACTAGAAGTACTAGGCTATGTTCCTTTAAAAACCTATCATAAATTTAGCCGGCTAAACAAATTTACTTAGGATAATATAGTCTACCTAATCAAGGTGCTACTCTAATCCATCCTGTAATCTCTACAATGCTTGAATATCATGGTCTAACCTATCTAAAGAGGAAAGCTTGTATGATTGGGGACCCTATCCCTTTGATTGTGGTGCTACTGCCTCCTCGCCAACTCCCTCTACCTCATCCTTTGGGTCTACAGCAGCATCAGCCCTATTAGGTTATTGAATTATGCTACTCGTCTAATGTCCATTGTAAAGTGCTCCTCGACGTCTAACTAACTCTTCTACATAGCTCCACAATCAAGTGTGTGTGGCCAAAAGAAGCTCTCCTCACCTAGATAATATGCAAAATGTTTGAATAAATAAAGTGTGCAAAGTTCAACAAGACATTAGTGTGGAGCGCATAGGGAAAAACGGTTGCCTAAGTGATGCAAGTGGTAAAATGTTTGGATAAAGTGAAATATAGCCACACCTTCGCCAGGATGCACATAGGCTACATGTGGAATAAATAATTAATCTCTATCCAATCGATAATAGCAAGACACATCTTAGCTATCATGGCTTTGTTGAGGCCGCCACTGTGCTTCAGATGAAACTCCATATCCATTAGGTCTAATCCATATAAATTGTTAATGTCCTGTAGACCAAAGTGCATTGGGACTCCTCTGATCCTTACTATGTGGTCCACCTTATCTAAAACATTAGCATAAAATTCTCTTATTAACTATAAGGAGGAATATCCAGTTGGGAGGCTAATGGCATTCTCCCATCCCCTCATATTACCAAGTTGGTAAATTGTGGGTGAGGATCACCCTCCTTACTAATCCCTTCTCTGGTACAGCCGAAGTGTTATATCCATCCTATGTCTATCTTGTGCTTCAACTAACATAAACTACTCATTATAATTTACTCTGACTTGGGATACCAGAGCATAGACGAATGAATTTCTTAAGTAACCAACCACAACCAAGCAATCACTAAGTAAGGACTTTTCAGTAACACATTCACATGAGAGCATATTTAAAAGTTATTGAGGCATTCTTACGAACACTTAATCTACACTACAACAGAACAAGGTAGAATGCAACTAATTTTACCTAAAACCTATCCAATTCATGAAACTAATAGCATGCTTTCCTACTAATTTAAGATTTATGTCCACAAATTTAGGAAAATTAAAAGCTTAATCAAAGAACCTGCAACCCTCTCATTATACATAACATGAATTCCATATTCACAAACCTCAAAATCAAAACTTGAACCCACAAATCAACAACATAGGCATGAATTCGGCTAAAAAAATAAAGAGGAGTCTAGAAATTGCAATTTATTCCTACCATTTTTACGGTGTTAGTTTAGCTAATCGTACAAACAAACCTAAAGGAATTTGAGGACTCTACAAAGGTTGTATAGTGTGGGTGGGTGGATTGTGTGTTGTTTGAAAGCAACAAAAGTTGGTGGAAACAAATGGCCATGGAGTGCAGTCATCTACTCTATCTGTTTTGGAAGAAAAGAGTGGGGAGAAATTGCGAACAAAGGTGGGTTTAATTTAGATCTATTCTCACAATAAGGTCTTGCAATAATGAGACTCTCAACCACTATTGTGATGATAGATTTCGTGCTCGTGAGCATTTTTAAGATACAAAGGGCAAGCCTGTCGTGCTCTGATTTGCAATTTTGAGGCGAATAATTACTATTGTGAAATTAAAACTTATGATCGCAAGTACTGAAAATGAAAATTTACCTTTGTCGTGGTTATGTTTACAATTGTGAACTTCCTTTTCATGATCATGGAAGTGATTTCTAAGACTGTGCATTGGGCTATAGTGGGTTCTGCTTCTACTCTACGGTTGTCTCTACACTCACAACATATCTTTTGCACACATGAAGTTAATTTTTGCAAATCATAAAACCAATTGGGAGCTAGCCATTCCTGCACAATAAAATTCAACCAAAATTATTCCACTCCAAGAACCTCAAGGATTTAAAAACAATTGAAAAATGCAAGAAAAAACATAATGAGAAATTTGAGGAAATGATAAAAGCAACTAAAACAAATTACTTGGGTTACCTCCTAAGCAGCACTGTGTTTTTTGTCAGCAACTAGACGTCTCGTAAGTGAGTCATTTTATTTTTCGTTTTGGGATCCAAGGCCTTTATGGGTAGGTGTAGAACTCTTTTTTCTCTTTCTTTTCCATTTCTTTTTGCACTTCCCCATCACAACATATTTCAACTTTATAGCTTTATCATGGGGGATTTTTGAGTCGACTTGGAGCCTATGCATTTGGTTTTGCCTTAACCTTCTCATTAAGGCTCTAGTTTGTCCTACTCACTCACAAAAAGGTCCTCATGCACAAAATTAGAGTTAACATTATTCAATTACAACTCAACATCCTTCCTTTTATCATCAGTAGTTTGTATCAATTCAATAAAAGATTGTGTGTACATGAAAAACATTACTTGTTTTGGGCAAATATGCAAGACAAGACTACATTTCTCCATGTCAATGAAAGCCCTTGTAGTTGCTTAAAATAGGCACCTTAAAATTAAAGAAAACTTACCTTCATTGCCCATATCCAACACCTCAAAGTCCATGGGAATGTTAAACTCTCTAACTTTAACAAGCATGTTTTCCACGACTCCCATTAGCTTTCTTATGGAGGTATCTGCTAGCTGAATCACCATCTTGCTGAGCTTCACAACTTTGATCCCCAAAGCTTGAAAAGTAGAAAATAGCATTATATTAACACTAGCACTAAGATCGCATAATGTTTTATCAAAAGTTTTATGTGCAATGCTGCAAAGGACCTAGAAATTCCCTAGATCTTTCAACTTTGGAGGTAGGATTTGATCACTCATGGCCTTACATTCCTCCATATCCTCTAACTTACTTTTTCTTGATAATATTTCTTTTAAATACCTTAAATACACTTGGCAGTTCTTCAACACTTCAAGTAAAGGCAAATTGACTTTCAATTTGTTGAATACTCCAAAAATTTGGTGAATTTCTCCCTTTCCTTTGTTTGCTTTAGCTGTTATGGATAAGGATGGTAAATACGACTTCAATAGAGCTACCTTTATTTTTTATCTCTTCTAAAACCTTTGATTTACCTTTTTCCTTAATTTTCTCTTCGATTGCGCCAGCACTTACTACCTTGACATGTTGTATCGAATTGTTCTCAGTATTGCTAAGGAACCATTGGGCCTTTGTGATCTCTCCTTGACAATTTTCCCAGCTTGGTACTCCAAATTTTTGCGGGAGGCCCACTAATTTTTCAAGATGAATTTTGTGTGATTCATGTACTCTTGTGTAGACTTGGCAAGACACCTAATGGGATCCCCTATAGATGATTTCTTATCTTGTTAGGGAGGGGCTTGTTGTTGTTGTTGTTGAGATTGGGATTGGAATACAAGAGGTAGGATTTAAGAATTTTGGTTCTTCTAGAAGAAATTTGGATGATCTCTCCATCTTGGATTATAAGTGTTGGAGTAGGAATTGTTCAGTTGCCTTCCTTAGTTATTCACACTCCCACTCATGAGGATCCACCACTTTTCAAGTAAAGGCTGGCAATTCATCAACACCATGCATTCCTACTACCCTTCTTGTGGTGGATCTTTTTGTTAGGCTTTAGAGGCCATCTCTTCCATGAGATCCCATGCTACTTCTAGCATTTTATTTATCAATGCCCCTTTGGATGCTGCATCCAACATAGTTCTCAATTACCCATTAATACCATTACAGGTAGTCTGAACCTACATCCACAAGGGTTATCCATTCCATGGGCACTTTCTTAGCACTGTTAAACCATTCCCACACCTCTAGAAACATCTCAAACTCCTGCTACTTGAACATCCTATCTCTAATTGAAGTTGTTTTGTCTTGGTAGGTAGAGAACACTTGGCTAGAAATTTATTCACCATATCCTTCCATACAGTAGTACTGTCCGATAGCAATCCTTGCAGCCACTACCTAGCTCAATCTTGCAGAGAGTAAGGAAACAACCTCAATTTCACTGTATCATCCAATACACCATTGAACTTCACAGTATCACACAAATCTAAAAAGCTTACTAGGTGTAAATTTGCATCCTCATATGGTGCTCCTCCAAATTGGTTCTGTTGAACCATGTTAATTAGTGTCTACTTTAATTCCTAATTATTCACATTCACCAGTGGTCGAACAATCTCTGTTATGTTTTGATTCATTATTGACTGAATTAAGTACCTAATTAGCCTTTGATTAGGTGGCGGAACTTGTAGAGGTGGTGGTTGATTATTTTTATCTTCAATGTTTAACTCTCTTAATTGTTGGTGCTGTAAGGCTTTTCTTCGTCGAAGTGCTCAATCTATCTTGGGGTCGTACTCCTCCAAGTTAGAACCTTGGCTCCTATGCATAAAAGAGTCCAAAAACTTTAAAAAAAACTAACACCAAAAATTCAATCAAAAGAAAAATAAAAGGAAAAATAAAGTAGTTAAAAAGAAAAAGTAAAGCTTTGTCTAATCTAGCCAACACAAACAAGGTTCAGTAGCACTCTTCACCCTTCCCTAGCCACGATGCCAAAAAAGCAATGCAAATCGTCTCACACCAACGTATTAAGTAATAAATAGGTGGTAATTAGTGAGCACTAATGTTGTATCCACAGGAAAGGAGTTTGTATCTACTGATATGATTGTGTGTGTGTTTTTTTTAAGCTTACTCAGTTAACAAGAATGAAATAGAAAAAATTTGATAGAAGCAGTCAACGAAGTATCAGGCAAGCACTTTCTAAAACAAAAATACTAAAAACAAATATTAATGGCGTGATTGACCCCGAATGATGAATGTCGTATGTTAATTATTAATTTAATTGCTTTGTAATGGATTGTTAATGTTAAGGTCATTAGAAAATCTTTCCAAACTCTTCTAAGGCTTTGACTTAAGATATCAGTAAGTTTTCCCTAGCTTAATCGAATCAAGTTATGAATTTTGTGATTAACAATATATGTCCATACTAATCCTATAGTTTTACTTCTGTTATTTCTACAAGATTAATGTTTACGATTGAGTGCCTGACACCTAGGTTTCACTCCTGTTATTTTTTACACAGTTACATATTAATTAAAGGAGAGATCAATTCCTTTAATTACAATTTGAACTAAAAATTACAAATAACAAATGCAAGGATAATTGATCAAAAGAAAATTCATACATTCATTGTCTATCACAATTACAAGGTCCTAGAAAATAATTTAGCAACTTATAAAAATAACAAAACTAATCAAAGCTAAATTGTTTATATCCAACAAAGTCTTAAAACTAAAATAAAAGTGAGTAATCTTAGGTTAAGAGATGCTTTGAATAGGAAGTATCCCAATGTTTGTGTATACACCTCCAAGAAATTTGCCTTCTCTCAAGAAACTTGTCTGTGCCTCTAAAGTCTGTTGTCCACATCTTCAGGTAGTGTTCTATGTGCAACATGGCTTTCTTTTATATGTAGGGTTGAGTAAAGGTGGAAAGACAAGTTTCCCATGAAAAATCACACCTAGTGTAGTTTTGCAATCTAATCTGCAATTGTGCAGAGACCTCTCACGATCATGATGGCCATTCTTGCAAGTGCGGGCTTCTATCATGAGGTACTGACTTCTATTGTAGCCTGATTCAAGGTTGCAAACTTAAACCTTGAGGTTGTGGCAATGTTCTTACAAGCTCGAGCATCAAGTGCGGCACTTTCTTAAATATGTTGCCCTCATCCATGTGGTTGCAAAATTCCCCTTCGTAGCCATGATGGCCTTTCGTGCGAATGCGATAGTTGAGTGCAAATATTATTCTAGCATTTCCTTCTCACAATTGCGCCATTGCTTCTTGCAATCGCAAACTCCTTTCTTACATTTGTATGCTTCACATCCCAAAAATTATTTTAAGTGTATGAATTTAATTATTTTCACCTATAAACACTTAAAATAATACAAGACACCATATTAACACTTTTAAATATTCTCAATCAATTCCTCTTGTAATTAATGCACAAATGGCTAAGAAACTAGCAAAAACACTAATAACAAAGGGGCAAAAGTCCTATAAAACACGAAGTTATCAAAGTTACAGTTTCCAGGGGAGTTTGGAATTGGTGCTCCTTTTAATGCTGTTGATTTGAGTCCTTTCAATACAGGAGAAGAAGAGGACTGTGTTGTGAGCATCACGGTCGAGGTTGAATATCCAGGAGTTTCAAGAGGATTCATATGATAAGAGCTCCAACTTAAAGACTCAAGGAAGCAATGATGATGCTCTTGATGGAGTTCAAAGAGGCTTGCAAACATGTGGAAGAGCTTAAGGAGAAAGCAGAATGTCTATGGGTGAATTACTTGTTTGATGAATTACACAGAGCTAGTGTGTTTTCTCAAGTTGACCCTAAAAGTAGTTATCAATAAATTTGAATAAAAGATGGAGATGAGTGGAAAATAGTTTTTAAAATGAAACATGGATTGTATGAGTGGTTAGTGATGCTATTTGGCTTGACATATGCACATAGTACATTCATGGGGCTTATGAATCATGTTTTATGTGCTTTCATAAGTAAATTTGTACTGGTGTAATTTGATAATATTCTAATAACCTAAATAAAATTATACTTTATTTGAATAATTTAGGGCTCAATTTATGTTATCTTGTTTAAAATTTCTTTCTAAAAGAAAGATTTGACTATTTTATATGCTTATAATGAAAATAAGTGAACAAAAAGTGGAATAAAAATCAACCAAAGGCATCAGATCAAGGAAATACAAGATTGTGGCTTAAGACATTGTTGGAATGAAGAACTATTGCATAAACCATTGCTTACTTTAACCGCTAGTGAGAAGTTAGGTGGGAACTAATAGAAATCTATTGACCATCGCCATCCTTTTGCCTAGGCGACGCCCAAGCGATGGCATAAATTATGCTTGTCGCTTAAGCAACGAGAGAGTGACAACCATTGCCTATTTTGTCACCTAAGTGATGGAATAGGCTATAGTTCAAAATCCTACGCACCTACCCCTTGGACCAATAGATGGAAATGATGGAATTTATCAACCAATCAATGAGTTTGGGCAGTAGGGCTTCAAGCCTATAAATAGAGGGCTATTCCACAAGCAAAGGCATCCAAGAAACACTAGAATTCCCATAAGTCTTGCATTGTATTATCCCTCTGTTCTTAGTTGTAAAATTTGAAAAGTCAAGTGGAGTTTGGTGTCTTATATGAGCTAGATCAAGGTGAAGAAGTGAGGGATCGCAATAATACAATAGCTCTGGATACAAGATAAGTTGTGATTACTTCTACCTTAGAGCTTAATGTACTTACAATCTTGAATAACAAGTTAGGGCATTTGTTATCAATTTAATTTCGATTATCTTTTCTTTTTTTATTGTGATCAATTATTATCCTTCTTCTTCTTCTCTTCTTCTTCCCTTTTTTCTTTTCATTTGACTTCATTTGTAGTTATAACAGAAGTGAAACCACAAGTTAAGCAATTTGATCACAATTATGAATTGTAGGCTTATAATGGAACTAAAGGTTCCACATTCACAAGGAATAAGAAAAGTAATTCATAAATTCTATTCTTAATTGAATTATTCTATGATTATTGAATTAATTCAATTGAAGTCTTGGTATAACTTGGGAAAGTATACTAAGGACTTAAGGAATTACATATTTCTAAAATAATAAATTAAAATTGATAATTAATTTAATTGGTAATAAGTTTTTGTGTGTTATTGCTTGTAGCTTGTTATATTCATCATTCTCCTCTCTCTACTCTATTTAATTTAATTTACTTCATGCTTTCGTAATTATCTTTGCGTATTATTTATCCATTTAATTAAAATGCAATATTATTAAATAGCATTCTTGCTCCCTGTGGATATGATAACCCCCACTTCCCTATATTACTTGTAAAACCTTTGTATACTCGCAATGTAGTTCATTGAATTTGCATCAAGTTATTGGAGCCATTGCTTGGGGATCGAACTCGGGTCGCCCGGGTGATAGGCAGAAATATATTAAAATTGTTGGACATTCTTATTATTGTTTTCTTGATGGGTATTCTAGATATCACCAAACACCAATTGCTCCAAAGGATTAAGAAAAAAACTACCTTTACTTGTTCCATTCGAACCTTTGCTTATAAAAGAATGCCATTTGGGCTTTGCAATGCCCCTACTACTTTCCAAAGATGTATGATATCAATTTTATTTTATTTTTTGATTTAGTTGAGAATGTTATTGAAATATTCAAGGATGATTTTTTAGTTTTTGGAAATTCTTTTGAGCATTGTTTGATAATTTATTTTTGGTTTTACATAGACGTGAGGAGGCCAATTTAGTACTAAATTGGAAAAACTGCCACTTTATGGTGGATGAAGGAATAATATTTGGCCACAAAATTTCAAGAAGAGAAATGGAAGTCGACAAGGCAAAAGTAGAGGTAATGAGTAATTTAACCCTTCCTAAAAATTGGAAAGAGGTAAGTAGTTTTCTTGGACACGCTAAATTTTATAAGAGGTTCATTGAAGACTTTACAAAAATTGCTTGACCTTTAATTGCATTGCCTTCAAAAGATACATTATTTGGTTTTAATAACAACTGCTTGTTCTCTTTTAATATTTTAAAAGAAAAACTTGTCACTGCACCAATAGTAACAACACGTGATTGGGATTATCTATTTAAATTAATGTATGATACCAGTGATCAATGCATAGGTGCAGTTTTAGTACAAAGAAAAAATAATAAACCCCATGTGATTTATTATGCTAGCAAAACTTTGAATAATGCCCAAATAAATTACATCACAATTGAGAAGGAATTATTAACAATAGTTTTTGCTTTAAAAAAACTTAGATTATATTTAACTGGAGGCAAAACTATTGCTTACAAAGATCATGCTGCTATAAAATATTTTTTTGATAAAAAGATGTTAAACCAAGGCTTGTAAGATTGATTTTACTTTTACAAGAATTTGATATTGAAATAAGAAATAGGAAGGGAATAGAAAATGTAGTTGCTGATCATTTGTCAAGAATTGAGAGAAAGAAAGATGAGGAAGAAATCAATGAAACTTTCCCTGATGACTTTATTTTCTCAGTTTCTACTACTCCTTGGTATGCAGATTTTACAAACTATTTAGCATATGGCATTATTCCTCCTAATTTTAATTATTAGCAATGAAATTTTTTTTTCCATGATGTTAAAGTTTACTTTTGGGATGAACCTTATCTTTATAGATTATAGTGCTAACCAAATAATTTGCACGTGTATCCCAGACGAGCAAATGGAATCCATCTTAAATTTTTGCCATACAGAAACATGTGGAGTATATTTTGGAAGTAACAGAACTGCACATAAGGTATTGCAATCCAGCTTCTATTGGCCTACACTATATAAGGATGCCCATGATTATGTTAAAAATTGTGATAAATGTCAAAGGATTGGTAATATTTCTTAAAGAAATGAAATGCCTTTGACAATATTTTAGAATTTAAACTTTTTGATGTTTAGAGAATTGATTTTATAAGACCCTTTCCTCCTTTTTTTGGGAACAAATATATTTTTGTTACTGTTGATTATATTTTAAAATGGGTCAAAGCTATTACTTTACCTACAAATGAAACAAAACATGTTATTAAATTTTTAAGGAATAATATTTTTCTATTAAAATGCAATATTATAAAACAACATTCTTACTCCCTATGGATACAACAACCCCCACTTCCCTATGTTGCGTGTACGACTGTTGTATACTTGCAATGTAGTGCACTGAATTTGCATCATATTCTTAAGTACAGTAGATTTGTTGATGAGCATGCTAGACACCTTACAGAAGTATTTGAAGCATTGCACAAAGAACAATTATATGCTAACCCTAAGAAGTGTACATTTTGTGTTTGTCACTGTGCATTTCTTAACTATTTGTAAGTGTACAAGGGATCCAAGTGGATGAGCATAAAGTGAAAGCTATACAAGAATGGTTAATTCCTAAGAATGTGTCTGAGGTAAAGAGTTTTTAATGTCTTGAAAGTTTTTACAAGAGATTTCTACGGGACCTTAGTACGATTGTAGCGCCCTTGACTGCAATTATCAAGAAAAATGAGAAATTTCAGTCGAGAGAAACATAGCAAAAGGCATTTGAACTGCTCAAGGATAAACTTACCCATGCCCTAGTATTATTTTTACCTAACTTTTGTAAAACTTTTAAACTTGAATGTGATACTTCAGGTATTGGGATTGAAGCAGTGTAAATGCAAGAGAAGAAGCTAATTGTGTATTCCAATCAGAAGCTGAATGGGGCAAAGTTGAACTATCCAATATATGACAAAGAGTTATATGCATTGGCGAGGGCTTTAAAGACTTGGCAGCATTAGCTGAAACCCAAGGAATTCATCATTTATATGGATCACGAATCCTTAAATCATCTTAAGAGTCAAGGTAAGTTGAGCCATTGGCACATCAAATGGTATCCTTTATTAATATTTTTCTATATGTGATCAAATATTAAAAAAGTGTAGGGAAAGTGGTAACGAATGCATTACCTAGGAGGTATTCATTGCTCACTACATTACCTGCTAGGCTATTAGGATCTAAGCATGTTTAGGAATTGCTTGCAAATGATGGAGATTTTGGTCATGTGTTCGAGTTGACTAAAAAAGGTGTACATGATTAATATTACTAGCATGATGGTTGTATGTTTTATGTAGATAGGTTGTATATTCCAAAATGTTCCTTGCAGAAGCTTCTAATCTAAGAGGCTCATGATGGAAGCCTAATGGGATGCCATGGTGTCACTAAGCCAATTGTAATTTTGTAAAAACATTTCTTTTGGCCACAATTGCAAAGAGATGTACAGAGGGTGATTGATAGGTTCATTAAATGCAAGAAGGCTAAATCGAGGGTTCAACCACATGGGTTATATACGCCATTACTGATTCTCAATATACCATGGATGGATATTTCAATGGTCTTTGTGCTAGGCTTACTATGTACTCCGGCAAGCAAGGACAATATAATTGAAGTTGTTGATGGGTTTCTAAAATGGTGCATTTTATTATGTGCAACAAGACTGATGATGTAACATATATCATTAATTTGTTCTTTAAAAAAATAGTTATATTGCACAGTGTGCCAAAGAAAATAGTGTCTCATAGAGATGTCAAGTTTTTGAGTTATTTTTGGAAAGCGTTGTGGTGTAAGTTAGACATGAAATTGCTATTTTCGACTACTAGTTATCCATAGGCTGATGGGTAAACAGAGGTAGTAAATAGGTCTTTGATTGCTTTATTGCATGCATTGATTAAAAGAAATATAAAAACTTGGAAAGAGTGCTTACCACATGTTAAATTTGCTTATAATAAGAGTGTCCACTCTACCACTCAAAGTTGTCATTTGAAGTTGTTTATGATTTTAATTTGCTAACTCCATCGGATTGATTGCATTACCATGTAATGAACAAGTTAGTGCGGATGCAAAGTGCAAGGCAAATTCGTATAGGAGCCACATGAGCATGTACGGAAAAACATTGAGAGAAGAATTGAGTAATATGCACAACAAGCGAATAAAAGACATAAGAAGGTTGTTTTTAAGTCCAGTTTGGGTTCACATGCATAAAGAGAGGTTCTTAGAACAAAGTAAATCTAAATTAATGCCTCAAGGAGATGGTCTTTTTCTAGTGATTGAGTGCATAAATCACAATGCTTATAAATTGTAGCCACCCAAAGAGTTTAGCATTAGTTTAACTTTTAATGTGTCTAATTTAAGCCTTTTGATGTATGTGATGTAAAACAGTTGGAATTGAGTCCAATTCCTTCTCAAGAGGAGGGTGATGATATGGGCGTTAAGGCTCAGATTGAATATCCTAAAGTTTTCGGAGAACCGATGATGAGAGCTTGAGCTAAAAGACTCAAGGAAGCAATGATAATACTCATGAAGGAGTTTGGAGAGGCTTCTAAACATTTAGAAGGGCTTAGAAAGGAAGGACAATGTCTATTAGGGAATTTTTTGCAAAGAGAGCTTGAAACAAAATTTGGAACAACCTATCCATCGATCTCAAGAGAGTCCAAATTGAGTACAAGTGCACTAAATTGATCCAAGGGCCAGACGATCGTCAGGGAGCTAGGAGCCAACTTTCTATCTTTATGATTGAAGGAGGACTGCTCGATCATGTTTGATGTGATCTTGAATAGTGCAGAGGGTTTTTTGTGTTTACAATTGGGAGGTTAGCCGCTCGATTGAATCCTATGTGATCGAAAAGTCTAACGGTCACAAAGTTTCTGTTTTAATGATTTGGACACCTAGTTCGACATTCAAATCAAGTGCAATGATGGAACAAAGCCAGAACTAAGTAGGAATTATAATTTTTCATGTATTTTACCTTTGGTAATTTATTTAAATGACTTTTAGGGTTGCAAAGATTCTTTAAACTCTATAAATATGTTCTTTGGTTATTTGAGAATAACTTTTTGACTCTTGGCCATTACATGAAAACCAAATTGAATAAGTCCAAATTTTCCCTTGGTTGATTAGTGACATCAATTAACTTAGCATGTTAGCTATGGCCATCTTTCACTTGAATTCATTAAAGATCGTTATGTTTGGGTCATCTTTCTTGATTCACACAAGAAGGTTTTATTGGGTTCTAGCATTTGTTGCTAAATTGGTATCTTTATTCTTCCACACTCGTACTCCTTATTAAGAGGACGGGGATAACTCAGGTGTCAAAGCTAAGCCAAACAACCTGAGAATTTCTAAATGACTTGTGGCATGATCTAAAACTAAGAAGCTCAAAGAATCCATGATGATGCTCGTGAAGGAGTTATTAGAATCTTTGGGAGGTTTGAAAGGGCTTAGGGAGCAAGATGAACATTCGTGAATCAACTTGATTTGAAAAGAAAATGAAATGAGCTTCAGAGCAACCTCTGGATTGATCTAGGGTTAGGACCAATTGATCTAGAGCACACCTAATCTTTCTAGCATAGTAATCGATCAACAGGATTAGGATTTAGGGTGTTCTATTTTTACAATTCCGCAACACTCGATTGATCGTGTGACATGCATAGACCTTAGCAACGTTCTATTTTTTATGATCCAAGATGTCAAATTGACATCTAGAACGATCCAAAGAGAGCTAGATTGATCTCCTGAGGTTCTAGATCGATTTGAAGTTCGTTTGGAGCCCAAGTTCGACAGGATTCTTACCTTTTTTAGCTTAGCTTATTTTTAGGCTATTGTTACACGATTATTAGCATCTCATGGGAGCCCTAACACTATATAAAGGGACTCTTAGAAATTATTTTACAACTTTTGACTCCTTGATATTGGAATACAATTTTATTCTTTCCTTCAATTTTGAGTGTGCTCAAATTCTTTTGAATATCCAAATTGTGTTATTCCATACAATCCTAGGATAATTCGTGACAGATCAACTAATGCGGTGTGTTAGTTATTGCCATCGTTCATAGAAATTCATCGATTGT
The DNA here is from genome assembly GCA_019155195.1 of Avicennia marina. Lineage (NCBI taxonomy): Eukaryota > Viridiplantae > Streptophyta > Magnoliopsida > Lamiales > Acanthaceae > Avicennia > Avicennia marina. Next base: position 4,778,972 of record CM032763.1, read on the forward strand.
CATTGTGTTTAGGTTCTTGTTAATATGGTTCACCCTAGCATATTTCTATTGGGTTCGGGCATATGCCAATTTGTATCTTTACACTTCTGCACACGCATCATACGAGCTTCCTACATGGACCTTTAATTAATTTAACAATGCACCATATGTAATTATTAATCTCATTAACAATTAAGACCCTTATGTGTTTGTATTTTAATTTAATTAATCTTTTCAATTAAATTAAACTTCCATCATATTTCTTTCTAATAATCTCATTATTAAAAACATAGTTGAAAATTCATTTGGTCCCATTCAATTACAACCAAATTAATTTCACCACAAGACTTCTCAAGTCTCATTTAAGCTCCAAACTAAATGACCGTATTGTCTTTGTTTCATCCTTTTGTGTGTGACTTTTTAGATTCATTTTTAATTAACAACGAGTATAATTTAAAGGATATGGGTAATGCCTAACTTACAGCTTACATGATAACCAATTAAGATTAAGTTGTTGGGCCAAATGAATCCTCCTAATTGAGAATTCCATGTAGTATAGGCCTTTTGCCTTTTAGCTTGCTTTGTTTAGATTGAGCGAGAGTTATGGATTTAGTCAAATTTAGTGGCTCGATCATATGACCAAATGAACGTTAAATAATGAGACTAATGTCCTATTGAAAACACCTTGTCAATTATACACTATTTTGGCTAAGGATTTCTATCTCATGGAACATCAATCTTATAGGATAAATAACTTGCTCACTTGCAAAGGGACAAATCCTTTATTAAACACACAAGAGATGTTGTGCCATCCATTTTATTACAATAGTAATATAGCATACGTTGTTTCTAAAAGAAAATTCAGGATTCTCTTTTGATAGCAACAAAAATTGAAATAATGATTTGGAACCCTATAGGCAAAAGTAAACTATCACTTAGAAATCTAGTATATCTAGACGATAATCTAACAAAAATGTCCTAATCACAGTGGTAATAACACTTACTCCACTACCCCCTTGATCACTACTTCACACTTGTCAAGTATTTAATTTCTACATAAATGCTTATCTAAGGCATAAACATGAGATGAAGTACTAGAATCTTAAATTCATTAAATAGAAAATACATTGATAGAATAACATGTTTTATAAATATAAAGTTACTTACCTTTGGCCCCATTTTTCAAGCTCTTCAGGTACTTGATGCAATTCCTCTTTTAGTACCTGTCCTTACTGTAGTGAAACCACTTTCCTTTGTCAAAAAAAGCCCTAGCCTTCTTGATACTATTGCTTACCTTAGGTACTGTAGGCTTCTTCTTCCTTATCTTTCCCTTCTTGGTTTAACCAGATGAGCTAGACGTAATAAGAACCACTTCTTTCCCTTTCCCTTTCATGGAAGTTTATGTAGCTACTAGCTTATTGAAGAGCACAACCAATGTACTCTCAATCTCATTCATGATAAACTGTGAGAAAGAATTCAGAAGCATTTGTAGGATCAAATTTTTTTGTAGGTTGGCATCCATGATAAATTTGAGCGACTTAAGCCTTTCGATGGCAAAATCATCTTAAAGACATACTAACATCACTACTCTCCATTGTGCACATCCTAAACAATTGTTTTGATATCTCATATCTAATAGTATAACCATGCACACCATACAAATTTTGCAAGTCATAAAGAATCTCTAGAGTGCTCAACATGCCCTTAGGGGTCCTTTGGAGATCATTAGTCCTAGAGGTTAATATGCAACTCTTGACCCACAAATTATCTCACACCCATCTCTTATAAATTAACTTCTCCTCCAGGTGTTAGAGCTAATGGGATATCAACCTTAGAAAAATAGTTGATGTGCTCCATATTAAGGACAATTCTCAAGCTCTAAAGCTAGTTGACATAGTTAGGCTCAATCAATGTATTAGTTTAAAACAGTTTTGTAAAAGGCATAGACATGATTCAAAATAAATAGAACTATAGAAAATAAGCAAATTATTAATTTGCTTGTAAAATGTGTTACTGCATAATTATGAACTCCAAATCAAACAACCTCCAACTAGATGTTTTGAATTTTACACTTCCTTGGGTAGAAAGTGAAAATTCCATTGTTAAAATTCCTAGCAGAAGATTAGGGTCTACATTGGATATACATAACCCACACATATAATTTTTGGCATTCTAGGCTTAAAGAGGGGTAACTTTAGCCAACTCATCTCATGCGTGATCTGATCTTTTACTTTGGTCTATAGCCGAACAAAACTTCACACATATAATTCTTAGCATCACGAGTTCACTTAAATCACATCCACTGACTGAAGACTTGTTGAATTTGTAACACCACCCATAACCTTTTCAGTTCCTAAGGTGAAGTATCCTTTGATGTTATATCAAACACCCTTGAAGCCTTAAATATGTTTTCACAATATGACCTCGTGAATGTGATGATATCACATCCTAAGATTATAGCTAGAATTTCAAGCTCAGTGGAGAGGGCCATGATGAAATAATTTCTCCGTTGCAACTAATATTCAATGAGCAAGTTTCCAGTCCATGTAATTTACATTTTGCTTTGCATGTTAGCTAATTTTCATGTACATATCACATATATAAAACAAATAAAATAAATAAGTCGGAGGATTAAGGACTTTTAGATCTAATTAGAGCTGACAACTGCATCATGGACATATGTGTGAATCTTTATACTATTGTATAGCATAATAATATTGGTCTTCACTTGATCTTAGTCTTCATAGCCTTTCTTCATTGGGATCACCACGCCATGGAACATCGAATGGCACCAACTATTGGCCTTTGCACAACCATACACTCTTCGATCTTCTATATTACAAGTACACATGGCATACCATGGAAAGTATTTCCTATTTTGTGTAAAACCTTAGGTTTAAACCCTTACAATCCACAAAAAGTAATTATATATCCATGAAAGACCAAAAACATAACCAAAATAAATCTATCTACACGTGTTCTAATGCCATTATCTATCTAAAACATCCATACAAATAATTATATATCACATGTATGAATTAACAAATCCATTTAATGGTTGTTCTATAACTTATGCATCCCATGCCATAGTTCTTGTTTATGGAAAACCCTTTTTTGAAATTTTAAATATGAGAAAAGACATTAAATAGTCCCTATTAGCTCTATGCGGCCGCCAACCATCCATGCACAGCCTCACAGCTGGCTACGATAAGGAACACTTCTTTAATGCAGTCTCAGGACATGAACTAGGGTCGTAGGATGAGTCATTGCAAGATCTCATCTTGTAGCCACAAGGTCACCACCCACTATTGGAGCTTTGGATACCAGAGTTACGTAACTCCTACGTCTAGGACCATAGTCGTGAGGCTACACATCACGGATACAAGTTGTGATAGAGGCTACAATGTTGGATTGTTTCTTGTTGCTTAGAACTTGATTTTTAACAATTTTTCTCAACATAATACACGTAAAAAATAATTTTGCTATCATAAACAAGTATCAAGTACTTGTATAATTAATTCTCAAATGAAAAACTAGCATAAATCATAGAAAAAATCATTAAAATTCATGGTTATATGAGAAAAAACACTTCTCATTGAGAGTTGGGAGGAAATTCTTGCTATACTTATCCTACTACTATTAAAAAAGAAATGCAAGAAAAGACCTGAGCTAGTGTACCTCCGAAAAAAGGCTTTGTTTGGTTTGAGAGATGTAAGGCTTAGAACAAGAGGATATATACCAATGGCAATGGACACCAAGTTTGGTGAGATCATGGCTAGTTAAGTTAGCCTAACATCTAGCTTAAGAAGCAGGTGCATAAACCAAGGCGAGCTACTAAAAAGCTAAAGCAAGGTTATTTTTAAGAAAGGGGTAAAGAGATTCACAACTTTCACAGTGAAAGGAGCCCACTTACCTACTCTACTTTCCTCCCATTGCAAGGAGCCTCACCCTTTTACTTGATAGATTAAGAATACTACAACCAATATTGGATTGCTTTTCACTTAAATAAGCAATTATTGGGGTGTGGAGTGCAAATTTTTAATTTTAAATAACATAATTTGAGAATAAACATAGTGGAACATAAATCCCAAACCTAAACCACTTTCATCATATAATGCACATCAACTAAATGTCTCCAAAAAACGTACAAAAATTACTTCTTGGAATCTAATTCTAGGTGAGGCATATACATGACCCACAAGTTGTAACTCTTGAACCACAACCTTTAGTTTGTTCATATAGAAGTAATTCAAACAATCTCCTTCAAAATCCTCCAAGAACACCTTCACAAGGACCTAACGCAAACACCTTTAGATATAGAGGCTTTTGGACAAGGAAGAAAACTAGAACAAGGGCTAGAAGACCTTTTCTCTCTTGTTTAGTAGGAGCACATACCATATTTAATTAATAGTCCCATTAATAATTAAGAAGCCCAAACTATATCATATGTTATTAAGCCCTTACCATATGTTTTTTTTAAAAAGTCCCATTAATAATTATGTATCCACACACAAGTGTTCCTAATATCTTAGTCTGAATGGCATAACAATCACCATACAAACACTTGGTTTGCAAGTTATATTGACTCTGAGATCCCAATGTAGAGAATTTGTGACTCGATAACAGGTTTTAGTGATTGTAAACTAAGAAGCCTTGCGGTCATTTTCATAACTCTTATGAATAAGACTTCTTAATACAATCACATGGGTACATGCATAACTTTACACCACATAAGATTTATATGCATGATAAACTACCAGAATATTGATATAAATACACATCAACATTTTATTAATTAAAAATTCACATTTATAACCAATATCTCTTAGTTTTTATTAACGATAGAGGGTATATCACTAACATGTTGACTCTTTGACATCTGTAAGCTTCACATACTCAAGAGGACTATATCAAGTAGAAAGTTATCTTTATCTAGTGGACCTTCTAACCTCTATCTCTTGTGGTAAAACTAGAAGAGCGGCGGTACCAAACTATGCATGTAGGATTCAATCATCAATTGACTCATCCTCAATTGTATCACGTTGCTCATCTGGTATGTCTCAACCATAATCCAGAATCATAGGTGAAGAAATTGAATCTCTGTGGGCGTGGATCTTTAGCATGAAATCTGTCATCTCAATCGGCTCTAGATCCTTTATCTAATCTTCTAGGAATACAAAATCCTCTTTTTTGATAACTTTCTTATCACTTGGGTCCCACAATCCATAACTAGACTTTTCAAAGCCATATCCCAAAAAGATATGTGGTCTACTTTTATCTTCAAACTTAGACTTTTCATCTTGCAAAATGTGAACATAAATGCTACAGCTAAACACTGTCACATGCTTGTACAGGATGTCTTTTTGAGTCCAACCTCCTCTAGAATCTTACAATTTAAACAAACTAAAGGAGAAAGGTTGATAAGATCAATTTAAGTCCTAATTTCTTCACATAAAAGGATTTAGACTATTTCAAGTAAGATAGAGCACATCAAATTCACTTAGAAATTTTCCTATACATTCTTTCAGCCACACCATTATGCTAAGGAGTTTTCAAAATACTCATTTCAAGCAAGATACTAATGTAAATGTTAAGGCCGAGACCAAATATCTGAGAACTTTGGGAGGTCTAATGACTCGAGCAAGGACTAAAAGACTTTAAAAACTATGATGATGCTCGTAAAGGAGTTTTGAGAAGCTTTTAGATGTTTCAAAGAGCTTAAGGTGGAAGAAGAACATTTGGTGTGAAATGAGCTCGAAACAAGCTTCGAGATAGCTTCAAGATCGATCTCAGTAACAATGTAACCGACAGTGAGTGCACTAGATTTATACGATGCCCAAGTAATCGCAGAAGGGCCAAATCACAAGTCTTCTATTTTTATGATTGTGAGCTAGGCAATTGATCGTGTCCAACACAATCGATATTCTAGCAACCCAACAGTTTTTTGTTTTTACGATCCACATAACAAGATCGACATAAAGATCGATTGCAACAGTGGAACAAGGCCAGATTAACTATGAAATTGCCTTTTCAATTTAGTTCTATTTTAAGCAATTTTTATACAAGTTTAGGGTTTTCGAGGCTTCTTAAACACTATAAATAGGGCCTTAATTATTTTTTGAGGGACTTTTTGACTTTCATAGAATTGAAATACAATTTCTACTTTTCCTACAAAATTTAAGTGATTTAAATTTCTTGTTAAATTCTAAATCAAATTATTCAAAGCTTTCCTTCATTGAATTATGATAACAACTAACCAGGCATGTTAGTTGTGGTCATCTTTTTACAATAGTTCATCAAAAATTGTTGCATTTTGGGTCATTCATTCATTGTTCACACAAGCAGGTTCTGTTAGATTCTAGCATACACTGTTGTTTATATCTTTACACTTCCACACACATCTCAGTTGGTATGAAAGACAGCCGTTTTAGATTTTAATCCAGACACCGATCTAGGTACCAATTTTATCCGATCTTCCTTTTTGCATTTCTCGAATTCCTTTCCTATCTTTGTTCTAGTAAAAAAAGCGAAATTCTTTTATTTCATCAATTCATGCTAGTTTGTTCTGCATTGGGTTTTGATTCTGAAAAGTTAAAAAAAAGGGAAGAAAGAAATGAATAGCGTAAAAAATGCAAAATTTATGCTAAAAATAAACACAAGAAAAGTCTTGATTTTTTATTGAAATTTGATATTGAATTGATCCTTAGGTGTTTAAGAACATTGAGAAATCAAAAGAAAATGAATGAGGAGTGAATTTTTAGGGGGTTATATTGATTAGATCGTGAAATTCTAAATGCAAGATTGATCATGCATGCCCTTTGCCTTGTTCCAAGTCGAAAATTTTTCAATCCCAATCAATCATGCCTATCTCTAGGTCAATCGTGACACCACTTTCTATTCTAGATCGATCTCTTATGCTCTAAGATTGATTAGGACTTTGTTTTTCAGCTAGGATCAATCCCTTTATGCTTGGATTGACCTGTTGTGTCATTTTTTTTGGTTTGAATCAATCCTCTGATTTCAAATTGATTTCAAACCCTTAGTTTTACGACGCAAGCACAAGAAATTGAACTGTTAAGTGCATTATTTGAGTGAGTTTTTATGTGATATATAAGCGAGAGATAAAAGTAGAGTAACTTATATCCAATGAGGTGAAAAGACACTTGCACACATTTCACGTTTCTATTTTTCCTCTATATTACACAAATTTATAAGATGTCTGAAGGATCGACAATTAGGGACAATTCCTTTAGCATGAAGTAGCTCACAGACACACTTGCGAGCATTAACTGACATTTAAAAGATTTAGAGGCTTCTCAGGCATCCACATGAGAGAGCTTAACACCTCGAGAGAAGTCAATACCTAGGAGGGGACTACCTACATGCCAACTGCATAGAGGCAGTATGTTAGTGATGACGACTCTAATTATGTTGATGATTTGGGGGACTTTTGGTAGCTTTAGGAGGCCTAATAGACGTAGGTAGGATGAGCGTGAAGAGGTTCCAAAGGACGTCAAATTAGCTATACCGACGTTCAAAGGTAAGTCTGACCCAGATGCTTATTTGTAATGGGAAAGATGGGTGGACCTAATGTTTGATTCTCATCGTCACATTAAGGTACAAAGGTGAAGTTGATAGTATTAACATTCATTAATTATGCTAACATATGATGGGATTAGGTATGTACTAACCATAGGAGAAATGGTGAGCGCCCTATAGACACTTGGCATGATTTAAAGTTTTTGATGAGAAAAAGTTTTATTCCAAGTCACTATCATAGAAATGTGCATCATTGGTTACAAACATTAACATAGGGTAGTCAAAGTGCTGAAGATTACTATAAGGAGATGAAAATAGCATTAATGAGGGCCATGTAGTGAAGAATAGGGAGGCAAACATGCCTAGGTTTATGGGAGGTTTAAATCGGGATATTGCAGATGTACTTGAGCTACATCACTATATGGATATGGACAACTTGGTGGAGTGAGCTATCAAGGTCAAGAAATAGCTTACGAGGAGGGGTAGGCAGCAGCAGCTATTGCATATGGCCCCATGACTGTTTACTTGGGGAGAAGAGAAGTAACTAGCCACATCAAGCGAGGTTCCCAAACCGAAGGTCATGCTTAAGGCTGACGCATCTATGGTACCAAATCTAAAACCTAGTACTTCTACTACACGTAATCGAGATATTATGTATTTTAAGTACCAAGGGAGAGGATATATTGCTACCTAATGTCCAAATAGGTGAACCATGATATTTGATAGATAAGGGAGAGATAGTAATGGATGAAGAGGAGGACAGCAGTGGAGATAAGATGCCATCGTTGGAAGAGACCATCCAAAGAGGATGAAAGAGTCTACAAGGAAATGAGTAATGTGAGTTTAGTAGTGATACAGACATTGGATGCACAGGTAAAGGAAGAAAGCTTTAGGGAATAATGAGAAAACATCTTCCATGTAGCCTTATCATAGATAGAGAGAGTTGTACAAATGTAGCAAATATAATGTTAGTAGAGAGATTAGCACTGCTACCTAAGGATTGTGCACGTCCTTATAAGTTACAATAGTTAAATAATAGCAGGGAAGTAAAAGTTACGAAGCAAGTCTTGGTAGAGTTTAAGATTGGTAAGTAAAAGGATAATGTGATATGTGATGTGGTTTGTATGTAAGCGAGTCATATTTTTCTATGGAGGCCTTGGTAATTTAGTAAGGATGTTGTGTTTCATAGAAAATCAAATAGATACATCTTCTATCATAATGACCAAAAGGTGACACTAGTACCACTTACGCCAAAGGATGTTCAAGAGGATCAACACTACTTGCAGTAGCAATAGGAGTTAGATATGGAGAGAGAAAAGAAGAAAAAAAAGAGTGAGAAAGAATTGGAGAACGTAAGAGTAGATAGAAAGAAAGGAAAGAAAGAAAATGAGAGGAAAGAAAAAGGAGGCAAAGAGTGTATGTTAGTGAGTGTGAGAGATGTAAGGATAACTGTAGGAGGAGAGTAGAGAGTTGTGTCATTAGTTATCAGAAGAGGTCAACTCTTCGTTTCCCAAAGTTGTTATGTCTATTTTTTGAAATTTCTAGGATGTACTATCGGTGGAGCAGCTTAGTGGTTTGCCACCAATTAGGGGGATTGAACATTAGATTGATTTTATGCTAAGAGTAGCCATTCCGAATCATTTGGCTTATTGCAAGAATGTGGAGGAGACCAAAGAGATCCAATGCCAAGTGGAGGAATCGATTAGTAAAGGATGGGTCAGAGAGAGCAAGAGTTCAAGCGCAGGGCTAGTGTTACTTGTGCTAAAGAAAGATAGGTCTTCAAGGATGTTTGTGGAATGCAAAGCAGTAAATGCCATAACAATAAACAATTGCCATCCTATTCTTAAGCTAGATGTTATGCTTGATGAATTATAAGGACCCACTGTGTTTTTACAATTTGATCTTAAGAGTGGGTATAGTCAAATACGTCTGAAAGAGTGAGAAGAGTGGAAAATTTGCGTTAAAATAAAACATGGATTTTACAAGTGATAGGTTATGCGTTTGGTTTGACAGGTGCACCAAGTACATTCATAAGGCTTTTAAAACATGTGCTACATGCTTTCATAGAAAAATTTGTAGTAGTGTATTTTGATGATATCCTTGTATACAGTAGGTCCATTAATGAGCATGCTATGAACCTTAGGGAAGTATTTGAGGCTTTGTCTAAAGAACAATTATATGTTAGCCCTAAGAAATATACATTTTATGTAGAGCATTTTGTATTTCTTGGCTATATTGTAAGTGCATAGGGAATCCAAGAGGATGAGAATAAGATGAGGCCTATACGACAATGGCTGATTCCCAAGAGTGTATTTGAAATAAGAAGTTTTCATTAGCATGCAAATTTTTATTGGAGGTTTGTACGGGACTTTAGCACACTAACAATATAATTAACTGCAATAATAAAAAAGAATGAAAAGTTTTAGTGAGGAGAAGCTCAATAAAAGGTGTTTGAACTACCCAAGGATAAGCTTACTCAAGCTCCAATATTGTCTTTAATTGACTTTTCTAAAACTTTTGAACTTTAGTATGATACTTTAGTTATAGGAATTGGAACCGCACTGATGTAAGAAAGGAGGCCAATTGGGTATTTGCATATGGAGCCAAGTTGAACAATCTAACATATGACAAGGAACTATACATATTGGTGAGGGTATCAAAGAATTAGCAGCATCACTTGTAACCCAAGGAGTTCGTCATTTATACGGATCACGAGTCCTTAAAGTATGTCAAAAGCCAAAGTAAGTTGAGTTGTAGGCATGTCAAATGTGTATCTTTCTTCGATACTTTTCCATATGTGATTAAGTATAAAAAGGGGGTAGAAAATGTGCTAGTGGATGCATTGTCTAGAAAAAAATCCACTACTTACAACACTGAATGCTAGGCTACTAAGATTTGAGCATGTCAAGGAATTCTATGTGAGTGATAAAGATTTTAGGCAAGTGCATGAATTAACTATAGGGGGAGTGCATGACAAGTATTATCAACATGATGGATACTTATTTTATATAAATTGGTTTTGTATTCCAAAGTGTGCCTTACAAGAATTAGTAATCCGAGAGGCTATTTTGCCTGGACATATCTTTTGGCTACACTTACAAAGAGACGTAGAAATGATAATTGATAAATGCGCCAAGTGCAAGGAGGCTAAGTTAAGAGTAAACTACATAGGTTATACACACCATTACAAATATTAGATATGCCATGGATGGATATCTCAATGGACTTTGTGCTAAGCTTTTCATATACTTGGATAGTTAAGGATGGTATATTTGTGATTGTTGACCAATTTTCTAAAATAACACATTTCATTGTAAGCAGTAAGATTGATGATGCCACATATATAGTTAATTTGTTCTTTAAAGAGATAGTTAGGTTGCATAGTGTGCCAAAGACGATGGTGTCAGATAGAGATGTTAAATTTATGAGTTATTTCTTAGGAAGAGTGTCTACCACACATTGAATTTACTTACAATAGGAGTATGCACTCCACCACACAAATGTCGCCATTTGAGGTAGTTTATGGTTTTAATACGCTAAATGCATTGGATTTATTGCCATTACCATGTAGTGAGCAAGTTAGTATAAACTGAGAGCATAAGGTGAAGTTTGTAAAGAAACTACACGTGTGTACAACATAATATTGAAAAGAGGAATGACCAATTTGAACAAAAAGCAAATAAAAAGGCTTAAGAAGGTTGTTTTTGAGCTTAGAGATTGGGGCTTATATGCAAAAGGAGAGATTTCTAGACTAAAGAAAATCCAAGTTGATGCCTTGAGAAGATGGTCCATTTCAAGTGACTGAGCACATAAATGATAATGCCTACAAACAATAGTTATCGGGTGAGTTTAGCATTAGTGCTACTTTTAATATTCATGATTTAAATCCTTTTGATGCATATTTGGAATTGAGGGCCATTCTTTCTCAAGAGAACGAGGAAAACATGGGTGTCAAGGTCGAGAATGAATATCTGAGGGTTTCAAGAGGTCTAATTACTTGAGCTATGGCTAAAAACATAAGGAAACCATGATAATGCTCACATAGGAGTTCAAAGAAGCTTTGGGACATTTGGAAGAGCTTAAGGAGGCAGAAGAATGTCCATGGGTGCATTTGGTGTGAAATGAACTCAAAACAAACTTGGAGACAGGTTTAAGATCGATCTTAACAGCAACCTAATCGATCGCAAGTGTACTAGATCCATCCAATGCCCAGGCGATCACAGAAGGTCCAGATCATAGGTCTTCTATTTTTACAATTGTGAGCTGGGTGATCAATCATGTCCAGCACAACCAATATTCTAGCAGCCCATCAGTTTTCTATTTTTACAATCTGGATGGCCAGAACATCATCCAAATTAATCACGAAAGAAAAATAAACCAAATTATCTAGGAAATTGCCTTTGTCAAGTTAATTTTTAACAATTTTTATATGATTTTAGGGCTTTTGAGGTTCCTAAAACACTATAAATAGTACATTACTTATTTTGTGAAAGACATTTTGACTCTCCTGGAATTTAAATACAATTTCTACTTTTCCTAAAAAATTTGAATGATTCATTTTTCTTGGAAAATTCCAAATCAAATTATTCCAAATTTCCTTTAGTTGATTCATGGCATATCAACTAACTCGGGATTTTAATTTTAGCCATCTTTTTAGCAAAGTTCATTGAATATCGATGCATTTTAGATTGTTCCTTCATTGTTCATGTAAGCAGGTTTTGTTCTATTTTAGCATAAGTCATTACTCGTATCTTTTCACTTCCATTCACACATCAAATACTGTAGTCACTGCAATATTGGTCAAATAGACTCTGGTATTTACCATCATTATCTATACAATTGCATTTCAGTTTCCTTCCTATTTCTCTTTTAATGCTTATTCAAAAACTCCTAAAGATCTTCAACAAATGATCTTTACATTTCAAATTAAAATATCTAAATTTTCTTAAGAATTTATTAATAAAAGTGGTAAAATATAATGCACATATTTATCTTTCATAATCAGGTGCACTGATTCAAAAAATGGGATTTTTAATTGGGGACAAGCTTTGAAAGGCTACTCTAGGTCGTTTTCTAGCCAAACAATGAATGCAGGTGTCCAAATGTGTACCTATTAACTTTAAGAGGAACTTCTTTTTCAAGAGAAGCTAAAAACCGTATTGACTCATTTGCCCAAGTCTCTAATGCCATAATTCCATGTAAGCATTCTTGCTAATTACATTCACCTCGCCACTAGATACTATAGCATGCATTAGGTATAGAGCATTTTGCTTCTTATCCTTTGTAACAATGGATATGCACATCACTTTAGTGAAGGAAAATGAAAACTCACAAAAGACTTGAAGCAAAATGCTCTACACCTAATGCACGCTATAGTATCCAGTGGTGAGGTGAATGTAATTAGCAAGAATGCCTACATGGAATTATGGCATTAGAGACTTGGGCAAATGAGTCAATAAGGTTTTTAGCTTCTCTTGAAAAAGGAGTTCCTCTTAAAGTTGATAGGTACACATTTAGACATGAGGAATATCTAAACATGTCTAACATCCTTTCGAAAAATTTTACAGCTTACATATATCATCAAAATTATGTCTCCTATGCTAACAATCTTTGTTGCATCTTGATTTGCCATTCTGACTCTGATAAAGGTACAGTTAGTACATGTCACAACCATTTTTGTGCAAGGAGTAATATGACATGAAGCTCTTGAATCAATTATCAAGTCAACCTATTGGTATGTCGAAATGACATAAGCATTGTCACAAACAATAACAACATTAATCAACCACAGCTATTGTAGTGTTCTTGTCATCTCTTTTGTTCTCAATGGTCATTAGTCTGATCTCTTTTATTCTTTATAGTACATCTCATAATAGTTTAAACCTCCAGCATAATTGCATGTGAAATTCTTCTTATTCCTAGGCTTGGACTTTTCCCTGAATTTGGTTCTACTATCTTGTGGGCACATATGCTGGCTTCCTCCTTTTTCTTTAGATGTTTTTGTCACCAACGGTTTTAGCTTAAAATTAGAGTCTCATTTCCTTCTTCTAGATCATTTAGTAGTCTATATTTAATTAAATATAAATTCAACTTATTATGTGTTGTTGAATTCTTAAGTGTGACCACAAGTGTCTCTCAACTATCAGGCAGTGAGCCAAGAAGTAACAAAACCAATACCTCATTTGCAAAAGATATTTCTAATGAGACAATCTGATTGATCAACCTTTGAAATGCATTCAGCTGCTTAGACATGTTATTGCCATCTTTCTATCTCGATCTCATGATATTTGAAAGACAGAAACTCTATTCAAGGTATTTTTTTTGTTTAAACATAACCATAATCTTCTTCCATAAAACATCCATTTTAGATTCATGCTCAACGTTGCAAGACAAGCTAAAGTCAATGAAGCACCTAAGAAATGCAGTCATCTTCAAATGTATAATTTCCCATTTATCTCTAAGAAAATGCAAATCCCTACACAATAATAACTCTCATACTAGATTTTCATAGGGAGTAATTTGACCGTTTAATTTAAACAACCGTACAAGATATTTCTCCTTGTTCAATTCAAACCAATCCTAATGTAGCTCTGATAATACTTGTTGGGGAAGAGTGTTAAACTTAAATTGACAACCAAATGACATAGTGAAAGTATAATTCTTTCCTAAAAATTAACTAGAGAATTAATAGGAAAATTTTAGAAATAAATCAAATTTTCAACAAAATCACCAAACCCAGGAAATGTATAAACACAAAGATTTTTATATGGAAAACTCAAATAGTGAAAAGTCATAGGACTATACAACAATCCAAAAAAAAAACTAACTATTAGAATGGGAATACAATTACTCCCTTGAACAACCAGAAAAACTAAATCAACAAATGTTTCTTGCGGGAACACCTCTTGGAATACCAACAGAAACGCCAAAATCAATAAATCTCATCTACAGAGTGGAATAAACAAAACCTCTCAAGTTTAACTTAACTAAGGGGAAACAAGTTACAAAAACCAGAGAGGATGGAGAATTGGAATCAATAGATGTGTTAAGTTTGTCAATTACAGCCTGTTCATAAAATCTCATAAAAAATGGATCACAAAACCCCTTAATTTCTCACTTGTCTCTTTTTCTCCCCTTTTTAGTTTCAATTTTCCCACTACTCCTTTTTTTCTATTTTTACTAGCCACTACTTCTCCTTTCTATTGCTAGCCAATGCATTTTTTGTCTTTACTTCAATTACTTGTATGATAACTTTGATTAACTTACCTTATCTATGTGAATTGACCAGCATATGGCTAGACTCCAACAATTTTCCATTCATTGTTGGTATTAGAGATTTTTGTTATACATATATGATGATAAAGTACAAGATAGGCACAAGAGCATTTATTTTAGTCCTATTTTAATTATCGATTCAGGCTTTCCATGAAAATATGTTCAAAATACAATTAAATCCTATTTTCAACCTTTCCCATACTTATGGATAATATGCACCCTTTAGGTAAGAAGCTATGAAGACATGATTGATGATTTTTGAAATTTAGTTCTTAGTGTATTAGAGAAGCACAAAAAATTATTAAGAGCACAACAACTCATCGGGAGGATGACCTAACTGTTCTATTATACCTAGAGGGGTAAAGCAATAAATTTAGTCAATATTGAGAGAGTGATTTGTTGGAAGGATTCTTAGGGTGGTACTTCTTCTGTATTTTTTATTTTTTATTTTTTGCACCAAAATGACATGGAAATTATTCTTGCAATTGATCATACAAAGGTTCTCAGAAATAGGAATGATGATATGGTCATTAAGTTTACCAACTTAACTTAAGAAGAGGATGTCAACTCATATCGAAAGAGGTTTGATGAACTTAAATCCTTCATTAAGGCTAAGATCCTTGGGTTAAATGGGGAGTTTTTGTGTCTAACTTCTTGAGTGGACTAAACGTGAGCTAAGGCCAGAGGTTTAAAAATTTTAGTCTAGGACTCTTGGTGCCAGTGTCCAATCACAGAAAGAATACCCAAGGCTAATTGAAGGACCAATTACGAGCCAGGGCAAAGAAGCTCAAAGAATTTATAGTGGAACTTGTGAAAACCTTTTAAGAAGAATTTGGACATTTAGAGAGGCTAAAGGAGCCAATAGAATTTTCATGGATTAACCTAGTGTAATGCAAGAAAAAGAAACAACATTCTGGGCACATCAGGATCAATCCAAATACAACCTAGCTCCATCTCAAGATGGCTAGATCAATCTAAAGTTGGAGCAAGTAGATAGAGATTAGGTGTAATTCTTGAATTTTTCATCTTGCAAATTACAAATCGATCCAGAGGACGACGAGTTGATGCTGAAGAATTTAACATTACAAGTGTACAATGGTCACACCAAGTAATACAGAGGAGTAAAGGTTGTCATATCCGTAGGGAGTAAGAGTGTTGTTTTCAATAATATTGTATTTTAATTAAGTAAAATTGATTTAAAATTGAATTTAATAGTAATTTAGTAAACAATAAAGTAACTTTAATTGGGTAGATAGAATAAGATAAGTATGGTAGCAATCACAAGCAAAGGCTAAAGGCAATCATTATGTAAAAATATGTAAAAACTTTTATTATCATTTAATTAATTATCAAACTTTAATTTCTTATTTAGAAGTTATTAATCCCTTGAGTCCTTAGTATACTTTCCTAAGTTATACTAAGACTTTAACTGAATTAATCGTATTATTTATGGAGTTAACTTGATTGAGAATATAAACAATGGATTAATAATTGATCCCTTATGAACATAAGATCTTCACTCTCATTATAAACCTACGATTCAAAATTGTGTTCAATTATCCTAACTTATGGATTTACTCCCATTATAACCATAAGTTAATATGAAGGAAAATAAAAATAATAAAAAAATTGAACACAATTTTTGTTGTGAATGTAGGACCTTCACTTCTATTATAAGTTTACAATTCACAATTTTGAACAATTTTCCTAACTTGGGGATTTACTTCCGTTATAACCACAAGTTAGGTAATAAAATAAAAATAAAGGAAAAGAAGAAGGAGAAGGAGAAGGAAGAGAAGAAGAAGAAGAGAACTGATTACAACTAAATAAGAAAACACACTTAAATTAAAATGACAACATAAAAGTTCTTACTCATTTAGCTTAGTAATACCATATATTGGGAATTAAGAAAATAAAATATAAATACTTATCAATTGTTGGCCTTCTTTCCATTGTGATTCGTTGCCTCCAAGCCATGCCTTACATCTTGTGAAAGTACTATACTCATCCTTAAATCACCTACTTATGCTAAACTAAAATTACAATGATACATCATGATACCTAGAAGTATTCTAAGCTATGGATAGTTCTTTTAGATTGTAGAACACCCCCGTATTTATAGGTTTGAAGTTCCATCACCCAAACTCCTTAATTGGTTGCAATTTCCACCCATTTTCCATCATTAGTTTGCTTAGGTAAGCAAATTTTAGCCTGTCACCTCTTCCATCACCTAAGATGAAGTAGGCAATGGTCATCGCCTCCTTGTTGCCCAAGGGACGAGTAGGTTGTTGGCCAATTTTAACTTGTCTCTTGCTCATTTCTTAGGCGAACCATAGGCAACTAGCGGTAGTTTTTGACTAGTCTCCACCTACTCCCTTGCTTTAGTGACCGCTTAAGCAACAAAGCACTACTCAAGCAATGTAATAGGCCTTGATCTTACATTTCCTTGGTTTGTGCCTCCGAATGAGCTTATATCTCTTCTTTGTCACTTTTTTTTATCCTACAATGGCAAAGACTAATAACAATGAGTGAAGCAAACTTCTGTTTGAGGGATCATCGCCTACTTCTCATGGACTAGCGCACTTAGCTATTTAGCGACCTCAAACCTTGGAATAGAACAGCAGACGGGTTACACGTTCCACTATGCCGTGATGTGAGGTGCAGGTGGTGATGATCACCCCGAGGTATGCGCTAGCGCCCTTGACAGGCACCTCAGAACCCGCCAACGCTCGTGAAACCCGGGTCGGTCAGTCCTCCATTCATCCGACCGGAGGTGTGGATAACGAGGCCACCTTCACAACCTTCTCCCTTATGTCCCTGTGGTTGGTATGCCGGTGCAACTTACCAGCGAGCAATGACCAACATCATCAAAAAACTTCTTCATCACGAGGTTGAGTGCTATGTAGATGACCTCGTTCTACAACTCGAGTAAGGCTAACCCAGCTAGTTGCGGTTTATCAGGCTAGGATGTGAAAAAGTCCATGAAGATGTTTCCAATTCATCCAAATCTGAAGCTTTTTCTACATCCATATGATCTGCTAAAGTGGATCGGTATTGACCATATAATAAAAGAAGATCTTGGTCCATGGAGTCCCAAGAAGGTAAGAACTCCAACCTGTCTGATGCTTCTTCGGCCAAATACAATATACAAGTGGGACCTGCACTATGAGCAAGCTGTGCGAAAAACCGCTTCTTTTTTCCGGTTCCGAAACAACTTGGGCGAAATAGGGTTCTACCGGGAAACCATGGATTTTTGAGTTTTCAAGCAAATTGCACTCTTGGATGTCATGCCGGCATAATCAATCTTACGGATTTTGAGGGCAGAGATGATCAAGCATAATAGTTTGATGCAAATTACGAAGTAAGCTCTGCTTTCACCAAGTCTTTTTTTCTTAGGGGTAAGAAAGCTCGCCCGACTGCTCAAGGCTATGTTCCTCAGATACCGATTCGACTTCAGCGTATGCCAATTCAAGAAATTCCGAGGTGGCAGGAACAGGAGGCCTTTTCCACAAAAAAGGGGAATCTTGTGTTACAATAGAAGTAGAACGTAATCCGATCTTACGGCCTGCTTTTCTTATCCCTTAGGATACAGCTTGTTAAAAAACTCATCAATAGCTTCGGACGAATAGGACCTCGATCTATTTACCGTTAGAGCAAAGAACTGTCATTTGAGGCTGGATGAGCTTCCAAGAAATCAGCCAACGCTTGTCCTTTGCCTTACAACATTAGGGCAACATCATGGACCATTTAGATAACCTTACTGAGAACCTCTTGGTACTTTCTCTGAGCCCTCCATATGGTGGCACATCACCACCAGCCGTGCTCAGCGCAAAATAGCTCTCTTTATCACATTCTACTACCCAACTCTGAGGTTTTATGGATTCTCTTCACAGAGCAATAGGGGTTGCCCCTGTATTCTGGAGGCTCTATGTTACTTGAGTTCATTCGAACACTCTTGCCTACCTTAGGGGCTTAGACGAGCTTACAGCTATACAACAAAGGGCTAACTGAAACTAGATTGTTGGCTTGCTGGCTTCCCTAGGGGGACGGATATGGATCGATGGAAAGACTTTCTTTAGAACCCGCTATCCTTATGATCACATGCAAAAACACAAATTTCCAGGATTGATTTGACATAGATCCAATCAATCAGAATTCCTTTGAGATCAATCACGATAACAACATGAAGTAAATTCCTTGTTTTGATAGAATTCTTCACCAATTTTAAGAATAACTTTTCCTAATTAATTATACTCAATTTTTAGGTATCCTTGTCAGACTTTATAGCTATTAATAGGGTCCTTGGCTTAGTTAAAATAACTTTTTGCCACTTTGATTAATAAAATTATCCTTTACCTTGCAATTAACTTTATGAAACCATATTCAAATCAAGTTATTCTTGGGTATCCCATGGGAGATTTGTGTCATATCAGCTAATGTAGGTGTATTAGTTGTGGCCTTTGTTCATTTGAGTTCTTGAAATTCTTTCTATCTAGGTCGTATCCTATAGTTCATGCAAGCAAGATTTATGTGGGTTTAAGTAATGCCTTAATCAAACTTTTTATACGATTCCATGCATACGCCAATTGTACTAAATTCTGATTCAATACCTAATCCAGAAACTAATTTCGTATCTTCTATGTTCTTTCATGTTCTTTATCTTCTCCAACTTTTCTCAATAAATTTTAGAAAATAACACATATATTTTTCAATTGTTTGGGTGTTTCCAGCAATTTTTCTCTTTATTTCTATTAATTTGACTATTTGAATTTAATGGGTGTTTGAAAAAGTGAGAAAAAAAAAAGAGTAGTTTAAACAAAGAGAGAGAAATGGGTTTGGAGCATGAAAAAAAAGGGTGCTGAAAAAAAGTGATTGGGACAATATTCATTAAAGTTTGGGGGTTTGGAATTGAAAAAAAAAAAAAACTGAGTTAGGGTTAAATTTTTGTGGAGCAAATTTTAATTTGCAAGAGACCTAACACTAAGGTTGATCGCGTTCTTGTTCGAATCGATTCCTACCTTATAGTGTTGTGAATGATCTTGTCACAATCTAGTCGGATCATTTGCTTGATGTATCTAATCAATAGTGTCTTGTTTCTTTAGCTAAGATTAATCACACTTGCTTTCTGCGATTGATCATACCTATTTATTTAGCTTCAAGTCAATCTTTTGCTCTTAGATGGATCACCAGCTTGTTTCTAGCCTATGAATTGATTTTTCTTGTTTAAGATCAATCCTAAACCTCAAATTCTCACCTTCCTCATACACTTTCACGTCTCAAGGCAATATCCACTTTGCTTTTTGGGGACTACTCGGAATCACACAAGATAGAAACAAGAATTGAGAGGAACACTTACACACACACACACACTTTTCTGCTATACATTACATTTTTAGGATGTATGGGGAATCAGGTGTTAGGGACATATATTTAATATGAAGTAGCTGACAAACACCTTAGCTAACATCAATAGGAGATTGGAAAATTTGGAGGCATTTTATGCCACTACACGAGATAGTTTAGTACCTTGTAGAGAATGTAGTAGAAATGAGTCATTGCCCAGGCAAGATAAACTCATACGATAGCAAGAAGGAACAAGTATGTAAGTGACAAAAATTCTAATTTTGATCACATGTTTGATGATGATAGCCCTAGGAGGCAACTAAGGTGACACCAAGATGATGATGAGTTGTTGAAAGGTCTAAAACTCTTAATCGCTTCATTCCAAGGTCACTTAAACCCTAATTCCAACTTAGAGTAGGCGAGATGACTGGAGCTAATGCTTGATTACTGCCAATATTCAGAAGCACGAAAGGATTAAATGTATTTGAATCACTGATTATGCCATAGTTCGGTGGGAGCAATTGTGTATTGGTAAGATACATGCCGATGAAAGGATGATTTGAACATAGCATAAATTTAAAACAATAATACGGAAAAGGTTTGTGCTGAGCCATTACCACAAAGATTTGTACTAAAATTGTAGTCCTTAATTTAAGGGAATTGAAGTGTGGAGGAGTACTATAAAGATACGGAAATGGCAATAATGAGGGCAGACATAGTAGAAGACTGAGAAACCATTTTGGCAAAGTTCAGGGTTATGTTCAATAGAGAGATAGTCGATGTCCTTAAGTTAGGAGGACTTAGTGGAAAAGGCCATGAAAGTGGAGAAAAAACTTAAGATGAAGGGTAGGAACCAAATGCAGTAAGGCATCAAATTTAGGAACTTCCTTATAAGGGGGGAAAGGATAGCACCTATTGAAAGTTCCAAGGCAAAAGTGGCACCAAAAGTCAAGAGCTTCAAACCAAAATCGGTGGCAAAGCACTCTGCATGACCCCAATCTAGAGAAGACGAAGACAGAAGCATGTCTTGCACCATACCCATATGATAACAAGTGATTACTTTTCCATCTGGGAACCTTAACCAAACCTGAAATGGGAGTGGTAGGATACTGCCGGGAGAGAACGCCACAAGGATGTGGTAATACCAGTGTCTATTATAATGAGGACTCACGTGCTCTGGTATTGCAGAATATTTAATAAACCCAGTTTCACGAACTCTCATAGAGAGCTGCAGAGACGTCAGTCCAAGATTTCGAAAGACCGGCCCCCATGTCCAGCAGTAGCCCTATGAGGTACCGCTTAAGCCAAGTAGCGCGGTCTTCGGGAACAGGATTTCTCTCTCCGAAAAAAAGTATTCCTTTATTCGTCCCTGCGGGCGAACTGATCCAGTTGAAACGTCAACTACATTTCTACCCCATCTTTACTAGGCAATGAAGCGAAAGAAAAGCATTAGAAGAGAAAAAGAGTGATGTCGATCCTTTTCCGTGGGAGTTCTTCTATCTCCTACGGGGGTTAGAATCACAAGCCTCTCGAGGGGGCTCTCTGGCTTGGTAAGGCCCAGCTTCCTTGTTCTTGCTTTGGTTTTCTAGTTCTACCTATGAATGAAAAAGAGCTAATGGAATTCGACCAGTGGACGATAGGTCTCGGACAGGGCTTGAGCATGCCTCCTTTCTTCTTCTTTTCCGGCTCTTTAAGTGAGTACCTTCTTCCCAGCCACATGTACCTTTTTTTCTGATCTTCCCGGGTTAAGGAAAACGATTGTTGACTTGGAAAGACGGGAAAAAAGACCCGTTTTAAAACCCATGTGGAATCTCGCCATATCATATGTACACTGAGTCGACCTTCTTCGCCCGGAAGTCGCTTTCTGGTCACGACAATGGATGTCCAAGCGGAATTCCACTACTGTGTTGGCTCCCTTGTATTCCACCCTAAGTTTATAGGCCAGTCTTTGTCCACGATTGCGATGGTATCAGCTCTTGGGGCAGATATTGATTGATTCTAAAACTCTTCTATAGTGGCTTAGCCAACCTTCTAGCTACACCTTCGAGACCGTCGAGAGATTCTCTTTGAAGACTGGATCACCACCCTCCCCGCTACACCTGTTTTACGTTTGGCTTGCTACCTTCTTTCCAGTAGCTTCCTTCATGGGAAATAGTCGTTAATAAGAAAGACGTAGATTGATGAACGTACTCTTAGCAGTCCCAGTAACGGAACTAAGTCGCTACTAAGTCATAGTTTAGGACTAGCGAAAGGAGGCTCTATGTTAATTGAGTTCATTCGAACACTCTTGCCTACCTTAGGGGCTTAGACGAGCTTACAGCTATACAACAAAGGGCTACGGATTTCTTTCTTGGGATGCCACTTCCAGCTGACACAGCAACTCAATGGTTAGGACTTTGAGCTGGATTCCCTTTCTATAGGGGCTCTTGATCCTACATTTAGTTAGGATGCCCCTTACCTTAGCCGGACAGGCTTCTAGCTCTAGCATTGATTCCAAATCGAGATCTTGGAACAAATTCTTTTGATTGAATGATTGAAACTCATCCGAAAAACGAGATCCTCGGCGCATATCCCTCTACCTATGAGCAGTCCGAACAGGCTTTCATGGTTGGCTTACTAGGGAATCCTATACCAGTTTTTTTACCATAACGAAAGGCTGACACCCCTCTCTACAACCACTAAGACGAGATTCCTTTGGGAATAGATCCCACGCACTCTCACAGGATATCTATCAATAGGTCTCTTTCGGGGGAAGTACACACCTGTCGCGTTTAGTGTACATTCGAGAGGAGGTTTCGCGGCAAGTGTAGTATTACTACCAGGAAAAAGATCGAAAATAGGCATTATTTGTAACATCTCAAATGATAAGATAAATTGGATGCTTGTTAGGAGTAGGGGGCTCGCCCTTGCAAAGGTCCTTCTAATTAGCGTGCTTAACCCAGCAAGATCAGATCTACGAATAGAAAGTCTTCCTAGCTAATCTTTTCCTATTAAGGGCTTTCGCTTCGCACCTATTGCTTGTCCCCTAAGCTATGAAATGCTTCAAATCCTAATCTTTTACTACACTTAATCTTGATATCATATATTTTAAGTGTCAAGGAAGCAAATACATTGCTACATAATGCCCAAACAAAATAATGATGGTCTTAACTAATAAAGGAAAAATTATCATCAATGAAGACAATGGTAGTGAGGAAGAGATGCCATAGCTGGAAGAGGTGTCTTTAGAGGATGATGATGGAGTTTGTATAGGTTCTAGAGGGATTAATTTGGTGGTGATAACACCTTAACCACTCAAGATAAAAAGAATTAGCATGAGGTGCAGTAAGAAAATATTTTCCATATGAGGTACCAAATTTGTGATAAGAAATGTAGTATAATTGTAAATGGCAGTAGTTGTACAAATATAGCTATCACTATGTTAGTCGAGAGGAAGTCATACCATTGAGGGGCCATGCTCCGCCTTATGTGCTACAATGGTTGAATAATAAAGATGACGTTAAGGTGATGAAGCAAATATTAGTTGCATTTGATATTAGGAAATACAAGAACTAAGTGCTCTATGACTCTGTTCCTATGCAAGCAAGTTACATTCTATTAGATTGGCCTTAGCTACATGACAGGAAGATCACACTTGCTGGGGTCACAAACAAGTACACGTTCCATCTCATAAACAAGCAAATCACCTTGATTCCACTCATGCTGAAACAAGTCCACAAAGATCAAATGTATTTGTAGCAGCAATACAAGTTAAAGTTAGAGAAAAAGAAAAATAAAAAAAAGCGTAAGAAGAAAAATGAGAGTGGAAACAAAATTAAAAGAAGAAAGAAGAAAGAAAGAGAAAAGAGTGCATGATAGCAACTATGACATATGTGAGGCAGCTATAAGATTTGAAAGAGGAGTGATATTTTTTATGTACAAAAAATATTGTTTTCTTTTAGAAGAGGTCGCATCATCCCTCCTTTATATTATTTCATCTATTTTGTAGAATTACGAAAAAGTATTTTTGGAAGAGCTGCCTAGGGGGTTACCACCCATTTAAGAAATTGAGCATTAAATTGATTTTGTGTCAAGTGTAACCATCCCAAATAAACTAACTATAGAAACAATCCAAAAGAGATTGAGGAGATCCAACAATAAGTTGAGAAGTTGATGAGCAAATGATAGATCTTAGAGAACATAAGCCCATGTACATCCCAAAGTTGCTAGTGCAAAAAAAGATGGATCTTGACATATGCTACCTAGTGACCATGAGAGACACTATGATGGGAGTCCAGTCCACGATCTTGCATGAATTTTTAAGGGATTTTTTGTCTTTTCTCACTTGTACATCAACCCTAGCCCTCATGCGTATATGTATATAGATATATAAACATATATACACACATGTTCTACACAGTTCATAAGTAGTCATAAGCTTAGTTTTACCCTGTACAACAACACTTAGAATCTTAGTACCACGAAATTATGAGGTTGGAATAGAAGGGATCCATACCAAAGTTTGAAGTGTGTTCATCATCCACATAATGCCAAACATTAGACTAAGGTTTCTATAATTTATCCATTGGTTTTACATTTGTTGGGATAATGAATCACTAGGAATTGGCTTTAAGAGAATTTAATATGAGTTTCTAAGTTCCTATCTAGTTGCTTATGTTTGTGTTTAGTAAATTATACATTCATGAATTATTGCTTGATTGTCTTTACATGGTTTATTTGAAATTGTTAAATTGAATAATAGTTATAGGACTTGATCAACCTTATAATTAATCTGTGGCTGTGCGAGGAATAATGAAAGTGGAACTTGAACACTAGACACACATTTTTGAACACTAAATCTATAGGAATAATAGGAGTGAATCAGTAGAGTTGGTGTAGGTGAATATTGTTAATCATAAAAACAATATAAAACTTAAACTCTTGTTCAACCTAAGATAACCACAAGAATCTAGAGTCAAAGTTTTAGGAGAATTTGAGATGTCCTAAAGATATCAAGATTAACAATCTATAACTAGTATAAAATTAACATGATTGGCATACATAAGAAACTAATACGGCACAAGTAGCTAGAAGCTTCAATTAGTGGTATTCCTTCACTTTTGTCTTGTGTATTCTATTCCAAGTGCTTACTTTTATTTAGTTAGTTTGACATGTCGCTACATTTTTTAAACCTAACTTATAAAAACTTAATTACATTAATAGACACAAAATTGGTGCTTGTAAACAATACCTGTACTCACCATAGTATTGGTTTAATTATAAATTTAATTTTAGTATAGTGACAATCTACATAAGATGCTTGAGTGATTCATGGTTTGTGTATGTGACAAACTATTTTAGATGTAAGTAATTCTGCCACGTCTCCAATGCCCTCACTAACAAGTACAACTCCTTGCCATACATTAGGTGATTAAGAGCCGCCCCATTTATCTTCTTTCAAAAATACACTACAGCCTTGCTTTCTTATATTAGCACGACTCTAATCCCTACACTAGAGGCATAACATTCAAGTTCAAAAGTCTTTAAAAAATCAAGTAAAGAAAGTACAGGAGCATTAGTGAGTTTACCCTTAAAGGCTCAAATGATTGTTGTTGTGCTTCTCTCTATTGGAACTTCTCATTCTTCTTGATATTTATAGTAAGTGGCTACAAACCTCCTATAGAAGCTTGTCAAGTCATAGAAGCTCCTTACCTCAAATACGATAGTAAGCACTAACCATTCTCAAATGGCTTTCACTTTATTCTCATATGTCTGTATATAACTTATGCACTCATGACAAAACCCTTAGATTACATAATGATCAAAACAAAACTTGAACTTCTTAGGGTTAGCATGGAGTTTCTCCTTGCGTAGAACTCAAAACACATAACGCAAATGTCCAGCGTGCTTGGTTATAGACGTATGGTATACTATTGTGTCATTAAATTACACTGCCACAAATTTCTTAGTGAATGCATGCAATACATGGTTCTTTAATCTTACAAAGGAAAGGTTCATTTGTAAGTCTAAATGGCATTACCAACTATTCATAAAGCCTAAATTTAGTTTTAGATGTCATTTTCCGCTCATCTTCTTTTCTCATCCTTATTTGATGATATCCACTCTTAAGTTTAACTTGGGAATACACATCAGCACTATGTAATTCATCTAACATATAGTCCAATCTAGAAATAGGATAATGATACTTTATTGTAATGGTGTTTATAGCTTTGCAATTTACGTACATGTGTCAAGCTCTATCTTTTTTGGCACAGCTACACTAGGATGTGCATGGGCTTATGCTATCTCAAACCCATCCCTTACTCATCAACTCCTTAGCTTGTCATTGATCTTCTTAATCTCTTTTGAATTGGTCCTGTAGGTTGGTTTATTTGGGATGGTTGCACCTAAAACAAAATTGATTTGATGTTCAATTTCTTGAATAGGTGGCAATCCACTAGGTAGCTTGGTTTATTTGGGATGGTTGCACCTAAAACAAAATTGATTTGATGTTCAATTTCTTGAATAGGTGGCAATCCACTAGGTAGCTTTTCCAAAAATACATCCCCACAATCCACTAGGCAACAACCTGTATGCAAATAGAAAAACTTAGTCTTATGTTTGGTATTATGTGGATGATGAACACGTTTTAAGCCTTGATGTCGATCCCTCCTACTTGAACCTCACAATCTTATGGTCCTCAGTTTCTAAGTGTTGTAGAGAGTAAACTAAGCCTATAACTACCTATGAACTATGTAGCACATGTGTGTGTGTACACAAAAGGGCTATGGTTCGTGTACAAGTGGGAAAAGATGAAAAAGCCTTCAAAAATTCATGCAGGATCATGGAGTAGACTCTGGTCGCAGTGCCTCACAAGGTTGTGATGACTCGTTCTGCAACCGCAACGTCTTCTTCAACATTCGCAAACCCAAGTACAATCTTACATACATTGTGCTTCTCAACTTTCACTACCATGCCGATGCGACACTACCCTATAGACATAAAATTACATTTTAGTGTAAAAATTATCCAAAATTAATCATTTAACTTCCTAATGACATCCTTGCACGTCCAAAATATCATAATTAATATTATTTATGCGATAGGATATTTTAACTATTCAAGCTTACATGCATACAAAAATCAAACACACAAATGGCGCAAATAAACTTTAAAAACACATGTTGTTAGCATCTTAAAAGCCTAGGTAGGTTGAGATAAAGGATATAAGGTGGTTATCTTCTATTGACACATTTCCATGTGTAATTAAATATAAAAAAGGGGTAGATAATGTTGTCATTGACATTGTATCATGCCATTATATGCTTATTACCACCTTGAGTGCTATTGAGCATATTAGGGAACTACATCCTAGTGGTGAAGATTTTAGAAAGAGCCTACAAGAAATATTTTCAACATAATGGCAATTTATTTTACAAAGATAAGTTGTGCATTCCAAGATATTCTTTGTAGGAATTACTTGTGAGAGATACTCATAATGATAGATTAATGAGACATTATGATGTCACCCAAACTATCATGATTTTGCCAAAACATTTCTATTAACCACACTTGAGACGAGATGTGGAAAGCGTGGTTGAAAGATGCATCAAGTTCAAAGAGGCTAAATCTAAGGTATGATCACATGGCTTATATACACTTTTCCCTATTCCTAATATGCCTTGTACTAATCTTTTATGGATTTCATGTCAAGTTTCTCTAGGACATGAACTAGTAAGGATTGCATATTCATAGTGATTGATAGATTTTTTAAAATGGGTCATTTCATTGTGTATTACAAGTTTGATGATGCATACCATATTGCGAACTTGTTCTTCAAAGAAATTGTTAAACTACATGGCATGCCTAGGACCATTGTTTCAAACAAAGAACTAAATTTCTTAAGCTACTTCTAAAAAACATTGTGGCTTAAGTTATGGACTAAATTGTCATTTTCTACCACTAGTCACCCACAACCGATGGTAAAATTGAATTAGTTGATAGGACAACAATTGCATTGCTAAGAGCATTAATTAGGAAGAACATCAAAGTCTAGGAGAAGTGTTTCTTATATGTAGAATTTGCATACAATAGGAGCACACATTCCACCACTCACATGTCACCATTTGAACCTGTGTATGATTTAAATCCTTTAACACTATTAGATTTATTATTATTATCTCTTAATGACCAAATGAGTGCAACTAGTTAAAGGAAGGCAAAGTTTTTGAAGTAGATACATGAAAGAGTTCAGCAAAATATTGAATGAAAAAATAAACAATATACACAACAAGCTAACAAAGGGCGAAAGAAAGTCGTATTAGAACCTGAAGATTGGATTTGGGTACGTATGTAGAAAGAGAGATTTCTGAAGTAAAGAAAGTCCAAGCTCGTGCCTAGAAGAGATAAACCATTTCAAGTCCTGGATAGAATTAACGATAATGCTTACAAATCAAAGTTTCCAGGTGATTATGGAATAAGTGTCACATTCAATGTTATTGATTTGAGTCCAATAGATGCAAGTGATGAGCAAGAAGCTAAGTTACAAACAATTCTTTCTCAAGAGAAGGAAGATAACATGAGCATCGACTCATAGCAAATACCCAAGGCTAATTGAAGGACCAATCACACGAATCATAATAAAAAAGTTTAAAGAATTTATGGCAGCACTTGTAAAAGATTTCTAAGAAGAATTTAGATGTTTAAAGAGGCTTGGCGAGCCAATAGAGTGTTCATGGATCAACCTAGTGCAATACAAAGAAGAAGAAAACATTTTGAACACATCAAGATTGATCCTAATGCAACCTGAATTGATTTTAAATCGATCTAAAGGTGGAGTGAATGGATAGAGATTAGGTGTAACTTCTGAATTTGTAATTTTATAGAAAGCAGATTGATCCAGAGGAGAAAAAATTTACATGGATGTCGATCACAACAGGACCAATCAATCATGAGAAAGGACAATTGACAAGGCTGATACACACTTTTTGAGTTTATGATCACATTCAAAACATGGATCAACTAAGCTTGATTTGACATAGATTCTATCAATCAAAATTTCTTCTAGATCAATCATAACGGCAACGTGAAGAAAAAATTTTCCTTGTTTATATTGAATTCTTCACCACTTTTAAGTCAAACTTTTCCTAATTTATTATACTGGTTTTTAGGTGTCTTTATCAAACTTTACAGCTATAAATATAGTCCTAGGCTTATGTTAAAACATTTTTTTGCCACTTGGATTAATAAGATTATCCTTTTTATCGCAATTGAGAGTTCCTCAATCCTTGTGAAGCCATATCCAAATCGAGTTATTCTAAGTTATCCCTTGGGAGATTAGTTATATCAACCAGTGTAGACATATTGGTTGTGGCCTCTGTTTGCTTAAGTTCTTGAAATTCATTGTGTTTGGGTCATATTTTATAATTCATGAAAGTATGACTCTTGAGGGTTCAAACTATGCTTTTATCAAACTTTTCATACGCTTCCATGCATGCGTCAACTTTGATACAAGCTATCAATGTGGCTAAATTGCAAGAAAGCAAAATAGAAATTGTGAATGCTTTGAGCAAACAAAGGAATACATAGGTCCCTATATATACTTCTATCCAATCTAGCTTACAAAATAATACTAGAATCCCTCCACCGCCAAAAACAAGCTTGCTTACTTATCCAAACATTACAAACCAAAAGTTGATCACTTACCCCACATTAAAACCAATCAAGTTGATAGTACCAAACAAGAAATGTGCAACCACTCCCGTTAAAGAAACTAACCTCAACAAAATACCATGAAAGAAGAGATAAGGGACTCTATCGCAATTTTGATGTTAAGTATGCCTTGAACCACAAATGCAAACCCAAGAAATTCTTCTTTATTATTGATGAAGAAGAGAATTGTGATGGAGTTCTAATAGATATAGGGGAAAAGATGGAAGGTGAAGAAAACTTGGATATAGAAGGGGAAATATATCTACATGCTTTGATGGGCAATAGAGTGAGGACTAAAATCAAAGTGCTTGGTTATGTGAAGACAAAAGTTCTCACAATCTTGGTTGATAATGGCAGCATACATAGCTTCCTTGATTCCAACAAAGCCAAGGCTCTAAGTTGCATATTGGATAGTGACAACGGCATATGGAAGCAAGATTATCAATGAAGTTAAACATCCTCGGTTTTCATGGCAAATGAACAATCCGCAGTTTGAGGCTGAACTTAGAGTGATACCACTAGGAGGGTGTGATATGATTTTGGGAGCTAATTAGATGTGGCAACATGGTACGGTTACTTTCAATTACAAGGAAGGAAGGGTAGTACTCTATAAAATAGGGAGAAAAATATTATTGCAAGAAGTTAGAGAATCATCAGGAGAACAATTGATGGGTCAAAAGGGCTCAAAAATTTATTGGGAAGAGCTTCTCATGAATTAGTAGCCAATATGTTTGCAGCAACACTGAATGAGGTCCAGTAAGAACATGTTCACTTTGAGTTGCAATTACAAGAGTTCCAAGATGTTTTCAAAGAATCAGTAGGGATGCCTCCGAAAATAGACATTGAACATAAAATTAATTTCAAGGCAGGAGCTCAACCAGTCTACCAACGACCATATAGATATACATTAGAGAACGATATTGAAACAACCGTTCAGGATATGCTTGATCAAAGAATTATCCAACCAAGCAACAGTACTTTCGTTTCACTTTCTCTGTTAGTTGAAAAAAAGGGATACTGCATGGGGATTATGTGTAGGCAGCAGAAGATTGAATGAGCTAACAGAAAAAAAATAAATTTCCAATGCCAATAATAGAAGACCTCATATCCGAGTTAAAGGGTTCCCAGTTCTTCTTTAAAGTTGATTTGAGGCAGGGATATTTCCAAATTAAATTGAGAGAGGACGACCGCAAGAAGGCTGCATTTATCACTGCCATGGTTTGTATCAGTTTAAGGTTATTCCTATGGGCCTTACCAATGCACCCACAACTTTCCAATCGTTGATGAATTCAATATTCAGTCACTCACAAAAATCAGTTCTTGTAGTTTTTGGATGACATATTAATTTCTAGTTCTTCACTCTTGGTCCATTAAAGGACGTGTGGGCACTATTAAGAAAACACCAACTTTATGCTAGTAAAAGCAAATGTGCATTTTCAATTCGACAAGTAGAATAGCTTGGACATACAATTTCCGAAAAGGGAGTCACTAGAGATCCTAAGTATGTTCCAGTGGGCTATTCCTGAAAATGTCAAGGCCCTAGGGGGGTTTTTCGGGCTCACGGGGTATTATCAGAGATCTATAGTCAGACAATTAACTCGCTTGATAAAGAAGGATGGTTTCTGTTGGAATCCGAAAGCTACACAAGCCTTTCTAGCACTGCAGCAAGTAAGGACAAAAGCACTTGTGCTTGCTTTACCGGCTGTGAATAGAAATTTAATTGTAGCAAAAATCTACATTTAAATTAGGAGCGATAGCAGAAACTTTGGGTTCAGCACACAGATGACGCTGTCTCGGGATTACCAGTTAAAAATGTCGGATTGATGTATTCAGCTTCATGGGACAGACGGACAATATCCTCAAGCGTGTACTGACAGGGGACAGCCCATTCTGATGTCATGGATGCTATCATTTGTAAGTCACAGGACGACTTACACGGGCTCTACTGATGAACTGATAAAAGGCTGGAGAGCATCTGATGATGGAAAAACAACGCCACATGTCAACAACTATTTCAGAACACAAGTCCATTCGGTGCTCTGCTCTTCGAAAGGGCTTGGAGGCTATTTTGCTTTTGGTGCGTTTAAATGGAGCGTTGCTTGGCAGTTCATCAGCTAGAACTGTGAGTGTGGAAATATGGCAACATTATTTTGGGGGGTTGCCGGTTGGCTGTCCAGGATGGAGAAATCAGGATTGTAATTTGACAGTTTATAGTGGAAGCCTGCAGGATTATGACCTGACGAGTCGCATCTGCTGGGCCTTGTCTCTGGCTTCAACATTTTTGAACTAAAAGAGGCTTTAATCAAACCCAATTTGCAAGTTTAATACTAAAAACATCTTCTCATTTGTATTTTTAACTGTATCTAGCTCAAAGTTCGAACTACATTTCAAATCTTACAGACCAAAGAAGGCATACTTATTTTATCAAGTATAGACTGACTTGGTCCATTTTTCAACCTATTAAGAAGGAAGGACGTATAAATGGAAAATTTAGTAACTGGAATGCGAGAGAACAGAAAAATTTAAGGACATAACGGAATACCATTCCAAAATCCCTAAGACAAATCAACTGCAAAAATAATTTCCCATGAAAGGATGACAAGGAAAAAACTAAAGAGAAAATACTGACTCAAAAGCTATATAATATAATTTGAAGGACTTAAGATGATGAATTCAAGATCAGCTTCAGCCCCTAGTCCTAATCTTCCCTTGTATCACTAACCTTCCTAGACTCTCCCTTCTCATTCCTTCTCTCTACTGGCTAAATAGATCGTCCTATCCCCGACCATTACATTAGTGTACAAAGAACCAATAAACAGAGAACTCGAAAAACCTGCAACAGAGTAGTATGAAATTGAACGCTAAACATAAGATGATGTTGCCAACTTGACCCTCTGTGATCTACTACAGGTTGGGAATAAACTCATAGACTTTGTGGTTGTTGGAGTAGTTGCTGTGGTTCAAGGTGTGACCTTGCTTCTCATCTCAAGAACTTTCTTGTGGGAGTTCGAGTGCATAGATGGAACAAATGTTGGACTTGCAGCTGGACGGTACTCGGGAAACAGTCGACCAGACTTGTACCGGACGCCACAAGCATTGCATAGTGTTTTGGGGCCCATTGGACCTGCCCTCCATTGTGGTGTCTTTGTTACCTCGCAGTGCAAGCACTTCCGTACTGCTTGTGCTGGAGGGTTCTGATGAGTTCCTTCCTCATCCATGGCCGAAGTTATCTTGGTTTTCTTATTCTTCTTGGGTTCTGCCTCGGCAGGTTTGTGGTTCATTTTCATAGCTGGCAACTCAGCAAAATTGTCAGACTCTGCAGAAAATCCTGGAGCTACGAAAGGATGTGGGGGCTCTACAAAGTAGGACGAAGGTGAGGAGATTCGCTGAATTGCTGCTCTAGGATTAAAAGTGACGGGTCGAGGACGCTTGCTGCGTGCACGTTGAGGACCAAGATGAGAGGGTCTGGGTGACCTGGTCTTTTCCCCGGAGCAGGAACTGCTGCTGCTCTCCAACACAGATACGGGACTTGAAGTTTGGAATTGGTGGGGAGAAGGCTCTTTGTTGGCACACAAGTTCTCCTTTCCAAGGGTCATCCCCCCGCCGGAAAATGAATCCTCCACAAAAGTTGAAAGCCATTCCAGCTGTACAATATCCTCGTACTAACACAGAACAAGACGCAAACAGTAGGGGAATCATACGAAAGAATATTGTGCTTCACATAAATATAACAGGTTTCAGCACAAGCGAATATCGAATATTCATTCGCGAATGGTTTCCATTTAATGAGTATTTAGGAAAGAGGGCTGCTTACCAAGATGCAATAGCCGTAACAATTACAGGAAATAAATTAAGTGCCTTAGGATTTGAATCCCATCAAGCAAAGGATTAACGGATGAAATGTGATTGTCATTCCAGGAAAATGAATCAGCAATGAAAGATGAATAATATGGCTAGCCAGTAAACATCTCAGAATTTGAATTTTGAAGCTATAAAATATGATTTGTCGTATAAGACAAACCTGCACTAAATTCCCAAGCTATCTAACAAATTGAGTGGACCACCTAACCAACAATTTGAATTTTGAAACTGATAGCAGAATTCTGAGGTTCATTCCATCACTTGTCCCCACTGCTTTATAAATGTATAGAAGCATTGAAATATTCAAATAGCATTTTAAAAATGGCCTTCCTACAGTGAAAAATGCTCCACGGAGACTGAAATAGGCGAATATAATTGCCTAATACAACGGCCATAATGTAATAAATCAAATCGTGTAATAACTTAAAAAGATTTTGATGCTCCAGCAGTGACTTTGACTGCATCAAAGCTAATATTTTTCTCATCTAATTCAAGGGGTGAATGGTGCGATTTGAGCCTGATGTCACAACTAGCAACCCTTAGATTACCAAAAACTAAGACAATTTCCTAAAAAGTTTTGAAATTAATATGGCATTTTGAACTTTCTTCAGCAATCTCACAAAAAATATGAAGTTAACAGAGACCCCACAGCACCCACTGCACGAGATCAAACAGGTGCCACGGACTGCACTGAGTGCAAATGCTCAGAAAAATTTGAAAACCATGATCGACATTTGTCAAAATTCCAATTTTGAGTTAAATTTATTTCAGTCAAACAAAACTGCTGATGCTCACCGGAAGAGAGAGTTCAGCAGAGAGGTCAGAGACGGCATTGTTATGGCTTCCAGAGAAAAGAGTGTCACATTCTGGCAACGCATCATTCCACATGCCCGGATAACCCTTGTAATCATCAGAGCTAACTGAATTGCCACCACCTCCGTCTCCACACTCGTTCTCAGGAGGAAACTCAATTAAGTCGTCAATTTGATCAAAGAAGTTTCCACAGTCAATCTCATCCATGAAGTTTGGTCCCATTTTTCCTGAAAGAGAACAGATACCCAAAAATAAAGGATAAATAAAATGGAAAAGTGCAAAAAATGGTACAGACAAGCAGTTCTTTCACAGAAGAACAAGAAAAAGTTGGACCCTATGAAGTTCGGAAGGAGGCTGAGGCGTGCGCGAGGGGGACTTTGGTGGTGGGATATGACAACAAAGGGGTCACTGCACCGACACTACAAGTTCCTTATGCTTTCAACAGAGCAGTTAAGAAGGGTAGAATGGAACACACCTTGAAGCTTTTTGAGTTCCTGGCAACGAAATTGCAGAAAGCTTCCAGTGTCGTCTACGAGAATCTTCCTGCAAGAGAATGGAAGGGAAACGGTAAGCATCATTATATGTCAAGAAATAGTCAGTTGAAAAGCATAAACAAACCTTAGCTCCGCATAAACTCATCTTTTGGCTTAAAATAGGAAAACAATGACCAGAAAAGCACAAAATTTTTCATTTTTACAAGAAAGAAACAGGCATTGATCAATAGTGACAAAACACCGACACGAACCCTAAGTTTTTGCGCATTTGGGAAAAACAAAGAAAAAAAAGCTCTCACTTTACCATTTATGCAAGCTTCCTTCCATCGGTTGCAGAAGAGATGGCCAAGCAAAACCCCAAATAACACAACAACACAATAATCCAGAAATTTGCAGTCTTGTACATGCAGTTACCAGCTTCATACAAGGAGTATTTTTTTTTCTTTTTCCATCAGAAAGAGACAGAAAAAGCAAAGAAAATACAGAGACTAACCTGCGCTTAGCGCCCCACAAAAACTTCCCGCCCTGTACACAATCTTGAGAGCAATGACCAAAGAAAATTGGCAGACTTTCTTTTCCCGGGGCACAACTCGCCAGACAACAAAGGGGCCAGTCTCAGAAACAGAGCAGCAGTAAGAGAAAAAAGAAAAACTCCGAGATAAAGACAAAATGAGAGGAATGAAGGAACTGAACGCGAACCCCTATGCTTTTACCATCCCTCCATTTCTACACTATATTACTATTTCCCCAAAACTTTTTATGGGGTTGTATTGTGTGTGTTATATTATATACTACATGCTATTTTTCTCTTCCCAGTCACTCCCACTATGAGGATAGAAAAGGGGTTGGAGCGGTGGGAGTGATTATGAAGAAGAAGGGAAAGCGAGGCTAAAAAGAAAGAAAATATGGTAGGTGAAGTTCTTGCTTCATTGCAAGCTGTCTGTCACTCACCCCGTCTCACTCTCTTGATGTTTAAGTCTTCTTCGATGACGGGGGCACCTTCCCCCTCCATTGCACACGGGTCCCGCACCACTCCCACCGCTTTCTCTCTCTTTTTAAATTTTCAGATTTCTTTTCCATTTTTGCTTTGTTCTTCTCGTCGCTCACACCTCCGAATGTCGTACGCAGCAGATACGCATATATACATTGGATTGACGTTATCTGTAAAGGGGTATATGTATGAGTGAGTGTCTGAGAGCGGGTTTGCTAAGTAGATAATGAGAACGTAGACTGATTTGCCTTGCCTGTCCGTTCACGAATTTTCTCACCTGCAGGGAATTAAAGTGAAGTTCTGTGGCCCATCTGCTTTTCATTTATGGGGAAAATGTCAACATATGCGGTCTGATTTTGAAGTGACTCAAGTCTTAACGGTAAATTGATAAAATTTGCACCATTACATATGCGTACATGTTTATAAAAAATTTAAAAAAAATTATATAATTTCATGTATTATAATAAAATATAAAATTATTACATTTTTAGTAGTTTAATAATAAAATAACATTACATAAATTAAAATGTACACAAATATATAAATATATATCTATATATATAATAAATATAGTAATAAAAGATACATGGATTAAATACTATTAAAATCTAAGAGGAATTAAATTAATAGAAAAAAGGAGCTATGACTTCGAAGCATAATCAAAAAAATAAATGGTGTTAGAAAAGTGGTTATATGTAGAAGACTATTTTAGAAATTCAATTAAAATACCAATTAACTCCTCCCTATTCTGTATACTAGTATAGATTGTGATATGACGAATGTATTAATCCATTTGTAATGGTTATTATATTGCTCTATTTATCATACAATTTCTTTGAGAAATTTTTATTTGTTGCTGAGTCATGAGTATAACTAATTACAAATAACAATAACCTATAAATAAGTAATCATGTCGCGCTAATAAGCACTTAACCTATAATTGGTATATTATGGATTATTGAAAATACAATCATTAGTCAGTCTTAAAATTATATTATTTCCATGATTATCAAGATTTAGACCTTTGTGCTGCGTTTGGCTTGAGAAATTTAGTAAGAGAAGTCAGAAGAAAAAATAAAAATGCATAATATAAGGCATATCTTTCACATTATTTAAAGGTAAAATTTTTTTAAAACATGTTTATCGTACTGAGATTCAAATTCTACGTGTCGCGTCATGAAAAAAATATTTAAAAATATAGAATTTATGCTATTTGCAATAATTCTTTGAACATGGCAGAGACAAGACGAATAATCGGTCTAATCATATAGTTCGTATTGGTGCCATGAGTTGCACATGAAATTCTTGTATGGTGATCATGCATTGCAGAACATTATCATGTGTGTAGTACAAAAAATAATGAATAAATAATGTAATGATTGTATACATATATGTATATTTATGTGTGTGTGTGTGTGTGTATAACTTGTCTGCATGAAGAGATGCTATTTTTGTCCATTAGTGTCAAAGTACAAAGATGAAAGAAATCACTTTCATTTTCATTTTACAAGGGCAACAAGTGCGTCAATTGCGCCCATTCCATTGCTAAAGAAGGGTATTTTGAGTGATCGATTTTATTTCATTTTGACTTCATATTTTATATTATTGTGACAGAAATAGAAATTACATATTACATGTTATGTTTAAATTTTATATTTTAAAATATAAATTGTTGTCTCCTATCTATAGCATGAAGAAATCAAAAATCAACAGAAGAAAAAACTAATAAAGATAGAATAGTCTATCATTCTATACCATATATTAAGTTAATAAATTTGTAGCTGCATGATGTAAAATTACATAATTATCCTTATTTTAAATTTATTTATCTCTTCTATCATTTTCTCTCTCATTTCTCTTTTAACTAATCATTTTTATTTGTATTTTCTCTCAAATTTCTTCTCATTTCAAATTCTTTCAATGTTTCTTTATGTTTTATTGTGAATTTTGTTTTTTACTTTTAGTTTTTAAATAATTTTATTTGCACTATTTAAAATACAATAATTTATAATTTATAAACAAATTTACACACACATATAGACATAGAGTGTACTACTTTTACTAGTTAACAATTACCCTAACAATAAGCTAAGGGACATTTATGAAATTATAGATTACTAGTAGGAAAGGGCTAAGATTCTCATTCCCTAAGCATATGTAATAATTAAATTAGTTCGTAAAAATAATTAAGATTTTTAAACATGTAATTACACGGGAGTAGATCTCACCTAGAAAGGCATTAGTTGAAACTGAGCATGCAATTGAACAGAGAAATCTAAGCTAATACAAGTGACTGCACAGCGACCTAATATATGTGTATAATGTGTTTATTTAAGGTTTTTTTTTTCCTCAACTATTCTTGAGATTGTGTGTTGTGTATGTACTCCTGCCATTACGAAAACATATTCTATATTCTCTCATTATGGTTTCATTTGTTTTCCCACTCTATTGTTTTCATATCTATGTAGATTTTTACTAATCAAACATTTTACTTGATTAGTTTTTTTAAAAATTTAAATTCACATATTTATCTTTTGTACACACACATACACACATTCATATATATATACATATATATTTATATTTATATCATATAAATCTCTATACATCACATTATCTAATCATTATATATATTAAATACGCACGCACGCGCACGCGCCCACGTATATATTCAAATTCAAACTATTTTAAATTCAAATATATATTTAAATGAACACATAATTACCGTATTTCTGGTTACACTGAACTAATCATGACAAATATACTTAACAATGAATTGATTTTAAAGTTAATTTAAGTATTATTAAACAAAATAACACTATTAGTGTTATAAGAATTAAGAAGTTGCTATAGTTAATTTTCTGTTAAAATTAAGAAAATGGAAAGCAAAAGAAAAAGGAGAAAGATCGATCATAGGGGGAAAAAAATGCCTATTCTTAAAACCCAAAAAAAAAAAAAAATCTTTTGCAGGCTTTATGTAGAAACTTGCTTAGGCTGCACTCTATGAATCTATTCCTTCTCATAGACTCCATCCCTTCGATTAAAAAAAATGAATTATGAACAATTACAAAACCTAATTCAGAATTTGCCTTTCTGCACGTGATGGGCCAGACAATTTCAATCATTTACCAGGAGTTATCAATCCTTTACATTTTTACTTTTTCAAATGTTCTGCTTTTACAAAAAAATTGAGCCTAATAATAGAAATGGCCCACCACATTGCTTAATTAATAATGAGTTAAATATTTATTATCGCAACCCAAAATTTTCAACAAAATCGATCGTCAAATCACGATCATAAACAAAAGCATAAATATAATTAAAAAAGATAAATGGATATAAGAAGTCATCTTGTTGAGAACTCTCCAGTGTTCATTTGAACTTTAATTTGATAATAGCTTTATTTCTATTCCTTTCAAAACTTGCCACTTTTTTTCCCATGACCTTGTCTTTTTTTTTTTTTTGACCGTTAATTCCTCAAAATCCTCATCGATGTAAGAAATTTTTTTCCCTTGAAACAAAGTGGGTCGTGAAACTTCTTTTTTTTTATTTTTAAACATTATCCACATAGTTAAAATAGTTAGTTGATTCGTGTTATCAACACATCAAAATTAATTTGAAATGAACAAATGCTATAGTGAATATAAGTGTTGTATCTAAAAAAAAGAGCGTATGTCTATCAATATAACTAAAATCCTATAACGGTGGAGCGAAGATAAAATTAATAACTAAAACACTTTGAAAAACAAAATCACAAGTGCGAAATAGTAAAGCATCAAGATTGAAGACTCTAACTCCTTGTGTTACGTTTGTTTCCAATATATGCCAATTTATATTAATTATTAGTTTAACTACTTCGCTATGATTGCTAATCTAAAAATTTATACAGTATTCTTTCAAACTCTTTTATAGGTTCAACTAAAGATTTTGGTGGGTTTGTCCAACTTAAATCAAGTGATTGTGCTTTATGATTATCCATGTTTTATCCACAGTAATCTTATGATGTCATTCCTATTATTACTACAAAATTAGTATTTGTAATTGTACGTTTACCACACATTTGTCATTCCTATTATTCTTCGCATAGCCACAATTTAATTATAGAGTTGGTCAAGTTCTACAATTATTATTTAATTATTCAAGTACAAATAACTAAACTGTGGACAATTAATCATAAAGTTACTCATGCATCTTTAACCAATAGTAAACACAAGAGATTAGAAAACAATTTAGTAATTCATGATATTATTAATGAAAACAAGTGCCAATGAGTTCATCATCCAAACAAGCATGAAAATCCTAGAAAAATATGGCAAACTTAGTCCATAAATTCTTGTGAGGCATGGAAGAATGAATGCTCTCCACTTTTAGTGTGAATCCCTTCTTTTCCAATACTTCAGTGACTAAATCCTTTGTTTTTTATGTGGTGGAATGAAAAAACTAGACGAAACCTCTTTTAGGATGTGTGAGAACGTGTGTATATATGTTTAGAAGCCTAGGGTTCAAGTAGTGTATGAGAAAAGATAAGAAAGCTCTTGAAATTCTATGTAGATCACAACTTGACGTCATCTCACATTGTGCTCTGCGACTGCGAATATCAACTTCACAGCCACGACACCATCTCCTACTACTGCGAAGCCAGGTACAGTAATCACATAACTTGCTTCTCAAATCTTGCAACCACCTGTGACCGCACCAACCTTCCTCGTGGTCATGACTCTTTTACTTGTTGTCACAAGCTCAGTTGCAATAGAAACCTCACTTCAATCGGTGTGCATTGCGATTGGATTCACAAGCGTAATCTCTACAATTGTACTAGTCATCTTCACAACCGAAAACGTCAAACATGGGCAACTCCAAAATGTGGTTTGGTCGATCACCGTGGTTGCAATGTCCTGCAGTCCGAACCACAAATTTTTCTAAGTCCGAACCACAAATTTTTCTAAGTGTAGTAAATGTTACAAATTCACTCCATTATCACTCAACCTATATTTAAACAACTCCACATCATCATAATTAACATATTTACACATATGCAAACATAATATAATCATTTTATCCCCTAATTCATGCAAAAATAAACCACAATGAGATACAAATACTCTATAAAATTACTGCCTTATCACTCGTTCAAGTATATTTGTCAAAGATAAATACTACTAATAGGTTATTATTCAAATATAACTAAATAATGATTGAGCATGACATGAAGTAGGATAACATTTTACGAGACCCTCAATGTTTGTAACCTATTTTTCAATCTCACACATCTTATTCAACTTTACATTTCTAAATATATAATCAAACAATTTTTTTTTTCAAATCCAATTCAATTTTTTTCTCTTTCACATATATTATTAACTAATTATTTTCAATCATTACACCTATTTATAATCAAATAAATATCTATATTTATATATATACACACACACACACACACTCACATTTACATATATTTATACTCTAAAAACTAATCATTATTCTTATATACTATTATATCATTCAATTATTATTACATATTTTATACAAATATTTAAATAAATTAAAATTTTCAAAATATCAAAATCTCACAACTAAATATATTCCAACACTACTCCTACCAAGCATTATTTCTCACCAAAACTTCATTCAAAATGTTTGGCATTATGAGACATGGGATTAATATATACTTCAGATTAATACTGTTATTTTTGGTATATAAATTTAAGGAATAATAATCAAATGATGAAGAATATAACGCTATTTTTTTTTCTTACATTTCCACCACTGAATATTCCATTAAACCTTATAGTTATACAACCAAACTACTGTACAAAAAGAAAATCATTTGAATACAAATTTAAAATATTCATTACATATATAATTAATTAATTATTTTTTAATCATTATACATATTTACAATCAAATTACTATCCATGTATACCCACACATACTCATACATACATACATATATATATATAATGTAAAAATTAATTATTACTTTCATATACTATTACATCATTCAATCATATTATATATTTTATACATATATTCAAATAAATCAAAATTTTCATATAGTCTTAATCTTACAACCAACTATAATACTTCTCCCAACAGAACTTAAAACAAAATTCATCTCCTGAACATAGCCTAAATTGATATGTCATTATCTATCTATAGTGATGCTATACACATGTATCGAGTGTTTTTATAAATAAATATTTAAACTTGAGTTTAAAGTTACATATTTTTTGAATTTCAAACACTCCAAATAATTTCTATTTATAGGAAATTTAGTGCTGTATTGGATTATTTTTTGATCTATATTTATATATATATATATACATGTATATGTTTACGTATTTTGTGTGACTAACTTATGATGTTAGATAATTTCTTTGACATTGATGTATTATATAAAGAAAATCTACCTTGTTTTCAAATATAAATAAAATTAACACATCAGTAAAGATATAATTTCATTTTGTACAAATAATTTGTAGACCTGAAAATATGGTAGAAATTTAAGATACATGGATTGGAAATCCGAATATTTGTTTTTGAGAAAAATAGTATAAGCAAGGCATTCATATAAATTTATACTTATAACACTCTTTCATTCGTGACTATTAGAATAATTAATTAACAAAAGTCCAATGGAGTGGGCTTCTGAAAATAATATTTAATTTCTAACTATAAAATACAAAAGCAGAAAAAAATGGTATGTTTAATTATAGACTTGAGTGGGAATGAAACTGGATGAAATTTTGATAGATAGAAATATATATATATATATATATGTGTGTGTGTTCAATACCGTAATAATAGTTAAATAATTTAATAGTATATAAGTTTATAAGATATAAATATTTATAAATGTGAGTGTATGTATGTGTGTATATAGGTGTTAATTTAATTATGAATAGTGTAAAAATGAAAGAAGAATTAGTTAGTTTTATATATAAGAGATAAAAATTTTAATTTTAAATTTAAATAAAAATTTGTGATATAACCTATTTGATTGATAAAAAAATTGAATGGGTGTGAATAGCTGAAAATTGAGAAACAAGCACAGCCACTCAATTTCATTGATTAATGTGCTGTCTCGCCCGTGAACCTGATAATTATTATTCAATTAATTGAATAATTTTTCGTGGAAGACGAATATTGTGTGTTTTAAATTGGGACATTTGAAAAGAACATAAATGATGTGTGTGTGTATAATTTCATATATATATATATATATATATATAATTTTATTCGTTGACTGTTCTTTGAATGCTACTTTTAAATAGATTTATTGGAGAAGTAATTTTTTTTATTT
Source organism: Avicennia marina (assembly GCA_019155195.1). Taxonomy (NCBI): domain Eukaryota; kingdom Viridiplantae; phylum Streptophyta; class Magnoliopsida; order Lamiales; family Acanthaceae; genus Avicennia; species Avicennia marina. Next base: position 4,822,260 of record CM032763.1, read on the forward strand.
AAATTAAGTACATTTGATGCATTGTTTTCCGTATAATGAAATCGTATTTGAATGTATAACGATATTTCTTGTGATTAAATTATATCATCTTTCAATTATTGAAGTTATAAAAATTTTAACATTATTCATAAATTAGTTTATAAGTTCAAAGAATCGATAATATAAAAGATTACATGGATATATTTGGTTATTGATTTGGGTAGGATTGAAAGTGAGAGATTTTGATGAGTATGTTTGGTAGGGAGATATAAGAAAGAGGAATATTTTTTATTTGTTTGAATTTGAGTATTTTTGGTGTATATAATATGTAATAATAATTAGATAAAATGATATCATATAAGTTTATAAGATATAAATAAATGCAAATGTGAGTGTATATATATCTGTATTAATTTGATTATGAATAAATATACTGATTGAAAAATAATTTAGATGATAAAACGTGATTAAGATGTTTAGTTTATAAATATTTGTGTAGGTGAGAATGGTTTAGTATAAGGTAGCAAACAGTTCTAACTTTAAAAAAACTAGAGAAAGCATTACATTGTGAATGATGGGAGGTGAATTGAACCACATCTCGTTTTGTTATTACATTTGGTGAATTATTTATGCCAATTTAAATTCCGTATACAAATAAAATAAACCTATTCAAGCTGTCAATTTTTAGCATTTATTAATTAAGATGATAATCAAATACGCTATACTATATATTCATAGATTTGAAAATTTGATGGTCGCTTTTAAATTTTACTATTTCCACTAGTAATTTTGAAGTTGATTTGGCATAGTATTTTTAAAATATTAATTTAATATAAAGTTTTTGTATTTTATTGTTTATATATTATCATTTGAATTTATATACATACACATCTGTACTTATATATTAAGGCTAAATGCTTAACTTTGGTTTCACAAAGCGTAAGTACAAAAATAAGCTCGTTTCTTTAATACAAAGACTAGTAATTTTGACACACACTATGTGTGTGCTTAAATTGACATAATATAAAAATAAAAATAATTACTTAAATTATTTTATTTATAGTATAGATTTGTTTATCAAATACTTATTTTATGGTCATGTTAAAAATATTATAATAAAAAAGAATAAAAGAAATAATAATAATAATAATAATAAAAGACAATTTTTTCATTGTTAAGTCTAATAAGGATATAGTTGTAAACTTATTTATTATATTCACGTTAAAACTAAACTCTTAATAGCATAAATACAAATATAGTGTAAATTAAGTTGAAGAAGGATATATGTGTGTGTGAGTGTGTGTAATTTTACATGGTGCAAACAAAAGAAATCCAAAACTTTAATAATATAGTATAAATAAATAAAAAGGTTCATTAAGTAAATTTACTCACAAAAATCATCATGCAAAAAACTGCCTGTTGATTAAAAACTACTCTAAAAATTGTCACGAATAGGGTAGATTTACCATGTGGAAGTGTCGCCTAATTACGATTGTGGGAAAACTGTCGTTTTGTGGTGCATAACTATCTAAATTTTTTTTTAGAATCAACTCTCTTAATTTTGAATTGTATTCACAATCAATTATATTTTATTGCTGCATATATTACTGTGCATCAATATACATAAAAGTATTTTTAATTATTTTTGCGCACATGACTTGTGTGTCCAATTACTATTTACATATTAAGATTAAAATATCTTTTTGTTATAGAATATATTGTTACTATAACGCCATTGTTATTTATATATGCTTTTTCATTTACAATACTCCTACAATTTTGATTTATTTCATCCTCTTCTCTCAATTTTAATTATTTATTTTTTCACTTTTAAAGTTTTTCTCTCTTATTTTATTTTATAAATAATTTAAACTTTATATTTAAAAATATTTTCAATTCATCTATGCAATTATTCAAACATTTTTTTTTATTACAAGTGTATATTATTTAACCTTCTAATGTTGTTTGTTGTAGAACAAAATTCATAATTGTCACACCCATAATATGAGATTGGGATTGGGATATAGCAGTAGTTGCAAGACAATTATGTTAGCGATTACCAATGCCCGCGTATCAGAGTATCTATCTATAAAATAACATTTGTTCTAAATTATAAGTTTGTTACATTATTACAATAGAAAAATAAAAAAAATACTCAATTAGTTACATCATTTATTCTTATTGCCAATCTCTCTCTCTCTCTCTCTCTCTACCAACCCCAAGCATAAGTGACTCCGTTGACATCATCTACAAAAATGTTTTCAAAATGGGTGAACAAACGATTGATTACCCAATAAAAGATTTGTTTGCTTTTTGGATATGTGAACATAGTAAAACATTTAACAAAATTTCATATAGTTGTTTGAAAATTCACGAAAGAGTAAGAAGAAAAATAAACACAAGTACTATTGTCAAACCATTCCACTTGTACATTCCATTAATCTGCTTCCTCACTCAAACAGTTCATATACTAATTTATTGACTAGAACTTTAGTTTATAAATCTGATCGACTGAGGAGGATCACGCGCAACTTTACGGCTGTCTTAAGTTTTAAATTCAATTAAGAGGGTCATATAGATCAATTTATAAACCTGATCGAGTAAGTCATGTACTACTTGTTGGCTGTCTCAATTTTTAATTTTAATTGAAAAAGTCAACTTAATCTTCAACTAAAGAGCCTAATACTTTTATCCCAATTAGAAGGATTAGAAGTAGGGACACACTTCTGTTCATCTCATTGAGCATCATATCACAAAACTTTTCATAATTAAAACCTTTTAATTTGAACTCCACTATAAATAGTTTGGCACTAGTTTATATTCGAAGTATTTTTATGGTAAAACATTTTAAATTTAAAATTATCAAGTTCATTATTGAAGCAACAAAAAATAGCAGTTGATAGGAAAATCTTTGAAAATCATAGCATAAAGATTTTCAATTGTAAAGCATAAAATTACAAGAAAATTATTTCATTTGAAAACGTAGTTTTGAAGCTCTATAGATAACACACTCACCTAATGTCCATTCACTTAATTCTGCAATTCACTAGTTCCATGTTTTTGGATTCATATTCAACCAAAATGATTTCTTCAATTTAATTCCAATTTAACAGAAATTTAACCCCTTATATACTTCTCAAATGCAACATAAGTTTTTGAACCTTGAGACAGTCTTTTCCGATATGATTTTGTACCCATCCCCATCTGGTTTAGATTAAATATAATCTATTTAAGGATTTTTCTATTCTTAATTTGTCTCATGTCCAGCAAAGTCCTACTTCGAGTGTTTTAGGGGTGTTTTAGCATTAAATGGGTGAAATTTTGGACATTAAATACACTTGAACATGTATTTGCCCATTTTCCACAAGCTGTGGTTAGGGTCACGATTGCGAGTGGAAGTTTTGCAATTGTGAAACCAACTGTGGTGCACTCTGTTCATAGTCACAATCAAGGCTCGCGACCTCGATGTTAACCTCACACTGGGCATCTGCAATCGAGCATGTTGCAACCACGAGGATTGGTTCCACAACAATGGATCGTGGCTGCGAAGTGGAATTATAGTCTACATGCTAAGGTGTGTTTGGTTCATTTCTTTTCCTCTACACAAACCTTAGCTATCCCATCTTACAATTATACATTCTACACAAATTTAGTGAGTTTTTTTTACTAGTTTTATACATAAAAATAATATCTAGGTACCAAGAAAACAAGATTGAAGGAGAATTGTCAAGGTCATTCAACACTTAATTATACATAATTCATGCTAATTCCCTCAGTGTGTGTACCCTTAAAACTAGCGTGTAAGCATTTAAAACTTACATACACTTGTCGACTGTTCAGGAATATTAATGTCCTATAAATAAGCATTGAAAAATATAAGACTCGAACTAGGAGATTACCTCAATGCGGTGCCAGAAAACATTTCTCTCCTTTTTTACCTGGATGGCCGGTCGCACACTTCTTAGGGGTTCGGAGAATTCAGTTTTGCAGCCTCCTCTAGTCTAATTATACCTAGGGCTTTAAGTTTTAATTTTGGACTTAACCCTCCTTATGTATGGTTAATAAATTCTAGCGATCTCCTTTCCAAATTTCTAAGCATAGACAAATCTAATTAATACCCGAACCACATCTCATGCACATAGTAATGGCTCACACCTACATCCCAAATTTTTGATAGAGGTTGACTAGCTTTTATCATGTATATTTTCTCTATAAATTGTGAACACCGTATAAGTAATTGAACAAATAAATGGACGAATGAATGAATAAAGTATTGTCTATGTAAATAAAATTCACGAATTTCTAAACAAAAATTACGCTCATCACAATAATTGTACTATATTATTTCTTTACATATTAAATAAAAATGATTTTGATATTTCAACACTTTGTGTGAGTGCGTGTGCCGCCCCAATGTCTGATATCATGGAATATTCCCAAGATCACAAAACTATGCAGCCCCAATAAAAATATTGCTTATATAAAATGCTTTTTCATTTCATACGTACGAAAACCATTAGTAGAATATATTGTCAGATTTTGTCGAAAACACACTATTCAATAAAGTGCGTCAAACGCGAAGTTCATATGATACGGGCAATCAATGCACGTGCAATGCATGTGCATAGTTTGTTTTTGTGAAAAAAAAAAAAATTACCACACTTTATTAATTGCCATTTTCACTATAAATATAAAACCTGGAAAATAATAAAGAATAGTGAAGATAAAAATTAAAGAATATCAAACAGCAAAAGGTATAAATACCGAACATGAAAAACAAAGGAAAAAAAGAAAAATGAAAAAGCAGAATCTCTAGATAAAAGATAGAAAGGAAAAATTCGAAAAAAATGGTGAGACAATTACGGGAATTCGTAGTGCCTAAAGATTAGATAACATATAATTAACTGCTTGAGATAATTATGAAAGATTAGGAGAAATGGAGAAAGCATTAAGGAAGTGGTTAGTGAAATTTGCTAATTTAACCTTCTAATAATTGAAAATAATATACACAAGGACAATTAAGAAAAATCATATTGTACCACCTAAAATTTAATTTTAAGACCTGCACACTTTATTAAAAAGTGTAGATATATAACAAAAAATAAATAGAAGAGACAATATAATAAAATGTGAATTTATATAAAAAAATAATTTTTAAAGTCTTTTTGGCCCCCTTTTTGTTAAAAATAAAACAGAAACTATTTTAAATTTATCGAATGCTTACTCAAATTATGTTTTCAAACAATATAATGCCAATTTGAAACAGAATAGAACAGCCTTTGTTATGATTAAACTATCCTTCTAAAATGACAATCAAACAGAAACGTTATTTTAAATTTCTCAAATGTTTAAATTATTTTTCCAAACAATAAAATGCCAATTTGAAAAAGAGTAGGACAACCTTTGTTAGGATTAAACTATCCTTCTAAAATGACAATATTACCAGGAATTAAAATGACAACGTCCAAAGGGGAAAGGACATTGGAAAATTCTACCCTATCTAATTAGGTATTCAATTAAGTGTAACAAACTATATTCAAACTAATTACATTCATATATAAAACATATAAAATATGTTCCAAAGATTTATTCCAAAATTGATTTAATAAAATCCCCACTTAAATATCTAATAAATATAATTATATAACATATATCTTTAAATAAATAATGACATAGATGTAATTATTTAATTTTTAAAAAGAGAAAAAATTTGATAAAGAATATAAATAAAAATAATAAGTTAAAATAAAATTGTGAAATAAAAGGATAAGAAAATGAAAAGAATTTTAAGTAAGGATAATTCTGAAATTTCACTTTGTGTAACTAAAATTTTTTGTTGAGAAATAGTTGGTTTAATCTAATAACAAATACATAAATATATGTTTTATAATCAAATAACGATACTACATTGATTTTTATGTGAATTAGTTGTACAGTTTTAAAATATTGTGAATACAATTTATTATCATTTATTAAATTAATATATGTATATGTAGTATAAATGGGTCAATCGACTTTTTAGATTTCAGACTAATGACTTAATAAACATAACCAATTTCTATTTGAAAATGTTGATTAGAATGTTCGTTAACGTACGTTGCATCAATAAACAAAAACGAGTTATTTTCTGTCAAAAGGATCGTGTATTCGATTTCGAATGTTGGCAGATTTGTAATAATTTTTGTAAGCGACGTATTTCTTACAATGTTTTTAAAATCGGATTAGTCATTAAATCGAAAAAGTTAAGTCACTGATCACAGATTTTGGCCGTTCTCACTGGTTAAATATATACTAATTATTTGGTGTAACCAGACTGAAACCAGCCATCGGCCTGTTCAGTAGGGTTTTCAAAATCATAATCTCTTGAAAGCTTGCGTGAATCAAAGCCAGACAACTCTTTACGCACTTAAAAAGAAAGGAAAAATGAATTGCCATTGCCTAGAGTAGTCCAAACATGAGACTTCAATTATTGCTTGAATTACTCCCTATATCGCATAGTCATTTCTTGTCTTGTTATTGCAAGAAAAGACCCTTTCCAGACGTAATGGATTAGTCGTTTTTGTTAGTTCCACACTTGAACCCACCACTTTGTTTTATTTAGAATTTTCAAATTAGATTTGAGTTTATTTTGAAATATTTTATAAACCCCCTAATTATGTCTTTAAGTTATTTTGGAGATTTTATTATCCTTTTCTTATTTTAAAAATAAAATTTTTAGATATTGTTTAGATAAAATATGTTTATGAAACTTGTAACAAATTTCAGACATCATATACTTTGTGTCCAAAAAAATTACAAGTTCAACCATGCATTCTGTAACTTCTTCCTTTTTTTTCTTAATGACAAAGAATCTCATAAAACATCCATGAAGAAAAAATAAAAAATAAAATAATTCCCCAAGAGAAAAAAATATTAACAAGAAGTTTCAGAAAGTTCATTTCTTCATCTCCGTTTCTTTAATGCCTTCTGAAAATTTTTACTTCATCCGTCAGAATTCAACTTTCATTTAGCCTTATCGACTTATTAAATGACGAAAAAAATAATTTGCTACTATAGTAAAAATAATAAAAAATAAAAAAACACATTATTTGGCTTGCTGTAATAAATATTTATACATTCAAAAATGAGTAAAAGAATAATAATTTCACAGGAATACTACCTAAAAATTAAATATATAAACGGGCATTGAGAAACAGTAACCACTCACACCTTATAAGTTGTTGGCTGTGGGCTGGAGGGTCAACATCATGCTGGCGTGACAATACCCTTTTCTTGGTTGTATGTCACGTGCATAACCCCAATCTAATTTTCTTTTTAGTGCAAAAGTCAAATTATGGGATCTCAATATTTTGTTATTTAATATCTAAATCAACACAAATATATATATATATATATATATATTTTAAAAAAAATTAATGTAAGGTTTTCAAATTGGGACAATAGCCAATCATGTATTATAATTTAAAACTAGAGACAGCGGAACCACACCAATATGAACGTAGCTGCATCATTAGGCAAATCATGCCATTACCATTAGATATTTTATATCAACGTCGTCACTTAGTTTAACTACATGCACTAACGACAAATTGAGTCACATTCCCTACAAGATATTTATCTCTTCCAATTTCAAGATTTATATAATATATGCTTAAGGTGTTACAATAAAATAAAAATTTTCACTTAAATTAATCATTTAACAAGGATTCTATCAACTTTTTAGAAAGTGAATTTTCTACGAAACCCGACTTGCATTTTTTTTTTTAACTAAAATCAATTAATGAAATTATTTTAAGCCAAGCAGTTGATTTTTTTTATTTTTTCTTTTCTTGCCCGACGGCTGTAAATAATTGGGAACGACATCACCGGTAAATGATCTGATCTGGCGCGTCGGTACCGACACTCCTTGTTACCGACAATATCACTTGTCACTCTTACATCAGGTAGTATGACCTGACCGACAGGCAAGAGCAGCTAAACTCACAATCATTGCCACCCACATTCCATGTCCCGTTTGCTTGCCACTCTTTCTGCACAAGGTACAACTCTGGTAGAGCACAACTTTTGCACATCTTGCGATAACTACTTTATTGCTCAAATTGTGTACAAGCAGTACATGATTAACCTCCATGGACTATAATGATAACTCACAACTCGTGTGTTTAAAATTTGGAATATAATTTATCATACACACACGTAACATAATACTTTTACAATATAAATAATTTGAATTGTCACACTTTATTTTATCATTACTTATGTCTAAAAAAAATCTATTCTAGATATAATAACATTAAATTTTATTAAGTATGAATTATTATGTTTAAAATGTATTAAAAGTTTATTGAAACGAGGGGAAAATTGTTTAAGAGAAAAAATAAATAAGTAGAAATAAATTATACAAAATTTAGTTAGAAAAAGACAAAGAACAAAGGAAAGTAAAAATAAATAAAAGAAACACGTTAATTTTTTTTTTTACTTTGAGAATAAAAAAGCAGCTATGATAAAGTTTAATAGTTTAATCATAAAAAATAGTTTTGAGAATAATATATTAAAATAACAAAAATAATTATTTGAAAATTATTAGATTTAATAATATAGTGTAGATTCAATAAATTTAATATATTTCTTCGCTATGTTATTCACTATAGACGAAAACAAGTTAAATCCAAGTGGCAAGGGGAATATGGCAGCTCGACCATACCTATTGTTCCATCTCTAACACTATATTTGATACAAAAATTTTACTAAGAAAAAATATTTAAAAGAAAATGATTATGAGCATTCTTGCTAAACCTTGCCAGTGGAATTCTTGGCAATTAGCCCAACTTAATATAAAGGCATTGTATCTTACAAGTCAATCCTTCTAGAACAAATTTTGAAAAATTGTGCCAACTTACCCTAAAATAAGATCAATTTTGAAAGTTTTAAAGGCCCAATTGAAGTCCAGCACGAAGCCTTACTATCTTAATTAACTAATAAAAAAAAAAATCCTATAGTTTCAATTGTCTTGCTTTCAACTCTACCTTGTAATTCAAAGACAAAATTGGATCTTCAACGATTACATCAAGCACTTTGTCAAACTCTCCCATGAAATCCGGGATTATATTTTATTTTTGGTCAAATATATGCATTAAAAATTAAATTATAAATATAAATTTTCAAACATATATATATGTGTGTGTGTGCAAAACTCAATCTTTGCAGTCAAATCCCATGCATTATTTTCTAAAACATGTGAGTTCATTTGCTGCAAGAAGTCAGAATACCAATTTTTGACTGTTAATCTATTATCTTTTCGAAGACTTTCATGTGATTGTAGTACTAAAAGAAAAAACTTTAAGTTTTTTCATAATATTTTTTCTTAAATTTTTTTCACATTAATTAAAACAACATTAATTAAACGACCTTCATATTTTTTGCATAATTTTGCAAAACTTATTTTTTCAATAATTTTCAGTCAATGTGAATTATAAAGTAGATCTACACAACGGACATCATACGAATAGTATGTGTGTTCCAAGTTTGCATTTATTTCATGTCATAAGACACGACCTCGCGAGATGGTCCGCAAATTACGGCAAAGTGGGCACATGTCATTTTGCCACGTCGCATTGATTTTTTTTATATATTTATTTTCGTAATCTAAGAAGTATTTTTTCCGCACACATTTTCATTTGTTAAATTTCTCCCTTCCCCTCTCTTTTTTTTTACATATATTTTTTAAAAATACATCTAAACACTCATTAAAAACAAAACTAAACAGAACCAAGGTTTTCAGTTACTTTTTTTTTCCCTTTCTTCTTTTGTTTGTTATGTAAAAATGTTCTTTTATTTTTGAAAAAGGAAAGTTAAAAATCTAAATTGCATGTGTTGTGTGAGTTTTTGCATAATTCTATACAATTTATTGAGTATATACATATGTTGTTGTAATTATTTTTATTTTAAAGTGTAATAACTAATAGACTCTCAACATCTATTTAATTTTAATTATTCTCTATAAATTTTTTATTTGTTATATATATATATATATATATTAAGATTAAGAAGCGATATATAAAAAAAATTACAAAAAATGAAATAAAAAATAGTGCAAGTGAGACAAAACGTAAGAAACTATAAATACGAATAATTCTTTCATTGTTTCCTTAGGACTTATATATTTGAATAGAAATTGAAAATACATCTATGAATTATGCTGGGCAACTAAAAAATGCAATTGTTCCTACATGATATTTTTTTTTTTGTAATTTTGCATATGAATATTAATTTTATTTTTTTGGTGCTAACTTTTTTTTAACATTATATATTAATCAATTATAATTTCAAAAGTTTCAAACCATGATATATTCATTTCTAATTCTATTTTGAAACAATGAGTATGCAATGATATTTAAGCTGTCAAATCACCAACTCAAAGACTTAAAAATAACAAATTGAACGATTCAAAAAATTTACAACTCCTACATTTTTGAATTAAACCATGAAAATTTTTACATTAAACTGACTGAAACCGAATGCATAGACTCTTAATATACATATTGTTTGTTCGTGTAAAGAGTAGAAAAGTTTTAAAAGGGTTAAATAACATTAAGAAATTAAAGTAATTGTGACTGTAATATATAATAACTTATCACTGTGTTTAATTTCGTATCTGTGATAAACAATAATAAAAATATCTAAAAATAAAATAACATATTATAATTAGGAAAAATTATGAGAAAAAAGATCAAAGAATACAGGACAAGGGGATGAGAGAGAAAGAGGAGAGAAACCGCATGTTTATCTCATTAAATTGAAGAATAATTTTATCAAAAATTTTAAGTGAAAACCGAGATAGTATATGTAGAGCTCCTAATCTTAATAAATAACAAGTGATCAAAGGCACATTTGATGCCTATGTACAATTATATAAATTAATTAATATTTTTAAATATAAATTTTATGTAATTTACAAAATAAGACAAAAAAGAAATTTAAAAAATAGAATAATTTAAATTTGAGAGAGGATATTGAAAAAACAAAGAAGTTAAGATTGAGAAAAGATGTTGAAATATTGAGGGAGAGAAATTAAATATATATATATATATACGTGTGTGTAAAGAGGTAAGGGCATTATTATAATTTAATATTGTGTAACAAAAAATAGATTATATCCTTAATATACGTATAGAATAGATAGATAAGAAAATAAAAATAAAAAAGTTCAAAAAGAGAGAACAATGGGAGAAAATACAAACAGAAGCAATAAGTTAAAAGAAAAGAAAAAAAAAAAGTAAGGACAAAAGAATTTAAAATAAAGACAATTATATAATTATATAGTGTGCAACTAGAAAGATCTTATTGATATAATTATATAGTAGAGATACAGATAACAAATGACAATCCTTTTTTCTATTAAAAAAATTAAAACACAACAGCTTTTTGCATTTTATTCTATTTCACTGCAAATTTATAACAAAATGACAAAGAAATGGCTGTTAGATTTCTAGGTTCCTACTAGTTAATCACAAAGATATGCTTTTGCAACTATGATCATCATAGAATGCAAATGCATTGTGGTCTCTGTAAATTTAATACATATTATAGTTAACTCAAAAAAGTGATGCGATTCTTGAAACATTACGAAGGAATTTCCGGACAAAGGATCAATGCCTCCAAAAGTTTTTTGTTCCAAAGAAAAATATCTCACATTTGAAGATTCAAATGATAACGGCTACTACGGGTCTTGTGATGAAATCTTTTCTTTTTTGTTATTTGGGAACTCCATTACACTGGGGAAATAATAAAAGGATGCTTTATGACAGCTTGGTTGGGAAAATTAGCAGTAAACTTTGTGGACGGGAACATGCCTTTTGTCATATGCATAAAGGTTTCAACTCATTAAAAGTGTGCCATCCACCATTTCCGTCTACCTTCTTACTTGTCCTTAATCCTCCTATCTTTGTGATACATCAAGGGAAAGTTTTGTTGGCATTTCAAGAAGCTTTAGGAGAAACTATCAATACACATGTAGAACTTCCTGCATTGCTCAAGGATTTCAAATTTACAAGAATGAAGGATTCAATAGAGTGTATTTGAGTACCATCCAACTCGTCTTTAGACTACAAAAAGGATTTTGGAAGTTTTGTCATTTGGTACATAGGATAAGGGAGTGTTTATCATCTTTGGAATACACATCTATAGGTAAGGTAATTAAGCAATAGACTTCATGGCTAATCAAGCTTGTGACAATCTAATTTCCGTAGCATTCCATAATGAGCAACTTAGAGGCACAATTCTTGGCATTGTTAGAATAAATGCTCTTTAATTTTCAAATTTTAGAAGGCAATTTTTGTAAGGGAGTAGTAATCCTTGTTTATTTTTGTCATTCTTAAACATTGATTACTTTTTTTTTTTTTTGGGTAAAGGAGTTAGTACTTCTTGCTTAAGAATTTCGTGCTCATATGTAACTACTTGTGATCATGATATTCGGAATTTAATGTAGAAGAGTTGAGGACCTTGACAATCTTCTCCTACCATGGCACAAACAATTTTTGAAAAAAAAAATATATTATAGTTATTTAAGTCCTGAAAGAAGACACCATTCTTATAACTAGTGTTGACGTCATTGGTTAATGTCAATCTTTATAATTCTTCCATAAACATAAAAATGCATAAGGAATATTCATATATATCAATGTATGTATGTCTAAAATTGTTTTTATTAAATTTTTGTTTTCTCATTTTTGTGCCTTAGACTAATGTTATTGTATTGGTTGAGGAACCTGTACATATTTGTAAAGAAGAATTTGATTACCTAGTTAGAAAGGATGACCAATTTGTTGTTCGAAGATGAGTTTGAACAATTTATTTGAGTAAGAATTGAAATATTTTATATCTATTTGTTGAATGATACATGAAATTTATTATGTAACAACATGGAAAACTAAGGTTTGAGCATGTAGTGTTAAAATTTTAACTATATGACACCAAAGAAAACTTCAATTGCTATAGGCTGTTAAAGATTAATTCATGAATAATTTTCAAAATAAGATATTAAACAAAAATCTAACCCATTTTTAGCTTAACACTTGAAAGATTAAATTCTCTGAGTTTTTTTAAATAAGACATTTATGTAAGTGTAATCCATTTTTAGCTTAACACTTGAAAAAGGAAAGCAATCGTGTAGCCAAAAGTCCAAGAGTTATTACAATAGAAAGTGCGGTTTTCAATTCAAATTTAGAAATTTCTAGTGAAGTTCTTACCAAAGCATTTCAAGTTGATGTCAATAGAAGAGTAGTTTTGGTGGAATGAAATGTCAATTAGCATTGTCTCACACAATGTTAAAGGTGGAGATTGTTAACTTTTTGTATGACTAGTTAGAAATGTGTAATACAAATAAATTATCAAATCATGCAAAGGTCTATATTGTCATGTAATATTTGAACAACATATTGAGATTTGTTTCCTAACTTGAAGGGGCCTGTTTCCTAGTTTGTAGGAATAAGTTGGAATTTGATTTTTATTACATCAATCTCCATAATTATTATGATAATCTTGCACTAAGCTAAAAATATTTGAAGGTATCCATTTCAGCCATAGATGGATTGGATAGTCTAAATCTAGCAATAAAACCCATCTAAAAAGTTATTGCTAGCATGATTTTGCTACACTGGCGAGGAGTGCACAAATAGAATTTGCTAAAGATTTGGAGCAAAGTTTTGATAAAGATTTGCAACCTATTTTCAAGGAAATTGTTGAGAGAACATGAATGTTGTACAAATTTGGGTGAGCCTTCCATGAGTTAAGAGTGTTAAAAAGAGTATCAAACATCACCACACACATACAGAACATTAAGAGTTACGTTTTTTGTTAGTAGAACCATGTGAAAGGGAAACATGTCTTTGTTAACTATAAGTTGTGACTAAAGGGGAATTCAATTGAGGCATTGAGAGAGAGCTTGTTGCATTAGAGGCAATGGGTTGAGGTCGAGCAGAGCGTGGTTGCCAAGGCGAAGCATTGAAGAGGAAATGTCTTATTTCAAAATTTTGTTAGATTGAATAAGTGGAAAACATTTCTCAATAAAGACCTCATGGACATAGGAGTGGTAGTTTCATAGACATAGGGGTGATGGCTTCCAACTACATTATCATGTTGTATATTAGAATTTATTGTTATATTTTGTTTTTGTTTCAGTGAGTGGTGTTGCAACATAACTAATGGATTTTTTAAATTTTTATATCATATTATATATAATTAAGAGGACAAAATCTATTATTTATATCATATTGCAATTAGTTAAAATTTATAACCTATATTTTACAAATCAAAAACATATGTTGGGATGCTAAATTTTAACGAGTGATGAAAGATGCGAATTTTAGGTGTAAAAATTTAAAACTAGTGTCAAAATAAGAGATGGATAAAAAAAAAAAGTCATTTTGGTAAATAATGTGTTTCAAATGTTTAATTTTTATGGGATCAATAGTAATAGAAAGGTGTCCAAACATGTTTGGTTAACATAGATTTCTAGTTCTAAGTTCTTGTTGTGGACTTGACTGTTTCAAATTGTTTCTTATTTTTGAGAAAAGGTAATAAAAAAAAAATTACATAAATATATAATTCAAAACATGAGAGAAAAACGGTGATAATTCGAAATATTTAAGAGATATTTTTACACGTAGTTTTAAATAACAAAAAAACATACAAAGCCTGTGAATCCGTCAAATGAATAAAATATATATAAGTAGTGAGATTATATATAAATTGAATCAAGTTGATAAGTCTTTTTTTAGTTTTAGTAGAAACACACACACACACACACATTTTTTTACCTCACCCCACACACATTCGCAAATTACCTTTATGTATTTTGATCTAAAACCTCAGTTGTAAGTTAGCAACCTGTAAATGTTCCTTATGGCCAATGGGACAAATTTTAAGAGTCATGTTTGATTATCAATAAATGAAACTTACCGACTTTTATTTCATTAGGATTGAATAAGATAACTTCTATATACGGTAAAGCATTGGGCCTAACCTCCTCTAAGAAAATTACCTGTAAAAATATATAAAATAAAAAAATAATGAAAGATAAAAAAAAATTAAAAATAATAAAATTTGAAAATACATACAAATATCAATTATAAGTTGGATGAAAAAAATAAAAAAATGATTGAAAGAATAAAAATATTTACCGTAAAAGTAGCTGTCTAAATTGACTTTGTATATTGAAAATTTTTATTTAAATAATAATATAGAATAGATAGATAAAAACGTGCACATTGAGAATAACTTTATTGGCAGTAAAACGAATAACAAGAATCCATATAACATTGGAAAGAAGTGTTGGGAAATTGGGTCCAATTAACAAATATGTACCAATAGGTTTTGTACAATTTGTTTAGGGCCCAAGCCTGGATATGTCACTGTAAAACAGGCCAACATCCTTCCAGCGGGTTAACAAGGCAAGTTATTTGATTCGAACTTAATTAAATTAAATAATATTTTAAAATTTAATTAAATTTAAATTTAAATTTAACAATTTTTTAAAATTCAATTTCATTTCGTAATTCAAATTTTAATTTAATTTTCAAGTTTAAAAAATTGAAGTGAGTAATTTTTAAGTAATTATTAAGTTTGAATTGCTATTTTAGTTCAATTTATTAATACCCCTGCTCAAGTCAACTTGAAGCCCACGCGACACCTCAACTTAACATGTTGGAAAGGGAACTTTGGTTCAAAGATTTAGAAAAGGAAAATTAAAAAGAAAAGTTGTTCGATAAAATAATTTTAGTTGTTTGGTTAGTAAAATATCTAGGAAAGAGGAAAAAAAGTTGAACACAATATTTGATTCAAGGATTTAAGAAAGGAAAAGGAAAGAAAATGTAAGGATAAATATTTTTAATTGTTTGATAAATAAGAAAAATTCCTAGAAAAGAAAATTTGGAAGAAAAAGTAATTTGAATAAAAATTTTAATTTTCCTCACAAAATGGTGAGAAAAAATGAGAAGAAAGTTGTTTTAACTATCTCTTATTATCCAAAATATTGATATTTTTATTTTATTCATTTTCATAGTATTTTTAAATAATAAAAAACTAAAATTTGCATTTTTGATCTTGTTTTCTTTTTCTTTAATATTTTTTTTATGAAAATCATTCAACCAAACAACATACAAAATTATAAATTCATAACATATTGTTTTCCTTTCTACTAACATTTTATGATCTTGTTCAAAATTGTAGAACCAAACGTAGTGCTAGGGTGCGCAAGTCCCAACCATTGTAGACATATTTACATTACCTTTTTTATGTTCTCTTTCATTTTTTTTCTGTTTTTTTTAATTTTAATTTTTTTCGTTACTTTCCCACAACTTTAATTTAATTTATTTTTTCTTTATTTCTTTTTGTCATTTCGTACTTCTTATGAATGATATCGCATTTATACTTAAAAATGTTAATATTTCATTTATAAGCACAATCATTTAGTTTTCTTTAATTTTGACTTAGTATATTTTTTCATCTTCTCTTTCAATTTTAATTTATTTTACCTTTTTGTCCTTTCAATTTTTTGTCTCTTATTTTATAAATAATGTAAAATATTACATATGTAATGATGTACAGCATTGATTATTACTTTTGTTTTCAAATATTAATGATAATAATGTACCCGCATTGATTATGCCTATTTACAAGAAGTCATTTGTTGAGGGCTAAGACTTAGAGGACTTAGAGGGCACATTCACGCGTTTTCTTTCAAATAAATATATATTTTTAATTTTTCAGAATGACGTCGAAAAAGTGTTTGTGGAATGTACCATTTCGTCGTTTGTGATGTGAATTTTTTTTGTTTTGTATGATGCATGATGGATGCATGGCGTTCACATTGCCATTTCCTCTGATAATCCAACAAAATGGCAGTACTTGTTTCCTCGTTTATTGACTAATAATTGTTTAATAATTTAAATTTATAATTGAATAATATTTGTGAGATGGATTAGGGTTTTGTTAATGTATAGTTTGAACTAGTTTAGAGTTTTTGTTAAATTGATTTTTTTTGGTTAAATGGGTTTTTTTAGTTAACTCAGATTTTTGTTGAATTTAGGGGTTAGTGTTTTAGTTGACGCGGGGTTTTTTTTGTTGATTTAATGTATGTGTTAGGTGATATAAGGTTTTGATTGATTTAGGGTTTTTATTGAGTTAAGATTTTGTCAAATTTGGTTTTTGTAAAGGTTGAGTTTTTGTTGAATTAAGGATTTTATTGGTTTAGGCATTTTTTTTTATTTAGTGTTTGTGCTAATTTGGATTTTTTATTTTAGGTTTATATTTGTTGTTAGCAACAACCAACCATCAACTTTACAAATATATATCCAGACACATTCGTAAAGTATTGAATGATTTTTTAGATGCACCTTAGAGAGGCCCTTTATGATTTTGGTTGACAAATTCTCTGATTAAGCAAGAAACAAACTTAGTTGCAGCAATACCAACACTGAATTATTTGGAAAAATATCATATTTTGCAATTTGATTAATAATTTGTTAGAAGCAAATTTATCGTTTACTATTAATTAAAGTGTTTGAATTCCTGTTAATATCTTATTAATAATATTGTGTTGTAATAATTTTACATTGTGCATGAAAAAATTTCATAAGCACTAAATTAATGAGGATGTAAATAAGAACTAACAATATATAATACAAATTGTAAAGTAAAGTAAAAAAATTATTAAAAAATCAAGTTCAAATAAACATGACGTCAGTACATTCAAGTAAAAAAATAACAAGTAACAAGACATGTTCAAAATGTATGAGATTATAAATAGCCCCTAGTGCCACATCTTATTGGTCGTGTTTGATGTTGTGACCTATGTCATTGCTGCAGGTCTTATTCCTATGGTGCTATCTACTACTTAGAGTCATAACTGCTGCCTCTATCATAACTCTGTAACCCTCCTATATAATATGGCATGAAGAAACTATTAGTAAAAGGTATATCAGATGTGGCATAATGGTGGGAAGTGTTGTTGTGCATGGGTGAGCTGAATTATAATCTCAACTATAAATTTGGCAACATGTACTGGTACTGCAGTTGGAAAAAATCTAACCCCATTGGCATACACTAGGACTACATGTGGGGGGATGGTAGCATCAATATGTAGTAGTCCCTAACAGGTCCAATGCAGGTTAATGGGGGCAACGTCTAGTACATCAGTAAATGCAGAAGCATACGAGGAAGGCTTGGCCATATCTTGATGTGTTGGTGGATATGACGAGCCGCACATATCCAAATGAGAAGGTGGGTGTGATGAGCCCAACATGGCCTGGTGATGAGGTAGGACCTGGCTATAAGGCTTAAAGTCCTGAATAAGTCGTTGTGAGGCCATGGTCTTTAATATTTCAAACATTGCCGTGTTATATCCTGCTTGACGCATCTACTGCATCTGCTGGACCTATAATAAAATGTCAAGAATCATACATTAATATTGTACATGCACTGTGTAAAGAAGTAAATGGTATCATATCATGTGTGCGAAAACTCCAGTACTTTTAAGTTGGTATTCCCTTGCACATAGCGCTGCATGGGATTGATGATGCATTGTGTGACCTGCTAGTACCACTCCTAGTACCCCTTCTCAATGCGAGGTTGTTGTAGTGGTGCTCAGTAAAGTCCAAGAAACATGACTAATCCTACCACTGATACACGTATCTCACGTGATAGATAGCCCAATCTCTACCCTACGCTAAGTGTCTGTTTACATGATACAAAGTGTAAAGTCTCTATAAGGGTTTGGAGGTATGGACTGCACTACACTAAACTACTTGACAACTCTCTTAGGGTAGTGATACTCAACTACCTCAAAGATGATTATGGGACTAGAGTGTGTCTACCGAAAACGTAATATCTCATTAGCCAATGCCATGATGCCCTGCTGGTGGTGTAGCTACTATATGAATTGCATATAATGAAAATTGTATATGTGTAAGTGTATGTAGAGGACATTAAATTTTTATTCGACGTTGAAACATAAATGCAAACTTTAGTCAAGGCCTCGAAGTCAAGAATCTCATAGATCACGCACATGGAGTAGGTCACTGTTTCATGTTTGTCGTGAGAAACCCTCATCTACCTTCATGATATTGCTCAATAAGTTAATGCATCCAACATCAAAATATATATCAATAATGTCAATCATTGTATTATGCATCAAAGGGGGTAGGAGGAAGCATTTGATCGTCTTGCAGCTGCATTGGCTTAATGTCTACCCACGCATCGCCTAAGTGGGGGTAGAGCCCTGGAATTCGAGACCACGTCCAAATTTGTACTAAACAAGAATTGTCATGGAATAATAGAAAGATGTAATGTGTGATTTGAACAGAGATGAAATTGGAGTTAAGTTTATCTATATCAGCTCTACCACTTCGAATATGCTATGACGTCCTTAGATGGATATGGCACAGAGATTTCTATACAAATATGCTAACACATCATTGCCTTAACTATAATGACGTGTGCAATCGAGGTCCTCAAGGGGCTGCAATAAGTGTAGGCTAACTCTGTTGCCTGAGGTGTCAGGCAACATCGTGCATTCTAACATCAGTAATGCATATCCTCGTGCGTGTTGAGCTATTTGCTCTGAAGTCTTGTCATCATGTAATAGGTTAGTCATCATATGCTCGTGTAAATCGGTGAGGCTGATGGTATCCTTTAACTAATCCTAGGGTGGGATAAAATTTAAGTAATGTTGCAAGTATGCCTGCCACTCCACCACTAATTGGTTGGGATCTACCTCTGTGATTAGCTCACCTGAGGTAAGCAACTGCCATAACGTGGCCACATCTTGGAGAATGATTATGGCCTCTTCTAATGCCAAATGACAGGTGTGGGTCTTTCGGCAACATTTCTCAATCATACCAGTGAGTAAATGCCAATCTAACTGAAGGTGACCGAATCTGTAAACTTCATTCAAATCAATCTCATGTAGTATGGCTATTATTCTATCATTTGGTTGAAAAATCCATAACTGAAAGTCTAGATGTTTGGTAGGAATGATGTTGTCTAACTTTCCATTTTATACTATGTTACATATGTGATTATGTTGCATATATAGTAAGGTGGGATCACTTGGCCTGCGATCCATCCTACAATGTGAAAGGGGATTATTTAGAGTTTTTTAGCATTAACAAATAGAAAACTCATTAGAATATGATTTGTAAGTGTTAGGTATTGATCTTGTTGATTTTATTATGAATTAGGGTTTGTGGGGGTGCTTCTTCTACATGTGCTTTATAAGTATTGGGAGTTAAACTTGTTGACTTTATTGAGACTTAGGGATTTATGGGGGTGGTTCCCCTTGATGTGTGATTGGCAAGGGTCGAAACTTATTGTAGTTGGAGATTAGGTTTGGAACTTATTAAGTGTTGGAAATAGGGGTGGAGTTATTGACTTGGGATTGAAAGTAAGTGCTCGATTTAAGTGTTGGAACTTATTCAGTTAGGGTTGAGAATGGAACCTATTGACTTAAGATTTGGAATAGAACTTACTGGAGGTGTCGAGAATGGAACTAATTGACTTAAAGTTCAAATTAAGGTTTTCTAGTGGTTTTTCCCACTCGAGGATGATTTGTATTTAAGATAAGAACATAACTATGTAACAGTATATAAGGATTATACATGAAAAGAATAACACACTCTATTACTAAATGTGAAAGTGACAGTAGTCAAATATAGCACATAGCATTTGATTAATAAAAGTCGAATTTATAGTAGTAGAACATAATATTTCATCAAGAAAAATATATAATATCTCATCAAATCTAAACATAACACTAAAAGTGAAAGTCACATTCGTTAAACAAGATACGTAGCACTACACAAGAATTATCATTGCTATGGTGTTAAGAGGATGATGGCATTTGTGCAAGTCAAGGATGGGCTTCTATTTTACTATCTCTTCGCTCTTGATGTTCCACCCAATCCATCTTATTTGGAATTCTCATACTTTGATTGTGCTTACTACGCCTAATTATTCACTTCTTTGGATTATGAATAAGTTCAAAATTTGACTGCTCCTAGTAAGTCTTAGCCTAAATTAGGTGAAATTGTTCCATATACTTGTTAACATAGGCTGCCAAGAGAAGTAGGGTTGCATAAGGATCTTTACGTTCAACTCCTAGTTTCTGCACACCGCTTTCACATGGGAATAGGGAATACCACGCAGTGCTCATTTCTTGTAGGAGCATGATCAATTTTTGAACTATACAATTTGGACGTTCCCACCTCTATTACCAAAATGGCTCACCATGATGACCCGAGACATTCCCTGGCACCTATCAAACAACTGTACATTGTGTCCGAATGATTTGTCCTTTGCTTGTGTATACAACTTTCTTGGCCATGTTAGCTAATCATTCCTTTCTACAGTAATTTCTTGTCATTTTGTGCATCGGTCATGGAAATAAGCCACAAAACGATCAAGTGTTAACTTTATTACGGCATAGATAGGCAGTCGTTTTATTCCTTGGATGACCCCATTAGTGGATTTTGAAATGTTTGTAGTTAGAATCCCATAATGCTTGCCACCATCCCATGTAAGCGTCCACTTCTCAAGATCAATTTAGGACAGTTAGTCATACACATGTGGCTCCAGGGTCTTGATGTGCTCGCTCGTCAGTTCAAACTTGGATACTTGTGAATGACTCCCAACATACCAACATAAGTATCTGTAGTGGCAATTCTTAATTTTTTTTAGCAAATTTGTGCACACATGCCTCAAGTAAAATTGATGGGCACCTTGAGGATGTTTGAACTCATCAAATATCTCTACCCTTGACAGTAACCTTGCACGATGATTGGATATAAGACAAGTGTCGGATCTACGCATATCACATGTGTAATAATCATCTACAATAACCAATGCCAAGACTCGAAACTCTCTTCGTCAACTAATGCAAATGCAAGAGGCAACACTTGCTGGTTAGCATCAACTGCTACAGTAATCAGTAATTTGAGATTGTGCTAGATGTACAGGTGAGTCCTGTTAACACTTATGACTTGTCGACAATAAGCGTAGCCATCTATACATGGTTTGAATGCCCATCACACATGGTGTAGCATCTTAGTTGTGGGTACATTGGTATCCTCATGTCGCCACTTCACTATTGTTTTAGGATTTCAGCTTTGTAGTGCTGATATATATGCAGGCAACATCTTCACGGAATCCTCCTATGTGCCATACCCTTCTCAACCGTATGTTTCAACCAATGCTATGTCTTATCATACCTTATCTCAAACCCACACTTGTCTTTAACCATTTGTATATCACATTAATTGGATAAGCAGGGTTGTGGCAAACCATCCCAGTCAGGAGCAACGCGGCTATATTCTTGTCTAAATTTGGATGGTCCATCGACAGGTCCTCTAGAACATAGGTGTGTTCGGGCTCGTATCGAGTAATTTGCCACGTATCGTACCATTAAGTGTATGAAGCGGCCAAATGCCACTGGAAACTTTGATCATCACTAGTGTGTAGCAATCAAGCTTTTAGAGCGTTGGTGTGCTCTTCACCACTAAAAACTCCCTTTGGGTAATCCTAAAGGAGTAGTCTTTCACAGCTGCCTGCAAGTGTTCCGTATATTTGAAGTACATATTGACACACAACTTCAAGTTTTCTTCATCATAGTAAACTACTTCTCTAAAGCTCAGGATGTTTTAGCTATCAGAATGAATATCCTCACTAACTTATGTGAAGAATGGCATTGATGGGTACGTGGACGTCCTAGGAGGAGCCACATTAGAGTAGATGGATATCCCAACAGATAGCACTAATCTAACTGCTACATGGGATGTCTGAGAAGGGCCTGCTTGTGACTATGCCAACACTTCCACCATCACTGCAATATCAATTGTGTTGTTCTCATTGTACTCGTCGGACATACTGTTTCTAGCACCCTTTCCATTTAATGTAGTTTGTATTGTCCAGTGTCGATGCCCATCTGCATACTCAGTACCAGTATCCTTACCCTCCTCGTTATGCAGTTAGGTTGCCTCTTCTGACTGCTTGCCATATGTATGTGTGATCTCACCATATGTTTGTTGTACATACAACGCCTCATTCGAATGCGGTTTCGTGTTCAGATCAAGAAACTCGAGTGTATCATGAATACCGAATTGCGATATTGCCTCAGTGACTTCTAGCACACTACCTACATCATTAGCAACAGAAAAAGTCTAATGCGATGACACACCCATACACCTCCTAGGGCATGCGCGTACTGATCAGTAGCATGTTTGGGCTGTATTTGTAAGTACAATTGTAAATAGTTCTACTGACTCTTTAGGTTTAACAGAAAGTTCAAATTAGTTACTGTGTCAATAGGTAATACTAATGCCATCTATCCCCTGAATTGATATCTTAATATGTAACTAGAGTAAATTTTGAGCAACACCCTAATATTGTTGAATCCTGATAACTGATATATAGTAGCTACGAATTGATCGAAGTCTATGTCACAAGGAATGGGGGTCACTATAACTGGTCTACTGTTACAATTCACAGAAGTTGAATCCTATAAGATTACGCCTCTCTGGTACAAAAGAATTCGTATCATGCCCTCAAATGACATAGCTACAATAACAACAAAGTTTGAGAACAAAAACTTATGTTATTGTTACTAAAATATAAAATTAAATTCTCTCTAATATATTATATTAATTCAAAATCTTCAAATAATATATTCAATTAAACCAACTTACAAACTTAACGCACATAGAACAACATATAATGCACTATTAGAATGTTCACAATCTACAATAATACAAAATCAAAATCTTACAAGACTATATCAAATTAAAATCTTAATGCTATAGAATAAATCAATATCTTAGAATTGTACATGAAGATAAATAAACAATGATATTAAACCAATATATTAAATCATAAAGTAATATATTAAACCAAATTCTATAACATTAAATGAAATTAAACCTAAAAACAAAATTAATGCACAGTCAACAACATGAGGAATGAATAATACACAATATAATTGTTTCAGTATTCTACTTTTCAATTTGCATATTTTCTCAATTTATCTGAATTGATCAAAATAGATGTCTACAAACACTAATGAAGGTTATAAAATCTCATTCAAAATGATATTACAATGCAAAAAGGAAATGCATATCTACAACTATAGTGAATCTACTATACAAAATTCTCTAAAACTGTCCTTAGACTACCTGTACACGAGAATACTTTTTCTGTTTTAAAATTTTAAAAATAATTTCGCAATACATGTCTATTTTTACTATCAAGCAAGTGTAACAATAAAATTTTATTTAAAATAATACCAATTAAACCAAGAAAAAGCATACATACAAATATAAATAACGAAGTATAGTCCTACGCGTATATGCTAGCAGCTATGAAAATGTTGTACAACATTAGATGAAATTGAACTAACAACCAAAATTAAAACACAATCAACAACATGGAGAATGATTAATACACATTTTCTGAATTCTACCCTATATTTTTTATTAATTTAGAATTTACCCTAAAGTCTTTACTAATTCTAAATTGTGCTCTAATTTTTTAATATTGGTAATTTCTACCCTAAAATTTTTAAAAACTATGAAATCAATCCTAAACTTTTAAATAATTGTGAATTTTACCCTCAACTTTATATATCTAAGAATCCACTCTAAACTTTTAAATAATTATAAATTCAACACTACACTTTTAAATAATTGCAAAATCACCACAAAACGTTTAAGTAACTATTAATTCAATCCAAAAATTTAAATTATTGTGCATTCTCCACTAAACTTTTTAATAATTAGGAATTCTTCCCTACAAATTTAACTAATTGTGCAATTACCCTAAACCTTTAAAAAACTCTATATTGTATAAACCATCTCTAAAAAATAATATTATTTACAAAAAAGAAAATGCATACCTCTAAATATAGTGAATCACCAATGACACCAACAAACTTTCTTACACTACACGAAATGTTTTCCCCATTTTCACATGTCTATTGTTACTATCAAAACAAATATAAATTATAAAAATTCATTCAAAAAAATAGCATTTGAACAAAAAAAAAAAGGCACACCTACAAATATAGGCAACAAAGTATAACCCTTCGTGGTTCTCACTAGTAGTTATGAAAATATCAAAAAAATTTTTGTGTGTTGATTGAATAGTTGTTAGAATAGAATAAGAAAAATGAGAAGAAAGAAGTTGGAATGGGAATTGGAGAGGGAAGGGTCTTAACTTTTGAAATTGTTGAAGGAGAGGGAGGAATTTGCTTCTAAATGGGGTGTCGAAAGAGTGGACTATGCTTCCTTCTGGGTGGAGTGCCGAAGGGGAGGGAGGGAGGGGGGAAGTGTGTCGAGAGAGGGGAGTAATTGGGGTATATTTACATTGCATTCTGTTGTATAATTCGACAAAATGCAGAAAAAGTTGTCATTCTATTGATCCATCCGATAGAATGGCAACCATTGGATAATAATTTAAAGGTGCATGCCTACCATTCCACCATTTCATATGGTAGAATTGGCAGGCATACATGCTATGCATGTAGAAAAGATAGTTTGCATTTTATTGTTACATTTCGAAAACCTTTTTCCCAACTCATTACTTTGAAAAATAAAAAAAATATTTTTTTAAAAAAACCCATATTCACTTCTGCAAATTTGATTTTGTGAGAATTGAGAGTGATGAGTTTTGAGAGTAAAGAGTAGTAAGTTGTATGTAATTGATAAGATTTGTCAGAAAAATTGTAATTATGATATTTTGTAGGGGTAATGATGATAAGTAGTTGATGTGATAGGCAATTATATTTAATGCGGTGGACGATTTTATATGTAAATAATGTAAAATACTATATAATATTGATATGACATAATTATATTTGTTGAAGTAGATGATTCGACATGCAAATAATATAAATATTATATCTTTTTTGGGTGTAGAATATATTATTAATATTATTATGATGAATTTTGAGGAGTTTTTTTGATATTGTAGGGTAGATGTTGTTAATGTATTTGTGATTTTTATACTACTATGGTAATGACAATAATAGGGAAACATATAAATAGTAATAATTGTAAAATAAATTATAATATTAATAACAATAATAAAGAGAGGCACATGGTGGCAGGGGTGTTAAGGTGTAAGAGTAGGAGATAAAAAGACAAAAAATACAAAACACGAATAGGGACTACAATGCCTAAGCAGGAGTAGAAAACCCTATTCCATGTGGGTTGGTTAGCGAAGGGAAGTGGACAAAAATTTCTCCCAAAAATTTTGAGAAAATTAGCAAAGTGAATCGTTTTGTAGAAGCACAATGTGAGAAGGGGCTGCAATTAATCTAACCCCCTAGGCAAGCACAACCTTATATCTCTATTTTTGTCCTTTTTTTTTTTTTTCTTGTTCTTATAAATTAATTTTATTTGCTTTTTTTTAAATTTCTCTCTTTTTTATATTCTTTGATATGTCTTTCATTTTTAATTTTAATGTAATCTAAAATAATTTTATTTCTATTATTAAAATATAATAACTTTATAATTCATTATAATTTATAAAATTATAAAATCTATAAATAAATTTGTATTGTTCATGACTTTAACTATTTATTTGTTATATGATGTGGATATAAAACACTCGAAAGATCAAAATTCCCTAAATCTGAAAATTAATATCCTTAGCTTTATATCAAGGAACCTAATATACTAATCATAGTCAATCCTTAGAAAATGTTACCGAGTCATTTTTGAAGTTCTATTCAAATTCTGAGAGAGGATAAAGAAACAAGGGAAGTTATGCTTTGAAACATTATGCTGCTAAACATTAAAGTATCCGTAATATAAATCAAACTTGATACAAAAAGACATATACGGTTAAAGAAGAGCATATGTTACAAAGAATGATTAGTAATACTAATAGTTTAGAATATAAACTTCAATTCCAAAATTAGGACTCTTCAATGCCTCAAATGGAATGGATGAAATCGGTTTGTGGCTTCTCTCATTCTATCTTCAGCTCCTTCTACTACTTGTCTTGGCTCATGCGGATCAAGTCAGTAGAAACTGACTTAGAGGCATCCAGACAGTTAAGCCGACAAGTTCCAAGGAGAAATTCCGGCAGCTCCCCTGGTGTATTGCCCTGCAAGAACACGACAGATCGTGAACCGGAACAACTGACTGCACAACATCTCAGTGCATTGCTGAAATGTACCTTCAAATGCTTAGGCACCAACATATCCTACACTTCATCTACTAAAGTGGTGTTGTGAAGCAAACACACATGTAGCCAGGTGGGAACCCGGAACATTAAATGAAATATACTTGCATTACCTGTATCAAGAACGCCATTTCTATGACAAGATTGCTGAGATATCCGAGAACAAGGCTAACTACGCCCCTCGCCACAGTTGATGAGCCAACATCAATGCAGAGCTGAAAATTTTAAGACACAGTTTAACATTTAATGAGATATACTAGGAACAGCACAAGATTTTGCGTTGTGATCTGGTGCATTCATCTTTCATCAGATAATTTCCATTCAAGAAGTATGCATTTTACCTCCAAGTAGTTTTTGCCTCGAAAATAATTGACTTCAAGCGCTTGACCTACTAAACAAGATTTCTTTCCAACACTCTGCTTTACTATCCAAGATCCCTGTGAAGCAGTATGCAAGTAAGGAAGCTCTTGAAGCATTTACGCGTTGATGCAGTGGTAAGCAGGGAAGCTAAAACATGGCTACATTCGAACCTTTGAGATGTATGGTATGAGTTTGAACCTCGAATTCCTAAAAGCATCATCTCCGTTGACAAAGCGGTCCAGCAGGGGTGTTTCTCCTAAGGGAGTTTTTAGCATATAATACAGGACTAAATTGTACTTGGATACGCCTGGAACCTGATCCGTTGCAAACTGCTATGAATACTCTAAATCCCAGATGAATGAAGACAAAAAGAAATGTGGAAGCATTAAGAGTACCTGAATGTTAATGATAAAAAAGAATTCTGATCCTCCACGAGCTGCATATTTCTGTAGAATTGAGATTAAGCTCTTATCAGATTTATTGATGAACAAAAGCTCACCATAGTTCTTGAATTGAATTAAGTTTAATGGCCCTTTCTTCCTTCTCTCCCAGTACGGTAGTCTCTAAATGATTCCAATTGCATTATCGCACTATTTGAAATAAATGGTGTATATTAAACCTGAACGATGCTTCCGTATCGGCCAGCAATATCATTTTCACGCTTGTCGGATCGCAGCCAATCTGCAGCAACCATTTCCAGCAAAGTTCCCTTTGCCTTGATCTGACAAGACAAAGAAATTTTCATATCATAAAAAAAATAAATAAATAAAGAAAATTGTCATAGTAAGGGATCATTTACCATAAAAATGTTGAGTTTCTCTTAAGCCAGCAACATGATAATGATGGCAATGAAAGATCATCATTAGGATAACCAAATTTACGATCATGTTGTTAGAGTAGGCAAATGCATTTTACGTGAATAAATGGTTCACTATGACCAATCAGAACCTTGTCCTCGATCAAATTTCTGTATATTGAAATCAAACTAAACAACTGCTCTCAGATTGTCTGTTCACGCAGAAAAAGTTGCTATGTTTCACAAAACACAGCTACTTGTGGGTCCATCAACGGACCTAACAAACAGGCTATCATGTTAAATTGGGTTTAAAAGCAGGTTAGCCCTTGTTTAGAGTGAGCTGGGTTCAATAGAACAAGGCTATCAATCAAAAAGCCTTTCAGCTCTTTAATACAACATCCTCTAAATAGCTCTATCACGCTCATGAAAGACCTTTATTGTAAAGTAATTCTAGTTAAGTTTCAATGTGTACTGATCAAACACCAACGATATTATTCACCTTCAATTTCACTTGTCATATGTTTCAAGATAAAATAGTTGAAGGAAAGTGCAACCTTTTGATTGTCAATTAGATAATTATCGCCACGGATAAGAAATGAAGAAGGATCAGCTGCCGCCCAGCTGCAGGGCATGTTGAAACTGGAGTCTTTTGGAAGTGTGGAACCATAACTGAATGACACACTTTCTTCCCAAGATACCTCGTGCAAGTCCATGTAACCCCTTTTCTGGGCTACAATTATCAAGAATTTCAAGTTATTTCTAAATCAATTTTCATTCTTGGTTTAGGAGTATCCAGCAGTGCATGTTGTTCCTGTAAACACTAACCTGCAAGACCATGCAATTTTTTCATGAAGTTGGCAGCAGATGACAATTTTGTCTGGTGCGTGTCCTGCATTTTTCATATTAAAAAGACCATGCTGAGGCTATGGTACTCGAAACTAGATACAAAGCGATAAATGGAGCTTTCTGATTTTGCCATGCCAGAGTAAGTGCATTATTCATGAAAAGTGACAATAAGCCATTTCATTGAGCCTCATAATCATTGACCTCCAGGCACCCATAGAAGTGGTTAATCATTTTTGTTCCTTCACCTCCCAAATGTAAATCTCAGTTGGTATATTTTAATTCAGGAATTGTCATATGGTTGTCATAAGATCTGGCATAAAATTTGAAGCATAAAAAGGAAAATTTTAAGGCAAAGATTTGTATGTAATCCGTTTCAATGCAAGAACAAGAACAATATAATCAATGTAAATGTTTTGACTGGAAATTAGAAAATACCACATAAGATAATTCTGGACTCATGCTCATGGGCCACTCATTCTCTAATGTCTCATCGTCTGAAGGCTCAAGAACATCAAAAAATTCATCAGCCGCATCGCTTAGTGCCACCAGGCTAGAGGCCCCAGATTGCTGCTTCAATGTCTCATCTTCTGTTTCGCTCTGTATCCTTCTGAAGCTGTGTTCTGCCTCGATTGCTTCGGTTTTGTCCTCAGCAACCCCAATATCTATTGTTGGAGCTCCTGATAAATGTTCATGACTAGTATTTCCTGATTTTGCTCCGAACAACTCTCTCAGGGCTGCAAAAATGGAGCTCACCGTTTAGCAGAAATTTTGAGCTGGAAAGAATGAGTTCATTTGAAAGAGGATGCCTGTGCACCTGCAACTTTCCCAAGCATACGAATCGTAATAGATCTTGTAGCTGCCTTCTTCAGATAAGACTTCCAGAACCTCCAATCAACTTCAAGCATGTGTTTTACCACACATTCTTTACCTTGGCGTGTAGGACTGATCACATATCCACCACCTGCTTAGTGAAGCAGATGAAAGTATCAATCAGTACACAGTTTGGACTACATGTTCCCTAGGTTAAGCACAACCTGTTGTGTTCTGAAGGCGAGTTGTAGCATAAAGTGTGTCAACTTCAACAGAAAAAAGGAAGCAAACCAATGTTTCAGTTAACAAAATTTTAGACGTTACACTTTAATATATCTTGACACGAGTTTTCAAGTTTCAAGCTCCTTCGCTTTTGTAGTGTAGTCAGTCAAGCAATTAGGCTTCAAAGAAGAACTTGTTTTGTTAACAGAGCCTTTTATATCTTGCAGTTACTTGTTCATGAGCAAGTATTCCATACAAAAGTATAACGCACGAAGATATGATTTCACGCTTAGATACCTCTTAAGTCCGCCTTGCTTTCCAACTAAGTAATATTTCTTCTTGCTCCATACGGAATTTTCTTAGTAAGTAAACTAGAACATAATATTCCACAAATTGTCTTCCATCATAATGTTCCCATGTTATTTCCACTGTAGTAAAATAAAGTACAAAAATATTTAGGCAAATCCCCTTCCTTTTCCCACTTGTCGAACATCTAATCAAACCACAATTTCTCATGGTCTGAGATTGAACTTCATGAGCAATTAAGCTTCAGCACATAGTGATATGTCATGCAAAAATTAAATAACGTGTTAGTGACTATTCAATTGTTCTGCGAGGTCTATCGCAATCTGTTTTCTAGAACTTGATCTGCGTTACTCTGACTCAACTATAGAGATATTTTGTGAGACTTTTATAAGGTAAGTAATTATTATTTCTCTCTATTCACCAAATTTGCAAAGGAAGCTTATTGTTTGAGCTAAAGTAAATAACCACTTCAAAGTTTGCATGTAAAAAGTTTATTGGCTTTCAGTTTTGAGGTTGAGAGAACTGTTATTTTCTCAATTTCAGTCTTCTATTTTTCAGAATTTGACAAATATGTCCTATTCCACCTTACACAAAAAACAGAATCATATTATTTCTATCGACCAATAGAAATGCAATTTTATGCACTAATGGCCATGAGATGGAAATGTGCCTAGACTTGCTAATGAAGGTTACGCTTAGCAGCACAGAGTTCTGAGCCAGAAATGATAAAAGGGTGCTAAACTTTGTGCATGAAGATTAAGAATTATTAATCAGAAGGGTGTTCACAATTCCAAAGTCAAAGCATACATTACTTTTAAGGCAAGCACGGACATATCCGTCTTGGGGTTGACACTTTTTGTGAAACACGGAATGGTACAAAATCACTGCAACCAAAGCAATAGAAGATTGCCTAAACAAAAGCTCAACAATCATCAAGTATGAAGTACTTGCCAGTTGAAAAAAATTACCATATGTGCCATCATCTTCTCTTCTCCAGTACCGTCTCAGCAAGAAGTCTCTTCGTTTCATTCCCCTGTAAATAAGGCGATTAAATATGCATGCTAACTACATCCAGAAATGGATTTCTGATTGAAATTACAATACTGACCATGGTAACCAATGGTTGTACAGTTGAATGTGAATTATGTCCGTGTGACCATCAAGATTCTCAACCACACTGCCCCGGTAGAAACAGAAATCCCACCTGCGACAAAAGTACATAATAGGTTAGCCTCCTGAAGAGGGATGTTAGTTTTCAACAAACAATAATTTATGTCAAGCAAATATTAGACCACTTCAATTGAAGTCAATGTATCAGGACCTGTATAGGAATTTCATGTATCAACAAAAAAGAAAGTCCAATTTTGAATGCCTTGCATGAAATTAAAGTACTGGTATTTACATGTGGGCTAACCGGGTCCAGCATTTACATCAAGTTAATGGTTGAGAAAGACCAGATAGATTATACCCACTTTCAGATGTAAAAGTAGCTAGCATGAATTACAGTTATCTTTATCTGTTGGCTGCCAGGTTCAATTATTGGAACTAAAAGTTTTTCTTCCATTTCGCATGAGAAATTTCTTAGAGAGCCTTAAATTTGTTGCAGAAGGAAAATATTCCATGAGCCTTACTCTGCCCTGGAGCTACCAAGGGACATAATGGTATGGAAAACAACTTCTGAGGGTCCACCAATGACTCCAACAGCCATGATGGCAGGGTGATCATCCCAATGCTGAAAATAACAATTGATGAGTTAATCAAGGAGCAAGCATGTAATCAACTCAAAGATAAGACATAAGTTTGCAACAAGAACTCTACCCTTCCATTTGAGTCTCTATCTTTTGCTTCTTTGAAGAGACGTAATCCTAAGGAGGCACACAATATGGGCATCAACAGTGATTTCCAAGAAACAAATATCAATTTCCTGCCCAATGTATTGAGAAGCATGATCATTACCATTTTGACAACCGAATATTTTCCATGGTGAAGGCGCTATTACGTCAGATGTCATTGCATTCACATGCATAGAGGAAGCAGAAGTCCAGTTGACAAGCCTTTTATCCACCATTCTTTTGGAAACATTCATGCTGCAACACAAAAAGGTATGAGATTTGGTGCACTAAAACGAACTAACTAGTTCTTTAATCTGGTGGCTTAGAAAGTCTTAACTTCAAACATTATTCGGAAGTCAAGTGTAACTTCCAATCATTTTAAGTGATCGAGCACTTACGCAAGAAACCTCAAGGAATTTAAACTAAGATATTTTTCCAGAAATAAAGGCGATAAGGATTTACACACATTTATTTGATTTCTAGGGCTAAAACACAAAAGTCCTGGGCAACAATGCTAGAGTTGTAAACGGTATCTCTAAATAACTATTTCATTTTTTTTTCTAAAAAACAATTATAAATTCCATTAAGATAATTGACTTTTGAAATATTTGGCCAGAGAAATAGGCAAAGCAAATTATTGTCACCTGAAAGGCTGCCATTTCCTTTCGGAATAAGACATCAAATCTTTTCCTGGGTTAAGTGCAGCTTCCTGTAAAGAATGAATCCACCTAGCGGCTTCCTCTGAACTGGTAACACCCAACTATGAAATTCAAAATTACATTATCATCCACCTGAACTATGAGCATGTCTTCTTTAGAGATTTAAAGAAAAAAGTAGCGCACCTTAAGCTGATCATTATGATTAGATGTGTTGTAAAGTGTAAAAATGAAAAATAACTGCAAGTGAAAGAACAATAAACCATATAAGCATAAACAAACTTGGATCTTTTTCATTTTGTATGTTTTTATCATTGCCCAGACCGAACTTATTTGTATAGCACATACTTTCCTGTGATGGCTTTCTCTTCCATTATCTACAACACGAATGCAGGAGTCTATGATTGCGCTTCTCAAAGGCTCCTGAACGAGAATGGTCAATCGACATCAGACCAAATCCAGAGACAAGGATTTGAGCAAAATGTTTATGGAAATTTCTTTTTTCTCTGGAAAAAAATGCAACTCAAATCGAACCGTCACATTCATTGGAAAAGCAAATTCGTCGTACATTGGCATCGGGCATTGCAAGCCCATCATACAAAGATAGATATAGACAAATGCCTGCATGCATGCACGCACGCACGCCTTATTCAAGATACAGAAGGTTTTGCATGTAGAACAAACGAAATTCAAAGTTTATATTCCCTTCAAAAGCTAAATTGTTGTGACATTCGATTCAATACACCTGTCTTGTCCCTCAATATCAAAAATTCCACCTCCATCATGCATTTCTATTCTTACGAACTTGCATTTGCACGCCAAGGACAAAAAAAGCAAAAAAATAAATTAAAAAAAGACAAGAGAAATGCACCTCTGTCCCTGAATTGGGAATTGTTTTGAAGCTCTTGAGGCAATTATCTTCAAGAACGAAGTACCTTTTACGCGAATACTGCAAGCCGAAACGATTGTAACGAATCAGGTAAAGCCACCCCTTCATTTTCCCTTCACTTTCTGCCATTCCCATTTTCCCAAGATTCCCAGAAAAGAAAGGAAAAATAGGAAAAAAAAATCCAATGTTTGTTGTGTTTTTAATTAATATTCGAAAGTTCGTTTCAGAAATGTTCCAGGGTAGCTTTCATACGCAATTTGCAGAGAAAAATGTATAAGTTTCACGTTTCAAACGAACGAAGAAAGAGTTTCTGGGACGATGGGAAGAGATTGATGAATGATCCTCTGATCCCACAAAAGGGAACCAGAGAATCAAAATGCCGCCAGAAATCTGGAAAATTTTCCCTTTGGATTTCTGGCAATTGCAAATTTTATGGACTTTTTATTTCCTTCCTTTTCCTTTTTCCTTTTTGCTCGTTTTCTTTCTTTCCCCCGCTTTGGTTACGGTGCTTATAAGGTAAAGCCTCCTCCGTGATTTTACCGATTTGTCCTCGCTCTATGCCCTTGACACCTATGTTGACTCTCTTCCCAATTTTGGCATTTCCATTTCGACCGACACATAATACATATGTTGTTGATTGCCACAATTTATGGTTTTTGGCCCCTGAAAGGACCTAAGATACAGGACTTGACTTTTTGAGGGTGTGAATATTTCGTTGACTTTAATTTGAATGAATCATCTACGTTTAATCTCACACCAATAATTCACCACTACGTTTGGGAGTGGGGGTTTGTTCGGAGTAATGACTAGTAAGTTCCATACTAAAATTTTAATACATTGAAAATTTTTAATTTATTTAAATATATAAATAAAATATATTTTATAATGAGATAATATATAAAGATAATGATTAATTTTTAAAGTAAAAATAAAAATAT
Source organism: Avicennia marina (assembly GCA_019155195.1). Lineage (NCBI taxonomy): Eukaryota > Viridiplantae > Streptophyta > Magnoliopsida > Lamiales > Acanthaceae > Avicennia > Avicennia marina. The sequence goes on from CM032763.1 coordinate 4,857,125, forward strand.
ATACGTGAGTATATGTGTAATGTATATAGATATTGATTTAATTATGAATAGGTGTAATAATTAAAAAATGATTAGTTAGTTACATATTAGAAAAAAATTTAAATTTAAATTTAAATAAAATTTTTTCGATATTATGTTAACTAGAATGAAATTTGACGAGAAGTGAAGGATTGAAGATATGGTTCCAAACATAGATTTGTATTATCTTATTTTTATTTTCTCTTCTTAATTATTTATACTGAATTCTCTGCTCTCTTTAATTGAGTGATTTTTGTATCCAAACGGTAATCAACTCACGAGACATTGATGAAATTATTAATTCCTAAATTTATTTTCTCAAAAAATGGTTAACTGCATTATCTTGGCTTGATTTATGTACACAAATAAATCTGGGCTTCATTTATGTACAGAAATAAGTGCAAGGAGTTGCATTATGTTAAGTAACTTATTTATTGAAGTGCACAATTTTTTTTTAAATATAAGTCCAAGTTTTAAAAATGTTTTTCTGAATTTTATATTTCTTAATTTATCTTTAGCAAATAATATAAAATAATAAAAGTATAGGAACAGGATCCAATTGAATTTTTTGTATGCTTAATATTACAAATTAAATAGTGACTGTCATGTGCAAAATTTTCCCTTGTTTATCCACATAATTTTAAATACATTGAATCTTCAAACAAAACCAATTTTGTTGGACTTTCAGATTTTTCTAACCATGGGTTATACGACACGTACTGTATTTCGTACGAGGGAGTTGTGATAATCTAAATTGGTTATGATATAAAATTATGAATTTTTAATATAAAAATATATTAGTTGATGGGTATATTATGAAAATTGATGAGAATAGAATAGTGCATCTATGTATTGGTTTCAATTATTCTTTTAACAAACTAGGGAGGTCATAATGGACAACGGACTCCCAAGTCATCTAAATTACTTGAAATTTTAGTCATGCGTTTGCATTGGGAGAAAAAGGCTTTTCCTATGATTTTAAACTCTAAAATGCCGAGAAGCACAAAGAAATATCAAGATCAATCGTGCTACACAGAATTAGGATTGAGGTTTTATTTTATGGGCCTATTTGTTTAGCTTTCGGCCAAGAATCTTAGTAACAAATTTTATGATTTTTAGGGATAGTTAGGACCACAAATTTTGAGCTTAGTTACTATTGTTGGCTATTGGTTTTAGTGATGCTCTTGAGTTTCCTAAAATTCTAAATGTTTTCAATTTCTTGTGAATGTCAAATAGAGTCATTCAAATTTAGTTTTGAGTTACTTATTATGCATAGTAGTGTATCAATTATAGTTTTTTTTTTTTCATGAATTCTTGTTCGATATGTTGTACTTAAATTAAGATTGAAAAAAGGTTTGTCCGTCAAGATTCAATCTAGTTTACTAGTTGTCCAATTAATTCCTCATTTCATATTTCTTAGGTTTTTCGGAGTGAGTTGAGATCACCTCAATCTAATCTGGTATTAGAGCCATCTCTATTAGGTTTCTTAAATTGATAACTTGATTTGAGGTATAAAACTAATTTGAAATTTTTGTATCTCTAGTTTGTTCTTTCATATCATATTTTTTCTTTGTTGTATCCTAATCTTAGTGTGCTGCCTTGTTCAGCCTAGTCCAAGAGTTTTGTTATTTTCCCATTTATCACCATTGATCACAACCAAGTTGTGATGTTAGGAATAATCACTTTACTTTAGCAATCGAAGATTAAAAGGCATATTTTTCTACTGGATTGATTCTATTGTCATAAGATTAGTCGTTGTCTCTTTCAATCATGCTAGATCAATAACCAATTCTAATGACTGAAATTTCAAATTTGAGAATTCATCCATCAATCGCAATAGCCTCACTAGTGATGGTGCTTGCCTTTTTATTTTGGGACCAAACTACTTGATTCTTGATTGATCATGTCATGTTAGAAGTGTATTCTACCTTCAAATTTGACTGTCACTTAAGTTCTTGAAACCATATTTGAATTAAATAAAAAAAGATACAAGAATTGATTGGTGAAATTCTTGTTGAGCTTGAGTGATACCTACGAGTCTTGTTAAAAAATTAAACACGCCAATAAATTAGAAGAGCATGACTTCAAATTTTGACCTAAAATTTATGATTGAGGTTTTTATTTAATGAGACGAGGAGGCTTTTAAGAAGTGAGATGGAAGTCATTTATCAAAAGTTGGACCGAGTTGAGGTATCACATGTTGTGGTTCAAGAAAACACTACGTCAAGGTAAAAGAGGATTAGAGGAAACAAATCATTGCCAAGATAGAAATTTGACTGAGAATTATGCAGTTGTTAGTGAGGACTATTTTTCGTATGAGAGAATAAGGAGGCCATAGCGTAAACCCAATGAGGAAGGCGATGCTTTTAAGGGAATTAAATTAAAATTCCTTCCCTACAAGAGAAGTGACTTGGAGGCTTGCCTAAAGTGGAGGTTGTTAGATTAAGTTAGTGTTTGTTTGTCATCAATATACAAAACTGTTAAAGATAAAGTCGTTAGTTATGGATTTAATATATTATGTGATAATATGATGAGACTAACTAACTTTGGCTACAAGAACATGTGAGCATACACTTGGCACTTGAGATGAACTCAAAATAGTGACGAGGCATAGGTTTGTACCTAACTATTATCATTGAGATCTATATTTGATAACAGTAGTCAAAGCATGGAGGATTATTATAAAAATATTAAGATGGTTATGATGTGAGTACATGTAATAGAAGATAGAGAAGCTACATGGAGTTATGCTTAACTGGATTGAATAGGCACATTTAGATGCTGCTGAGATGTAACGTTATATGAAGTTGGATGATGTGGTCCAAAGGGCTACTAAGGTGGAGAGGCAACTCAAGACAAGGGAAAAGGGTACAATCTAGCTACTGAGCAAACCAATTTCCAAGAGTTTGCCAATTACTGAAGAAAGAGTTAAGTAGCTCAAGTTAGAAAAGAGTGACATGCCTAAGGTAAACGTAACTAGTTCTACTTTTGGAGTTAGAAATAAAGATGTATCATGCTTTGTTAAGCACGTGGGTACACTTTCTACCTAATGTCCTGACAAAAGGGTGATGGCTATGAAGGATAATCGAAAAATTGTAATTGATGGAGAAGATGACGAAATGCATTTATGGAGATGGTGATCAAATAGTAGATGAATATACCAATTCTAATTTCCAATTGGATGTGGATGATAGAATATTTGTCTTTGGGTTATTATTCACTCTTCATGGAAGAGCAGTGAACTCTAGCAAAGTATAACTGTAAACTCCACCATTAAGATAGGGTACATCGCGACTTGTGATGGTGTGAAGGAGACTATTTAGATAAGGAAGTTTGTCACAAAACTTCAGGTGGTCCTAAATGTGGATCAGCCATTGCCACTTTATTGTGACAACAATGATGCAATCTCATAGGTGAAGGAACCAGGATCTCATTAAAAGTTCAAATATATAAAGAAGTGTTATCACATTATTTAAGAAATCATTAGAAAGGGTGATGTGACCATCTTGAAAATAATTTTAGTAGATAATATTGCTAACCATCATACCAAGTTGATGACTCAAGTGCAGTTGGATTCCCATCTTGAGAAGATGGGTATGATATGTCATAGCTATCGGCATTAGCATTATTAGCCTTAGAGTGCAAACGGGAGATTGTTAATAATATACCCTCTAACGCCAATAATTAATAAAGAATATTAGAGGACATCGCGGTTATATATGTACCTTTTCATAATAATTAATAGAATGTTGATTTATTTATATCAATTTTCTGGCAAGTTTAATCATGCACATAAATCTTGAATAGTGTAAAGTATTGCATATGCTCATACGATCGAATTAATAAGCCTTATTCATAAGAAGTTATAAATATGAACACAAGGCTATTTTCATATGCAATTACTAAAATCAGTCTGTGAATCACACATACTTTAAAGGGCATTAGAGAATCGATATAAGTTACACACTTTATATTTGTATGGTGAGCATTATGTTGTTTGTTTTGAGATTCAAAAAGTACAAGTGTGTAGTTAAGACATTGGAAAATGGACTTTCAGACATTGGAGAATGGACACTCGGACAATAGCTTAAAGAATAAAGAAGACACATCACTCTTGGTCGTTAATGTTTTTGCTTCGTGATTGTTAATAAACGAGACGTACGAGTAGCGAATTAGTAATAAGATTAATAATAAAGGTATTTAATTAACGGTTCCCGTGTGTTATAATCATAGGATGTATTCACTTTTAATAATTATATTTGATAAATTAATTTGTTAAAGTTAATCAAACGTTCATTTTACACGATAAAAGTCATGATAAAATATGAATATGAAATTATATAACAAAATGTTAGAAAAGATGGTCCAACCTAATAAGCGTGATAAAACAATCCAAACATATTAACTCATTTGGTATACTCATTATTAAGTTATTCTACATTTTAATCTATATTAGTGAATATAATATTAAATTATTATGTGATTAATTTATCATTCAAAATAATTCTTAAGGCCTTAATCTTATCCATCAAATTGAACAAGTCCTTGGTATTTTAACCATTTAGTTGTGTTTAGAAAATTTCAAGACACATAATTAATTCAAAAAATTTGTGCACTTTCCAAGCAAAAATAGAAAAATACTCTCCAACCACCCTTTCACTCTTATCTCGTCAAGAAAATCCTTCTAATTCAAAGTGTTTGTGCAAAAACCTTGCAAAAAGGAAGTGCTCATTGTGTTTTGAATCGTGTAAACTAATTAGAGGTGAAGGTTCAACGACTACAACTAAAAGATGGCAAATTCACTCGTTGGAAAATGTTTTTAAGAGATAAAATTTCATGCTTTCTTGTTTATGCCATTTCTTACGTGTTTTGTAATAAAAATGGATGGGATTTGTTATGTTTGTTTTTGTTGCGTGTTTATTGTGTCATCATGTTTTAAAGTTTCAATTTTTATACACAAAATCTTGCAAAATATTTGTACATGTGGCTGAATTTACATTTGGATCTGTTGTATACATAACGGATGCACTACAATGTAGCGCATAGATTTTTATATCAGTATCTTATATCTTCCATACTCTATATCAATAGTTTTTTTACACCAACATAGTACAATATTGGAGCGTTTCACAACTGTAATAATGGCTTAGATATTGACATGCATCATGACACCATAAATCAGGACTATGCAAATGAGCTAGCATCATAAGGACACGCTACAACAGAGTGACCATGGAAGGTCCATCGAAATATCCGAGCATGGGATGTGGCACCGGGGCCAATTGTAGTGCAGGATGTTTAGACTCAAATACATATATAGCTTCATTGTCAATTACCTTTCTATTTATTTTTATGATAAAATTACAAAACTATATTATTACATTAAGTGATTTACCGTTGCTTAATTACGTCTGATTTCCTTCTTTATTTATAAATCTTTTTCTCTTAAACAAACCTCTATTCTTACCTATTCATATTTTAAGATTACTATTCATTTATAATTTACAATCTTCAATGCTTAATTCTACTTGTTATGAAATATTCAAATCAATTATACCATTATCTTTCAATACCTTAATAAAAACTTTATTGTCAAGCTTTATAATTATAAAACTCAAATCATGACACTATAATAATAAATCTGAATTAAACAACTCAAAACCTTAACCACAAAACCCTAAGCCCCTAATTTAACAACCAACAAACTTTTGTCATTTAAAAAGACGAAAATGGCATCAAAGTTTGTACGTTGTTTGAAATGCTGTTATTACTACGGGACAATTTTTTTTAAAAAAAATTATGACCCATTATATTTAGATTATGTTTTTTAAAATGATGAAATAAGTCATTTTAAAAATTTTCAATTAGGCCATTCTAGAGATTGAAAATTAAAAATAGAATATTAAATTAAAAAATTCAATGTTTGCATGAAAATTAAAAAAATTTCAATGTTTGCATGATGTTTTTTTTTATAAAAATAATAATTTGACGTGGTATTTAATATTTAATCCTATTTATAATTTTGTGTGTATATCATAACGTCGATTTAATTTTCAGTTGTGTAATTTAAAATATATAACTTCATTATTAACCCCTCCGAAAAACCTAAAGAAAATTCGGGTTCAAATCACTTCAAATCCGCTTTCTCTTTCCGCGTCGTAAGGCAGACCATTGTGGCCACGACGGCGTTCCCTCGTCCGCGGCAAACAACCGTGACGGCCCCTCCGGTTCGGCTTCCACCTCGACCAATAAATGTAAGATTGAAGCAGCAATTGTTTTATGCTTTGGTTTGTATTCTCTCTCTCTCTCTCTCTCTCGTTTTCTCATGGAGTTAATTTGAATCCATCGAATGAATTTAGATTGGGCGATGTTAAGTTGTGCTTCAATTTTGCAATCTCATGTCACCGAAAACTGAGCAAACCTTTTTGATTTGGTATTTCCGTCTGAGTTATGATAATTAGCTGAATTAAAGGCGGTTGCTTGCGGAGGTTTTTGTATCTGGAAAAGGTCGAATTCCATGTCATTTATTGCTTACTTGAGTAACGTATCTAGGGTTTTTGAGATATAATGATACAATCTCTGACTAAAACTCTTATCATTTTGGAGAAACTGACGACATTGAAGTTCTTAATAATGCATTATTATTATTTTTATTATTGTTATTTGCAACTCTGAATTTGGAAAAGTCTCTTCTTGTCAACGTTAATAATAATAATGCATAAGATGATATTGCTGGATTTGGACTCCTGGAATTTCATATGTGTGAAATGAATTTAAATATATATATATGTATATGTATGTATGTATATTTCAATGGGTTTGATGTTCAGTCTAGTAACAACTTGGTACTAATTTCCATATTATATACTGCATTCTCTTTCTCAGGAATGTTTTTTCCTGGCATTATGCGTTTCTTGCTCTTTAAATTTCAGGGTGCTCCTGTTCCAATGGTTATTTGGGTTAGGATATGGTAAAGAGATCAATTTTTGAGGATCTTATTTGCTATGGGCTCCCCTGAACACATTAGGAGTACTATGACAGGGGAAATTGAGGAGGATATAGAGGTCAACATTGATTCTGTGCGAGATGATGAAGACTGGGATGGTGATGACAAGAGGATGCAATGGTCAAGCAGGCCTGGGAAACCAGGGAGTCATGAAGAAATTGAGGGTTTTGGTAGCAGTGGCAGAAACAGAGCTATGTCTGATAGGCATGGAAATCGAAAGAGAGTGGGTTGCTTAAGCAGAGCTGACACCGATCAGGGTGACTATGAAACCAGAAAAGAATCTCATGCTGAACATTTGAAGAAAAAGCCAGCAGAGAGTACCTTGGATGTTTTAAGTACTTGGTACCAAGATGGAGAAGTGGAAAGTAACCTTGAGGGTGGGGACAAACCTGGGAGTAGGGGATTTAGCTGGGCTGAAGAAAGCAACAGAAAAAAATCAATTTTGAAGCACTCAGAACATGACATTGACGGGGAAAAGATGCCAGATAGAGATTCAAGAGATTCAGTGAGGGATCATGTCCGAGAAAAAGGATATGGGTATGCTGAGCATGGAAGAAGCTATCGTAGGAGATGGGATGAGCCTGATAACATTGAAAAAATTGTTGAATACGGAGAAAATTCTGATGTGAAAAGTGGCAAGTATGCTGGTCCTGAAATTGAAATTGTAAGTGAAAGAGAAAGAAATGACATGTTGGAAATTGAACCAAATGGTGGTAGAAGCAAGTTTGATGAATCAATTGGTGGAAAAATTAGGTATCGTGACAGTGAGGAGAGACGAATTGATCTAGAAAGGAGCAAGAGAGCGAAGTCTGAATTTCTGGGGGAAGACAATGAGGCAAACTCAACACATGATGATATAACAAATATAGAGGGTTTTGAGGAGCATAGACAACCAAGAAATCCTGCTCGACATATCACTGAAGGCAATGCAAGATCTTTCAATGCAGACGATGAAGTTGGCATGCGGGTGAGGGACAAACGAAGGAGAAATCCAGAGAACTCTAGTACATCCAGGACACCTGAGAAGATTGGAAAGCATCAATTTGAATCAGATAATTTTGAGATGGACTATGAAAGAAGCCCTACTTTTAGGAGGAAGGAGCTGGGAAAAGATGGCTCTTGGGATGATAGATCAAGAGGAAGAGATGAAATTTGGGGTGACAGAAACAGGGAACGGGAGAACACTAAAGATACTTGGAAAAGAAAGCAAGGCAAGGAAACAAGAGATAATGAAGCAACCTATGATAGCATCAGGGACTGGGAGTTGCCCAGGCGTGGTCGTGATAGGATTGATGGTCGGTCTGGTGTTAGAAAAGATGGAAGCAGGACTGAAGCTGTGAAAACATCGTCTAAATATGGAATATCAAATGAGAACTATGATGTAATCGAAATCCAAACCAAACCATTTGATTCTGGAAGGGAAGATTCTAGATCCATCTTTGCAAGAAATGGTGAGGTCATTGAAAAATCTGACACAAGATTGGCTCCTGATGTTGAAGAAATTGGTTATTCGAGGGAGAATAGGTCAAGAAATGCACGTGGATCTGTACAATGTGGTGAAGATACAAAGGATAGATTTATAGATAGTGTTCTTGCAGTGCCAGAGCAGCATTCCTGGAGAGATGACATTGATTTGCAAACAGAGAAATCTAAAGGTCGGAAAGGTGTTGCCACCAATCGAGGTACTGGTAGCCAAAGTTCCAGTGGTGGCTCTGTACCTCTGCATGGAAGCCAAGAACCAAGTTCCTTTAATAGAAATTCTCAAGGAGTCAGAGGAAATAGATCTGGGAGACCAGGAAGGGGTAGACCTACTGGAAGAGATAGTCAGCAGGCTGGTGTTGCAATACCTTTGGCAGGATCACCTTTTGGACCACTTGGATTGCCACCTCATGGACCAATGCAACCTTTACCTCCTAATGTGTCCCCTGCTCCAGGTCTGATTTCACCTGGAGTCTTTGTTCCACCATTTCAACCTCCAGTTGTATGGCCAGGTGGTCGAGGTGTTGAGATGAATATGCTTGGTGTTCCATCTGGTTTTCCACCTGTCCCCCCTGGACCACTGGGACCTAGATTCTCCCCTAACATGGGAAATGCACCAAGTGCTACTACGGTTTTCAGTCCATCGGGTCCTGGAAGAGGAATGCCTCTCAGTATGTCTGGTCCAAATTTTAATTCAATAGGTCCTGTTGTTCAGGCTCCACCTCAAGAGAAAGCTTCTGGGGGGTGGGTTCCTGCTAGAAATAATACTCCCTCTGGCAAAGCTCCATCTAGAGGAGAGCAGAATGATTATTCTCAGAACTTTGTTGACACTGGCATGCGACCACAGAATTTTATTAGGGAGCTGGAGCTCACTAGTGTTGTGGAGGACTATCCAAAGCTTCGGGAGCTTATACAGAAAAAGGATGAAATTGTTGCCAAATCTTCTTCTGCTCCTATGTACTACAAGTGTGACCTGCGAGAGCAGGTGCTTTCTCCAGAGTTCTTTGGAAGCAAGTTTGATGTGATTCTTATAGACCCACCGTGGGAGGAATATGTTCATCGAGCTCCTGGTGTCACTGACCATATGGAGTATTGGACATTTGAGGAAATAATGAATTTGAAGATTGAGGTAGTTTGCGTTGATCTTCACCTTGTTTATTTTGCAGTTGAAATGCATGAAAAATGTAAAAGTTATGGCAGTCCTCATGCATTGTTAGTTTAACACTTTACATCATTTGAATAGCTTTTAGCCTTTACTCTTCCTTTGATCTTTTTGTCTTCACTATTAATTTGTAGGCAATCGCTGACACTCCATCTTTCGTCTTCCTTTGGGTTGGTGATGGTGTTGGTCTAGAGCAAGGTCGACAATGCCTAAAGAAGGTAGAGAATGAGAGGCCTAGGAAGAGTGATTATCTAGTTTTAATCTTCTCAAACTTGTTTTCTTTCTTTTTGTGCTTTTCACTTTCCTCTGGTTCTTGCCATTCACTACGAGTTTGTTTACAATGTCAGTTCCGTTAACCGTCACTGTCTGTTCTTGTTCTATTTAGTGGGGATTTCGGAGGTGTGAAGATATATGCTGGGTGAAGACTAACAAAACCAATGCATCTCCCGGACTACGCCATGATTCTCATACTCTGTTTCAGCGCTCCAAGGTAAAAGTCACCTCATTGTCTATAATAACCTATGGTAACATTGTTGTGTCACAGACTTAAGTAATTGAGATTCATTTTAGTTACTCTGGAGAATAATCTTTTACTGGACACAAGAAAGTTGATACAAATAGTTGAATGGAAAATAAAATCTATTCCAACATGGAGGCAAAAAGATATATCAATTTTGAGAAACCCTCAACTGAAAATACGGCAGCAATTAAGACAATTATGGTGAAAGTATAATTTCGTTGTGGTAAACATGTTTGCATTTTTTAATATTATAAATTCCTATAATGCAAAAGACCAATTTGAAGGTAGAGATATGTAAATTGACTTGATTAATAGTTTAGCTCCTTATTGTAGCAATAAATTCTGTAATCAAGATTATTTGGACTTGCGCTTATGTCCTAGATGTAGAAGTATAAGAAGATGGGCCTTTGTTGATGAATTTCAAAAAAATTAATTTCCTTAAAACTGAAACAATATAGAATTTCGACTCCAATGCATGTGATGTTTTCTAGCTGGCATGACCTTGGCTTTACATTTGTTTTTGCAACAAGGCTGGAAACCATTTCAAAATATTGGATGAGTGAGCAACTTATGTTGGTTATTGTAAGAAAACAATGGTTATTTCATATTGGGAACAATGGTTTGATGATGTTCGCAAAAGCTAGATTCTTGATGAGTTCCTATTTATAGGTTTATGCCATAAACCTCTAGGCTATGTTCACTTTAAATGGTTAGATTGGATAAATTATTTTATTTGAGCCAATCACATATTTTTCTTAAAGGGCAAAGACTCATGACCATGATAAAATAAAAGCCCGATATAAAATAATTACAATCATGGATAAATAATTCGATCCCGTAGGTGTTATGAAATAATGCTTTAGAATAATTATTTTGAGCTCTTGTCGTATCAGTGAAAGTGAAAGTGAATACGGTCCTGGAGAATAATGGAGCTTCTGTTATTGTTTGTGTTGTCTTTGTCTAATAAAGTAACTTTCTTTTTTATGTTCCTGCTACACTACTGCTATTGTATGTATTTTAGATTAAATCAAAGGAATACTCTATTTTTATGTTTGTCTCCTGAATGGCTATCTTGTATTTGCTCTGAACAAAAACTGCATGATAGGGATAAAAGGGACTGCATCACATACAAATTCTCAGTGCATTACTATTTATATAGGTTGATGTCATAAACTTCAAGAGGATAATGTAGCTTACACTATTGTTTTCATCTGATCCAGAAGTTGTTTCCTTTTTGCTGTTCCTGCTGCTCTATTTGCTGTTGTATGCATTTAAGGTGTGTTTAGAGGAATACTATATTTGCAAGTTTATCTCCTGAATGGCTGTCTTGTTATTGCTCTGAAGGAACACTGCCTGATGGGTATAAAAGGTACTGTGCGCCGCAGTACAGATGGTCATATAATCCATGCCAACATTGACACTGATGTAATTATTGCTGAGGAGCCTCCTTATGGTAACGTGCTGCTGGCCTTCACGAATCTTGCCTGGCTTTCTCATTACTATTATCTCAGTTCTAGACATCATCCTATCATCACCAATTGTATCCTGTGTTGAGTATGTAATTGCTATACTCATCCTTTTATATATATATATGTGTATATATATATATATATTCACTTAATATTTTCCCTTATTAAATTTTGATGTTTTTCCTTTCTTAAGTGGTTGCCCCTGTTCTGAACACTAGTATTTTGGAGAATAACTGTCTACTGACTTTTTCGTATTAGGGTCATTACCTTTTATTTCACTAAATATGAATGCTTGCCCCTTAGTTGTAATGGGGTGAATGATAACCTCTTTCCCTTGTATATTATAGTCCTCATGTAAGTGGTCCTTATAGAATATAAATAAAAAAAATTGCAGAGCTATTAGCATTTTTTCATTAGGGTTGAAAATGTTTTTACAATGTTTTGATACCCATTTCCCTCAATTTTCATCCAATCAAAATGTGCATATTCCAAGCTGCTAATTTTCAAAAATAACTCTGTTATGTGTAAACAAATTTCGAAGATCATTCCATTACCCAATAATTTTATTCATTAAAAATCAATAGTTGCCTATATATATGTACACTTATGCTCACATTTATTCATATTTACATTTTAAGAACTAATTGTTACTCCCATATAATATCATATCACTTAATTATTGTATAATTTTATATATACAAAAAATTCAAAAACAATCTGTTAAGATAGAAACTTTTATTTTTAAAGCATTCCTAAAATTTTGCACCTCAAACGTGGTATTATCAACCCGTCAAAATTTACGGAAATAGACTTCCAAACCTTGCTTGCATCTTTTTCTTGCAACCACTAAGTATTAACATTTACTATTTTTTACTCTTTACTCTTTTTGGCTATGTTTGCGAGAGGGATTTTAGTTAGGAATGATGTTTGGTGGGAGTCGTGTTGGTAATAGGTTTGATTATAAAATTTTGATAGGATAAAAATATTAATTTATTTGAATGTATGAATAAAATATATAAGAATGATTGGATGATGTGATTGAATATAGAGATAATGACTAGTTTATAAGGTATAAATAAATATAAATGTGAGTATATGTGTGATGTATATGGGTATTAATTTGATTGTAAATAAGTGTAATGATTGAAGAATAATTAGTTAATTATAGATGTAAGAGAGAAAAATTTTGAATTTGAATTTGGATCAAGATTTTGGTGAGTAATATGTTTGGAAGTGTGAGGGGATTGGAAGTTAGGTTCCAAACATAGCCTTTGTCTCAGAAGAACTCCCTTAAGTTGATCCTTTCATGCTATATAAAGTTGGAATTATAATCCCTTGAACTGTTCCCGCTTTTTTGTTGACTGAAATACCAGAAGCTTTGCTTGTCACTCTTAATTGTTGTTAGATTTTGTGTTTTGATATATATTTAATTGTGTTCCTTCTGTTTCTGGTTCACAATGAGGAAGTGACATTAGGTTCCATCTTCAAGTGCAAAAATATCTTGTTATTAGTACCAGGAAAGGGAGAACAAGTGGACTCGCAAGCCCATTATATTGGAACATGTTTCATGTAGAAGACTAATTTTGTGATCTTGCTTGCCTAGTTATCATTTTAGTGAAATGTATTTGATATCTTGTTTTAAACAGCATTACTGTTGGCATTTGTACCGGTATTTTAAACTTCAAATGGGATTTTAGGTTCAACTGTAAAGCCTGAGGATATGTACCGAATAATTGAGCATTTTGCTCTTGGTCGAAGAAGGCTTGAACTTTTTGGTGAAGACCATAACATTCGTTCTGGCTGGTTGACTGTTGGTCAAGGATTATCCTCATCAAATTTCAATTCTGAGGTATGTATGTCTGATGTTTTTGGTTGTATTAATCAAATTTCAGGCCTTTAAGGGTATGTTTGGTTCCTTATTAGGGTGGGTGGGAAAATTTTGGTGATTTGAGTGGAGGAAAATTTATGTTTGGTATTATAATTTGAGTGGATAAGAAAATTATTTTTATATGTATGTTTAATATGTAAAAATGATTGGATAATATAATAATATATAAATTTACAAGGTATAAAAAATGAATGTGATTAAAAAAATTATAGAAATAAGTATTGATTTGATTAGAAATAGGTATAATGATGAAAAAATAATTATTTAGTTATAAAAAGTTATAGAGTAGAAATTTTAAATTTGAATTTGAATAAAATTTGTATGGTGGTAAGATGTTTGGTTTATAATATTTTTGAGCAGTTGTGGATAGATTCAAACAGGGAACAAACCAAGCCTTGGCTTCTTCGAATGGCAAATCGAAAATGAAAATAAGGATTGTGTTGTATTTCAGTCTTTCAGCAGGTTTTTCTTGCGGTCTTCTCCACCTGTGAGATTTATATATAGTACAACCCATTTACATAAACATCTGCATACATTTGTGTTCATCTCCTTCTTGATACGTGTTTCTGTTGACATTAGTGTGTTTGCATTTCTAAGTATTTGTGTTAAGTGCTGTGAAAATCCTGCCTGTTTTGTTTTATCAACCAATCATATTTTTCCTATTTGCTTCTGTTCAAAATAGCCACTTAAACCTTTTTTAATTTTTGCAATTAAAGTAGAACAGGTAACGAATAGCACTCCTGTCTACTGACAACTAGCTTTCAGTAAATGAATTGGGAGAAATCTCAATAATTGCCTGCATTTTGTTATCTTGCAAATTGTGATGCTTAGAGAACTGTACTTCTAGTATGGTGGACAATAGTGATATTGAATGGTGGTTAGAACCATGATTGATTGTATATACCGTGGATTTCTCATGCATTCACCTGTGATTTATAAGCTAGTATACGTCGAGGTGGTGGCTGGGCTTGTTATCTGATTATCTGATAATTTGTGTTGACTTAACATCTTTGAGATGCGTAGAATATGGTAGATATTTTGGGTGAATTTGTATCCATCCAAAGGCATCATGAAGGGATTTCATGGAAGCAGTGGGACTGGTTGTGGATTGAACCAAAAAGGAAAAATGATCTGATGTTTTGCCTGTTCCATATTTTGCCTGCTCTATTTGATTGGACTGCCATGGAGCCTGAGAAGTAACGTGCACATTTTCAGGCATATGTCAGGAATTTTGCTGACAAGGATGGGAAAGTTTGGGTAGGAGGGGGAGGTAGGAACCCACCACCCGATGCACCACATCTTGTCCAGACAACCCCTGACATAGAATCTCTTCGGCCCAAGTCACCAATGAAGAACCAGCAGCAGCTGCAACAGCAGCAGTCAGCATCCGCGACAGTAAATTCCAGCAACAGATGGCCTGCTGGTAATTCACCTCAAAATCAGAACGCACCAAATCTGAATCAAGTAGGTTCTAGCACCAACGTTCCCTCTCCAGCTCCACGGGCTAATTCAATGGAAACATTCAAGGGACGTGAAGGTGGGCATCTGCCTTCGGAAGACAGGATGTTTGATATTTATGGGTACAATGCTCCATTAGGTCCAACTACTGGAGACTATTTAGATTTCGAGTCCCACAGGGGAATGAATATGTTGTAGCAAATGCTCACTTCGTATGTTTTTCAGTTGCATGTCTTCTACATTATGGTATCCATATTGCCTGTGGAAACGTCTTCGGCTTCTGAATTGCAGTGTGCGGCGGGAGAGTCAATCTGGAGGAACCTGGATAGAGTTGGCCAAAGTCCTTAAATGTCATAGCAGTCGTTTTAGCTGTTGTTGGCCATGTTTTCAAAACTGGATCAGTCAACTTATTGTGATATTAGGTTACTAATAGTGAGAGAAGAAGATCAACATATTGTTACGTGGCGATCAAATCTAGTGTAATGCAGAAAAGAAACATGAACCAATCCGCAACACAACCGGCTGGCCATCAAAAATTATAGCAGATATTTACAATACAATACGTAAAGGGTTGGAATATTTGCCAACCAGCGGGAAATAAATATTTACAAACGAGAAGGATAAATAAATATAAAAAATACAGCACAAGAGATCTGAGGCATTTGTAACTGTCGATATAGCAAGAAACACATGCTGTAACCGTTAATATAGCAACAAAAAAATCTAGGCGTGCATCTGGGAGTTAACTTCTTAGGCATTTATATTTTCAATTCTAATGTAAAGAAATAAAGAAGAATGATGACTTTTTGTAATAAAAGGCAACGAAGACTGTACTGAAAAACATAGAAAATAAACTTATATTTCAACTCTTCTCGTCCCTTCTATGTCTGCTTCTTTACTTTCTTCTACGTTTCCCTTCTTTCCACTCTCTCTTATTTCTTTATCTGTTACAGATTAACATCATAGTCAGAGACCTCACTGGAAGTCCTCAACTCAGAGGGGTAGTACTTGTTCCAAAGTATTCTCATCATAGTTGTGAACTGACAAGGGTCATCGGTCTACTAGGGCTCAGGTTAAAAGGGATGAGATTTAGGGACAAATCAGAATTCCCTTGTGGTTAAGTGGAAGTTCTCATTAAAAGGTTTCAGAAAAGGGTGGTTACCGGACAGTCGATGTTTGGTCACCAACAGTAAGAGCGACATAGAATATGAAGTAAGAACAGAGGACAGAATTTCAAGGGGAGAAGGAGAGATAAGCGATAGCAGTGCTGAGTGAGGCATGAGCGAAGTCATTAACTTTGGTTGTGTGCAGAACGGGATAATCACTGCCGTTGAATAGTGGGTGGACGGAATTATCCTTCAAACTAGAAGTTTCCGGGTACGACATCGTCTGCACTTAACGGCGTTAACAATTGGATCTGATTGGATAATAACCCATCTATTAGTATTTCGCCATCTAGATCATTTCCACAATCAGTTGCAAGCCCATTCCATTACAATTGATATCTAGAGCTTCTTTGTATCTAACCTGGCTAAAACATGGTCGCAACAAATGGCAGAAAGAAAACAACAAAAAACGAGTCCAAGATTTGGAAAGTAGAATAGAGCGTAAAATGGAGGCCAAGCCAAACTCAAAGAGAGAGGATTTTGATGCCCAGATTAAGGGGGTTTAGCAAAGGTCTGAGGAATCCAAGTGTTAGCAGTTGTTTAAAAAATGGGCAGCAAACTATCTGTGTCAAATGCACCAATTGGTGAGGAATCTTCCTCAGCATCAAAAGGAAATTTACCTAGCCCCACCCCCCACAAGGTTTTGCATCACATGGAATTCCAACTCTACAGATGGCACATACTAATGCAGCTAATTTTAGTCAGTTTTACATAACAAAAGTAGCTAAAAATCCTTTTTAGCCTAAGCTTAGAATTGAACTCACTATTTGAAGGGAAAATAATGTCAAATTTTGGTTAAGGAAATGCGCACGCTACTTCTATTACTGCAATACTCCAAATGAGGAGAAGGCTCAAGTAAATGCTATGTACTTTAATGAGAAGATTGAAATCTGGTTCAATAACTTTCTCGTGGGAAAGTTCCATGTTATTTGGGACAAATTATGGCGAGCGATTTTGGCTAAGTACAACAAGCAAGATCTTAGCCTTATCATCGGACATTTAATAAGTTGAAACAAAAGGGAAGTGTTCTTGAGTATATTCAGACATTTCCGTTGCCTACAGAACCACACTTTGTATACAGTTTGATCAATGGTTTAAATGAGGAAATCTAATGCTTGGGAAGAATATTCAGGCCGCTATCTTTGGAAGAAGCATTCTCATTTGTGAAGTATGAGTAGAAGACGTTGGAGGCACAAAGGAGATGCGAAACACTTGCCAAAACAAATATAAGTGGCAACAAATTAACCATCCAAAAGTTAGTGGGTAAATTTGAGGAGAAGAGAAATAATGAATTTAAGTGGAGAACGTTAGCAACCAAGCCACAAATGTAAGGAGAAAGTCATTGCATCAAATTGAAGTTGATGCCTATGAGCATGCTGATGAAGAAGAAGCCCAACCCAATAACGAAGAGGTATGGAGTGAAGGAGAGGTAAATATTAACACAATTATTGAAAACACACCCCCCAATACCCTACATGTTAAAGCAACAATATCTAGTATGCTTATTATTATTCTAGTTGACATTGGGAGCACACACAGTTTCATAACTCTAACAGCATTGATTAAGACAATTAAGGAACCCATTGATGCATATCCTATGATTATTACATTTGCTAATGGTAATAGGGTTGTCGGTAATCTTGAATGATGAAAATTGAAGTAGATCATGTAGTATAAGGAATACAACTATAATGTAAAGATACTTAAACTAGGTAATTATGACACGATACTAGGGGTAAACTGGTTGAGAATATTAGTTTAGTCACATTTGATTTCAATGCATGAACCTTACATTTTGAGTATTAGGGTGAAATCGTCATTTTAACAGGGAGGAGTTCAAAATCAACTTATAGAATAAACTATCTTAAACTCGTGGACGATTTATTGCAACTAGATAGGGATGAATGGGTTACTTAGTTCACTGATATTCATTAAGACACCATAGAGCACATGCCTGCACTTATCTAAAGGTTAGTAGAGGAATTCTACCGTTGTTTGATCATAGGATCATTCGATAGTGTTGAAACTAGGATCTCAACTAGGTAAGCTATACAACTATGCCTATCATGAGAAGAAGATTAAAAGATAGGAGGTAGAGCTATTGAAACAAGGAGTTATAAGGCCCAGTAAAAGTCCTTTTGCCTCATTAGTCCGCTTTGTTAGGCAAAAGAATAACTTTAGGAGAATCTTGTTGATTATAGACAATTTATGAAATATTTATGAAAGATATTCCTTATTCCAGTCATTAAAGATTTATTGAATGAACTTCAAGGGGCATCAGTTTTTACTAAGTTGGATTTAAGGTTTAGCTATCACCAGATAATGATGTGTCTTAAGGATATTCCAAAGATAGTTTTCAGAACGCACCAAGGACACTATGAATTTTTAGTAATGCCCTTCGGGTTGACCAATGCCCTAGCTACTTTTCAAAGTTTGATGAATACAATACTAACTGATTTCTTAAAAAGGTTTGTCGTAGTCCTTCTCTTAATGATATATTGATTTCTAGTGAAAACATGGATGAACATCTTTTGCAACTAAGATAGGTTTGCCAAAGGTTTGATCAGTACAAACTCTACATTAAATTTTAGAAATGTTCCTTTGCCCAACTGAAGGTTGAATATATAGGCCATAACATTTTTTCTAATGGAGTTGCCATCAATCCTAATAAGATTGAAGCAATGCTTCAATAGCTAAAGCATAAGACACTAAAGTCCTTAAGAGGGTTTTTGGGATTAACAAAGTACTACAGACATATTAAAGACTAAGGGAAGATCAGCAAAGGATTGACAAAATTATTGAGGAGGGGGGGGGGGGGTTTCGGTGGGACTCTAAAGTAGAAAAATCTTTTAGACTCTGAAGGAGGCAATGACTAAGGTACCAGTGTTGACAATGTCATATTTCAATCAACCTTTTACAATAGAGGTAGATGCTAGCACTACAAAAATTAGAGCAGTTTTATAACGAAATTCAAGGCTAATAGTATTCTTAAGCAAGGCATTGACACCACGAAATCAAGGGCTTTCAATGTATGAAAAGGAGTTCCTGCCCTTGCTTTTAGTAGTGTCCAAATGGAGACACTACCTAGAAATTGGTCAGTTCACCATTTCGCTTGATCATGAAAGCCTTAAATTTTTGTTAAGTTAGAAAATCACCACCTCAATCCAAAAGGAAGGTTTCAGTAAATTTATTAGGGGCTGAATCGAATCCAATACAAACAAGAGAGAGAAAAAAAGGTAGCTAATGCATTATTTAGGAGATGGAAGAATGATAGTGAGAAACTAAGTATTACACATCTCACCCCAATTTGGGTTAATGAAGTTAAGGATAGTTATGAGGACCTAGATACCCAACAGCTTGTCAAAGATGTTCAAGCAAGTAAATCCTCATCTAGATATTATTTCTTTTCTAATGGATTGTTGAAATACAATAACGGACTTTACGTCGAGAATGAACATCAACTACGAAAGAGGATCAGAGGCAACATCCACAGTGATCCTACAAGAGGACACTCTGGGGTAATGGCTGTCTACTAAAGAATCAAATCCCTATTTTATTGGAGTGGGATATTCAAAAATGTTAGCAGGGTGATGTTGGAGTATAAAACCTACCAAAAAAATAAGAGTGAGAGGAGTCATCCTTCAAGCCTACTCTAACCTTTACCCATCCTGTAAGGAACTTGGCAAAGATTTCCTCGATGAACTACTTAAATATGATAAGAAGGATGGCATCATGATAGGGGTGGACAAGCTCAACAAATATGCACACTTCATTGCCATGTCGCACCTCTACTCAGTACCGGGAGTGGCCTATGCATTTATCAACAATGTTTACAAACTTCCTGGACTTCCTCAGTTAATAGTCATAGACATGGACAAAATATTTACCAGTGGATTTTGGAGACATTTATTGCAAGGTGTGGGAGTGAAACTTAATATGAGCATATCATATCACTCTTAATTAGATGGGCAAATAGAAAGGTGAATCAGTGTCTTGAGTGTTACTTAAGATGTATGTATGGATCGAAACCCAAATAATGGATTAAGTGGCTATATTGGTAAGGGTGGTACAACGCCAATTATCACAATAGTCTTAATACCACACCATTCCAAGCCCTCCATGGCACACCACCACCTCAATATAGGTTTGAATCCACTTTTTGAACATCAAACGGCGAAGTAAAAGAGTTCATAAGGGATCACAGGACAACTTTGAAATTATTAAAAGACAAGTTACAAAGGGTCCAACATAGGATGAGAACTTTGGTAAACAAACAATATCAAAAGAGGAGCTTCCAAGCAAATAATGAAATTTACTTGAAGTTGCTACTCTCACGGCAAATGACTATTGTAGCCAAGCTAAACAAAAAATGATTGGCCTGGTATTTTGGGCCATTTAAGCTTTTCGAAAAAAATAAAACCCGTGGCATATAGACTAGACCTACTAGGATATTCACAAATTTACCCAATAATACATGTTCCTCAACTCAAGAAGAAAATTAGTCCTAATGTTGATACCATGCCAAAATTATAAAATACTGATTAAATGAAGAAATAAAGATAAAACCAGTGGTGGTGTTGGGACAAAAGTAGATAAAGAGGATTAGGGGAACAAAGTAGCAAGTTTCTACAATTTTACCTTAATTTTGATTAATGTTTAATTTAAATTTTAAAATATGTCCCACAAAATATTTACGCTATAAAATATGCATATGAAATATTATATACAATAACTTTAGATTATGAAATACATTATTTTGAATGTTTGAAAAATGCTACCTAATTTTAAATTATTTTATTAAAGATAAACATTTTTGAATTTTATCTCTTTATTTGAATAGAAAGTATAAAAGTTAAATTATTAAACTTGTCAAAATTAAACTCATAAACTTATAAATTCTACTCTTTACTCATATTTTTAAAAATAAAAATAAGGTATGACAATAGAACGTGCATAATTTTTGTTTAATTTTATATATTTGCACTAGTCGGCCCCATGTTTAATACGCAAACATCATTTTATAGAATTTTATTCATTATTTTTACTTAATAATTTTATTTACATTTAAAACTAAATTTTGAATAATAGTTAAAATCAATAACTTTCTATATTTATCTTATCCGAGAAAATTTAATTTAATTTATAATATATTAAATTTTTATTCATTGATTATAATATGATTATTAATATATTTTATAATAATGCATATTATTTTAAAATTGTTAAGTATAAAATATACAATGATTTGAGCACATACTATGGATTTTGTAGAACAACATCAACCTCTCTTATATGTTTTTAGATATGAAATTAGAAATTTTATAATTTACATTACTAAATAATACATTATTTTAATTAAACTTGCTAATATTTAGATATTGTACAATTTTATCTTAATTTTGATTGTTAAAAAATTAGATGAATATTACAAGTTATCAAAATTTTAATTAACTCATCATATATATTTTCGTATTTAAAATTATGAAATTTTATATTTAATTTTAATCAGGATTTCAACTATCTATTTGATAAGGAATGAATGATGAAAAGAGAAATATAAAATATAGGATATGTTTGGGAGAAAAGTTTAGATGAAGTATAATGTTTAGAATAAATTGTGGTAAGATGAATAATATATTTAATTATAAAATTTTAATATATTAAAAAATTTAATTTATTTAAATATATCATACCATAACAATATATACGAGTAATAATTAAATTTTAGGTTACATGCCTTTTGAGTTGGATTCGTAAGCACTTTCCAACTCAGACAGGCTAGGACTCAGGCTACGTGACTTGCCATCACTCGGCATGGCTTGCGTGTCAAGTTGTTTATCTGCCCTTTCCTCAGTGTATGACTATCTCACTGAGAGTTGATAATAAATTTAATTATTTATTTTGTAAAATTGATTTAATATTATATGTGTGTTTGTGATATTATTATATAATTTCTAACAACAATTTTATGACCTAATTAGTTTTTCGATTTTATCAGCCACTCAAGTGTAAAACCAATTTGCCTCTATCACAAATATAAATAAAATGATCTAGAAACTACTAAATTGATCACTTCTACAATTTAATGTCAATTTTAGAAAAAAGTAGAAAAAAAAAAAATCATGTTTAGTTAATCAACCCTACACATCCAACCCAAGAACTTTTAAGTGACGAGTATATTTACAAGAATAATTCTGTTAACTTTATCCGAGTATTTGTTTATCAGAAGGGTTTTTTTTCTCTACATTTCAGTCTTGTTTTAGTATTTTTAATATGTGTTATTTAACAGTGTGAAAATTAATTACTAATTTTTCAAAATTTGACTTCTGATAGTTGCACGCAGAATATAAAAAAAAAAAAAAAAGGGAAATTGAGATTCAATAACTTTTTCGTCCACACAAAATTTATTGGCTTAGCCTATACAAATAATGTAATTATTATATCATTTTAAGTGAAGAGATAATAAGGTCAACATTTAAGATGATTATATATAAATTATGTTTTGAAGCATATGTCAATAAATTAACAAGATTAATAATTCCATCATATTTTTTTATATTTTGTACCATTTATCTTATAATTGTATAATATTGTAATAAATTATTTGTATAGCATTGACTTTTATTTATAAAAAAACATATATTTAAATATATCTCAAGATGAATTTAAAGGTAAATTTTTTAAGAAATTAAAATAAAAGGAGACTTTGAGGACTGATGAGGACAGAGTCTAAGGCGTAATTTTGCTTTCGGTGCAAGCTTTTCAATCTTTTCTGCCCGCAAACAAAATAGGAAGAGAAGACGGGAAGGAACTGCCGCAACTCGGACATGGCGGCTCGGCGAGTTCTGTCTCTCCTCGCAGCGAAAATGCCCCAAAATCCACTGCCCAGAGGTAACGCACTCTGCCATATATGTATCTGCTTTATTTGTTTACAGATGGATGCAATGTGTTTTGGCATCAAAAGAACCACTTTCCGAAGATTTGTCGAGGAAATGCTTAGTTTGGTTTTCTTTGTCGTTGGCGAAGAGAAATTTAGGAACAAAGTGGAAAGCTTCGCGCTCCATTGGTTCATTTAGAGGAAATTCCGTCTTGGGGTCATTGGGAGAATTTAATTGCGTGAAAGCTAATTTCAGCTCGAATGGGATGTTTCGCTGTTAAGATTGTGAATAGCTCTGGGATTCAGTTTCAAGTATTGGAAGTTCTTCTCAGAGTGAAGATTTTGGGTGAAAAAAAATAAATGATTTGAAGCAATCATCTCTTGCAAAAATTTTGAATTGGTTTCCAAATCGGCTTTTCGATTGGCCAAATTTGTTGATATGATTTATTCTTTTGTCCAATTCTATTGACTTTCTCTTGTAAATTGACAGTTGTGAAGATGCCACTCTTTATTGCTACCATTGTCCGTCTATAGCCGCTATGTTATTTAGTTTTCTATTAGGCTGCGGCTTATATAATCGTAGTCATTAAATTATTTTTGTAGATGGGACCTGCTATTGTAACTGTACTTTGGTTACAATTGGGACTTGGTATTATTTTGGTATTATTTTTCGTTTGATAAAAGCAACTAAAGTTTCTTTGCGCGTAGTAGGCTACATCGGGGGAGAGGACCGAACGAGATGCTCTTAGTTATATTGAAATCCATTGAACTGCAGCAGTCTTTGTGAAGTTATGAGTAAATTTGGAAGAAAAAGTTGATAGGACATTTTGTTCAATTTCGGTTTTACAACATGGAAAAGATACTGTTTCTGAGGTCACCTTTTATTTCGTTCTGAATAAATGAGTGCGTGTGACTCTACCTGCCATGCATATTGATCCTTTTTTCTCTTTCTTTTCTTAAATGTAAAACAAAATGGGTAATGTCACTTGTCTCTGCTTTGCAATGCTTCAGAACTCTCGCAAAGTTGTCATCCATTTCCAAAACCGTTCTATCATGGCTATGAATGGTACACTAGAACATTTCGGGCGCTTGTAGAACCCACCATGCCAGTAGTGGAGAATCCAGTGGAACAAGAAAGATGCAGCTCTAATCCTGATCCTGAAACAAGCCAAATTACCCCCACTTCAAAAGATGATCAGACAACCACAACGCACAGAGTAAATTCCAGCTTGAAGATATCTGAGAGACATGATCTTGTCATGATGTTTACATGCAAAGTCTGTAACACCAGGTCCATGAAGACAGCTTGTCGTGAATCATATGACAAAGGCGTGGTTGTTGCTAGATGTGACGGTTGCAACAATTTGCACCTGATTGCTGACAGATTGGGATGGTTTGGAGAACCTGGTAGTGTCGAGGAGTTCTTGGCTGCTCGTGGGGAGGAAGTGAAAAAGGGATCAGTTGATACTTTAAATCTCACCCTTGAGGATCTAGCTGGCAAGAAAAATCTTGATGATACTTAAGTTCATATTTCTAGAATGTAGGATGGCCTTCGACTTGCCAATGCTTATTCCCAGAGGACCAAGACCTATGCAATATGTTAGGTTTGAGCCTTTTCACATGTAACTCTTTTGTGGTTCGGTTTTTATGTGTTTCACAACAATATGATTTCTGTGTTCCATTTTATGGGATGGAAATCAGCTATTGTCTTAATACTAGAGATATTGGCCCAAACACTGCAAGTAGTCAAGCCAAAAACGCTGTCTCCCAAGTATAGATCTAGTTGGATAAGTTTTCAGTTCTGTTTGTTTCATTTTAGGAGCTCAAAACACTGAACAAATAAATGCAAGGATTGGCACTTATTGGATTGTGCTTGTGGTGAAACTTTTAAAGGTTTTGAAATAAGCTTACTGGTATGATTCTACGGCATATATTAAGCTTAAGAGTCTAATTTTGGTTAAACAGTGTCATCATTACAATATTTTCAATCTTTTTAGTATGTCCCACGCTCTTGTAAATCAATCTGATGGCTAGACATGAGGTATCAAACTAATTTTTTTTTCTTGGTGTTTCTTTTGTTCTTTCTTCTCTGTGTCCAATAGGTCTTCAAAATTATTCATCTTGTTGTTCATGTCATTTTCATCTTTATTCATGGAAAAGAATTTGTGGGGTGTCATTTTTGGAAAAATAATTGAGATTTGTACGATAATGAATGGATTCCTGAGATTCTTTGATATTCTTGATCAATAACTTGTGTTTGGGATTGGAAAATATTGGGAACTTGTGGGATTAAATCTCCCAGAGTTTGCCCTCTTTGCCTGCGTCATTTTACACCCGTTCATTGTTTGTCATGGTCAGGGTGTGTCCGCGTCGTGCCCATGCTGCAGGTCATGTCCGCTAATTGAGCTTTGTGATTGTGGAAGGTTAAGGCAAAACCACTACCGCAGCTAAACCTCACCTCCCAGGCCACGCCAGAAGCATTCTGGACGCGCTGAGATTATTTTTGGTTGTGAATTTCACAATTTTGACTCTTTCTCGTGTTTTGTCATCCTCTTGTGTCGGTTCTTTGGTTCACAAGTTTTTCAATGTGTCCTTACATCATTTGAGTTGAGTTTTTCGGCATATGCATTATCAGAGATTAGACGATTGACACAACCCAAGATTGAGTCATGGTGTGGGGATTTGAACGCATGGAAGACCACCGACGACAACAATTGTCAAATAGAATGCAGTATGAAGTTGTTTTGTATTTTAATTGAAAACAATTTACTTTCAAGAGAAGGGGATAACATGATCCTAAACAAATATGGACGAAAATCAAGACTTGGAACGACAATTTTGGGCTCAAGGAGGTAATCAGGGCAAAAAATGGCATTTTAGGCGCGAAACAACACATTTTGGTGCCATGCATCTGCATTAGACTATGTGATATTCATTGTATGGTGGCCTCACCAAGCATGCTTGCTACTATAGATGGAGCCTCACGAATAACCCAGCTGTGTGCCCTCTAATTAAACCAGAAGAAGTCAACAATAGTTTGGCATCATAGACGTGCAGTGTTGTAGTTTTCTGCTAGGTTTTCATTTTATTCAGTTTTGAACTTTTTGATGGCTTTTGGGCCTATGTGGGTTCTAGTACTAAGGTTTCACTATGTTCTCCTACAAATAATTGTTTTATTTCATCAAAGACAATATGTTGGATATTTTTTTAGTGAATAAATTTCAAATGTTATTTTGAATTTCAAAATAAGATAATTTTATGTGTCTCGAATTTCCCTATGACGTATCAACCTATCCATGTCGTGTTAGTTGTAGTTGTTTTCCTTAAAATTTGTTGGGCTCATTAGTTAGGTTTTAGCAGAGAATTAAATTTTGTTCTAAGAGGATACAAATGGACTTATGCTTTGTGCGTATCCTCGTTCTGTTATCTAAAGTTCTCTTCTATATGTGTCAAGTTTGCTTCATTAGCTTTTGTACCAACTATTTTTATTTGGGCTATATTTAATCACTTGGTGACTGCCAATTAAGATTGTTTGTTCACCTAGTAAGTTTTCTTGATCTCAAATTAAAATTTTTAGCTAAAATAATGAATGATTAAAAAGGAATTTTCGATAGATATTAGTTTGATAAAACTTGCTGATTTGGTCCCAAAAGCAAGTTGGTGAGTTTGACTAAATTTATGATTTTTACTTGATTGAGACATTGCAATACAAAAGGCATATATTATATGGTATTCATGATCAAAAATATTTTTGTGATCAAATCACTTCAACTTGGTTGAGATTCAGTATAGGCTATGAGTTAGGTGTTATCCATATTCTTTGTATTGGATTTTGATGGGTTTAGTGTGGAGAAATCCAAACTTTAAAACATAAAATACCAAAGAACATGCAAAAAAATTAAATAAACCAAACCCATGTGGTTTACATTGCATATCAAGCATAAAACAATAACCATAAAAAGTGTACGAATTATACCTTTGAAATCATATACCAAGACGGGTGAGCTTACGATCCTCACGTCGGGGTCTTCAAATTTCAACCTCTAATTTGTCCATGCAATTGAAACATTAACAAGTTCTTCCTTCACCTTGCAAGCATCTTTGCAAGGCTCTTACTCAAAAACTTTTTGAGCAAGAAGGTTTTAGTACAAGAGAGAAGGAGAAGGGTGGTTAGAAGGATTTTCTCTCTTGTTCGTTGGATGATGACCTATATGTCCTCAAAATGGGTTACAAAATGGGGCAACTTTTGTACCAATCAGTCTCTGGACTAGAACAACTAGGTAGCATGCCTATAGTAATTGAAGCTTTGTCTCATTTGGAAATTCAGAGTTAAGAACCATTGCCCGGACCTAAGTGCCCAATAATTTTACAGTGAACATGGATACGATGGAGGTTCCAATGTTTGTCCATAGCTTAGACCAGACATGGGGGTGACAACAAGGGCCAACTCAGATGATGCGTATGTAGAGTATTGAGATGATCACAAGTAACATGTATTTCAATTTACACTGACATTAATGACATAAATAATGGCGATGAGAAAGATTATAAGGATGCTAATGAGGATTGTGTTGATATAAATGCTATGTAGGAGGTTTTGGCAGCATCTGAAGCTAATCCATCCATAAATGCAGTACCTTAAAAATGTTTCAAGGCCATCTACAATTGTGCCCTTATATCAATTGGTGCCTTTCTTCTCACAATTGTATCCTGAAATATACCAAGATAGTTTGGACAACCTTAGTGGTAGATGGGCTAACTATTATGATAAGTAAGAGGATAGCAACATTCAAACATGGCGTTCAGGGACAAGGGTCATGCATAGGCAGTTGTAAAGGACTACTCTATGTCACATCCAAAACGTCAATATTGCACGGTTAACAATAGGCCAGATACTTGCAAGGTGAAAAGCAAACACAATACAGATGCTAACTTCTGTGACTAGCACTTGAGAGCTTCTCTAAAATGGAATATTATTAGCTATGTAGGAGCATGCAGGTGCCTCCTAGGGGACTTGTTAATAGATCACTCAAAACTTAGATAAAGATGGTTTGACAAAACCCTACCATTGAGATAAAAAAATGTCATCCAAATTGCAAAAGATCGGTTTCGAGATTAATTACGCAAATGTTTGGTGCAGCCTGAAATGTGCCATTAAGAATGTGTATGGCACTTAGGAGAACTTTGTAAAGAAGTTGCTTGCCTACATGGCTGCACTACAAAAATGGAACCCAATCACTATTGTTGAGTGGAGGCTTACTGACACTTACGTCTGAAACAAGATAATGTTGTTTTATATTTTTTGGACATTCAAATCATATATAGAAAGATACAAACACTATCATCTAGAGATCAATGTGGATGGCATGCACTTATATATGAAGTATCATTGTAAGTTATTAATTGCAATTATGATTAATGCAAATCAATAAATGTTGCCTTTACATATGCTTTAGTAGGTTATGAAAATTGTAAGTCCTGGCATTGGTTTCTATAAAATATCCATGGACATATTATACACGATTGGTCGAGTCGTTGCTTGATATCGGACCAACATCTAGGCCTTCTTACTGTCACTTAGGAACTCAATGCTTTCAAAACCCCAAGAGAAATGAACTAATTTTGTCTTAGGCATGCATGCATGAACTTTTTGAAGGCATTCAAGAACTAGCACTAATGAGACTTACACTAGAAGGCAAGTGCAAAGAATTAGGAACAAAAGTTTTTGCAAACACTAGAACACATTAAACTGCTTAATCCAGAGACACATAATTGGCTACCACAAATTGACAAGGGGTAATAGACCTTCTCATACGATGGAGGTTGGAGGTATGGTGTGCTCACCACTAACATAGCAAAGTGCATCAATGGGTCATGAAAGGAGTATGAAGTTGCTAATATGCTCAATTGTACAAATTCGTTTAATTTGTATGTGGCTAAGATCATGGAGAGTTTGGCTAAACTAAGGCTTGAGAATGGCGGGGGATGAGGGCCAACTAGGTTGGCTAAGATATACATGAAGGTGTTAGTAATATGTCCTCTAACATCTATAGCAAATGAAGGATACTAGAAGAGTATTAGGTTGTATATGTATTTTCATTCAATTGTTAATAAAGTATTGATATTTGTATCAATTTTCTAGTAAGCTTTTATGCATGAAAATTTTGATTTGAATCAAATATTGCATCTGTATTTAAGTTAACAAGCTTTATTCATAAGGAGTTATAAATATGGACACAAGGCTTTTTTAGTACTTAATCACTAAAATATATCAATGAGTCAGAAACACTCTAAAGGGCATTAAAGAGTCGGTATGATTTGCACAACTTATATTTGTATGATGAGTGTTATACCATTCAGTATGAAATATTGAAAATATATGTGATTGGATGCACCATTAAGAAATGTGGCCTCAATAACTCCTAGAATGAAGCAGATGCATGGAATTGACCTTAACTATTAACTCCATGATTTTGTTGAGTGCTTGTGGACCAAAGCCTTGAGGCAACATGGTTGTTGTGCATGATGATCAATGTGTCATTATAGCAGTAAAGGCTAATATATATTCTAGTATAGGATAGGGTCAGGAGCTTGATGTGCCATTGCCGAGGTGCTTATGGAGGCATGTGTATATTCAAAAAAGAGTTTGTCTCCTTGCAATTAAGTAAGGTATTTATTCTATGTAGTTAGTGTTCTATGAGATAAAAACCTTTAGCTAAGGTAATGTGTGATTAGAAAGGATTTTCTGATAGGAATATTTGTCTTAAGGAACTGTCGATTGGTCATATGATCGAGTTTGAGTTTGACTAAATCTATAACTCTTGTTTGGTTGGAACAAAGTAAGATAAAAGATCTATATAGCATGGTTGTCATGTTGAAAAAGGTTCATTGTGATCTAAATCACTTCATTTTAATTCAGTTACAATATGAGTTGTAGATTAAACGTTACTTATATTATTCGAGCTATGTTCATTGCTAATTAAGAATGAACCTAAAAAGTCACATATATAAGATTGGAATGTGTTGTGAGTGTTAAATCGGTGGGATGAATAATTTGTTTAGTTGTAATTAGATTGGACTAAATAAATTACCATGATACTTGTTAATGATGAGATCATTAATTAAAAGTATAATAAGAATTTTATCTAATTTTCGATGTTAATTCAATTGAATTAGTTAAGACACGAATGGACTTAATTATTAATGAGATTAATAATTAAAAAATCTATGGGTTGATTTATTAATAAAATTAATAAATAAGAGTCCATGTGTTATTTAATTAAAAAGAGTTAATGTAAGAAAGCCCAGAGAGCCCATGCAGTAAAACCTAATTTCTCAACTATATATAGTGGTCTTGAAGGGTTTAAGACATAATTTGATACCTAATTTTTATGCTCCCAACCAAGCAAAAGAGTGTAGTGCCCTAGCCCACCTCCTTGAACATTTTTGTGTCATAAAATCTTCCTAACCTGAAGTTATTTGTGTTTGAGCTTCAAAAAAAGAGTTTTGTGGAATGTAGGAGGATCTCATAAGCATTCTAATCGTATAGAAAACCTAGAGGTCAAGGTTTGAAGATCATGAATCCAAGGATCATGCATGAAAGGCTTGGAAATATTTTAAAGGTTCAATTTTTATGCTTGTGTTTGTTTGATTAATATCTTGTGTGTTTCACAGTAAAATGGATGAGAATTGTTTCATTATATTCCACTTTGTGTGGATGACGTTTTTAAATGATAGAAGTTTTAATTTTTACCACTAAACCCCAACGAAATCCAACAGAAGGTAGAGAGCAAGTCTATCTAGCATGTAGTTCTACTATATGGTTAACAACAAAGTGATCGTAGTGTAGATTAGGGAAAGAGGCAGAGGGAACAATCACGTTGTCTCCATTTAGACTGGTGAGTGCACATGTAGGAAGTGGGTATTGCATAGGGTTCCCAGCTCACATGTGATCTAAGTAGGTAGAAAGTATGGTATAAATCCAAAAACATTAATTGAACTATGTTTTTCCAAGGACAATTATCTACAGACATATGCTAGCGCTTTCCATTCAGTCTATGCTAACGAGTATTGGGATGCTCTACTGTGAAACTTGGTCCACAACCTTTATAAGTATAGGATTAGATGTGCAAGGAGGGCCTCGCCATATAGAATTTAGAATGAAATGGACTAACTGCATTAACAAGCATGGCAAAAAATTAAGTGCAAGGCTCAACATTGTCTTCAAAATATAGAATAATCTTATAGACATCTATTGTGTGTATGCTCAATTAGAAGTGCATTTTATGTCAACACATTGTTTACAATCTTAAACATGTGCATGTATCTTAGCAGTATTCAGTATCATACCATGCAAACACCCTATTGTACACTATCATGTTTGGTATATATTTTGGAACTGAAAAAAAAATTAGTATTATTTTCATACGTACTTGTAGAATGCCATGAGGCTAATATCATATGCTATTTGTTAGTATAGCATCCAGAATTAAGTCTCATGTGAATTTAAGGTTGTAGCAATTTAAGCTCCTACAAGTCAAATGATAAAAATTTCAATACTTAACCGGTAGAAAGTCAAACCCATGCACTACACACATAGGCCTATTTACACTTTGTATCACCCATCTATGTATATTTACATCCATGTTTGTGTTAATAAAACTTATTCACCCCAACTTTAATGAACAGTTGTTCAATGCTTCCATATAATATTTCTCATGATGACTACGAGGTTCACCTTAAGCCCCTACACTATAGTTTGCTTTACTTACAACATAACTATATATCGAATTAAGTTTGGTAGGGTGATCTAGATAGCATTCATCATGACTGATGGCATGATAAGTATACTGCCATGATTGGGGCCTTAGATGATAGGGTTGTGCTTTTGCTACACTAAATAGATTTCTATAATGTGCACAGGTGCAAACATGTATCCCTTGATTAGCACCTAATTAGAGCAATGGTTAAGATGTGGTGCTGCAAGATGAACACAAGACTCACACCTTTCATCTCATATATGGTAAGGTTTTTATAACACTAGAGGACATTGAAATCATATGGCATCTACCTATGAAAGGTTCACTAGTTATTAGTGTCGATCCCCATTGGATTGGAAGATTGTCGATTAGTAAGCAAATTGCTTGGAGTACTTGGGATTTGCACCAAACATGCATGTGTCTAGGTACACCATACCTCTTGCAGTTTTGTATGAAGAGTTGAGGACCCAAAGACTTACTACAGGTAGCACTTACGATGATACTGCATAATACACACGTTGCTATGTGTTGTTGTCATTAAAAGGGACGATTTTCCTTGATTCATTTGGAGATAAGGTGAAGCTTTTGTACTTGCATATGTTGATATAAGGAGGATTGAGCTGTATAGTTGAGGGAGTGCTGCATTGGCCTACCTGTACCACGAGCTGTGTGTTGTGGAGATGCAACGCAAGAAAACAATAGTTGGCCATTGGAGCTTTTATAGATACATGTTGCTTGAACGCCAATACACATCTTATATAGAGTATTTACACTATAAAAAGCTATTTTTAACCTACATTTTCTTTGTTATGTGTAAACATCAATACAGATATGGACATAGATCATGATTCTCAAGTTGGGAGCCTATATAGGTGATATTGGGATTTATAATGGCCTACTTATCATTGTTGGTGGGATGCAGTTTGCACCTACGCTATTTGGAGCACGAGATGCCCTAGCAATGCAATTTCAAATTTACAAAGTGATCCTTAATGCAACAAAATGTATTACATTAATCTTTTCTAACTCTTTGCATGTAAGTGGACAAGAGAGCAAAGGAGTACAACACTTACATCCTTTCTCACCATCCACATCAAATGGGTTACTATAGATGGAAAGGCAGAGAGCTAGGTGCAAACAAATTGTATTTTGATTGCACAACTTCTATGTTACTATGTATACCACCTTATGCATTTAATGTGCATATACAATAGCAGTTCATATGGTGACCTTACAGTAATGAGGCATTCCAAATGTTGGCATGACGTTGTGAGCAACACTTACAAATGCATTCTAGTTCACTTATCTATTATGAAATCATCGACATGCATCATGAAGATTGAGTCTTGAGACAATTTAGAATGAGACAAGGTATTTCAATAGATCCATTGCACGAGAACATACTGGTTCACTTACAGCTACGTGGACTGGTATTGTTGAGTCACACGAAAATTCGTTTCTCCTAGCCACATATTTGTACATGCTGGATTCCATCTTGACTACATCTCCTATCTTACATATGTGGTGCATTACCTAAAATATGTCATGCACGTCCTATTACATATTACAACTACACATATAGCTTCGTAACTAGCACAATAGGTGCAATGTCTATGGACCGGTAGGTATGACCACGTATTATTGACAGTGTTGAGTGTTTGTCTCAGAAGTGACTAGTTCAAGATTTCCCTCCATACAAAAAGCTAAGGAATACGACTTCACCACATGGAGTTGTTCAAGACATATAATCAGGTATCTTTAAACATGCCAACCCCATGGCTAACACATTATATCATCATAACCTAGATGACTTGCCCACATTTGCTTGACTAAACACACAGGCAAATGACCTATATGTGACTCTCCCTCCAAATCTGCAGACGTCTCTCCATTCACACCATTTTCAAATTATACTCCACACATGCATAGCAAACATATGTCACCGGTTGACCAGGTCCCCAAGCAGTTATGGCATCATCACTATCGTACATCCCCAGTTTCATTCCAATAACATTTTTGTGAGTACTGGACTACATGACAAGTACAATGTCAAGGTTAGCCATGTAGAATAACATTTTTGTGAGTACTGGACCACATGACAAGTACAATGTCAAGGTTAGCCATGTAGATCCAACGCTACATAGACTCTGTCACAGTTGCACAAACCCCCAATATGGTACTGACAGCCACTTAGGGATCAGGATACCATTTAGCATGCAATACACAAATACATACACTTGTATTGAAGCAAAACCAGTATTATTTAATTAAGAAATTTATTTATATTACCTTGTCTTAGTTATACATATTACTAAAATACCCATAAGATTTATCTTTGGCTTAACATGACAGACAAGCCAAATGCACTAACCATTTGAGATAAGACATCCTCATTATCAAAGTATTGGAACAAATTTAAAAGATGATGCACAATACACGTACCCCTTGTTTCTATTAACTATCAATCAAAAATTTTATTATAATTTCATAAGAATACATTACAAAGTTTAGAAATATTAGATTCCAATGTAAATAAAAATATTGTAATTTTTATGAATTTTTTTATCTTTTATTATTTAAAATCATTAAACACATATTACATATGAATTTCTAGCCACTTTCCTCTTCACAGGTGTGTTTTAATGTACCAAAAATATTATCACAATTTATCTCACTATTATAGTTAATATTTATATTAATAATAATTTCTTTAATTTCAAAAATTTGGTGAAACACAATTTATCATATGGCAATTTAAAATTTAAAATTTACTTTTGTTAAAAGATATTATGCCCTCTCAATTAAGGAGAGTACACAGTAAATATTATTTGTTCTATTTGAAAGACTATTTTTCCAATTATATTAAAATACAACAATTTTAATAAAATTAACTCTCATTACAACACAAAACTTCAACCAAAACCCCGACCACACATATAAAAAAGTGTAACAATTACTGCTAACGTCATACCACTTCTGAAAAGTTGGAATAACATTAGCAAATATTTCTGCATACAATGCATCATCCCGACTTCGAAAACATCAGTATGACGTATTGTTTCGTATTTTCATCAAATACAGAGTAAATTGGTTTTCTTTTATAAAATTGCTCAAACAGACATCCTAGAAGTCGAAATAGGACAATTTCACAAACTTCTCACACGGGATATCATTTTGTCAAAGCATTAATTTTTTAGAATAAAAAAATAAAAAATAAAAAATAAATCATTGAAAATCAGCTCATGACATCATCATCTATTAGGGTAAGTATCTTCAAAGTTTACTTAGTTTTGTGAAGAGTTATTAACATTAAATGACCCTCTAATAGTTTAAACTTATTCCATAACTTCTGTTACGTCTCATCTAACCTATAGCAGGAAACGTATTAAATGACAATTCTTTTAACTTGCCTCATGTTATGCTCAATCTGGACAGTGGCATAACCATTGCATGAGGGATAGAATATAGCATCTCTCTTGTCTTGATTTCCAAATATTTTCTAAACTCTCTTTGCCTCGTTATGACTATTTTAGTCATTCTTGTTACCATAGAAAACTTTCCAGCTTGAAATTGGAAAAAATATCAGCAATGGTGCTTGTCTTCACAACACATCATAGTAAAATATGGTCCACCCGAGTGGGAAGTCCTCTAACCCAAAATATCATGATGAAGACGATAATGTTGCTTATGGAATAAATAGTACCTAATTTATAACAAATTTGGCCCTTACTTGAGCAATTTTGTGATCAATTGAGGCTTTATTGTTTAAATTTCATGGGAAAGTACTTTGAATTGAAAATAATGTGTTGGGAGCATGAATTGATAAATTTCGAGTGAAAAATAAGATTTCTTGGATGAAAATGACCACAAAACTTGTTTTCCTTGTAGGACTCCAGAATCTACAATTCAAGACTCTAGAATAAGCCTCCTTTTGTTTTTTTTTCTTTAGTTTTGATTTTGTAGATGATGAAATTTAGTATAGTTTTGTTGAATAATTTTATGGATTGCTAAATTTTTATTCTATGACCTTGTGTTTGTATTTGAGACTTGATAAATGAATGAATTTTGATTAACTTTCATTATTTTTGTTATTTGCAATTGTGATTTAGCTACCATTTAATTGATTTGTAACCGTATAAAGAATAACGGAAGTAAAACTCATAAGTTAGACTATCAATTGCAAACATTATTTTTATGGGATTAATATAAGTGAAACCATAAAATTAGTGTGAAATAAATTGGTAATCACTAATTCCATCTCAATTAAATTAGATAATGGGAATGCATCTAATTAGAAATTAAAGCTTTAAAGATATTTTAAAGATAATAAGATTAACAATCCATTTTAAGACAATTAAATTGATTGTTAATACAATTCGCCGATCATTGAGAATCAACAATACATAATGGAGTAGACTTCTTCACAACAAAGACTCATCTTCGAATTTGTTGTTGCTTCACTTCCAAGATATTAGATTTACTGTTTCTGTTTATTAATTTCACTTACATTTCACTATGACGGCCTAATTAATATATATTGAGTCACATCAATAGATACACAATTGCTCCCTCTTCATAAATATGACTTATGTGCTTAGCTAGAACTACCTTTTTTTCTTGTTTTTTATTACATTGGTGTGGGATGATATGTAACATGTTTTTAGCGTTGTTATTGGGGAGGGTAATGATTGTTGTTGAATGAGGGTAGTGATGTGTGCTAGATTATGTCATTCTTCTTTTATTTATTTTAGTTTTCTCACTTTCTTTCTTTCTTTCTTTTTGAGTTTTTTGTGATCTTTTGTTGTGCTAGCTGTTATAATTTATGGTCACTCTTGTATGTGCCGTAGTTAGAGTTTGCATTTGGTAGAATTTGATCCAGAATTTGAGAGAACCATCTATTGAAGAAGGGTTTACGTAGACGATAGCAAAAGGAACTAGAGATGAAAGATAATCAACCACCACTTCAACAACTCCCAGCACCTAATTAGAGGGCCCTTCGTGACTAAAATGTGAACTCTAACATCTCTTCTTCTTTTGTCATGTAGGCTTATGACATGTGTACGGGTCCACACCCAACATATGAAAGCCAAGTGGGAAGCACAAGTGACAACTAGCTGGATATAGAGCAAATGAACTACATGAAGAACCATGAGAGATTGCAGAATAATCTATATTCCAACACATACAATCTAAAATAGAAGAACCATCCAAACTTCTCGCAAAGAAACCAGGAAGGCTCATCAAATCCCTTAGGGTTTCAAGCACAAAGGCTAGCAACCCCAACTCCTCCATGTTAAACACAAGAAAGAAAGCAATCATTGGAGGGCATAGTAAGTAACTTAGCTAAGTCTACACAGGAGATCATAGGTAATTTAAGCCAAGACCGTACAATAATACATGAATATGTCGGATATAATGCCTTAAAATCAACAAGCTGCATTAAGGAATTTAGAATAGCAAATTAGACAATTGGTAAAAGATGTTGCAAATAAACCTTAAGGAACCTTGTCTAGAACACAGAGTTTAATCTAAGAGAATACTACAAGGCAATCACCTTGAGAAATTAAAAGTGATTGGAAGACAAACCCTCCAATGTAAACAATTAAGAAAAAGGGATAAAGATGAGGATCTCGACAAGTACGAGAATCAATAGAAGTACAGAGAAGAAGAGAGGGTAGCACCAATAGTCAAACTTTATAGACTGCCTATTCTCCACAGGCAAAACTAAAGGCCTCACAAGAATATAAGATTTTTTAAAAATTTTTAGATATGTCTAAAAAGTTTCACATTAATATTCCTTTTGTAAAGGCCTTGGCTCAAATGCTAAGTTTCACTAAGTTCTTGAAAGAAATTTTGTCAAAGAAAAAAAAGCTTGAAGATCTCCAAATATTATTATTAATGGAGGAATGCAGTGCAATTATTCAAAACAAACTGCCTCCAAAATTAAAAGAACTAGAGAGCTCTACAAATCATTGCAATGCAGGTAATGTTAAATTTAGTAAAGCTTATTTGATTTGAGTGCCAGCATTAATTTAATACCTTATAATTTGTTTAGAAAACTCGACTTAGGAGAGGTGAAGCCTATGAGGATCTCCATTTAACTAGCAAATAAATCAGTGAAGGTTCCATTGAGATTAATAATGGATATCCAGTTAAAGTTTGATTGTATTTGATATAGAAGAAGATAAAGAAGTACCACTCAAACTAGGGAGAACTTTTCTAGCCACAGGTAGGGTTTTGATTGATGTGCTTCAAAGTAGATTAACATTAAGGGTAGGTGGTGAATAGGTAATATTTAATTTATCGGATGCACCTAAATACCCCTTTGATGTAAACATTTGTTTAACAATTGAGCACTTTGATGACTGGACACTTGAATTTTGTAGGGGAAAGCATGATCCAGACTTGAAGTTGGAGACAATGATGAAGATAATGGAGAAAGATGAAGGAGAGAAGGAAGATACGGTGGACCAGGTAATACAGCCTCCAGTTAAGTCCATAAATCCACCAAAGATATCCTTGGAAGAGCCCCCAAAGCTAGAGCTAAAGCAACTTCCATCCCATTTTAGGTACACATTCTTCGGTGAGTTTTCTATACTTCCTCTGATTATTTTTTCACATTTAAGTGACCAAAGGAAAAGAGGTTTTTAAGGGTTTTGAAAGATTACGTAAGAGCAATTGGGTAGTCTATAGTTGACTTAAGAGATATTAGCCTATCTTATTGCATGCATAAAATTCTATTAAAAGAAGGTTGTAAATCTATCAGGCAACTCTATAGAATATTAAACTTAATCATGCAAGATGTAGTTAAGAAGTAATGAAGTTGCTAGATACAAGAATAATTTATCCAATTTTTGACAATGAATATGGAAGCCTAACACAAGTAGTTCCTAAGAAATGAGGCACAATAGTGGTTCAAAATGAGCAAAATTAAATACTTTCATCTAGAGTAGCGACGAGATGGAGTGCATGTATAGATTATAGCAAACTTAATAGTGTCACTTGAAAGGACCACTTTCATTTACCTTTTGTGAACCAAATGCTAGAAAGACTTACAAGACACCCATACTATTATTTTCTAGATGGTTATTTAGGGTACAAACAAATCCCTATAGTAACTAAAGATCAAGACAAAACAACCTTTACATGCCTATATGGCACATTTACATATAGAAAGATGCCCTTTGGCCTATGTAATGCACCACTCACTTTTCAAATGTGCATGATGGTCATATTTTTTGATTTGGTTGAGAATATTATTGAAATTTTTATGGATGATTTCTTTGTGGTGGATAATTCATTTGATAACTACCTACATAACCTTTCCTTAGTTTTATAGAGATGTGAGGACACCAACCTAATCTTGAACTAGAAGAAGTGTTATTTTATGATGCATGAAGGAATTGTATTAGGGCACAGGATTTCAACGGAGGGTATTGAGGTGGACAAAGGCAAAATTGATATAATTGCCAACCTACTACCACCAACAAATGTAAAAGGGGTCAGAATTTTTCAGGAGCATGCAAGGTTTTACGGGCCCTTCATTAAGGATTTCTCTAAAATGTCTAAACCCTTATCAAATTTTCTTGTTAATGATTCAACTTTGGTAATGAGTATTTATCTGCTTTTAACAAGTTGAAGGAGGCCTTAATTAGTGCACTAATAATCACTCCTTCGAACTAGTCCTTGCCGTTTGAGTTGATATGCAATGCCAATGATCATTCCATTAGAGCAGCTTTAGGGTAGAGAAAAGAGAAAAATCTCCACATGATTTACTATCCTAGTCACACAAAATGATGCTCAATTAAATTATGTGACTAGAGAAAAGGAGCTTTTGGCAATAGCTTTTGCTTTTGAGAAATTTCAACCATAGCTGATAGAAGTTAAAACTATTGTTTACACTAATCATTTAGCTATTAAGTACTTGTTTGATAAAAAGGATGCTAAGCCTTGACCAATTGATTGGATCTTGTTGTTGTAGGAATTCGACATTGTGATTAAAGACAAGAAGGGCTTAGAACAATGTTGTGGCAGACTATTTTTTAAATCAGAAAAATATGGGGTGAATTGAGGAACAAGAAATTAATGAAGAATTTCCTAATGAAC
The DNA here is from genome assembly GCA_019155195.1 of Avicennia marina. Classification (NCBI taxonomy): domain Eukaryota; kingdom Viridiplantae; phylum Streptophyta; class Magnoliopsida; order Lamiales; family Acanthaceae; genus Avicennia; species Avicennia marina. The sequence continues at coordinate 4,897,033 of CM032763.1, forward strand.
ATTTGTTTGCTTTATTTTCCACTATTACTCCTTGGGTTGCTAATTTCATTAATTATTTAGATTGTGGCATTTTAAACTTAAATTGTCTTTTCAACAAAAAAGAAATTTTTATCTAATGTTAAACACTATTTCTAGGATGAACTATAATTATACAAAATTTGTGTTAACTAGGTTTTTCGTAGGTGCATCCCAAAAAAAGAGATGGAAGACACCACACTATTGCCATGTGCTCAACTATGGGGGCCACTTTGGAGCTAATCGTATGGCATATGAGGTACTTCAGTCTGGTTTCTATTGGCCTACTTTATATAAAGATGCTTATAAATTTGTTAAAAAGGGTGACAGATACAAGAGGTTAAGGAATATCTCTAAAAGAAATGAAATTCCTCTCACGAATATCCTTAAGGTAAAATTATTTGATATTTGGGAGATTGATTTTATCTATTTCCTCCTTATGGTAACACGTATATTTTAGTTGTAGTCAATATATGTATTGGTGGGTAGAAACTATCACATTTCCTATGAATGAATTGAAACATGAATTGAACTTTTTGAAAAAAAATATGTTTTCACTAGGTTCGGGGAACCCCAGATAATCATTAGTGATGGAGGTTCTCACTTTTCCAATTAGTAGATAAAGTCTTTACTTAAGAAATATGGTACATTCCATCGTATTTAACCATGTATCAACCCTAACAGGTAGTCAAATTAAAGTGTCTAATAAAGAATTAAAATGCATTTTTGAGACCACTATGAATCAAAGTGAGAAGGCTAGGCTTGGAAGTTGAATAATGAGTTATATGCATCTAGAATTGCATTCAAAACACCAGGCATGTCCCCCTATGGATTGGTTTTCAGAAAAGCATGTCTTATCCTGGTAGAATTATAGCATAAATCATATTGGGCTATAAAATTTTTAAATTTTGATATACATAAAGTGGGGGAAAATTGGTTGATGCAATTAAAAGAATTGGATGAATTTCGTTTCGATGCCTATGAAAGTGCTAGGTTATACAAGGAACGCAACAAGAAGTGGTATAACCATCAAATTCTATCTTAAAATTTCAATAGGAGACAAGGTTTTATTGTTTAATTCTTGGTTGAAATGGTTCTTAGGTAAGTTAAAATCTCGTTAGTCTGGTCTATTTGAAATCTGTAATATTTTTCACCATGATGCAGTGGAACTAAAGGCAAGGGCTTGTATAGTCAAGGTAAATGGTCATAGGTTCAAACCATATTTTGCAGATGAGATTCACACCATTGATGTTTGGACTTTACAACCCCCTCATGCTAAATTGGTAGAAGTCTAGTTGTTAACACAAAATGCAGTACTTCTCAGGGTGCAGCATAATTTTTTATCCGTGATTGTTAATTTAGTTGTTTTTCTTTTGGTATTGTCTTATTTTTATATTTGGAAGTCGTTTGAGCTTAAATTTTATTTTATTTTTCTAAATTTTTCTAGGCAGAACAGTGTTGTAGGGCAGCTGCAGTTCCAAAGACATAGACTATGACAGCAAACCACTAGCCATGTACACGGACTAAACCGCAGGAGATTCTAGAAATTCCACAATTCCATATCACAGTCATATACTTTACATTTGTGGTTGTAGCGAGTGCGAGAATGAGCACAAGACATGCTACCAAGTACCACACTTCTTTTTGGCCTTACATATTCACACCTCGCACTCACTAGGGTTGATGTCGTGACTACGAGCAATGTATGTGGACGGCATCCATGTACTTTAAAATAGACTAGGGCACACTTTTCTCTTCAATTTCAATTCCCCAACCCTCACAATCACTCTCCTCACCTTCACAACATGCGTACACACACATGCATCTACACACCACCTTCTCGCCTTTTCATGCACGCACACACACACTTGTAGTGACTGCCCATGTCATAGCAACCGCCCACATTGCACCCACATTCTTATCCACAAGCCCTCTTGATGCTTGTCACTCAAACTTACACTCTCATCCACATCATTCCTAAGGATGTCAGGTACGGTTCTTGAGATTTTCTACAACATTACCTCTTGGCATGGTAAGCATATGTTCAAGTTGAGTTTATGATAGGAATTTTATGTGTTGAACTATGATTTTGATGAAGTAAGCTAAACTACGGCACTTTGGTTTTATGTACGAAAAATGTTTGTTTCATGATGGTGTTTTGTTAAAAAAAAAGGGGTGCCTACAGGTTCCATTGTTACATGGGTTGAATTCTCTAGGTCCTTCGGTCGAAATTATCGCATTATATAGTGTGCATGTTATGTGCTCAATGAAATGCTTCAATGAAATTGCTTAGCTTGGCGAGCTTCTGTTGGTCAATTTTTGTGGTTGATACTAGAAGCTTACCGCTGGGTTATCGATGAATGGGTCGTTATTCAGACAATGTGGTTAATTGTGGATGATTTTTTTTGGATTATAAGTCACATTGATTCATTTATCTCAGTGATTTTTGAAGCTCTCATGATTGTAGCATGCCCTAATTGAGTTTCATTTAGTTCTTGGTTGGAATTTAAGTGTATAGAGTGTGTATAACATGTGTTCATTAAAATGCTTTAATGCAATCACCTAATTGGTTCATTTGTGATAGAAGACTTTTAAGGTGTTAACTTGTGTGTGCCTTTAAGTCCATTGTCCAAAAGTTGTGCCAATGCTCTGAAGTCGTGCAAATGTTAGTGATTGTGGATGAATTGTCTTGAAAAACAGGTTACATGGATCTTAATTTAGTTTGTGTTGTGACTAATGGTGCGCAAAGTCTTGTGATATGCTTCTTAGTTCATATTGTTGAAATTGGTCTAGTTGGGGCATGTTTGTTGTTCCATTATTGTTCTCTTTTGATTGATTTACATTGCAGGTGCAAAGAAGAGGAGCAAGACTATTGGAGGAGCTAGTTCCTCCTGGATGTGACTAGCTCGATGGGTGGTGATGTATGACACACATTGGTTCATGTTCAAAGAAGCCCAAGACCATTATAGGCAAGATATGGTCCTCCAAAAGGTAGTCCCAATAAGAGGATTTGCTGCAGCAAACATAGATTTGACCTTCACATAGTTGGTGACTTAGAGGGGTTAGAAGACCACCATGGCACATCTAAAGTCCTAGGCATCCAAGGAGATCCTACGGAAATTTTATGCCAATGTGCCTGACTAGGAGGATATCTTAGTCACTATTAGAGGTGTGTCAATTTTGTTTAGGACAAATAATATTAACTTATTGTTCTAATTGAACCTTATCGATATGAGTAGGTTTCAAGACTTAATAAGGACAATAGAGTTCAAGGAAGGGTTAGTGCAGGAATTATGCTTAGATGGTGTTTAGTGGGATGATGGGAGGCACTACAATTTCCATTACAATAGCTTACCACAATTGGTGAAAGTCTGGTGGGTCTTTACATGTGGTAGAATTAAACCCAATCAGTACTACCCACCATCAACATCGATCAATTTATGGTCTCTTATGCCATGTTCACTCTGGACTTAGGCCATTTGATTTTTGATAATATTGTTCACGTCTTAGAAAAAAGAAAGGCAACCATGGCACACACCTGTGAAGTCACGGAGTTGTGCGAGTGGGCTAAAGTAAACATAGGAAATTTTCAAATGGATGTTGTGCCAATGGGATCCATCATCCCACTGAAGGTGTGAGGTGGACAAAGAGGGCATCGAGGGAAGCCCAGCTGCCACAGCGGTAGTATAGGAGAAGGCCACAACTTGATGAGAAAGATAAGGATGCTTGTATAAGGAGGTTGAAGTGTAATATGAAGCATCTTGGCTAGCACATAGATTATAGGTTTTATAGATTGGAGCATGCCATGACTAACTTCATGGCTAAGACAATAACATACCTCTAGCATTCATTCCCTAATGTCCAGTTTGCTTTTTCCCAACCATTGTCACCAGCTCAGCACTCCCATTAACAACATTATTAGCCCCACTAGCATGTTGATGAGCCTGTTATTGGTTACTAAACAACAAATCCTCACTAGCAGTACCCACAAGAGCCTGAGGACTTCTCACTAAGGGAATGATATTTTGGAGCCTTCCTTAGTGCACTAGGTTGTGTTTTTCCTTTATTTTATTTTATTTTATTTGTCTCTTTTGAGCTTTTGATGTTTGTAGTTGCATTAAGGATAATACAACATTCTAAGTGTGAGGAGGTTATAGTGTAATAAGGGCTATTGATTTTTGATTATCTGTGGGATGCAATGGCCATGAATGATAACCCTTAAACTCTTTACTTCACTTTGTGATTATGTTGCATATGGTCCCTTTATCTATGAATGAATTTTATGTTTTGATGACTTATGTTCGTGGTTGAGAAAAAATTTGGAGATAGCGGGATGTTGATGATATTGGCAGCAATGAAAAGGTACGGTTTCATGGCCATCAAATTTAATTTGTGATGAAAGTATGGTTAGTGTATGAATTGTTAATTGGTGTTATTGTTCCCTAATTATTCTTGGATATAGCACGTCTTAGGCTAGTTTATTGATAGTGAAATCCCTACAATTTTTGCACACCACCCTACCTTTAGTTGCTTAGTAGCTTGAGAAGTTTTGTTACTATGAAAGGGTGATGATTTGAAGGTGTAAGTCTTGCTTAGCAAGTTTACAAACCATTGGAATACGAATGAAAATAGTTGATAAAATGAAAGCTGAAGTAGGCACTTTCATGAACTCCTTAAGCCTCGTCCTTAATAACCTTTATCATTTGGCAACAACAAGGAGTGAAAAAAAATAGAAAAAAGATATGTGAAAGGAGAAATTTTGGTGAAAAAAAATTGGTGAAACAAGTGAGTTGAGAAAAAATTCTACTCTTCTAATTGGTGTAACTTAGGAACCACAATTGCACTGAGGCCTATGCTCATTCTCATGTAAAACGATCACTTAGTTATCAGTATGTAAAGCATCTCAAGTACATTGTAGATTGAGTAACCAAGGGTATGCAATGACCCTTGTTCACCTTTACATACAAAAGTTCCCAACAACTTGAGACAACTCACAAAAATGCTCACAAAAAGAAGGAAAAAAAATAAGTGTAAGGGAATGAAGAAAGAAGAAGAAAGGAAACAAAAAGAGAGAAGGGAAGAAGCCAGTGAGGTTGATATTGCCAAATACCATCCTATCTCCTTCACTTAACCTCATATAAGTCCTACTAATCTTATTTGATATGTTGTTTGAGTTTGTGTGAAGATGAGTATGTAGATTCATTGAGGTGAGCCATATAGGAATTAGTTGTCCTTGTTAAGTAATAACACCATCAAGTGACTAAAGTGATTGAAGGATAGGAGTGTCTCATACGCTGACATGGGGATTTGCATTGAAGATCGATGGTTAAGGATGTTATGTTCTTGAATAATTTTGGAATTGCTTAACTTCACTTTGATAAAATCTTTTTGAAATTAAGCACAGTTGCTAGCCCAATTCCGTTACTGCGTATTTAAATTATACATGCATTGAGTGTCATTTGTCTTCTTGTTGAATTTTTGTTTGTTAGGGACTAGCTAACCTCAAGTATAGGGGTGTGATTGTACCTAAATTTATAGTAGTTTTGGTCCCTTACTTGAGTGATTGTGTGATCAATTGACACTTTTATTGTTCAAATCCCATGGAAAACCTACTTTTAGTTGAAAATAATGTGTTGGGAATGTGAATTCACGAATTGGAAGTGAAAATAAAATTTATTAGACAAAATAACCACAAAACTCGTTTTGCTTGCAAGATCATGATCGTAGTTGATGAATTTGCGCCTGTGGATGAGATGATCACACCAATGGATAAGGAGGCAGCCCAAGATTTAGCGCAAGCATCTGCACAACTGCGAAAGCAAGATTTGTGACCCTATGGACAGAATTACGACCACGTGATTGAAGGTAGAACATTTTGGAATTCTTGCAGTTAAGGATTGCATTCACAATGTTAGGTCTCATAATAGTAGGACTTGAAGGTGCAAGCGCGGAAGAGGAATGCAAGGTATTTTGGAATTTCTACAGTTAGGAATCATGACAGCAAAGTAAAAGGTCGTGCCAGCAAAAGGAAATGTCGCGGTGGCAAGATAGCAGTTCTTGACCGCGAGAGGTATTTTTGCAGCTACGATAAAGGTAGTGAGACAATGTCCAATTATTTTTAGAAACATATTTTTGGTCAAATTTTGTGTTCTTCTTCATTAACCTAGCCACCTATATATAAAAGGAATGCAGAAAAAGGTTTTAAGAATTCTTTTTGAGGTTTTACATCACCTTAGAAACAAGAAACACATTAGAAGAGGTCAGCAACAAGGAATCCACTCAATTTTGAAAATTCATCTAATGCACACCAATTCAAGATTCTACAATAAGCTTCCTTTTGTCTTGTTCTTTAGTTTTAACCTTGTGGATGATGAAATTTAGTAGGGATTTGTTGAAAAATTTTATGGATTGTTAAATTTTTATTCTAGAACCTTGTGTTTGTGTTTGAAACTTTATGAATGAATGAATTTTGATTAGCTTTTATTATTCTTGTTATTCGCAATTGTTATTTAATGTTTTAAAAAGTTTATCTACCTTTTAATTGATTTATGATCACATAACGAATAACAGAAGTAAAACTCATAAGATAGACTGTCAATAGCAAACATTAATTTTGTGGAATTAAAAGAAGCAAAATCATAAAATTAGTGTAGAATAAATTTTTGATCACCAAACTCCATCTCAATCTAATTAAGTTGCGAGAACACATCTAATTAGAAATTGAAATTTTAGGAGTATTTGGTAGAATATCCTAAAGATAATAGGATTAAAATCTATTTTAAAACAATTAAATTGATTGTTAATGCAATTGACTATTCATTGAGAATCAATACTACACAAGAAACCAAACTCCATAATTAAGACTTGTCTTTGAATATGCTATTGCTTCACCTCCAAGACAATGTTTTTAAATCCAGACCAGCCCGACCAATGGCTAGCCAGTTTTTGGGGGTTGTCGGGTTTTATTTTATTTTATTTTATTTTTGGAAAGAAGAAGATACACGGAGGAAGATGAGGAAAAAAAAGGGAAAGGAATGAGGAAAAGGAAGGCAAGGGAAAAAAGAAAATAGAGGGATAGAAAAATAGAAATGAATAATTAGATTGAAATATAACAAAAATAAATAAATAAATAAATAAATAAAAATTAAACTATATAAAAGAAAAAATATTATACCATAAAAATTATTTAAACAAGTATTATTATTATTTTTTGTCTTCATATATGATTATATACTTAATTTATACATGATAAATAAGTTATTAAGAACTAATAAATCAAATATTATATATTTAATTTATTTCACTTTTAAAAATAATTAATTAATTATATATTTTTTACTCAAATAAAAATTCTTCACTGATTAGTATACAAATTAGTTACATAATTTCAAAATATTATTAACATATTTTTAAAATTTTGTATTAAAAAAACATATATATAATAAATAATATTAATTGATCAATTTTCTAATTCAATTGAACCAGTCAAACAATGAACCGACGTGATGTACTGTTTGAAAACATTACTCTGAAACATTAAATTTACTATTTTTATTTATTACTTTCAGTCTCATTTAACTGTGACAGTCTAACTAACACGTCAAGACACAAAATTATACTCTCTTTATGGATACAATTTCTTTATTTACACAGTACTATTCTTTTTTTCTTATTTATTACGCTGACACGAGACGACACACGCAAAGAACTTCCACTGCTACCAAAGGAAAATCCAGTGGCCATGCAACTGATATGATTCGCGTACGTTCTTGTCTGTAACAGATTGTACCGCCTGGCACCTGGTGGATTGAGCCCTCAATCCCTCGAATAAAAAAGGTTTAAGAATTATTAACCTTATGTAAAGTCCGATAAGGACAGTAAATGGTTCTGTATCTTCTGAGCCTACTGGCTGAAGACAAAACCTAGACGAAACATTTACGCTCTGAAAGTTCGACCCCTATTTTAGTGTACCTAATGATCCAAGATATGTACTTTTCAGAGACGAAACACTGTATTCGCATGCTGGTTAAACTAGTTCCTCTAGTCGAAAAGAGTTCGGATGCAAATATTTCTGAAATTTGAAAGAGAGAAATCAGACCAAAATGCATAGAGTTCATCTGCCTGATGCGATCATTTTGTCCCATGACACTTAACGATCTATTAAAAATCATACTGGCAAGTTCTTTTGCGAAATTCAAATCTCAAGAACAATGTGTCCCACCTTAGCTATCAGAATAAATAAAAAATCATTAACAGAACCAAATGAAGCATCAGATGAGAGCCTATCCAAGTGAATGGAGTTATGAAACTCAAAAGTGCTAAAAAATTGCTTTGATGCGTCTGGCATCATTATTCCAACATATGGTTGCTGAGGGTTAAAAAGCTTCATCACAACGGACAGGACAGAAGAAGCAAATCTCATTTGCAAGAGAGAGCTCTAACCAAATGAATCAGCTATTAAGCTGACCCCAGAACTACGCCATAAAAGGCGTCAAGAGAGAATTTTGAGATAACCAATTTAAAGTAGAATTCAAACAAAAATAGTTACACGGGTCAAGACGCTCATTCTTCAGATATCTCATTTAGTAATTTTTTTCCTTCCTCAGTTAATTCCACCTTCTCCATCTTAATCCGGTGATGCATGATGGGACTCTTTTTTCCTGCAGCTGCATAAGTTCTAATCAATGATTCAAGCACCTCAGGTCCAAATTCATCCTCAGACTTCTTCAAAACCACCAGGAAAGCTTCAGCGCCTTCAACATCCTTGTTTTGCTCAAAATGTTGCATCAGCTTCCTAACAACTGTAGGCAATGGGGTCCACTTACCACCATCTCCCCTACCTGCTGAAATTGCATTTTCAACACAATCCACAACTGACTTGATCTCTCCCTTCTTCAGATAATAATCAAGATAGAGCTCCCAAGTTTTAGCATTAGGTTTGGATCCTCTCCTCTGGGCCTGCTTTTTGAGCTTTTCAGCCTTCTCAAACAAATCTTCTCTTAGATAAGCTCCAATAAGGACATTTGCAATACGAATATCATAAGTTGAGCAACCAGATGACCACTCTTGGAAGCATTTCTCAGCACCTGGTAGATCATTCAAGTTAACCAACACTCGAATCATATTCAGATAACTGATATTTGCAGTTTTTGGAAAAGCTAGCTTCAGTGAACGCCATACACGATATACTTCAAGAAGATTGCCAGTACGTCCATACAATGTGATCAAGAATTGGTAAGCAGAAAGTTCTTTGCAGGCATTTTTGCTCTCTAGTTCCTTCAGTGCCTTCTCAGCCTTATCAAATAATCCAGCATCAGCATATATAGTTGCCAAATTGCTGTATGTTGTCCAATCTCCAGCAACTCGACCATTCCTTTTCATTTCATCAATAACTCGCTCCACCCCCAATATATCATTCACAGCTGCAAGTGCCCTCATCCAGACATTGTAGGTGTACATGTTTGGCATGATATCATTGGCCTTCATCTCTTGGATGAAGGCTGGAATCTTTTGTGGCAGCCCACTGTTTAAGTATAGGGCCATAAGGCTGTTATATGGCATAGAACTAAGTTCCAAATTAAGTTCTTTCATCTTTTCAAATAAGGCTTCTGCTTTTTCAGTCATTAAATCTTTGCAGTAACAATTAAGAAGAGTGCCATAAGTGAGATGATTTTTTGAGGATTCAGGCAGACTGATAAAGTAGGCTTCAGCTGCAGTAATGCCTCTACTTTTTGCTATTAGATCAAGATGAATTGCTTGATCACTAACTGTTTTATTCATACCTCTTTTTTCTGCAGTCTCTGACAGCTACAAAAAAGAATAACCAGTGTAATTTATTAGATTAGTAAAAATAGCACACTCTACATGCATGAAAATCTGTCTATAAATTATAAATATTTATAAAACTATTGTATTTTAAATAATATAAATAAAATTATTTAAAAATATTTAGAATAAAAATAAAGAAACATCAAAAGATGTAGAAATGAAAGGAAATTTGAGAGAAAACATAAATTACAATGATAAGTTAAAAGAGGCGAGAGAGAGAGAGAATGACAGAAGAAATAAAATAATTTAAAATGAGAGAAATTAAGCAAATTTTACACAATGCACCATAAAAACTTATAAACTGAATAATATAGTATAGGTGTTCACTCAAATAACTTGCAGCAACAAATAATGCGTTCAAGGGAAGATGTACATTTTAGGAAACAAAGAGGCCATGATGCAGGACGTGTATTCAACTGCCCTGTATTGTTTAATATATTTTGAGGATAGTGTTACTAGTTTATGATACCATTTTTCAGTGTTTATTAGCTTATACAAAATCTTCAGTCATTTTAAAAGCTGAGAGTCTTTAATAGCTTGTCAGGGAGTCACAGGACTCTGTTCTCTTATCAGTCTATGGTTATGTTTGTGAGCTGATAATACTCAAGTTATTTTATTTACACAAGTCTTTGCGGGATTCAAAGCCGTAGGATTCATCTTAAAAACACATCATATTCATATCACCTGTTCACTTATATTTCCCCTCTTATATGCACCCTACATCATGTTTAAAAGATGCCAAAAAAAGCATAAAAGATCAAAATTTCTCAGGAATTTGTACAAAAAACCAACTAGCAAGTTATTCATTTGCTTTGTAATTGAAATTAGCATACAGCTGACACATAAGTCCCTGCCTGCGACACCATTTCCCATAAAGCAATTAAAAACACACAGAATGTCCTCTACATTCAATAGAATGGAGTACAAAGAATTCGCAAGCATGCTATAACAAACCATCAAAATTTAAACATTTTGCAACAGCACAGTGAAGCTGCTCAACATCCTAATTGCAGAATTACAAATCCACACTAAAATCCTTAAATAAGCTCAAGCAGTAAGGGTGAGGGTCAATGGCAGTACTCAGACTGTTTCTGAAGAATAATTTGTGGCAAACACATCCAATGCGACTCTCATGTAAGGGTGGTGAAAATTTTAGCAACTATTTAAAGTATAACTGTTAGCAACAACAAAATCCTTGACAGTGTTCTCCGTCAACCGTACCTCGCTCCACCAGTAAAAGACTATTCCAAGCGTCACCATTGATCAATGCAACAAATACGCATATATCTATATGCATGCATACTTGTACACACACACACACACATGCCCATAATCATATATAGGCATTAACATCTACTGCATATTAGAATTCAAGACAATTAGTTAAATTCAGATGAGAGCATAAAAATACAAAAATGTGTATCAAAAACTAAATGTTAACAAATGCAGGGTAAAACTATTTTAAACAAAAGCCTCACTTGCATATGCAATAAGACAAAACAAGTCGCTAAAACATAAGGATTAAAAAACGTCCACGAATCTTTACACTTAAAAGAGTAGTAAGTACCTTGAGCGCGGGACCATAGAGCTTGCGGCTGCGAAGAATCTTGAGCGTGTGGCCAACTTCCCATTTGTAAGCACTTTTATGGGACTTGAGAAACTGGTTCAGCTTCTCCCTAACGTTCTGTTCTTCTCCACCATCCTTAAACAGCGTCTTGTAAAGCGCTTCTTCCAAGTACTTCTTCGACGACCTCTTCAGAATGCTCTTCTTCTTTGCAAATTGCTGCATAAACGAAGACGCCATTTTCTTCCTTGCTTGACTTAATGGTAAGAAATGGCGTAATTGACTATACGAGTTTCAGGGCCGGGGGGTCGAAAACCCTAGGCCAGGAAAAAGAGTGGAGCTCTGGTGTGGAGTGAGGGGCGGAAATACAGAGGGGCATTTCTGGTATTTTAAGGTGTGGATTGGGCTTTTCTAATGAATGGAATGGGCCTCCAGGAAAAGTTTTGGGAGATAGTTTTACATTTCATGCCAATGAGGCTGAAGTGACCAAAAAAATGCAAAGAGAGTTAATATATGTTAAAAAAGAATACTATTTCAAGAAATAAAAAATATCTTATTTTTATTTTTTGATCTCAAGAACAAGTGTATTCTTATGAACCATTGAAAATTTTTAGAATTTTCTTTTTTCTTAACAGAGGATAATATTTATTGCATATATCAATAACATGCCATTAAATCATAGCCAATCTCATATTGGCTTTGTTTGGAAGCCCCTTACAGGTGCAAGCTTGTGCAAGGCCCACATGTATGAAATGTTTGGTAGGGGTGGTGAATAACACCGAAAGGGGCATCCAAATGTTTGAAGGCCTGCCGCCATCTGTACCCTAACTTGTTCTAAAAAGCCCAATCCACACAAATACAATAGTCTATGCAAGCCATGTTGAGGCATTATTTCGAATCTAAAATTAGGTCTCTTTGGCTTTCGCGTGCTGCTCGAGGCAACATTCTCAGGTCATATCCCTAAATGTGGCGTCAATTATTCATCCACATAGTTTCACACCTTGACAAGAAAGGAGAAGATGTGACTGTAGTTACCATTTCTACCAACTAGCCATACGACCACATCCAAACCCTCCAACATTGTTAATTAGGTATGGCGACAAGCCACTAACACTGGCCTCCCCCTTTTGTGCATTTGGAAAAGGCATTACCAATTGTGTACCCTATTATGTGAAAGAAGGCGTCGTGCTAACCTTCTATTTGCATGATGCATGCCATTAAAAACAAGTTGAGGTGGGCGTTAAAGCTCCTAGGTGAATTTGGAGTATACAATTTGTGTGGTGTTTCAAAATTTGTTGAGTCGGTGTCTACTTTCTACCTTCCCATAGCTCTGTCCAACGATTTTCTAGCTCCACAAAATCGATTTTGAGTGATGAAACTAGATGCATCGCTCCTCAAAACTACCTTAGGTTACACTCCTATAGAAATGGTATAAGGCCGTTTAGTCATGTCTCTTAGTTTTTGTTGTCTTCATTACCATACGTTGAGACAATGATAGCTAAGCTTAAAATGAAAGCCCAAAGTGGCACATGGCAAAGCAATAGCCTTAGAACCACTAAAAGTTCATAAACGTGGACATTGAAATGAAGTTTGAGGCTCAGGTGAAAAATCGCCATCCGATACTAGAAAGGTACTTCAAGTTGGAGAGGAAGTAGTGCATGAGCATATAGAGGTGGATTAAGACCAAAGTATAGGTCCATTCCCGCCACCAACTGAACCATTTGTCGCCTAAAGTAGTAATGGAGTTCTATAGTAACACAGGGTGGTTACAGGGGACAACATGTACTCTAAATTAGTTCCTATAGATAGTTAACCTTTCAGCAGATAAGATGCTACCGAAGCTAGAGACATGGGACTTGGACGAGATGGCTACTGTGATCAGCGGGATGAGTATGAGTGATGGCAAGTTAAGAGAGTCCTACAGTACCTGCAGCCCCCCTAGCTAAACGGATAGATGAGGGTGTGGGACCACTTCCTTGTGAGGTGGGTTGTGCCAACGAACACATTGTGGACGTCTCATGAGAGCAAGCTTAGCTTTTATTTGCATTAGAGAAAGGCATACTCATCAATGTCAAGGAATAAGCCATGAGAGAAATCTAAGTCATATTTAAAAGCCCGCAGATAGGGCTGCCATTCCCATCCATCATCACCAAGCTATGTGCGGTGGTTGGCGTATCCACTGTGGGGGCCACATGGAGCCTGCGAAGCCCCTCCTTATGAAAAGCGTAATACTATGGATTCTCAACATCGATGGCCCACCAAAGTACCAACAGCCTCCTTCTAACGAGGCCAATGGAATCAACAACTGAGGCGTCAAGCCCCAGCACATCTAGTTGGGCACACCCAACACCTTAGGGGCTAACTATAAACACCACTTTCAAGTGGTTGTGAGCTGAGGTGGAGCTACTTTGGTAGGGCGTAGTGTCACTGAAGAGAGAGGTCCAACAATTGCAAAAGACAACTACAACAAACCACTGACTATTTATGCCACATTAAATGATATCTTACAGTAGGTTATGGGCCCCCTAGACCAGAGAATAGCTTGTCTAGACCCATAAGCCATAGTTACCGATCATGGAGGAGAGGCACTAGGAGCTATAGGTATGGCATACAACCTAAGTCTGGCATTATTATCTTGTCCTTATATTCCATGGTACTACCACTTTAACACCTACCTATTCAAGAAGCCATGCACCCAGAGCATGACATAGACTACCCAGTAACACTTGCTCACGTGGACTGCAGACATGCAGTGGCTACCCACCCCCTCCGTACTGTTTGTTGTTTTTTGCACCTTATCTACCCTTTTATTTTATGTAGCCTCTTGCTTCTATTAAGGTTTCATTTTCCTATAGATTTGTTTATTAGTTGATCGTTAATGCCTTTGAATTATGTGAACTCTTAGTTTGTACTCTATGTAGTTATTTTGTCATTTTGTTTGGTTTTAAGTATTATGAAGCCGACCATTAGATGTTCCCTTACCTTTTTATATGCAACTTATGTGTTTGTTGTTGAGGATGCCCCCTCTATGTAGTTCATAAATGTACTTAGAATGATACACAAATTACTATGTATGAAGTCATCTTACATTATGTGACACCCATACAGCATTAGGCATGTATTGACCTCCATATTGTTAAACCATCCCAACTAAACCCTATACACACCTTGAAGCAATTAACTTGTTCAAACTTGACCAAAACAAATGCAATTTCACATATTCACTTGCCAAATTGATGGCATACTTTCTTGGGACTTACCTATTACAAGCACAAGTTAATATGTTGAAATGAAATGCACAAAACAAGAACGTGCTGTTACATATCAAAACAAGGGCTCGTTGTTGTTGTGCATGAATGTAGTTATGATGATGCATGAACACGTAAGGTTCCACTTAATAATAATGGCTGAAGTTGATTACTTTGTGTGGAATAACAACTTAATATCTTGTACATATCTACTTCCTCGTACTTGCTTGAGTACAAGTTACAAATCCCATCATGGCACTGGAGCCATGAGACCAAAATGATGAATATTTACATGCAAAGGTCTTTGCAATTCTTGAATACATTTTTATTAAGTGCACCAATTGTAATTATCTACTTTTGCATCTTCACATGTACTTCTTTCTGTTTCCATTTCAATGGATGTCGACATTGTAATAGATTTTACATTGTGATATTTTTAGAACATAGGTTGCTTGGTTCGTAACGTCAGTCTATGACTATCTTCACTAGTTGTATTATGTGTCTTCAAAAGGTGAACCATGTAAATGTCATTAACAACTAGACAACCGGTTAGATGTAAATTGGCCACGTTTCTGCTAGCACTTTGGACTAAGTTCAAGTAGATGACTAAATGATGCAAATAACCAATTTTCTTCACCAGTGTGCTTGCATTGATATGCCTTTATTTTTTGTACCTAACCAGAAAATCCATTTTCTTGGGAATCTCATGTTATTCAATTTTACTGCATAATGTAATTGAGGTTAACTTCTCTACAACTTGTGCAAGTAGTAGGAAACTAAATATTGGAAGCTTTAGCATTCACTTATCATATTTTAATGTAATTGTTGTTTATGAATTAGCAATAGAAAAATGTTTTCTTGCTTTCAATGATAGCATGTCCATGTTTGCTACTTTTGCAAATTTCTACTATAAGTTGATTAGGGATTAGCTTATACGTTGTGCCCAAGCTATCATTTTATATCAAAATTGTGCAATTCATCCTTGGCATCTCTGCAAATGAACTTCGTAGGCTGAAACCAATGCTTAATATTAAAGGGCTTCTTCATAAACGATCACAATCAGATTATGTACGCAAGAACAAGCCCATTTTCCTTAATTTTTATATAATATATTTAACAAGATTCACAAGGTCCACACTGCTTACATTAGTTTAGCAAAGACTTGGACTAGTCTTCGATAGAATTGAGATGAAATTCATTCTCTTTTAACTGAGTCAAACATCTACACTAAGAGTGCATGATTCTTGAGCTTCCCTCTGTCGATGGTGTCATCATCTTGAATAACTGAAGAAGATACAACGAGCATATGTAATGTTCACCAAGCCTAGTTAGAGGTGGGGTTTGGATGTGTTAAAGTAGCTACGGCTGGCTATGTAGATTTCACTGCATACCCTACATCCTAGCCACGAAGAACTCCAGACTCGATGTGGGGCATCAACCCTTCAAGGGTGCTGTGTCAGGGTAATGAATGTGTCACTGCATGTCATACATCCTAACAAAGCAACATAGGGACTCGACCTGGGGATTTAAGTAGTTAAAGCTGCTATGGCAAGTATGTATGTCGCATCACATGCCTTACAAACGACCGTGAAGCACTTTCAAGTCGATATGGGGGCTTGACGTATCGAACCCTCCATGTCGAGCAGTGAATGTGTCGATATATGTCATACGAACTAACACAGCAACACATTAGCAACTGTGGCGGCCATCTTCATAGCACTACATGTCTTATAGAAGACCGCGAACGACTTCTGAGCTAATGTGGGAGCTCAATATATCAAACTTTCTATGTTAGGGCAGTGAATCTCACTGCAACTAATACCTCCTAACAGAGTAATACGAGGTAGCCAATGTGGGATATGGACATGTCGAAGCCACAAGTTAGGTTATTGTACATCCCTAGAGAACCCGCACCCATCACAGGGACATGCAACCCTCCCACATTGGGGTATTTTACGTGTGGAAGCTTCCGTGGCAAGCATGTCCACCATACTAGTGTAAGGCACCCACACGTGGAAGCTTCTACGGTGAGCATGTCCATCTCACTTGCCATACATCCTAAAAAAGAAAGAGTGAGAGCTCGACTTAGGGCTCTACATGTCAAACCTGCTACAATAGGTTACATTTTTGTGTGTATCTGTCACCCTATGTGGGATATGTAAGAGTGGTGACATGGGGACTCGATGTGTTAAAGTTACTGCAACAGGGCAGCTAATGCTATGGCCAATAATTCCTGGGATAGACGAAGGCGTCCTCATCAGTGATAAACGTGTGTAAGTTAATACACTTGGCATGTTTGGGGCAGTGAACCCTAGGATGAGCCTAGGGAGTCCACGTGTCCAACGTGCTTAGACGAAGTAGTATAGTGATTACTATAATTGACCTGGGTGGGTTACAACATGCACTAAAATGTACACAATAGGCAAACATCATTAAAGTAGAAATCAACAAACATGGTTACATCACCCGTGCGCACATGCCAACCATAACCATAAGTGTGAATAACGAGTACATAACATGAATGAAAGAGAGTACATCATAGATTATGATAGTGCAAACAAGTAGAAGAAGAAGATCCTCCCCACGGCAATCAATCGAGTCAGTCCACCCCCATCTCATTGGTGATTTTGTCTTAGAACGTTGTCTGCTCTACTATCTCTGTCTAGCTCACTCAGCGCCTATGGTAAAACGTATCAAAGTCCTCTATCTCATGCTTTAGTGCATTAAAGAAGTCACTGTCCTTACTATACTTATGAATGAAATTATGCAATAAGCAGCAAGCCATCACTAGGTCGACTTGCACCTTCCGTCAACACGTAAATAATTTAGCATAATATGATATGCATAATATCAAAAAAAAATTCATTTTTAATAAATAATAATATAGATATATGTATATTACCTATTTACATTCTTGACAAATATATACAATATAACTGATGTTTATATAAATTTTATTCTTTAGTGTATAATATATTATTTGCAAAGAATATTTGCATTAATATATCAATTTATATATTTAATACTTCCAACAACTATTATCAATATAAATTTAAAAATGAAAATTGACATAAATATATTTTTACAACAAACAAGTTAAATTTTTCAAAAATTATGTACAGAATATTACTGATTCATCATATATTTGCTGTCATGAACATTTATCCATTAACATAAATTAATGTACATGGGTATAACATAGTTAACAATATTAATTATATACGTTGCACAAGTTTTTTGTTGTACACACACACACACATATATATATTAAAATTAAAATATTATTATATCAATGATAAATATCTATTAGTAGTTTAAAATATATAAACACATAAAAAAGAATTTTATAATTTAATATTCCTATTTAGAAATAATATTTTTAGTTAAAAATTATTTATTTTTATTCATATTATTTATTTTTAACTACCAATAATAACTATAAAATCAAGTAAAACTATTCATTTATCATTTCTTGTACATACCAAATACAAGAAATAATTTACTATTTCTTTCTGTTCCCATTTTTGTTTTATTTTTAAGCTAATTCCATTGTCATCTTGTTTCATTCTTATGTACCAATCATGTAGTGTTAACATTGATAAAAGTTGTAAATGTAATACATTTGTAAAATATTTAAAAAATAAAATTATTGTATTTGTAATAATAAATATAAAATTATTGTATTTGTAATAATAAATATAAAATTATTTAAAACTTATAATATTAATTATGTTAAATTAAAATATATCCAAAAATTTGAAAAGAGAGAACAATAATGTAATAATTAAGTTATGAAGAAATAGAGAAAGAAATAAGATATAAAAAATAAATAAGGTCATAGTACAATTTTACATTGTCCGTGCAAATTATCTTGTCAATAATATAGTGTATATATACAAATCATTCAATATATTATTTGGATCATAATATCATATAAAAGAAAGCAGATGGTGCTGGCATATTATTTTATTTTTCACTAATTACTCATAATTGAAGAAAGAAGAAGATTTAGAGTGGCTACTTCAGCAATATTTTTATGCCATCTGTAAACAAGAAAAGGGAAAATAACTCTTTAGAATCGAAGTGTGCATGATTCTCTACTCTAAATACATTTTTTCGTTTTCTCAATAATTATTGTTGCGTTTCTAATCGTTTTGGGAATTCATCTCAACAAGAAGTATAACAAAAACGAACAATAGACAATGCAATAGTTTTTCTTTTTTCAAGTGAACGTGAAAATTGTAGACATATATTTAATTTGCAACTATTAGCTCGAATGCACTACTTTCTCGATGTTATGGTCTTCGACATTTCTTCAAAAAAAAAAAAAAATTTAAACCATCAGCATTCAACAAAATTTGGGGTTTAGGCCAAAAGATAAAGGGAGAAAAATGAGACGAAAATCATTATGCATGGTTTGAAAAGAGAGTATTGATAACTTCGTTTTATTTCGTCATTTTCGTTCTATATCCGGATAGATACTTATTAGATTTCTTCAATTTAAGAGTGTGTTGCTTTATTTCAGCTTTCATCTTGTTTGTGCTTGTGTATACGTTTTTGTAGATTTTTTTTTTTAATTTTACCCACTCACACGTCCAACTCACACACAGCATTCCAAATATTTGAATCCATAATCTCATGATTGAGATGAAGGGCACCAAACCATTGAAGTGTCCCCTAAGGGACAGATCTTATGTTCTTATTGTTGTTTGATTACTTTCATGTGTTTGTGTGGCTTGATGCCTGGCTGATAACACTACAAATTAATTCTAAGGCCGACACGGTGTTGGTGCTAACTCGTCTTAATACTGTACAAGTTAATGAACAACGTCAATCATCGACGAAGATAGCAGTGCACCAAGATTGAAAAGCATATGTGAGGCAAACGAATGATTTAAGGATGGTTATTTTTTTGTGGGGGAAGAACTAATTGCAGTAGTAAAATGAAAAGGCAACTATATCAAATTTGCATATACTCAAACACCAAACCCAGTAATGCAGCAACAAAATCAACATTGGACAGAAACCTGGAATGAAAATTGAACGAACTAGAATGGCAATGTAAAAGAAAATAGGTGGCTTGAGTCGTATCTCTTATGCAACGCTGTCCTCAAATAATTATTCCAACAATTCAGAATGATTAAAAACCTTCTTCCAATACAATTGTGTAAGACACAGAAATCAGCACACTTTGTTGACAACCCAGCTGCGGCAAGAATGCCAGAAGTAGAAGCAGACGGAATCGAAGCAGAAAATCTAGAAAAGTGTTTGTGCAGAGAGACAGGTGACTATTATATTATAAAACTGAGGTGCTGTGAAGTGAATATTTTATAAAGAAACTGAGATGCCGTTTCTTGTTTTCTGCTACACCACAGCACAAATCATCATCTATTTGTGGGAGAAGGAATTGTGAACGTCGGCATTGAACATTTGCTATTAGATTGGGAAACGTTAGGGCGTTAAATCACAAACGTTGAGTTTTTCAAGAAAAACGTTAGTCTGACTGGAACGTTGTGAATTAAACACTAAACCCTTGTTGGGAGAAGAGAGTTTATAATAAAAATTAAAATTTTGGTTGAAATAAAATAGGAAAAATTAACAAGGCACAAAAGTGTAAAACATGGCCTTGGGCTTCTCTCCATTTTTTTCAGTCTTGGCTAAAATGAAAAACCGTTTGAAATGCCCTATTTATCCAATAATCCCTCACATATTTTAAAGGTCTTTAAGCAAAATAAGGATTAATAAGGATTTTTGAATTGAGTAAGGAAATTGCTGATGGATATGTTTAGTCTCAATGTAGTGGGTTTGGTGTGGGTTAAATTATAAACTAGACTTAAACCAATAAAATTTGACTTTTAGATTAATGCTAGAATTATGTTTTATGAACTAATAATTCTTGTTGTAAAATAGTGATTATATTAATCACATTGATAACTCCCATAATTTGCTATTCAACACTATTTTGCACATTTTGGCTGTGCACTTGTCTAGTCTTTTGTGCACTTGTCTAGTCTTTCATGAGAACTTTAAAAAATAGACCAAATCTTATATAAGCTGCGCCACTCTACTTTCATATAGGTTAATTCAGCAGATATATACCGCCTTAGATACATCATTCATAAGAATTATGAATTCATTAAAAGTTTAAAACTTAACCTCACAAATATATTAGCAGCTTAAGTACTCATTTTAATTGGGATTCATATAATAAGTGCTTTATGGTCAATATCAACTTCATTCTTATCCACATGAACTCACTTAATAAAATCTCCAATCACATACGTAGGATTTCTATCATTATTGACCTCCAGTTGGCCTAAGTCGCATTTCCCTTATAGTTTGAAGAATTATTCTTCCATTTATAGGTTTAACTAGAGGACCATCCAAATTCAACTCTGACTTACATAGTCAATGGAAATTATTCCATCTCTCAGTAACTGCTATACAACATCATGTCTCAATTTATTTTTAGAAACGTCAATAGCCACCTTACAGGCATAGTGTATGTAAAAGGGAGGTGTCACATCCTTATTTAAAAGAATATTGGATAAAAAATTTCTTAACCAATTAGCCTATGAACTAGCTAACTCTAAAGTTATAAATTCTAATTCCCTAGTTGATCTAGCAATAATAGTTTGTTGGGTTGATTTCCACACTATTGCACCTCTTCCAAGAGTGAATATATATTTACTAGCGAATTTAGTTTCGCTCAAATCGAGTATTCAATTGGAATTATTATATCCCTCCAAAATAGTAGGATATCCACTATATAGTATTCTATAATTCATGATACCTTCTAAATATTTCATTAATCTTTCTAATGTAGACCAATGCTTACAATTGGGATTATAAGTATATCTGTTCAATCTATTCACAACATAAGATATATTGGGTCTAGTAGAATTTATCAAATGCATCAGATTCCTAATAATCTGAGCATATTTAGGCTGAGCCACAAGGTCCTTTTGATTGTGTTTTAATTGAGTTAGGGCCAACAGAAGTACTCACAAATGTCACATTATGATACCTAGATCTTTCATATCAAAATTGGATGACAAGAAATATTTTGTATGATTTACAAGATCTAAATTTGTGCCAAAAATAAGCATGTCATCCATATATTGACAGATTGACACAAATTGATCATTTACACTTTTTGTGCATACACATTTATCTACCTCTAAGGATGAAAATCCATCTTTAATTAGTACATGATCAAATTTCTCATGCCACTACTCAAAACTTTGTTTTAGGTCATTATCTTCAAAGTTTTTATCTAACGTTATGTACTCACTTCCTCTATCTAATCTAACTTGTTTTTTTTTTCTTATTAAGTTGGTTATATACGTTAGCTTTATAAGATTAAATGGCATCAAATGTATTACATTTATTTCTAAAAAGATAAAGTTTAGTATACTTAGAGTAATCATCTATGAAGTGATATAATATCTTTTACTTGCTTTAGTCATTGTTCGTTTTAAGTTACTAAAGTCAATGTGAATTAAATTTAATAGCTCAATTTCTCTTTGAACATTCTTATTAGTTTTCTTAGTAATTTTGATTTCAGTACAAATTTCACACTTTTTTGCATTATTAGTTATACCAGAAATTAAACAACATGATTTCAAAGTTTTTATATATTTAAAATTCACATGACCTAGTCCAGTCTGCCAGAAAGAAACAAAGTCAACAATCTATGCAGAAGATGAGAAATTTCCATTAACAATATTAGAAATAGTAAGTACAAAAAGTCTGATTACAATATCCCTTTCCCAAAAACACATTATTCTTTGTCATTACAATTTTGTCAAATTCAATTGACACTCTTAACCCAACTTTCCTTAAGAGAACCACTAAAACCTAGTTTGCCTTTATATCGGGAACATTGATGCTGGGGAATTTAACATTGTAAGTGTACAACGGTCGTACCAAGTAATATAAGGGAGTAAGGGTTGTCGTATCCTTAGGGAGTAAAAGTATTGTTTTCAATAATATTGTATTTTGATCAAGTAAAAATTAATTTAACAATGAATTAAATAATAAGTAATTAAACAATAAAATAACTTTAACTAAGTAGATAGAATGAGATGAGTATAATAGCAATTACAAGTAAAGGCTAATGACAATCATCATGCAAAAGTATGTAATAACTTTCATAATCATTTAATTAATTATCAAGTTGTAATTTCTTATTTAAGGGTTATTAATCCCTTAAGCCCTTAATACTCTTTCCCAAGTTATACTAATGCTTCAATTAAATTAATCCAATTATTTATGGAGTTAATTCAATTGAGAATAAAAACAATAAATTAATAATTAATCTCTTATAAACATAAGACCTTCATTCCTATTATAAGTTTATGATTCACAATTGTGATCAATTGTCCTAACTTATGGATTCACCCCCTTTATAACTATAAGTTAAGAGGAAGAAAATAAAGATAAAGAAGAATAATAAGTTGAACACAATTTTTGTGGTGGATATAGAACCTTCAATTCCATTATAAATCTACTATTTACAATTGTGAGCAACCTGCATAACCTGTGGGTTCACTTCCATTATAATTACAAGTTAGGTAACAAAATAAAAATAAAAGAAGAAGAAGACTAAGAAAATTAATCACAATTAAATAAGAAAAACAATTGATTGAAAATGATAATATAAAAATTCTTACTTACTTAGATCAATAATACACGTACATTGAGAATAAGGATAATAAGAGATGAATACTTATCATTCATTCTGGCCTTCTTTCCATAGCAATTCCTCCCTTCCAGCCATGGCTTACGTCTTGCAAAGGCATCAATTCATTCTCAACCCTCTACTTATGTTAAATTAATACTAGAATAATACATTATCTTGCCTATAAGAATTCTAAGCGGATTATTCTTTTGACTTGTAGAGCACCCCTCTATCTATAAGTTTGAAATTTCACTATCCAAACTCCTTGATTGGTTGATAATTTCTATCATTTACATCCATTGGTCAAGGAGAAGGTGTGCAAAATTTTGAACCATCGTCTGTTCTATCACCTAAATGATGGAACAAGTGATGCTGGTCACTTTCTTATTACTGGCAAGCCAAAATTAAACAATCACCTGGTCATTGCTTAGGCAACAGGGTGGCGATGGTGGGCAGAATCTAATTGGTCCTCATCTACCTTCTCGCTGGCAATTCACTTAAGCGATGGTTTAGGAGCCCAGTCTTCATTCAAGCAATGTCTTAGGTCACGATTTTGTATTTCCTTAGTTTGGTGCCTCCTATTGAGTTTTATTCCTCTTCTTTTTCACGTATTTTCATTCTATTGCAATTGTAATACATAGAAAGACAAATTCTTCTTTTTGATTAAGGATTTTGAAAAAGATAATATAAATTGTATATAAATTTTATTTAAATAAAGTATAGTTTTACTTAGGTTATCAAACATCCAGCACATCATTAATAGCTAAAAATTTTTCAAAGGTTAATTTTAGTAGAACTTTGCCCTTAGTTAAAACTTTAATAGTTTAAAGTCTTCGAGGTAGACTATTTCCTCATTATCCTCAGTAGAAGTATGAGTGAAGAATGCTTCTCAATTTGCATATATGTGTCAAGTAACTCCAAAGTCTACCATCTATTCTTCAACAATTGCTGCAATGTTCACTTGAGAAACAAAAACAGCGATAATCTTATTTCCCGTGGCCAAATTAGCCTTGGAAGCATTACCACTTGATTTGTTACTTCCCTTTTCAAATTTGCACTAATATATATGTGTGTGTGTGTGTGTGTGTGTGTATATATATATATGATGACTCGATTTTCCACATCCTTTCTTTTTCTTTAAGTATGATTTTTTGCGCTTCAAGAACGGAAAACAACCATGGAAACCTGAAATGAAAATTGGACAAACTAAAACAGCAACGTAAAAGAAAATAGGTGGCTTGAGTCATGTCTAATTCAACACTATTTTCAAAGAATTATTCCGTTAATTTAAAATATCTCACAAGATTAAACAAATCTTCTGCCGATACAAATGTGGAAGACACAAGCATAAGCACACCTTGTCAACAATCCCGGCAACAGTAAAAATGCCAGAAGTAGAAGCAGATGGAATCGAAGCAGAAAATCTAGAAATGTGTTTGTGCAGAAGAGTAAGAGGGTGAGGTGATTATTATCTTATAAAAGTGAGGCGCTGTGAGATGATTATTTTATAAAGAAATTGAGGTTGTGTTTCTTGTTTTCAGCTTTAGGAAACAAGTATATGTATCTTACACCACACCACAAATCAACCTCTATTGATCGAAGGAATTGTGTATGTTGGCATCTGAACGTTTGCTATTAGATTGGGAAACGTTTGGATATTAAATCACAAACGTTCAGTTTTTAAGAAAAAGGTTAGTCTGCTAATTGAAACATTGTGAATTAAACACTGAAGCCTTGTTTGGAGAATAGAGTTTATACTAAAAATTAAAATTTTGGTTGAAATAAAATAAGAAAAATTAACAATGCCCTAAAGTGTAAAACATGGCCTGGGCTTCTCTATTATTTTCAATGTTGGTCAAAATGAAAAAACTTTGAAATACCCTATTTATCCAACAATTTTTGGACATGTTATATAGTTTCCAAGCTGGCTTTCTAACATTTTATCAGACTTTCGATGAGGAAGATATGATTGAAAGGAGAATTTACCAAAAGATGATATCTCAATGTACAGTCATTTTTTTTTTTTTTTGAGCTTTTGCCAAAAATTTGTCCAAGTAAAATTTCGTTAAGACATTGCATAAGAGACAAACGAGGCCAACATCTAGCCATGTTTCATCTTCAGGCATCAATAGGCATCAATATGGCATTGTCTCCCTTGAGTTTTGACCTTTAAAAATATCATCTAACAACGAAGCCTCAAAAACACATGGAAACAGTACTAAAAAAAACCGGCAAACAAAGATAATGCATAAAACCTATAAGATAAACCTAAGCACACAAACAAAATGAAAGCTAGAATAAAGCAAGTCGCACACTAAATTTTGAAGAATCTTGAAGTATCTATTTGGAAATAGGGTGAAAATAACGACATAAAATGGAGTCATCAAATATCAAATTTCATGAGTTATGGTACATTGAATTTGATTAAAACTTATTTGATATTATTTATTAACTTATTTGATATTGAATATACATATATATACATATATATATATATAGACTTTTCTATGAATAGGTATGCAAATGCTATGTGCTCCTTTTATTTGATGTTTTTGGAACATTACATTAAGGAGGTTGTGGCATCATTATGCAGGAGTGTTGCAAATAGAAAAAAAAAATGTTGAGAGAAATTAGATCGTGAATGTACTACAAGAATCAAGCAAGTCGTTAGGATTTGAGGCCATAGTTCAAAAATAGTGTGAATGAATTTGTGGAATAGGCTAGCATACAGTACGACTACATAGATGGAAGCAAGATTAGATATCCATGCTTTCTATGTAAAAAGAGTAAATTTTTGGACCTAGATAAAGTGAGGATACACCTATTTAGAAATTCAAAATTCATGGTAGGATAGTAATAGGAGCTGCAGGTCCATCATCTTAGTCATAGGCAAGTCATGTCGATGATAACTCAGATAGAATTGTAGGCAACCTAATTTTGCCAAATTGAATGCCTGATTCTTTGAGATTCTTCGAGCAACAAATGAACTTTTGTGTAGTGGATGCGAAGGTTTCTCTCAACTCTCAACTATCACAATATTAATGAATATTAAGGTAGAGCATAACATGTCATAGAACTGTTATGACAATATTTGTAAATTAATTAAAGATATGCTTCCCCATGGTTGAATGCCCCTTAACTTCTATAGCACTAAACTACTGATTAGAGAGTTAGGACTTCCCGTTGTGAAGATTAACTGTGGTGAAGTTAGGTGTATATTGTTTCTAGAAGCATGATACCAATCTTAAGCATTGTAAGTTCTGTAGAGAAGTCAGATACAAATTAAGCTAGGGTTATTCATCTTGTGAGAAACGGGTTCCACAAGTACAGTTGCATTATTTACTGTAGATCTCAAGACTGCATCACTTGTTGCCTCTAATACAATGGTAGAGCACATAACATGGCATCCGCGTCACAACACCACTGAGGGTTCTTTGATAAATTGTTGCAGTTATGGCATGAGGATGTCAACACATATGATGCTTACAATGGGATGTACTTCAAGATACGGGCAGCTTCTATGTGGACTATCAATTACTTGCCAGTTTATTCGATACTTGGTGAATGGAGTTGAATTAGGGTCATGGGTTGTCTAATTTGCATGGATAATAGTATTTCATTTTACCTACAATATGGTTAGATGCCCCGTTATTTTAACTGTCATCGTTAATTTCTACCACAAGACCATCTATATAGGAGGGACAGGAAGAATTATACAAAAGGTCATGTGAAAAAGAGAGTCATGCCTTTGAGGGAGTTTGATAAGGAGACTTAGCAATGTGTTTGCCACATTGACCGTGTTGATTGACAATTCAAATAGTCAAATTTTTGGTTTTAGCGAGGACCACAAGTGAATGAAAAAGTGTACTTTTTAGGATTTTCCCTACTAGAAGACTATCTAATTTAACACAACTTAGATGTCATGCATATAAAAAAGAATGTGTTTGATAATATATTTAATACAATATTGGATGTCAGGGGGAAGTCAAAAGACAGTTTGAACTTTCAAAAGGATCTTGGGATTATCTAACCAACCAAAACTAGCTTTCCCATTGAATAGTGATGGACCAAACCAAATGTCAATTACGTGCTTAGTTAGGATCAAAGACATGCATTCTGTGAATGGTTGGTAAAGTGGAAGTTCCCAAATATAGGTAAATGTGTTGACATGACAGAGCTGAAATTTCAGGGCATAAAGTCTCATGACTGTTTCATGGAATGACTGCTACCTGTTGTATTTAGAAATTTGTTACCTAATTATGTATGGAATACATTGACTAAGGTGAGTTTCTGTTTCAATAGTTGTACATGCCTGTGCTCAATGTTCAATCATTGGACGGACATAAAGAAAAGTGTTAAGTTAATCATCTACAACTTTGAGACAAATTTTCCTCTTACTTTTGTTTATTCCATAGAACATTTGATCGTATACTCGCCATGGGAGATAGTTGCTGATGGCCGTGTAAAATACAGATGGATGTTCCCTTGTAAAAGGTTAGTACATGACATGTGTTGGGTGGTTGTCAAGTGGTTAGCACTTACTAGATTAGCATTGTTACTATGGCAAGTTTCTACGCAGTTTAAAGAAGAAGGTGAAAAGTAAAGCGCACGTAGAGACATCGATTGTAGAGGCCTACATAATAGAGGACATAGCCACATTTGCCACCTTCCATTTTTAGTCAGACATGGCATCTAAATGCACAAGACCCAGAGGTCATAGTCACATTCGCCACCTTCCATTTTTAGTCAAACATGGCATCCAAATGCACAAGACCCTTGCATAATACTTCCCCGTCTAGCTCAAATTCTACCCACAATTCTCCATCTTCAACTACCCAAGCAGACCATTTAGTAAGCTAACTCTAAGGTATCCTATGAGTGAGAAGTGCCATGTCGCTAAGACGTATGTACTACTGAACTATTCTAAAGTAGGGCCACCATACAAGTCTAAAGTCTTTTTGGTATTTTAATTACTGGTAGCTAATTCTCTTATGTTTTCTATACAATCCATCGCACCTATTATAGGATGTTCGTTGAACAATAAGACAGTGAAGTAGTTGATATAGATGGAGTTGTTGCCAACCATTTTATCCCATGGTTTAAAGATTTTGAGTTTTGTCATACATGCATGATCCATGATTGAAATAATTTTGTGCAAATGGTTTCATAGTGTCGGCTTTTGTGCAGGGTTGGATGAAAACAATAATATTTCAAACCCTATATTCCATAACTTAGCATGGGGACCATCTAGCCGCATGACAAGCATGCACACATATACCATGAACAAATTCAAATTTCACACCACATTTTATAAGCAGGGGTGTTCGACTAAAAATTACAATGTATGTGTACGTAGCTTGTCTTATGACAACTCGAAGTATGACTTCATAGAGTGATCAAAGAAATCATATAATTGGATTACATAGATATGCTAGATATGATCACAGTGTTGTTCAAGTGTCAATGGATTAACCCGTTAAAAGCCAATGAGTTCATGAAAGTATCAACTTGTAGAAATGAACCACAAGAGGTTTTATCAAAAGAATGAACTATTTATATTAGCATAATAAGTTGTTTGAATGTACTTTACAGAATATCCTACCATGAGAATGGTAAGAATGATTGGTAGGCAATTTGCAAAACTAAGGCTAGGTCAATGTTCAAGAAACACTAGAAAAATGTACCTTATCAGTCCGAGACAGAGTACCTACACCAACAATGAACAACGATCTACAACGTACCTCCTCTCTATAACTCGTTAGGAATTCAATTGTATGTAAACCCTGATGAGGCAATGCACAAAGATAGTAAGGATGAGTTAGACTCTAAATCCTATGTGAACACCTCGGATGATAACTACAGCTCAGACCATGAGTGAGTTGATATAGTTTAGTTATCATGCATTTTTCACTTATGTTAAAGTACTCATAATTTCTAAGTTGCAAATCAATATATAGAAATCATTTCACATTAATGGCAACAAAATTACATACAGTATATGACACAATACTTTAGATTTACATTACCCATGACATAGCGGATTTTTTCACAGTTTATCCCAAATTTTTATCCCATTTTTTAAAATATTCCCATTTTAAAACCATCTATCAAAGTAACTCAATTCCATGATCTCATCCCATGGAATTGCAAAAATATTAAAAAATAAAAATGAAAAAAAAATCCCTTTTCATGATTTGAGTTCACGAAAATGGCCAACACTATCACTTTCCTTTATTCTCTATTTGTCTATGACAAACATTATTTATCATGTAATAAAAAATATAGAAGCAAACATAATTTATCACCAATACGTGAATATTTATGTTGGATAAATTTAATTGAAATTATTACATAATCTTTTTGTCAATTATTTCATTAGAACATAATAACTGTGGATAATAAATTGACAAACTTTAATTTCAATGATTTGAATGTTTTATACAGAATTAAAATTTTTGAGAAAAATAGAATTAATCACCAAAGGATTATAAAGAAGTTTCATATGCAAGTAACTTTGTTATTTTTTTTTAATATATTTATGTAATGTTTGATATAGATACATTTTGCCCTTTTTCATGTTTGTCCTTTGTTATGTTTATTTGTGTATTTTTTTGTTAAATACATATACGTTTGTTTGTGTATTTTTTATTATATGATAAATTATGTTTATTTTTCTATTTCAAAATGGTTAGTTTGATAAATGGCTTCAAAATAAAGATTTTTAAAAATGAGATAAATATTCAGCACAAACAATGCAAAAACCCAAGTAAAGGCTAGGTTTGTGAAATCTAAACAAACAAGACACAAACAGAATTCAATTTTGTGATTTGAGTTCACGGCCATGGACTTAAATCATGGTTTGTATACATTTTGTTTTTTATGCATGTTTTTTTTCTTTTGCTTTTTATGTATTTTTTGTTTTTTGTTTCCTTGTGAGCCAATTTATGGGATGAAATCACGAAATTAAGACAAATTTATAAACAATTTCAAGATCAAGATATTTTGAAGAATGAGATAAAAAAAATTAGTACAAACAGCAAAAAACCCCTAACATGGGTTAACCATACAAAATAAAATGAATGGAAGCAAATATAAGCAAATTAATACTTAATTAATCCCTAACTAATCTCCTACACCTGATCATCAGGATGTTAAGTTGATCAAGTGGAGTAGGTGGCCCATCCTCCGGAAAAGAGACTAGAATAAATGGGTCGACATGCCTAGAGCATGTGGGGGCTATGCCCTAACTACCTAGTCCCTTGCCACCATATAGAATTTTATGTAATTAAGACACGACATGTGTTTGTTGTCTCCATATGGTCCATTTGTGCATTAAGATCACAGAACTTAGCAAATGCGTCACGTCTACATTGGTCAAACCGGACCTGGAAAGCTTCAAATGTGTCGTGAAAATCTGGCTGGTGCTATGGTGGTAGAGGTTGTGAGGTAGGGTCGTCTGCTATGCCTTAGCTAACTAGTCCCTCACCACCACGTAGAATATGAACTTATGTAATTAAGATGCAACATGTGTTTGTTATCTCTCCATTTGGTCCATCTGTGCACAAAGATCACGGAACTTTGTGAATACATCATGCCTAAACTAGTCAAACTAGACTTGGAAAGCTTCAAATGTGTCACAAAAACCTAGTTGAGGCTATGGTGGTAGAGATTGTTGAGCAAGGTCATCCGCTATGCCCTCCTCATTTAGCTGAGGTAGCTCTAAAAGTAGCTGTGGTAATGGGGTGAAGTAAATCGCAACCTGTGGAGCTCAAGTCTCATTGATGGCATCTACCTCAATGCTATCGACCAAACATAGCTGTGTAACAAAGTAAACATACCATAGAGACTTGCAGGAGTTTCAAGCACAATGCTGCATGCCATCCTTAATCAACTCCCCCACACCACATTAAAGTGTAGTCCCTCTAAGGTGGCATAGAAGATGACTACATACTCCCTGGAGATG
Source organism: Avicennia marina (assembly GCA_019155195.1). Classification (NCBI taxonomy): domain Eukaryota; kingdom Viridiplantae; phylum Streptophyta; class Magnoliopsida; order Lamiales; family Acanthaceae; genus Avicennia; species Avicennia marina. The sequence goes on from CM032763.1 coordinate 4,928,334, forward strand.
GTGGCATGATAGTTCACAAGCCTTATTCGTGTAATAATGAAGTACCATCATATTTTTTTTATGTTGTCTAGGCTGATTATATTGATAAATATGATAAAATCTGTCAACATCCAAGACAAGTTCCAGTGCTCTACCTTAGGATATGCCATGGATGCCACAGCCTTAAGTGCCCTAAGGTTTTCCATCAACTATTAAAAAAAAAAAAAAACTAGTAGTGTGGGGTTCATTGGGCATGCCTAGATGTCGATTGATCCTCTACATTGTTATGTCTAGATGGTGGCCTCGAATTTATACATAGTTTGCATTTATGTCATCAGCCATGTTCATATAGAACTCATCAACTATGGGCACTATTGCAACATCTATGAGTTGTAGTGTGAAAGTACCCCAATCCCTCACAATAATAGTTGGCATAATCCAATCACTACATCACATTGCATCTACTAACCCACGCTCCAGCACAGGAGACCAGTGTCTTGTACTCTCCTTGTGCCGGTTGGCCACTTTTGCACTCACATATTTACCTTAATCATATGATGGGGTCACTTGCTTAGTTTAAACCATTATCCGAAACCTTCAACATTGTGTAGAAGGTTCAAGGTACATACATACATACATATGTATGTATGTAGGTTGCACGCATTAAAGAAATGCATGTCAATTTCTATTTGGTGTATGCAGTTACATATTTGAAGTCACAGGGACCCTGACAACTATATCAATTTCTTTCTTCCTCAATGCCTCAATGGTTAGGACTTAAGAGGCAATCTAATAACATGAAATTATAAACTCTATCAATTTCTTTCATTCTCCTGCCACAATGGCTAAGACTCAGAGGGGACAATATGAATAAAATAAAATTATCAACACAAATGCATAAGAAACTCCCACTTTACTGTAACTAAGGTTCAATGTGCTAGTCCCCATTGATTATTACAAATTTGCAACTAAATTCATACCTCACATCTAATTTTGTGTTCTTCCATTCATTATGTACCATTATACACCACAACATACATCCAAAAGACAAGAATTGAACAAGAAGTAGCTATTATCCAAAGACAAGTATTGAACAAGAAGTAGCTATTTAGACAATTCATCAAGCATATAGTAGATAAGCTTAACCAAAATCCTCCTCTACATAGCCAAATTCATCAAATCCCCATAATAAGCAATATCTAACAAAATCCACCAAAAATGCACTAAACTAATCCAATGGTTGCATACTTGAATGGGCCAAACACATTGAGCATATGAGACTATCATGAAATTTTAATACCCTAAAGCACAATTTCTTTGAAACACAAATTATTGAACAAAATTATAAAACAAATCTCAAATTTATCATAGATTCAAGGTTTAAGCACATATACCTAAGATTTTTTAGCTTTGAAGGCAGAATCATTGCTTATGAACGTCGTCTTTGCAAGTGGATGATGCTTAAGTTTGAGGTTATGCCTGTTGTCCACTACATTTAAGTGTATTTTTTCCTTTGTCATCTTAGACGTCTCTTTTTTGTATCTACATCAAGTTCGACATCACAACAACAAACATGACATTGAGGAACTACCAAAGTTGGACTCATCGTCTCCTTGGTCATTGTGATGACGAGTGTGATGACAAATCCAGAAGTCCATTATGTGTTATTGTTGTTCTAGTCATCATGACAATGAGTAGAATAAGGCTTTCAACTATTATTGTTGCAGCAGGTATCGCAACATCGAGGTTAACAACATACTATGAAATTTAAAATTTTCATGTACAAGGACAGCTTTGGAGTTAAGGTCATCTCTAATCCATCCCCACCTTTCTTAAAAACTTTAATCCCTTAAATCCCTCACTTGTTCCCCATGTTACGATTAGTCCCTCTAGAAGACAAAGCATTGTTTGTAGCAACTTGACACCTTAATCTCCAATTGCAACTGTCAAACCTTCTAACAAAAGCTAATTTCAGGTTATTCAATGCCTTTAGAACACTATTGCTCATAGTTTGGTTGTTGGATTTTTTGTTGCATGAGTTTTGGCAATTCCATTTCCCAATTTTTAGAGCTAATTCACATGATTTATATTTGGGCAATTATTGAGGCTTGATTTTTGGATTTGTTAGATGATGTATATTGGTCTTATTGTTCTTGAATTTGTTGGATGATGCATGTCATGTGGTGTGTTGAGCCTTTTATTCATGTTTAGTAGTATTTTGTATAAATTTGTGTGCCATATGCTCAATTATTTGTCTGAATAATTATGAATGACTATGTGGTATTGAGTTCTTTCCGAATACTCTTCACATGCCAAAATGATTATGTGCCAAGACATTAGAGCTAATTTAGGTCAACCAAAATGCTTATGTGCCAAGACAGTGAAACCAATTTAGGTTTTGAGTAAGGTGTGTTTGGGTTTGATTGTCATCACGATAAGTTAAAAGGGTTGCATGTTAAAGGGTACTTCTGTTCTTTCAATTACAGGTTTGCATGAGGATTAGGATTACTTTAGCATATAATTGGGTGACATGAATTGTGCTTGGATGCTTTACTTATACATTTATGCATGTTATAGTTTTAAGTAAAACATATAGCTTTAAGCATAACATAGGAAGCATTTTTTGGATTCAAGCCACAAGAAGGGATAGGTGGCCATAAGAATGTAGGGGACTCCCTAAAAGGCTGCCCCCTAGGCCCCCACCATTTGATGAGGATGACACACAACCACCGTATCCAACGCAATGAGTTATCCCATCCTCTTCCGTGCAACACATGAGCTGACCATCCACTTAATCAAGCTCGAGAGAAAAGGCCATGATTTCAAAAAGTGCAGGCATGAACAAAGCGTCCCATGGCCAGTGGCAAACCAGGGAGCTTGTTCACATCACACCTTGTACAATTCAATAAGTACACATTGACTTCATATTGCCATCAATTTTATATTGAGGTTTATAACCTACATACTGTATCTTATCTTACAAACAATACTTTTTGGTATTCTTTTAATGCTTAAAAGAAAGTAGTTAATTGCATAAAATCCAACATCACCAACCACCATCATGGATCGTGGACTCAGTACACTGATGTGCCACAGGACACAAAGCAATGGTGGTTTGAAAAATTTAGCGTATTTGTGTTGTTTACAATTGCTTTTGTTCATGTTTGACTTGTCACTATAGTTGCATGTCCAGTTTACCTTTGTCTACTTTTCAATGACAATAGCAATATACGTGAAGGTCAATTAACAATATCGCCATTAAAAGGGCATTCAAGAAAAAGGTGGACGACCTAATTCAAAAAAACTTCTACTAGGTTAGGACATCAAGGAAAAAGGTTGATTTAGGTGCATAGGAGAAGTGGAATGAAATGCTTGCAAGATGAGCTGAGGATAACTTTAAAACCGTTAGCAATATGTATGGAAACAACCACTTAGCTAGCAATGCCTCAACTTCCAATATCTATCAAAGCGGTTCCATATCAATTAGTGGATACAGTAATTGCTTCATAAGTTCTCCTTCACACTAAACTAACCCAGAAATATATATTTATTTTTTGGATGAAAGACATTTGATTTTTTTTCCATGTCACCTTTTAAGTTGTACTCAAGAGTTTAGAGAAACACAGCTAGAGAGTATGCAAGTCCTCGAGCACAAAGAGATGGGACATGTGCTACATATCTCTTAAATTAAATTGCCTACTATGATTTTATTTATACTATGTGGGTTAAACAATATAAATGAATTGGTTCTATGTAAAAGATACTATTGAAAATGCAACAAGACTGGAAAGCCATGGACCAGGACTACCCTTCTCAAGATGTTAGTGGAACTTCAAGCTCTCAAGAAGGCTGCAAAGAATGGAATCAGAGGTAGGATCATATTGGCAACTACTCTAAGTTTCTTCCTCCTCATCATCTTCATCGATAAGAGAGCTCGCTAAAGTGAAGAATGAGTTGCAACACGCTCTAGATGAGCTTAAGACCACAAAAAAAAGAGTTAATGAAAATAGGAAGGAGTTGAAAAAGTCACAGTCCAAGCTGGATCGTATCATAAACGCCATTGGAATATAGCTTGGCATCTCCTTGGACTTCTCTAACGATGATGACAATAGTGAGGACAATGGTAGCAGTGACAAGAGGCTTGATACTAACGAGTAAGTTCTATTTTTTAATAGCCTCTTGTTCAAAAGATGATTGTAAAACAAATTATTAAAAATGTGTAATATATTGATATTTATTCCTATTCACTTATTGTATAAATTGCTCAAATTATTATTTCTTGCAATTCTGGATGGATATGTAAATGTATTTTATTTATAAAATATCAAAAAACCAAGCAAACTCATTTCTGATGTGCCCAAACAAACTCATTTCTGTTTTAGAACCGTCCCTAAGCATATTGCCTTAAAATCGTCCTAAAACTAACCGTCTGAACACCATGCCAAAACATACCGTCCCAAAATCGTCCCTAATTTTATCATGTTAAATCCATCCCAAAAATACATATTCCAAAAATGTGCCAAAGCATACTGTTCCAAAAGCATCCCTAAGATAACCGTCTTAGAACCATCCTAATCCTTGGGACAAGGTGACATTTGTCGTTGCAAATTTTTGAGACGGCTTCACTATGCTATCTCAAAATTTGAGATGACTTTTCTTATCATCACCACAATTTTCCACAATGGTTAACATTTACCGTCACTGATTTTAGGACAGTATTCCACAAAAACATCATAAAAAATCTGTGACAAGGTAATTCGAAACGAATTTAAAACAATCCCAAAAAGTCATCACAATTTGGAGATAGTCATCCCATATGGCCATCCCATTCTCGATGCATTTTGGTAATTTGATATCCAATATTAGAGTTTTTGTGTTGGGTACAATGTTTACAAAATCATACCAATAACAAAATCAGATAATATATTAGTTTATTGAATTATCGGTTTGACCAATTCTAACTAAATCTAAAAAAATTTCTGTGTGTGTGTGCAGTAATTTAATAAAAAATTATTGATTGTATCATAAATTATATAACTAATGTTTTTAAAACCGAGTTGGTGATAAGACCGGTTAGCATATTGGTTCTTTGGTTTAACAAGTCCAACCAGTTCAAGCAGATCTAAATTCTAGATAATTTAATTAATGATATTTAAGTGTTTGTTGTTTTAATAAAAGATTTAGAAAATAAAGACAATATTTTAAAATTGCATAACTAAGTTGTACACAAATCAATGTTGTATCATTATTTGAATTAAAATATATAATTAAATTTTTACTTTTAAAAATTAAACAAATTAAATATATAATAATTAATTTAATGATTCTTATATAATCATATAAAAAGGCAAAAAATAATTAATATTTTTTAAATAAATTGTAATGGAATGAAATTTTTTCCTTTTATACATTTTCATTCTTTCTTTATTTGTTTTCCATTTTTTAGTATCTTTCAATTTATTGATTCTTTGATATTTTTATTTCCACCCCCTACTCTATTTTCCCCTTTCCCCCCTCCTCTCCCTCCTCGTTTTTCTCCGTCTTCTTCCTTCTTCTTCTTCACAATCAAATAAATAATTTTTTAAAAAAAATGAAAGGCAATTGATGATCACCCAAACTGCCCGCGGCCCAATCTGGGCCGGTTTTCAGAACAGTGGACTAATTGTTTGTTATTAAAGACTAAATAAATTCAACAAATAGTAATTAATTTATTAATTCTTTAATATATAATTAATCTAGAAATATATATATAAATATATATATAAAATAACTTATCAAATTAGTTAAGAAAAAAATATGATAAATATTTATTAAAACACTTATAATAAACAATAACTTGCACTCCTCCATTATTTATTTTTGTTGGTTTTGTTTTTATTTTCTCTCTCCATCTCTCCTCTTCATCCTTCTCAGTTCTGTTTCATCTTCACCAACTCAGCCAAACTGACCCAGAAATCTGGGAAATTACTGGTAGGGTATTATTTTGTATCTAATTAATTAATTATGTTATTTCCCTTTTTTGACAAGAATGTATTTGTTTGTTTCTTTGTAATGAAATTTTTGAACCTTCCGAAAAATTTATAACTTTTCTAAAATGAAATATATATATATATATATATATATAATATTAATTAAAAGAAACAAGCTTCATTTAGATTTACTCCTATTAAAGTTTGCTTGCCCTCTGGTTGTTTAATGTCAAACCATACAATTTCAAGCTCCATAAAAATGTTGAAACCCAAACCCAAGTAATGTATTTGTCACATTCCGTTCATTTACACCTATCTCAAATTGCAACGATGGAAGAGAACAGTGAATTCATGATCAGCAAAGAAAGTTGATGAAACATATCTACTCCAATAGCTGCAAATGCCAAAGATTTCTTACACCAATTGAAAACTGAAAAAATAAAAAATAAAAAATGGAGCAGCTTCTTGTTAAGTTGCTCTCCGTTTGGCATTCTGTGCAAACTATATACCCTTCCACCAAAGTAATTATGAGGCTATCCATAAAATATTTCTGACTATTGACCCCAAAATTATGAGCAAAATTACAGAGTCGAAAAGAGCAAATTTACAATTGAGAAGGAAATGCAAGCTTATTATCAGCGGAAATATTATGAGCAAAATCTATGTCGATGCCACCTCATGTACTACAGCGGGTAGGGCCCTTGGAGGAGATGAGATTTGTGGTCATAATGGAATGACTCAAGCTGCCCATGTATGTACATAACTCTCAAAGAATCTCTTCAAGTGAAATTTTAAGAGGACTGCCCTTGGTGCCTTCCTGGACACGACGTTTTGAAGTACCATTGGAGGTGGAAAACAACATCTGTGGTTAACTAGAGAAGGAGTTAATGCGCGTGGTTGGCTCACCTCCGGTTGCAATGAGTTTTTCAACACGGGATACAATGTGTTTGCTGTAAGTGTACCTCTTGAGTGCATTCAAGTGGACCTTGATGTGGGAGATGATGAATTCTCGACTCTTGTCATCACAAGTCTCGAGTACCTTCTGCACGACATAGTTTCCAAACGGATCTTTCATCATAGCCTGAAATTTGCAATTTTAGCACTAGTTAGTCTTCTGTAAGGAAATATATCAAGTCAACAAAATACCAACTTCTCCAAAAATAACAGAGATTCTTAAAGTGGGGGAGTCCTATCGTATACCATCATGCCATCACTGAGTTTGCAAAAGCAGGAGGGCAAAGGTTTTTGAGGGAAGCTGAAGGGTGGAAGAAGCTGCCTAGATTTTCTAATTGAGGTGCCATTATCCTCGCCAGAATGTGATTTTCAATGCATGCAAAACAGGAGGTAGCAATGCAATTCAGCAAAACACGCTGTTAAGCCTGTTATTGCATTCAATATCTTGTTCTGATGAAAAATAAGCAGAAAAATGTATATTAACCTGCGCTTATATAAAAGCACCTGTGAGTGAAAGTAATAAGCATGTGCTAATTAATGATGACTGTGTTGTCTGTCCATGATTTTACCTTCAGCAAGATGCATCTCCTGAGAGTATTGAAAAATTGAAACCATTCCAAGTAAAAAAAAAAAATGCAGGATCTTGGCGTAGTGAAATGCATGCAACATACCTGTAATGGCTCATTTGCATCAGTCGAACCAAGCATCTCGTTCACCAAAAGTTTTCGCTCTTCTGGATCACAAAAAGTCAAGCACTTCTCAACAACATTAGAAGCGAATTTCTGCTGACTCATCCTCACAATTTGTCCTGCTAGCTTGCTAATAATTGCAGATCGTTCATGCGGTTTACTGTGCTGCACGACATGCTAAATGAATAGAAGTGGAATTAGAGTAAGAATATAAAGATGAGGTGAACTCAAAAACCAAAAAAAGATATATGCAATACGCAAGGATATACAACACCATTTCCCCATTGAGAAAAGCAAATGCTGAACAAAATTACAGATGTACCAGGAAATTTTTAAATTCTTTTACCATGCATTTCGAGAAATAAGAACGGATGCCATACTTGTGATAACAACTACATACTCCCCTTAGTTTGTTGACAAACTTCACACATTTCTTTTTAACCATGCCTATGGCTGCATTTGTCACTCTCTCAACTTCTTTCCTGCAGACATCCACTTATAAAAAGGAGTCTGTCCTAGAAGGCATTTGGCTAAACTTATTTTTTATAACTTATAAAATCATGTAATTTATAAGATGTTTTTAGATCTTATAAACTAATAGATATTATTTTAAAAATAAGCTAATAGTGTTTGTTAAAATCATCTTATAAGATTTTATTAAAAGCTATAATTGTAGTTGATTCTAATTTTTTTAATTTAATAATAATGAAAATTAGTTAAATACTATTAATAAAATGTAATTAAAGAATATTTATATTAATTTAAATTTATAAAATAACTTATAAGATGCATGAAAATAAGTTGAGAATTGACAACTTATTTCTAAAAAGCTTACAAGCTCCCAATATCTTATTTTAAGAGCTCTTTCTCAAAAAAAATTACCACACACTCTTGAAGACCTTATAAGCTCCAAACATCTTATTTGAGCAACTTATAAGCCCAAACATCTTATTTGAGAAACTTATAAACTTATCCAAAACACCTTCCAAGTCTTACAAAAGAAGATTCATCATAATCTAAAGAAGAAGGGAACCCTCTCTACCCACAAAACCCAAAATAAATAAACAAACAAATATCAATATAAATAAAAAATAAAATTGTGACAATTCATACATTCTCATGTACATAAAGACACTATACTTGTAAGCATAAAATATTCAGTCAAGTGTTCTTTCTTCTTGTTTTTTTTTTTTTTTCTCTCTATATATAGCAAGAGCATTTTCTCTCTAGTTTAAAATATTCTTGTGTATTCTTATGGCTAGTATTTTTCATTAGAAATCTTCATCTCTTACCACTTTCTTTTGTATAATGTCGGATTTTCTTGTTTTATTAATGTTTTTCTCTTTAACACATAGAAAGAGTTTAACAAAGTCTAATCATTCATGATTATAGCATAGGCATCTTGCATAATCTTTGATCCACCACTAAATATTATGAAGCAAGGAGACAATACAAGAAAGGTGAAAATAGAAATTCAGACAAATATTGGCTTTGTTCGTTTTTAAATTTTGGTATGTGTCTTTCGGTGTTTTTGTTTAAGAAATTATGTCAAAGTAAAAGAGAAAAAGAAATTAAAAAAAAAAAAGAAGGAAAATAATTGAGTGTGTTTTTAAAGGGTGCATAACTGCAAAGCAAACATAGCCATTGATAACATAAAACATTTTAATTATGTTGGAATGATGGGAAGAATTCATGCATAATGTTTTACTCAACACTTTTCAAATTTATAGTACAGGACTAGTACAAAGATGTCAAATATAACACTTGTCTTACCATAATTCTAATCATACTAAATAGGAAATATGATACAAAATATATGGATAAAAATAACCTATTATTTAGGAAAGAAAATATTTTCAAATATTCGAGCAACTATTGTAATAATCCCTGTCAAGTTAAACATGATTGAAGTGTTCAACTTAGATTATTGAAATTTGAAAAGGGTGAATTTTCGCACAGGAATATTTAGAAAACCTTCATAAAGCAAAAGTTAGGCAATTGTCATAAGGTGACACATGGAAAAAATAAATAAATGTCATAAGACGACGCTGATAGAGATATGTCATAAGACGACAACTAAATACTTAGATCCCCTTAGATGACACAGAGAAGAATGTAATAAGGCTACCATAAAGTAGTTTTCCGTAAGGCAAATAAAACCATCAAGTAACAGTAGTTGTCATAAGGCATTAAGTAGTAATCAACATTCATAGCTAACACAAGGTCATCTATAGTCGGCAATTATAAATCATATAAATTATTAAGGGCCAAATTAGACAAACAACATACCAATAAAAAATTCCAAATGAATTAATGTCAAACCATTTTGTAGTAATTCAATAGGATCTACTTTGGTATTATGTTAGAATGATTGAAAGAATGCAGACTTCATTATTTAAGAATTTTCCCAATATATAGTATGGCACTAGTACAAATATGTTGAATATAACTCTTGCCTTGCCATACTTCTAACCATACAAATAGAACATAGAATACAAAATACACAAAAACTACTCCTTTTAATTACGAAACAACATTTTTTCAATTATTCTAACAAATGTTACAACAAGTTCTATAGCTAGTGCCTCGTGAGCAATGTCATAGGAGAGTGATCTTTATAGATTTTTTGCACGAGTTGAATCATAGACCATAATTATTTTTCCGAGTACATAAACTGCCAGATTCTCCTTTCTTTTCAAATTCCTAGAGAAATATTCTGCAAAGTTGTCATGGATTTTTTTGCTAATTCCTAAATCAAGGTGTAAACACAGTCCTTTTAGTCAGAAGCAAATGAAAGTGGGCAAATGCAGTGCATGCTGTTGACATATCTAAATTTTATAACCCTAATATAGTTTTTCACCATTTTTGGAATGGACAGGGTCTTACGAACTCTTCTTAATTTTTATCATCCCTAAAAGGGCAATTGCCCATATTAAAAGCAGAGGAGGACGTTAAATTTTAAAAATGGAAGCCCATATGCTTAAGCTTCAGTTTCTACAAAAAACAGATGCAAGAAAGAAAAGGGAAATCAGCAAGCAAACAAATACTTCAAAGATCAAAGTGGATCATGCCAAACCTAATCCAGAGATCAGAGCCAATAATGCAACAAGCGGTCACACAACCAATGCATGGTGAGATTTTATCAGCCAGCTGAAACTCATATGACAGGGAAGTAATTCAAGGAAAGTACCTGAATCACATAATTCCCGTATTGGTCTTGAGCTAGCTTACAAACAGAGCTCATTATTTCGTCCCTAATGATTTCTTGAGTTCTGGGATCAACACAATGCTCAAGAATCCTCTGTACCAAGGAAAAATAATCATATAAAAGAATTGCACTAAAAATAATAGAAGGTGGGTGTCAGTGGATAAGTGATGGCTAGCCCATTACCTCAAATATAAGATCATGGGTTCAAACTCCTCTCATGCAGTGGATGTGCATGTGTAACAAACAAAAAACAAAAGGAGCAAATAACAAAAAATGCATTCTAACCTGAATCACACGACAGCCATAAGGATGTGTGGACAAAGTCACTACTTTCCCCAAGAAAGATGATGTTATAAACTGAATGCGATCTTGAGGAACACACTCAATGCATTTCTGGATCACATGGTTGCCATTCTGATCATAAACACATTTCATCACCGAACCATCAAGTTCTACTACCATCTCAGTCTGCAGCTCCACATCAATGAATTCCAATGCCTGTGATTACAATAAATGCTCTAAAATCCATAAGGCAAATGAAAATGGAAAAACCTATAAAGAGAGAACAACTCAGTTCTCTGGGCCAAATTCCAGGAATATCTGTTTGCATTTTCCTTCCACTGCAGAGTGCTTCAAAATCTTTTTGGAAGGCCAAAACAGAATAACTAGGTTTTCAACTTTAGAAACTCTATTTTTTCCAGAACTAGTATACATGTCTGGTTTCTCCCATTGGTTTTTGATTTCTTGTATTTCTATATCATGCAGAAATTATGTATTTTAGGACAAAATCCTTTCCATTTATCAGATGGAAATCACTGAATTGGAATGATTATAAAATTCTGAGATAATGCTGCTGTTTGACAATTTGTGCCGGTAAATTTTGCTAGCAAGTTATTAATGATATTATTTCATAACCAACTTCCGGACAAAGAAGGCAGGGAAGTAATAAGATGAATGCATAAGAAGTTAGCAATTATACATGCTTATATAGATGCCAAGGTGCATGTCCATTCTCAGAACAGAAACCAACAAGGAGAGCCATAAGGCAAATTAGAGGACAAGATAAAGTAGTAACCTTTTGTATAACTCTGCAACCATACATCTGTAGAGTGAGAGGCAAAACATGACCGATCAGGTGCCTTGCCAACTCCTTTCGCTGACTATCAGTGCCATGCTCAAAGAACTGTTCATCCGAACAATAAAGCTACTCAACATTGGAAAACTTACATACATCAACTGAATTTTTTTTGCATAATACATTACCCTTTGTATGACATAATTCCCAAAAACATCAATCATCAAACCACGAACATGAGGTATAATCTCTGTGAGTAGCTTTGTCTTTTCTTCAATGGTAGCAGTCTCCAGCTTCTGCTGAATGAAGCGACTTCCAAACTGACCCATACTGTATCATAAAAGACAACAGACAGCTCAGATAAAATGCAACTTAATTTAATGAAACAGGGCACCAATTGCTGTTACCTGAACTCAACAACATGACCAAGAATATCAGATAGTTCCAAAGTTTTGGCATTATTGTTCTTGAGCACCTCTAGGTAGGACTCAAGTTTTCCTTTGATATTGCTTCTAGTTCTTGAATGCAACAGACCAGCGGATTCTCCCTTTAGATTTCTCAAATTTGAGTTCATTTGAGCACTTATCTCATTCTGAATCATGGAACTTCCATGACTGACTCTGGAATTCTGAGAATTCAGCACCAGGTTTTCTAGATACGAGGCAGCATATGGAGCAAACGAAGGGTACAGAAGATCAATACTACAATTTTTTGGTAAAAAGTGCGACTGATATTGCTGTGTCTGTTGCAGAAGCAAAGCCTCAAGATAAGCCTTCTCCAAATCTTGAAATTCTTCATGGCCATGACTGCCAACACAATGAATTCCTTGAGAAGAAAATTCTGAAATTTGAGTCAAGTTCCTTCCACAATTCAACATTTTCTGCAGATATTGAATTTGATGTGGATCCATAGCAGGAAAACTAATTCCCATATGATTACTACTTCTCAAAAGCTGTCCATCTCCATTAACACCAGTCAGAAGTGAACCTACAGAAATTTTTAAAAATATAGCGAGGAAGATTTCTAAAATGTCAAAACAATTGAATCAAGACATTAAGTAGAACAACCTACCTGCACTAAGATCATTATTACTCATTATATCAGGCTTCTGGTTGATTGAAAAGCCATTACGCCCATGACCAGAAGTATGCACATGAGGAAAACTATTGCTCTGGCCCTGGATTTTGATATCTTCCAGGGTAGCAAAATCAGAAGAATTAAGTTGAGGCTGAAGATTAGAAGTAGAAGATGACCCATTCGTTGTCAGTTTTAAAATGCTAAGGGCTCCTGTTGACCCATTAGTTCTCACTAAATTGAAATTGTTAATGTTGTGGACTATATTTTTTGTTCTAGAATTGCCACTGTAATGATGCTGCAGATTCTGTTGATAACTCGTCGGAATACCCATTTGAAGCAAAGAACCTGTTGTATTTTCATTGTGAAGATGACCATCAGAAATGTTCAATCCAGAAAGAGAAGTGGCAGCATCAGCTATCTCAAAAATGCCAGATGAAGGCAAATCAGAGGGATTCAATGTGATGGAATTTATGTTGCCAGCAAGATTAACTCCATTACCAATAGTCACCAGATCACCCGGAGAACTAGGAGACCTCCCCACCAGTTCAGTCTTAGTAGCTGGAAATGATGAAGTCGTGCAAGATCCTAAGGAACTAGGTTTTGCTGAGATGTTATTCTGAGCGCTAGACAAGGCAGTAAAAGTTTTTTCAGGAAGCACGGCATCTGAAGATTCTGCCTTATTCTGCACTTCTGCTACACGAGAATTAGATATTCCCATAGGGTTTAAAACATCAGCAACTGAGTACTGGCTAGAAGGGCATGAAAAATTTGATTTCACTGGTTGGCCAAGCCCTTCCTGGAAAAAGAGACACACAAAGTGGTGATTATTTCTCTACAGGTATATGATGGATGCCAACATAAATAAATATATAGGATAGAGTGCGTGCAGGAATATATATTAAGTTTCAACTGAGTTTAGAACATGATCACATGCTGTATTACGCTCAGATCATTAAAAGTGCAGACAATAAGAGTTTAATCAACTCCTACCTGCATAGAGTCAGTATATCAATACAAAAGAAAATGAGGTTTGTGTTACATAAGCAAATTGTGGATTTACTGTGAGATGAACACAAAATAGGGGACTGAAGCCTCTCCACGTTTTAGTCAGATTTTTAAAAATTCTCCTGTTTTACTTTCAAGAATCATGAAGCTCCAAATTTTAACAGGAAATCCTATCACAAGATTCACAAGTAACAGAGAACATCATTTACATTATCAATAACTTGGACCTCCACAGAAACCCAAAAATTGCCTAAGTAGTGACTTTGAATTCATTGTCTTAGGAAACTACACTCCGGATATCAAAATTTATTTTACACCGAAAGAACTACAATCTTCAAAAATCATAAAGTACTCATGCTTATAAATGAGATACAAGAAAATGCACATATGGTACTGATATCAACTGTGTGTCTTCTGAGGTTCATTTTGTGCAAGTTAAGAAGCTATTCACCCTACTACTGTTTCATTCGACACCATATGCCAAAATTTTGACCATCCAAGAATTGCAGGTTAAGAGAGGAAAATTGTAAACCAAAGCTTCTTGGTTGTTTCCTCAGTGCATTGAAGCAGATTCTTCGTAACATTACAAGACGCTGATTCAAATGTCTGAAGATATGCAGCTTGACCATCAAGCTACATAGCAGAGAAGACTTGTGTTGCAGGACATTGAGAATCTCAGCTCCATTCAACAAGATCACTAAGTGTTATGAGATAATAGGAAAGGCATAACAACAAAAAGAACCATAAAACAGGACATTTGATGCCCAAAAAGTATTCTGTATGCCACAATACATCAAATATAAAAAGGAGATGACAAAAACCTGGAGTATGTCAGCAAAACTCTTCCTTGTAACTCCCATTCCAGGACTTGGGGCCACAATCAAACCAGAGGAACCTTTGTCCAGCGACTCAGCAGAATTTTTTGGAGACAGATTTCTTAAGGCGGCCTTCCTCAGCTCCATCACGTCATCTTCTGCTTTCTTCACGTGTGAACCTGGCTGCATTGAGAACAATGGTGAGCCTCCACGACTATCAGCTAAATTTGAACCCAAATCAAGCCC
Organism: Avicennia marina; assembly: GCA_019155195.1. NCBI lineage: Eukaryota > Viridiplantae > Streptophyta > Magnoliopsida > Lamiales > Acanthaceae > Avicennia > Avicennia marina. The sequence goes on from CM032763.1 coordinate 4,943,351, forward strand.
TGCAGCCCTGACCCTTTGTGCAATCCGCCAATCCTCTTTCGACAGTGAGGGCGGGGGCAGTCTAGGATTAATATTCTCATGCGAATAATAGTGTTCCGAATATGCAGGGTGCGATCTGATGTCCTTTTCAGTCAGCAATCCAGTGCTGGAACTAGTATTAGGGCCACTACCTCTATCATCTGCAAAATTGGGATATTTAAATGCACCTTCCACTGTCGGAGGGGCACTGCCGCTCCTTTTTGTGTCCAACTCTCTCTCCCTCCCGAGAATTAAACCAGGATTGTAGGGCTGCTGCAGAAGCAATGATTCGAGTTCACCCTGTAAGCTGGCATTACTTTCCAAACTCCCCTTCAAATTCAATCTTCTCATTCCCATCAAGTGGAACAATAATTGAAACCTTAATTCGCCACGTGCTTCCCAGCAAAACCTTAAGTTCCGGGGGAGAAGAACACAGAGAAAGTGTCAAACTCAAACCCGATTGCGAGAGAACTCGATAAAACACAAACAAAATAGAGTGACAGAGAGAAGAACCATGAAAGCCAAATAAAATACTCGCAACATAAAACAAGAACTGGACAGAAATTAAAGAAGAAAAAAACAAAATTCAACATCAAAAAATAATCTTGAGCGATCAAAAAACCACACATCAAATCTAATAACAACAGCAGCCTACAGCCCGAAAAAAGAAACATATCAAAACCAAGTTAACTAGAACGTACGAAATCATGCATGCACAGAATCATTGGTCGAAGAAGAAACACACCGACAAGGGAAATTTGATCTGAATGCGACGGCAATATTTGAGATTGAAGAAAGGGTATTGGAAACCTTTCGTTCTTCAGTCGTTAGATTTGTGCAAGTCGATGCCACTTGGAGCGTGCAAGGTGGAGTTTTTGCGAAACTGGGACGAGAGAGAAGAAACCGCAAGCAAGAAGATGGTATTAAGTTCGTAGAAATTAAGATTGTTTTCATATGTGCGCGTGGGGAACTTAATAACGGCTACTGGTAACAGTGTCGCCGACTTAGGCACATTCGCATAGGACGATAGTGCCGACGTGTCCCTTGTGGATTACGGAAGGCTATGTTTGGGAGAGGGGTTTATGTTGGATGATATTCAATGAGTAATAAGTCTGCTGATAATATTAATTGAATAATATGAAAATATATGTGGATATTGATTATTTGGTAGGATATAAATAAAAATAAATATGAATATATGTGCAATACATATTTTTTTATTTGATTTTGTAATAATTAAAAGATAATTAGTCACTCATACATGTAAAAGAGTAAAATTTTAAATTTATATTTAAATAAATATTTTTTAAATAATAAATTTGGTATTTTAAAATATGTTAAAAGTTGAGTTCTAAGCATAATCACTAAATAACATAATGCGCGTCATATTATAAGTATTGCATGGAATGGATAACAAATTCTTGCTTTTGTTTGGATGCAAATTGTGTTGGTAAAAAATTTTAGCACAAAAATTTAAAAATAATTTATAGGTAATATAAAGAGATTAAAAAAAATTATTTTATTGAATAATATATTTAGAATGATAAATTTTGGTTAATGCAAATAAAAAGAATTATTTTATAGAATAATATATTTTGAATGATAAATTTTGTTTAATGCAAATTTGCATCTAAGTATTACATTCGCAACGTGTTCTTATATATATATATGTATGTATGTATGTATGTATGTATAGGATTTGTATAGATTAAAATTTTAAAGATAAGGTAAAAGTAAGAGAGAGAGATTGAGAGAAAAATAATTATTCTAATTGATAATATATATTTAGAAAGTGTGACGTTGATAAAATGGAAAAAGGAAGCAAAGAGAATAATTTCCTTATTTACAATAAAAGTTTATTTCCTTATTTAAAATAAAATTTTAGTTTCCTAACTATGAATATGCACATCAATTTATTGGTGATTCCAAATTTCAGATCTTAGAAATACAAATGAGAAGACGAATGTACAACAACTGCGTTTAAATTTAATATTTTAATAAATATGTTGAAAAATAAAAATTAAGACCAAATTATGCCTTTTAATTGAGTAAGTTGTTTAATACAGGTATATTTACCAAACCGAAGGGTAGTTATGGCCTTTTGCATATTCAAAGTAAAAAGCTAATATTCAAATTTTTAAGCATTATTTTTCTAGAAAATGCATTTTCCTATACTATATTATTATGGAGATTACTAATTTTATATTTGTCTAAACTACACACATAGCAACTGTAAAACATTTTATCTATACTATATTGTTATGGAGATTGGAAGTGTTGGATGTACTAAGTGAACTTCCAAAATTGTTCTTATGTTAAATTTCTTTTATTTTTCTATCATTTTCTCTCTTTCTTCTCATCTAGTTATAATTCGTATTTATGTTTTCTCTCAAATTTTATTTTTTAAATTTTTTAATCTTTTAATTTTTTTTATTTTAAATATATTTGCACAATGTAAAATAACAAAATGTTCTTGTTTTAATTTTTTTTTCTAGATTTTTCTCTTTTCTCTAACTTTTTATTTGTATTTCTGTTTTCTCTCAAATTTTCTCTCTTTTCAAATTCTTTTGATATTTCTTTATTTTCTTATTGTAAATATTATTTAGACTTTTTAATTTTAAATAATTTTGTATTTATTAATTAAAACACAACAATTTATAATTTATAAGTGGATTTGTACATGTATAGAGTGTACAACTTTTAGTAGTATTTATAAACATAAAAAGAGGACTGAGAGTTTGCCTAATTCTATATACTACAGTTTTTGAAAAATCTGTAATTCAAATATCTAAATTATACCTTGTAATCCACTGTAATGACGCCCACGCCAGGGATTCTCCACTTGATAATTACACCCAATAACAACAAAAAACTTTTATAGTTATTTTTTATATAAAAACATTAAGTATAATCTATTATATAATTGAGTTGACTTAATATAAATAATATAATCACTCAACTCCCTTTTCAAAAAATGTAAATAATAAGGGATGACAACTAATTTTTTGAGGTGAGGTCTTTTTCTGTCAAAAGCATCTTTTAATTTTTTTAAAATAAACTTCAGACGAAAAACAAAAACAAAAAGCTACTATAAGGAAAGACTTTGCCAATGCCAAATAAGTAGATGAACAAATTTGAAATAGATTATAAAAAATAAAAAAATAAAAAAATTGAAAGCTCAATCTCTTTACATTATCAATATCTCATTATTTACTTACAAAAAATGTATCCCATTTATCTATACTATATTATAATATCAAAAAGGATTTTTTGGTGTATAAAGTGTAATTACATAATTATCTTTATTTTTTGATTTTTTTTCTGTTTTTTCTTTCCCCTCTTTTAAACGTCTTTGTTTTTTTTATGTTCTCTCTCAAATTTTATCACACTTTAAATTCTTTTGGCCTTCCTTCCTTTTTGTTTAAAATATTTTTTACACAATATAAAATTTACAATTATCCCTAAAATATTTTGTGCTTTTCAATATCTTTATTTCTCTCCTTTCTTTTAAGTTTTAATTTTTATTTATATGTTCTTTCAAATTTTTTCTTTTTAAAATTTTTATCTTTATTTATTTCCTTATTTTATGTATTTTTATACTTTTAATCTTAAATAATTTTATTTCCTGCTTGCTTTCTTGGAATCCTTTGGCTTGCTAGAATATGAAAGCATTGAAATTCAATAAATGTTACAACAAAACTGACAACTTTTTTTTTTTTTCTAAATAAAGAAATAGAAGCAAAATAACTTTTCATCTACGACTTTGATTTACTAAAAACATCATATATTATTTTTAATTCAATGGAAATAAAATCTTTTCCCTCAGGATCCTCTCAAATAAAAAATAAAGAACGAATTCACATAAAATGTTGTTACAGTCACCTCTTTCTAAAAAGATTCATTTTGTTTGTTAGTATTTAGACGAAAAGCTAACATAATTGCTAGTTAATTGCACAACGAGAAATTAGAATACCAATTCCTATTCAATTTAAGAAAAGTGAAAAAGGAATAAAATACAAGCCTTTCTTTTATTAATTTTTTTCTCTTAGTGTTTCTATATTGTATCTTAAATTTGTAAAACTGAAATAATTGAAAGTAAGAACCAATTTAAGTTCTATAAAAACAAGGGCAATGTCTGTTTTAATTAATACACTCAAAAAACATGTATACTTTTTAAATTTTATCCCTATCTCTCTATTAATTCTACGCACTTTTTTTATAAAAATACACACTTAAAAATCAAAACGATCGTAACCAAGATTTTCTTGAGACCTATTCCTTCACTGCCAGTATAACTTTGGCTCACTCACCCCGAAAGAAACAGACAAGGAGAGTAGTGTCGGTACGACTCGGCAGCAGATTCCATCAAAACTGTGTCCAGAACTATAATTTGGAAGCAAGCAAAACTGTGTTGATCTCACTTCAAATAAAGAGGGGCACAAAAAGACAAGTCTTCGTCGTGATAATCAGCTAATTAAAACTTTTCATTGGGAAGAAAATTTTGCAATCAGGATGCGGATGGAACAAAGACAGAGAAGTCTACAAGGCTATGCATTAACATCAGCTATCAGCTCAGATTCTGGATGATCTTGGCGAGGGCTGAATAGGTCCCAAATGCCGAGGATACAATGCCCACTCCAATGACCAATATGCACATCGAGCCCTGTCAAATGAAACAGCAAAAAGGAGGAAATTATATGGAATTTGTCAATGAAGAGCCATATTCGGCGTCAGAGGTGCAGGTTACTGGGTTGGTTTCAGGACAAGCTAACTCAGTAACTTCTGACGTCGATTAAACACTCGCCTATTTCCTCCTCCTCTCCTTGTTGCTTCATTTTATGACCACCAACCCAATGGTTTATTCGCATAAATCCCCCCCTCGGCCAGAAAAGACTACCCTAACTTTCCATACCAAACCATGAAGACCATGGCGTGTCTACTGGAGTAAGACTTTATTGTTTGAGGTGAAATCAAAGGTTTGGATAAGCATTAGCCAAACCAAGACAATTATCGGGTAAGGACGAGGACTGAAATCTTTCTTTACCATGAACACTGCGAATATAACTATGATATCACGAAGATTATTCTTGCTCAGAAGGATAAATCTCAAAAGCCTGTCCAACTATTATTTGCTTATGATGGAAGAGAGAGCTCGGCTTTACCTGCAGCCTGGTTATTTTCCCTCTTAGGATGCTCAAGTAACAAGCGCATGGAAGAATCAAGGTCTGTCAAATTCAGTTCATTTAGTAAGTACGTAAGTTAAATGTGCATACAAGGCAGAAAAACATAAGCATGAGCGACGGCAATGCATAAGAACGACATGACTTACAACTAGCATTGTAAGTAAAGAACCTATCAGGGCCATCACGAGACCTGTAGATGAAAACAACAGCATAATGAGCTAAAGATATGGATAGGGACACAGAAATAGACAGAAGATAAACAAGAAAACAGGCATAATATTTGTAGATACATAAAATTTAAATAGAGAGAGAGAGAGAGAGAGATAACAGATGAAAGGGGTGGCAAATGAAACGCTGCGTGGACAAGAGCACGCTGAAATGAATTGATACGTTTTTGCTGTGAAGCCAGTCTTAAAATAGCGACTTGAGAGGAGTAAGAGAACTTACCAAAGAAGGGGATGCTAAGACCCATGATCAACGTAGATATCACCAATGCTGTTCTTATGAAGATTGAATACACATATGACTTGACATGGTTCGGTGGTATCAGTTCTTCCAAACTCATTGCCACAGGAGATATGGTTAATGCATATGTACTTATAATTAAGGAAGACAGAATTTTCTATGTTCAACCACGCCTTCAAAGAGTGCAACAAGAATACAAGATGAATGAAATGTCAGATTCTCAAGTTTAAAGATTGATTTTGAGAATATTCCAGCTCTTCTGAGTTAATTTCATTCATTGGAGTCCGATTTTGAGAGTTTTGGAACAAAGCTAATGCTGCAACGTCGGGCTAATCAACTAATTGAATTAGAAGAAGGATATTTGGTAAATGGATTGACAACCTGCAAAAGAACAAGTAGAAACATGAGTTATTACAATTAGGAACAAATTTACCTATACTTCATATCTATTCTCCCCCGCAGAACAATTCAGAGATTGCTCATTGAGTTTTTAAATGTATTTTGCTAGAAACAGTTAAAGCCGTCAGCATTTAACAGAGTTATAAATATAACTTTATAGGTAAGAGGCAATTAGATAAGCATAGACTCCATAAACTTAAAGCCTATGATAGATTCTCAGTTCTTGAATGTAATAAATATATACCCAACGCCAATTTGAATATCCACTCAACATTACTTGGACAATTTGAATTGAAAATGTTTCAAATCTAGTTTTATATCTGAGTTTATCACACAAAAATACCGAAAAGAGAAACTGAAAACTCGTCAATGACATATCAGTGGAAATAATTAACAACTATTCATTTGCATTTTTACAAATATCAAAACACAATTCAGTTCTTGTACTTTTAAATTTTGCTCTCTCACTCTCTTACTTTTACATAACCTACAAGAAAAAAACCCACAACACAAAAAACAAAGGCGAGCATATCTGTCGTTATAAAGAGATCAAGATGTTCAAGTTATAAACAGAAAATTAATAGCTTGTAAAGAAAGTACATCTACCAAAGATCTTTCGCTTAATGTGCTTAAAAATGAAAAGAAACATATTACTAGGGCAAATACACAATGCCTACCGTAGTCCACACAGCAATTTTAGAAGCAACTAAATCTTGGGGCATGTTGAGAGTGAACTGTGACTGTGTCGATTCCCCAAACATCATGTATCCCATGACAGCAACTGCAGCATACATCATAGTACAGATCCCGAAGCTGCACTCACCATTTACTCAAGTTAAAAATGGTACAAGTGAACAGAAATGGGTACTCTAGGCAACTGGTAGAGCATTTTGATAGTAAAAATGTAACAAGATGCACAAGTGAAGCCTGGATCCATATATGATATTTTCATTGAGCCACATTGAACTATTTCACAACTGGGTATAACATCATAACGAAAAGGTTGAGGAAATAAGTCCATCTAACACTTGTCTTGAGAAAATAAATATATATATATATATATATGTTAATTATCTATATCACTACAAAGGTTCTATGAATTTTTCTTATGTATATTAAGAGACATGATCAGTATCTTGTATCCAGTTAGAGACATTGACCAATGTGTTTCAATTTCACTCCTCAGGGCAAAGGATTTCTTATGCAGCAGGAAAAAAATGGAATAACACAATAATTATTGTGTAGAACAAATTGAATTTGGGGCTCTCACTATAAGTAAACTTACAATTGTGGACTTTAGGCTATGGTGCGTATTACTTGGTCAACTATATGAGGAAGGTCCTAGCCAATTTTTGAAGGACAGACACCATAATGCCAAGAAACAAGTGCATAGTGAAGAATGAGAACATGAGTCTTCAATTAGAGAATTGGCTGTACATTTCCATCATTCACATACGCAAACCTACACTAATGTCAACATGAAGACAGCCAATAGCGTGCAATTTTTTTTAGTCTCAGTTTTCCATTCATATATAAAGAAACAATATCCAGTTTACCTTGTCAGGAGGACAGCAGGATACTGACTAGGCTTCTCCATTGATGTATAAATATTAGGGAAAACAGCATGCCCTGAGTAGCAGTAGCCATAGAGACCAATAGCAACAGGAAGAGTAGAAAGGTTCAGTGTTGTTCCTTTAGTCTCAAAACCAACTTGATCCACTAATCCAACCCAGAACAAACAAGCAACCACTAAGATTGATGCAATGACTCCCCCAGCTGAAAGTTTCAGAAGAACAAAGCATATATGGTCAGTGCTTATAAGGATGATGAAACATATTAGTGTGAACACATTCAGTGCTGAAAGTACTCTGTTACTTTTCAATTCTTTGAAGTTGAGCGTTTATTTCTGTTCTTTTTTCATAAAAATAATAACACAATATCTTGAATTTAACCTTCAAACTATGTTATTTGTGCTGCAGGCTGACTGACAATTCTGCATTTGTTTAAGTTACATAATATTTCGTTAGCTTCAAATCAATGGCTTCATTGCTGAAGCTTGAATAGCATGATAAAAATTGTGACCCATTGAAAAACAAGGCAATATCAGGTGTTGTTTACCCTAAGTGCACATGATCAATGTCACTTGTTGTTGCATGAGTGGTGGTGTTGCTGGATGAATCTATTGCTCCTTTCTAAGAGTTGGTAACATGACATGAAAAGTCAATGCAGTTTATGTAGAAAATGCTAACTAGCTAAGAATTAAAATACAATTTGTTCACAGATTAATGATTCTTACCAGATATGTAGCTAAGAATGCTCATATCTCGCAACCAGACAGTTGGAAGAACAGCCAGGGCAGTCATAACCGCAAAAAGCTGATGGGAATCCAATTCGAAAACCCCAAAGTTTAAATGTGCATTTGGAAATAATGATGACAAATTATCACTCTCCAAAATAATGTATTCAATGCAGCAAGCCTGCAAATAACACAAGATTCAGCTCAGCAGAAATAAATATAAAGGCATGCAAGTGCTATCAAGTTCTATCAGAATGGAGGTTTTATTCCATTCGTTATGCTTGCTGTGGCAACCAGAACTTCTCAAACAATGAGTCAAAATATTATACAGAGAAAGATAATTGAAAGGATCATATTGATAGTCAATGCTTACTTTCAGGCAAAAACTGACAAAAGGAAAACAATCCAAGAAAGTGTATCTGATTAACAGATGATAGACAGTTCCAAATATGCACGTTACATGAGGAAAGTGAAACAATCAGACGAAGCACAGAGACATCTTGTAGAGTTGAGATCAGAAGGAAGTAACAAAATCTTACACTAAAAAATTCATTTTGTAAATATTTAAGGTCTTTTGATTTAATTTCATTCTTGCAGTTTAATTATGATAGTGTTGAAAGAAGGCTAATGCTGCGCTGTTAAATTAATAAACAATGAACAGTCAGTATTGCAAATATCACTTCAAGAAGAAAAAGCTCAAATCAGAAGAAATCACCTAATGCATGACCTTCTCTCAAGAACTTCAGTAGTAGATTAACTACAGAGGCAATGTCTTGTTTAGACACCCACGTACAAAGTTTATCCACATACCTTAAATAACTTTTTTGCTTAGAACAGTGAGCAACAAATGTAAATTAACTTCTTAATGCACTCGAGTTATTTATCATGCCAAAAAAGAAGATTCATGGAGCTTCCAGATGTACTTACATACAACTCCACATACAAAATTACCTGCATCAATAAATGCAACAGACAGAAAATGTCAGCAATTAGCAAAAACTATCCCTTTTTTATCTAAAGCTCAAATGAAGAAAAACTATTAGGAGAAAATGAGGACACCTACAGATATGAAAACACGTCCCATGGAACCAAAGGCAGCTTGGCCAATGTCTGGGTATGTTTCAAGCCCAGGTTGACTGTCCAAACACCAACGTAACAGAATTCCAGTGTAGTAAGAAAGTATAGCAAAAATAAATAGTATAGAAAGCCCAAGCCAGCCACCTTCTTTAACGGCATAAGCAGTAGAAAGGATTCCAACTCCACAAAGGACATTTATGCCTGCATAAAACAGCAATAGTTATTTCTTTTTTATGCAACAAAAGGACCACCAAAAATCTTATCTGAAGCCAAAATGAAATTAGCCCATGAATGGAAGAAGGATTTCTTGACATTTCCAAAATATTATTGATGTAAATTAGTTCTGAGTCCTCATCTAGACTAGTTTATTAAAGAGGTTAAACAATTTAACTCTCTAAATATCAGTCTGCTTAACATATAAATATATCCTTTCTTGCATGATGGTAAACAATCATCCTCATGAAGATTAGAAGATAAGGAACATGTTATAGCAGAAGCCAGCTGACTCAAGAAGCGAAGGTGCTCAAAATGACAACAATAGATTCAAGCAATTTAGTTTCAGCTAACCTGCTCTCATGACAGAAGTGCAGTCTTTCAGTTAGACTGAATCGAAGACAAAAAAAAAAGACATCATAGGATACCTCCTATAATAAAAATCAGTACAAAGCCATCACAAATAAATATAAACAATAACTAAAGGAAGGGGACGACCAGTTTGTTTGTTTTCATTCACCTGACCACGTATGAGATTGAAATGATCATCTATCAACACAATTCCGTGAACTGCTTTGATCAGCTAGAGAAAACATACCATTCAGCACTGCCTGGCCGTATGAGCTATGGCGAGAAATTGGAAGTTCATGTGAGATGGAGGCTTTCCCATCGGGGGTTACTTCCTTTAAACTAGGCTTCCTTGACGGTATAGAAGGCAGCAGGGAATGTGAACTGCGTCTTTCTTTGGGCTTTTCATCATCTGAAGCTGGTATGAGAGGCTTACTTAGAGTAGGTAATATCTCAGGAGTCTGTCTCCTTGTAAGGGATGACGAAAGGAAAGAGCCGCTTAAGTGTGAAAATGACGGTGACCCAAGAAAGTTTAGACTTGGAGATGGGACACTACCGTACAGATCAATGGACTGCCTGTGACGAGTATTTAAAGAATTTTAATGTACGAAGGTAAACACAGAAATACACAAATTTTAATCTTGATGATTTATGATCCATATTCTGCATATAGTCAGAAACTATACTGTATCATGCTATTTATCTGCAGTATCTGTGACTTCACATGACTCTGCCTTTATGCCAAAGACTAGATTCTGCAAATACATAAAAAGCATATTTATTCCCCCAAACTTTTACAAGACTCATTATTGTTGGTTTTATGGTGGTGTCCAGTGAAGGCAGCTTACAGCGACTATGATTTAGGTTCTTGAACAAGCAATTCACAGTTCTTATTTACAGGTTAAGAAAACTATGGCAAGTTTTGACAACCAATGAATTGAATATCATTCAAATCTATATCCGAAGTTCCTACGAGATCATTATCAACGTCATTCAAAATATTACTTCTGGCCTACAGTTTTTTGGCCCCAGCTACCTGGAAAATCCAATATTAATCATGTCTTTTTGGGCTTCCTGAAGTGGCTTCAATTCATTAAAATAGGCCTCAAATGTATCAAATAATTTTAATTTGCTAGAAAACTCTTCAAAACGCAAAACACTTCTCACAAAAAGTCGAACAGAAATCCAAGATTTCTGCTTCAGTTGGCTTGTGACTACCAAATCAATTCATAAAAAGTTTATGCTGGAAAGATAAATAATAGAATAGCACTCTCTCTCTCTCTCTCACTCACACACACACCAACGAGGGAGGTCCCGGGGGGGAGGGGGGGTAAAAAAAAAGGGATAGGAAGTAACCTGTAACTTTGAGGCCAAGAGGGATTGAGAGAACTGGGCTTGCTAGGCTGACTATTTTCAGCGTTATCATTATCACTGGAGTAACTGGAAGAATCAGAATCATTCCCTGCCTCCTCATCTTCAACTTTGTCATATGTCTTCTCCTCATCCTCTTCCTCACTCTCTATGTCGAAACTGTGGTCTGACACCGAATTATTCATACTCTTGTCCAGTTCCTCCCTTGCAGCAAATCTCAAAAATCCCAACCCGAACACCACCTTTTATACACGATGATGGCCAATTAATAGATCTGAGAAGTCAAGCAAGCCGACCAAGGGGTCATAATGAGAAATCCCACAAAACAAACAAATCAGATAATGCATGTGAATGCACACATGTGCTGCTCTGCAGAAAAACAACTAAAATATTATGCGCAAAAGATTGGAATCGAATAATGCATAGCTGAGAACAAGAATTCCGCCGTCCGAAAAACATAATTAAAGCTAGTGAGTTGATTGTCTCAAAGTGCGCCAGCGACGTCTCCTGGCCAGTGGCAACGTCCAAAAACAGGCTTAGTTGAAGTCTTCGAATGTATTTACCTCAGAAGGACGCTTTCATGAAAGCAACAAACGAAAGCAAATCTTTGGACTTCGCCTGACGCAATTCCAGACTCGGACCCGAAATAAAAAAATCACCACCACAACGTGCACTTGAGAGAGAGAGAGATTTCCTTACCTCTTCAAAGATATGCCAAATCAAGGAAATTTTTCATGCTTTCCTTGTGGGATTGCCCTCCAAAAAGCTGTCTGTCTTTATTGTTTACTAATAACGACGATTAGCTTCCCTGTCTTCAAAGATACAACCCATGTAAACACACTTCCTTTCTTCGCGTTTCACCCTGCGCGCTCACACTGTTGTTCAGAAGATTGGGTTGCATGACAAATTCCTAACATTTTCACGTCTTTGTTCAACCATTCTCAAAGTCACCATTATCCATACCATATTATTACTATTATTATTATTATGTCAATATGGGTTTTATTGTACATAGCAAATTTACACAATTATTTTATATTAAATACTTTTATTCTATCATTTTTTTCTTTCTTTGCCTCAAACTTACCATTTATATGTATCATGTCTCTCAAATTTTGTTATTTTTTTGAATTCTTTTTATCTTTTACCATTTTTATTTCGAAAATTTACACAATGTAACTTATTTTAATTTTTTAATTTTTTATTTTTATTTGAATTTAATTGTTTTTATTTGTATTTTCTCTCAATTTTTCTCTTTTTTTAATTCTTTTGATAATTCTTTATTTTATTATTTTAATTATTCTTTATACTTTTTAAATATTAAAAAATTTTATTTTTTTAATCGAAAGGTAATAATTTTAAAATTTAAAAATAAATAAGTACGAAAATTTTAATAATATGTATAATTTGATTAAAATTTAAAAACACAATTTGTTGATAAGATTTTAAAATTTTGTAACTAATAAGTACAGTATCAATTTTCGAATACAAAAATATATGATCAATTAGATACTATTAAATGTCAAACAAATTAAACAAAAAATATTAATCTATTGGTTTTTACGATTTATTAACTATAAACTAATTACTATAATATAAAAAGGTAAAAATGCCATGTATATCTATTAAAGCAATTATAATAGAAAAAATTATTTTCCTTATTTACTTTTCATTCTTTTTAGATTATTTTCCTTCTTTTTCTTATATTTTCCAAGTATATTTTATTTTTTGCGATTTTCTCTCTCTCCCCAATTTTTATCTTTTTCTTCCTTCCAAACAAAAAATAATAAGATAGAAAAAAAAAAGCGAAAAAAAAAACAAACACTCGATACTTTGTATCCTACTTATGCGCTTCAACGACTTTTAAGATCGGAAGAGTCGATTCTTGACTAAACAGTTCAGCCCGAACTTAAGTTTGAATGCAAGTTTCAAAAATATAAAATTTGATAAAAAAAAATTAAAATCAGATAAAAAGATAAAAAAATTTATTTTAATATATAATATATTCGAAAGAATTGGTTTTTGTAAACACAAACTTCTCGGTGTCAATTCACCAAGCCCACCAGTGAAAAGATGGGAAATTTAATTTGGGTGTTAAATGATTTTTGTTGTGGGATTTGTGTTGCAGAGAATGTTCAAATAAAAGGAGACAAAATCATACAAAATAGCTTAAATGCCTCTAAAGGGCTCTAGATTTACAACAATTTTAATCATTTATGTAATTAAATAAAATTATATACCCCATCCTCTTATGCTATGTTTGAAGAGCTTACAAATAATTAAGTTGTTTACCAACTATAACTTCATTTAAATATAAATAATTTTTATATGGTAATTCATAGGTTAGTTCTTACATCCATTCATTCTGTCTTTTACATTAATATCATTGTAGAATTGTGATGTGTAATACTATTGATTTAAATATTTTATGATTAAATTAAAATTTTTCAAATTTTATGAATATGTTATTTTTACAAAGAACAATTCCATTGAAAAAAATATCTGTTATTTCTTAGAAAAAATTCAAACCACATATATAAAACATGAAGTGAAATTCAGTCCATAAAAATATGCATAGGCGTCAAAGAAACTCGGGGCATTCATTAGTGAATGGTGCATGACATGACACGTAAGCACAACCTGTCCGCGTTAACGTCTATCCATTTATATCTCTCGTCTCACACTTATCGCAACTAAACGTATAATTTCACAAAATATTTATTTAAATTTAAATTTAAAATTTTTATTTTTTATATATAATTAATTAATTTTTTTAATTATTATACCTATTTAACAATCAAATCAATATTTATATATATTATATACATACTCATATTTTTTTTATTCACACCTTAAATTATAATTATTATCTCTATATACTATTATATCATTTAATTATTATTATATATTTTAAACATACATCTAATCTAATCAAATTATAATATTCATCCCATTTGAAACATCTTTTGTAAACAAATACACGTATAATTTTTACCAAATATTATTTCTAACTAAAGCGTCTGTCCAAAACATAGCCTTAGCTTTCATTCACATAGATAAAAATTTCCGAGGCAGTGATATACGTAAATAAGTTCTTGGCGCTTTTATTTTTTATGAATAGGTAAATGACAAGGTTGGATGATTTAATAAACAATATATCACGAATAAAGAAAATAAATTTTATCGCTTCTTTTAAATTATCATTGTTTTTTTTTTTCACTATAAGCACCAATTTTTTAAGGTTTAAAGTACATTTGAGTAAAATAAACATTGATAAGATTTATAATTTTTTTTATTTATTGAAATAACTCGAATATTATCGCACAATACGTATCTTCCAAACAAACTAGTCACTACATACATGTGTCGAGTCGAGTTTAAACACGAAGCACGATACATGTTTCAATTTTGTTTTGGGAGTAAACGGATACATCAAACTGCTGGGGAGGGCCTGCGTGATAATTCAACAAACTTTTGGGGTTTTGTGATAATAATATTTAAAATGTTTTGGGGTAAAACAGTAATTACAACTATAATAAGTTAAAAAGGAAAGGTGACGGGCGACACCAATCATGTGGAATCGGAATATTTCCTATGAACATTGACCGGTGGATTTGGCAAAAAACCTGAATTAAGTGGGATGTCATTACCACTTGGGTTAATGGCCCCCTCGAGGCTTCAATACAGTAGATTTGCTAATCATGGAGGGCCAAACTTTATTTAGAAAAAAAAAAAAAAAAACAATTTGGGCTATATTTGGTTCCAAATTTTTCACTATTCATCTCTGGTTATAAATCTTACCTTTTTTTTATAAATTTTATGAATCAAATATCTAATCTTATAAATTTTATCAAAATTTAAATTTCTCTTTCTTAACTTTTATAACTAACAATTATCTTTCAATCATTATATCTGTTCACAGTCAAATCAATTCATATGTCTATAATTTTTTTACGCACATTTATAAAATTTAATATTTTATAAAATTATATATTATTACATCGTCCAATCATTATTACATATTAAATATATATATATATATAATTTTAAATTTTCTTCTCTTTTTCAGCCTAATACCAAATATAATTTTTATCTCCATTTAAATTACCTAATTTTTTCTCCATTCTAATTAGGAAACGAACACGGCTTGGTATTTAAATTATGTGCGTTTTTATGTTATGTTAATCAGTTCCCTTATTATGTTTCATCATTTAAAATTTACATAATTTGTACTGTGCCTCCTATCTAGCACTTGTTTTTCCTTCAAATTTGAACAAGTATGGTAATCAGGTCGGGTTATAAATTGGTGGATTGAATTGAAATATAGATATTATATAAAAATTGTCAGTCTAAATGTGATCCGTTAATATTTTATGAGTCAATTTTTTGACCCAAATCTGATCCGCAAGTATCGTCGGTTATTTCTAACTTAACTCATCAACTCATGACAAAAGAAAAACAATTCATTTTAACCTAAATAAAGTTAGATAAATTTTATACTTTTGAATTCAATTCTAATAATCCATTACTAAATCCAAATATAATCCATATCTACATTATTACAAGTCATTAAAATATATAAGTATAATATCATAGTATTAAATTTTAGATCATTGTAACCTTCTTTTTACCATCAAATAATGTTGAGTTACTGTCAATAATGGTGACATTTAGTTTGTTGGTCAATGGCATACTTGTTGCGAGCATGTCATGTTAAAAGTTTATATTACTCAATTGGCTAAACAAGAGAATTGACTATATTCATATAAAAATTTATGCATAAACTATTGTACCCATTTTACATTTAGGGTTTAGTTTAACATTTTAGTTTAAGTTTATACATATTAACTATTTTAACATTTAGCTTTAGTTAATTAGTTCACTATTTGTATAATTAATAATTTAAGAAGATTAAAAAATAGTTAATAAAAGTATTTATTAAATTATTTTAAATATCTAAACGAATTTAATAACTTGAAATCTATCAATTTTTTTTTTAAGTTCATTAATTTTAAATTAATTTCAAACTGCACTCACAAAGATTTAATTCAAAGTCGTTAATTATCGCGTCATTAATTGTCACTCTTAAATTTGAACAAAATATTCCATTTCATTTCATCCAATGAGAATGGTTGGTAGTCTGTCAGCGTTTGTGCGCACTGTTTGTTAGATTTCATTTTAAATCGAAACAGGATGGTACAGTAAATCGGATAAAGTATAAAGTGTATATATAAAAAAAGGAAAATAGTAAGCGTAATGGAAAAACACGCATAGTTTTATGACAAAACGTCTTTTCTCTTTAATACCTAATTAGTTAAATATTATCCAGAAAACATGATAATTGTAATACAATTAACTTATTCAGTGGAGTCTCACTTAAATTATCATAAAATCAATGAAAAAATTTTTAAATCAACATCTGCAAAAAGATGCGATAATGATCTATTTTAATATTTTTCAGATGTGTGATTTAATTTGTAGGAAATTGTATATAATTGGTTACTCTTATATCATAATGTAATGGATGATAATAATTGTCACTTTGTAAAAAAGAAAAAAGAAAAAAAAAAAGATTGTTGTTGTGCATGATGATTGTTACTTTGAAAATTATCTTCCAGCAAGTGGGGGAATGGGACCAAACTGCTAACACAACTCATGCTTATCTCCTAGTATTTTCAAAATTAAAATTATATGAACAAATGACAATTCAGGACTGAAAAGTGAAGCATCCATGGGATGTGTTGCTTTAATTCATTATTGATAAAATATTTTTGTAAGCATGTGCTTGATTCCTCCTTTATTATTATTATTATTATTACTATTATTATTATTATTATTATGGAAATGAAAAGGGGTTTTGTATTTTCTTGAAAAATTGAATTTTAGAATTTTTAAACTTCTATAGAATTGTTATTGGAGATATTTGTGTAGGATAAAATTTTGTGATTGGATTTCCACTAACAAAAAATTTGTACAAATTAATTACAATTTAAATCAAATGGATTTTGATGGATTCTATTCTCTAATTTAGTCATCTGATTTTTCCTTCAAAGATGTGACTTTAACTTAGAGTGTCTTCAAAAAAATGACTTGTGTTTGATCTTAATTGAAAAATGTTGATTAAAAAAAATAAAATCAAAATAAAGAGAATATTTAAAATTTTACATATAAATGTTTTTTTTTTGGTAATTTATGAACGGTTATGATATAATATCAACAAAATAATAAAAGCAATTTTATGTAAATCACTAAAGAGATAAATTATACGTTATTTAAAGGATAGAAAAAATAATTTAAAAATCCTTGAAATAAAAAAAAATTAAGTGGAAAAGTTCAAATTTTAAGACAATATATGAATGAACATAATAAAAAATAATGTATGTTCCACAAATTTAGAAGGAAAAAGGACTTTCTCCAAAAGAATGAGAAAAATGGCTTAAAGCATTTTAAGAATTTAACAGATACAAATCAAAGATTAATCAGTTTAATCGTCTTCATCAAAATAAGTTATATGATACAAAGAAAATCACCAATGGATTACCAGTAATGTCTTCTCCGAAAGTAAACTTTGCTTAGGCAAAGAACACTACAAAAATTTCAATATTTAGCAAAAATTAAAATTCCTTCCTTGTAAACTAAGGAAATCCGTTGCTGATTTCAATTAGCAAGGAATTTAGCAACATTTTTTTTCCTAAGTGATTTGCTCGTTGATAAATTTATCAGAAAAAATTTCCTTGCTAAATTTAGCAAGGGGGTTTAGCATCAAAATTTTTCATCCCTATTAGCAAGGAATAATTTGTTGCAAAAAATAAATTATTTAAAATAAATAATTTTCTTATTGTCATTCCTCTCTTTCAATCTCTAAGTTTGAAATTTCATAGATTTGAATATTAGACCTTACTTTTAAAAGTATGAGAGGTTAACATTAGGTCACATGACTACATGTTACCTTGTTTAACAATTTATATATTTTAAATTCATGAAATTAATAACAATTAATTTTATTTTTAATTATTGTTTCTAATAAATATTTTAATTTTTTAAAAGCCACTTTGAATTAAATTAATATAGTTTTTGATTAAATATTAAAAACCATTTAACAATAACATTAATAATAATACGTTATAATAATAAATACTTTTTTGTAATGACAAGTGATATATACTATTATAAGAAAAATAATAATCATCACAATATATAAGTAATATTGTGAGGAAAATTATTGTCATATTATATAAACAATAGGATGATGTGAATATTTCATCAATTATTTTGGTTAATGTGACTAAATAATTATTTTTACGATAATTCAGTCATAAATATAAACATTTTTCTACCATACGCTGAGTCAGACTCTAGAAAAAATTTAAAAATATATATTAATTAAATATAAATGGAGTTATAGTTAGAGTTTTAATAATGGAATACCACAATTAATCTAATCATGATCATATGACATGCTAAAAAGAAGTGTTTTAAAATACATAAAAACAACAAATTAGAATTTTTATAAAGAAATTTATTTTTATTATATTTATATTTTAAAAAAGTATTTACAAAAGTACATTATATGTGCAATTTGAAAGGAATTTCTTTGTTACTAAATTTTGTAATTTTTATTAAATATTAACAACAAATTTATTTGATGGAAATTCCATTTGTAAAATTAACAACGAATTATTTTGATTCTAATTTTTGTTTCGTAAGTGGGTAGCGTTTTCCCTTCCTATTTTGCTTGCTAATTAGCAACAAATTTCTTTTCCTTTCTAAAATTCCTAGTTAATGAACGAAGTTCTTGTCGTGGAATCTGACATATTAATCTCATAAATCTTTCATTAATTAGTTAGTCCTTCATTTTTTGGACTTTCAAGCAAACAAATGAAAAATAGTATGAACAAATACCAAATTTATTGTTGCATAATAATGTTATTACAAATTATATAATTACATTTGATTTAAATTTAAATTTTGTAACATTAATTCTCAATTTTTCAATCATTTTCTTAAAGCCACCTTCTTGTTCAACCATCTTTTTTACCCCAAAAATTCGAAGAAATTAATTTTTGTCTTGACTGGCAGAACCCTCCACCCCTCAACAACCAAAATAAAAATTAAAAAAATAGAAAAAAAATTTTGTTTTAACGAATTGTTCTTCTTCAACTACAGCAGATTTTCAATAGCAACTTTAGCAAAAATCATGTTTTATTAATTAATGTCCATTCACATCACAGTCAACGTAAATAATTGAACTCAATTTTACAGAGACAAATTATAAAAAGATAAGTCAATTAAAATGACTAACCAAATATGTGTGTGTGTGTGTGTTGGTTTAAAAAAGACAAACATTTCCCAACGTGTATGGTGAATTATTCATGTTATAAAGAGTAAACTCAATAGCAAGCACATGAATAGAAGAAGAGTGGAAGAAAATTCAGGAAGTAATTCAAACGGTGAGAGGGGTGTTATGTAATCTTGAAAAGAGTTGGAATAATTCAAAAATTGCTTATATGATTCAATATTTTACATAACAAAAAAAGAGAAATTTTTACAAATTAATTATTGGATAATATATTTGTTGTGAATGAATTACAACACATGAAGGTTATTTTCACAAATTAATTATTCTATAGTATATTTATTATAAATAAATTGTAGCACGAGAAGGAAAATCGTATAAATTAATTATTTTATAATGAATTTACACTAGATAAATTAAAAAAAGAGAATTGCATAATTAGTCATCTACTGTGGATAAGTTACAACACAAGAAAGAAAATTTCACAATTAAAATATTATATAATAATATATTTACTCTAAACTAATTGTAAAAAAGGAAACTTTCACTAATTAGTTGTTCTCTAATGTGTTTACTATAAACAAATTATAACGCGAGAAGAAAATTTTCACAAATTATTTTTTCTGAAATATATGTACTCTAAACGAATTATATAACAAGGAAACTTTCATTAATTAATTATTCGATAATATAGTTACTATATATAAATTACAACACCAGAAGGAAAATTGCACAACGAAAAACTTCACTAATTAATAATTGTATAATATATTTACTGTGAACTGATTATACAAAAAAATAGCAACGTTATAATGATCTTTCATTTTTTAACGTGACAAACAAGGGAAACTGTGCACATAAACAATTTTATTATATGTTTTGTCTGACAAAATATTTTTAAAAAATTCAAAATTTTGAGAATTTAAATTTTGGTCAAAATTGTGCAATTGCTGTTAGTGGACAGCCTTAATATAATTACAAAATCCATATGTGTGGGAGAAAATGGCATACTAGTTATAAAATACTACACTCAAATCCCATATTTGAAGTTCAAATTATCACATCTAGACAACATCAAAAAACACAACACCGATTAAAGGACCAACAACTATAAAAATAAATAAAATTTTGTTTGGACAATATTTGTCGAATTATTTTCCTTCTAATATTCTTTTTTTAAAATTCTTAATATATTTTTAATTCTTGAATAGCTTTACTTTGGTCGATAAAATTACTTAACCAAAAATATTTATGTGCAAAATCCGTGATATATAAAAGATAAGCCAGTCTGGTTGGGAGGGGAAACAAATTAACAAAATATTTTAAGAATATTTTAAAAGGAAAAAACAATCTAGATGGTAAATGACAAGATTTAGCAACCTTAATGGGGGACAATTATATTTTGGATTTGATGCTTATTCCATTATTCCCCAATATTCCACGTCATGTCCATTGAATGTCTCCATTGAACAGAAGGCAACCATAATCTTCCATGCATATTATTATATCTATCTACTTATGATATAGATTAACTTAGCAAGAAAATTTAGTTACATAATATGAAGTTACTT
Organism: Avicennia marina; assembly: GCA_019155195.1. Lineage (NCBI taxonomy): Eukaryota > Viridiplantae > Streptophyta > Magnoliopsida > Lamiales > Acanthaceae > Avicennia > Avicennia marina. The sequence continues at coordinate 4,964,588 of CM032763.1, forward strand.
AAATATCCTTACTTATTCATATCTTACATTTTCTTTACTCTCCTAAATTTATTTCATGTTATTCACTTTTCAGATTTAATGTATTCTATTTTTTTTTTTTTTAATTTTTGAACTTTTTATCTATTTGAAGACAAAGAGAGATTATTTCGATTGTGTCATGTTAAATCGCTGTAATACCTCTGTTTAAATATTTTTTATTTGTCTTTCTTTCTCCAGTTTTTAAATTAATACAAATCTATTTGTCTCTTATATGTTTTTATGTAAATAAATCTGGCTATATACAATGCATTTGGACAAATATTAAAAAGCGAATATTCTACACAGACACTTGATTTCAGTGCGTGCACATGTACAAATACATTGTAAATGTAATTTTATTGCTTATTTTCATATAATTTATTGATTATTGAAAGGTGTGTCGAATAATTAACCGACAATCATAGTATAATGATTAATTGTAATTATTCAAGGAAATTCATTAAATAATTCAAAATTGGAAAATTGGAAAAATAGAGCTTTGTATAGTTCACATTAAATTAATAATTAAATAGTACAAATGCATGAGGGTCCAGCGTTCACGTGAAACAGACTACGCATTTAACACGCCCCGAAAAGCGTCCAGGAACATTACCATCGACTTCATCGAAGGACCGTATCGAATTATTTAGGGTTGTCTCATTATCCACACTGAATTATTAATTGCATTGTAACCAAAAAACATGTTCGTCGTCTTCATGTCACGTCGCACGATTTAAATATTTCAGAAATTTTGTCTGTAGACTGTTACCAGGAATTTAAAATTTTCATTGGCAACCTAATTCTGATAACATATTGCATGCAATTAAAATATTTACCTAATCAAACGTTGACGCGTAGTATTTTATCATAATTAAATAATTAATTTATTCAATAATTTATATTTTAGTAACTAAATAAACATAATTTCTAAAATTAAATAATAGATAAATTAATATTTTTATTACAAATAGCATCGCCTACTTAAATCGCGACAAGTGTCTAAATGGACCAATCATATCAAATCACATGTCAAGTACTTAAAATTTAGAAGGAGAATATTGTTGATTCAATAATTAATTTACAATCATTCAATTAAAGAAAGTAATGTCAAATTAAATATTTTCAACCAATCAGGTTTCGCCACGTTATCAATTATACATGACAGCAAATCCCTCTTTACCCTATAAATTGGGGGGCCTCTATAAATAAAACAACAACAAAAAAAGAAGGCAAAAGACAACAAGCAACCAAACGACATCAGCAAAAAGAATTCTCTGAACAAGAGAACTTCAAGTGAAGAAACATTTAAAGAATTCAAATCCTATCCACCAGTTTTAAGAAATTCGAAGAAGTTCATCATTAAATTCAAGACATTCTTCCTAGAAATCTATTAAATCCTAACATTTGATCCATATTTAAAGTGCTAAACCAGTGGATTAATGTTATTGAAGGCTCCGGTCAATATCAAGAAGGATCAAAGCTCAAAACTCTCTAAATTTTAGCCGGATTCTTCAATAACATTCAAGTTTTGCAAGTTAGAAGAAAAATTAGAGGACCAAATTAGAGAATTGTATTTACAAAATTTTATTCGATTCAAATTGTAATCAGCTTGTATAAAATTCTTGTTAAAAAAAATTTAATTGTAAGAGTTTTCATCCTACACACACATATATTTATTGAATTTGTATTATAACTTGTAATTTCGGCATGCGTGCTCAAATTTATATATTGTAAAATCTATATATAATTATTTAGTTTATTTTCTTTGTAATATATATTAATTTATTTAAATATTTATTTTATACTTATGCAAAATAATATAAATAGAAAAATAAATTAAAAAATAAGAACAAAAAATATATTTTTTATTATTAAATTGAAAAGGAGTATATGTGTAAATCTATTTAGTATGACCATATAAGAGTCAAACTCTTAATATATAGTATAAATAAATTAAATTTATATAATATAAAATAAGAATAATTATTTAATTTGTTTTATTCATGTATACTTATGCAAAAATATTATAATGTATAAAGAGAAGCAAAATGAAAAAATAAAAAATAAAAACAAAAGTGATAACTTTGTTATTATTAAGTTGAAGAAGAGTATATGTGTGAATATATTTAGTATAATCATATAAGGTCCAAACTTCTAATATATACTATAGAAGATAAAACTAGAACCATATGCTGGGTCTTCGCATGTTGGCTTAACTATGAAACATTGTTTGTTTCATCAACCAAGCCATTTTTTTTATTTAAAAGATTTTAAATCAATTGCAATTAAACATAAGTCTTGAACGATTAGCTGAGGACGATCTACTAACTTGTTTTATCATATATAAGTTTGGGATATTAGTTACTAAGGTCATGTTCACTTAAAGGTGATTAGGTTTGACCAATTAGCTTATCCATACTAATCAATTATTGACTCCTATAGATAAAGGCTCATGATTCTGGTATTAAATTGTCAAAATCATGGATGAATAATTCAATTCACTTGGTATGCCTATTTGATATTTTATCTAAAGGAGGTTTTTGTCTTTCGATACGATTATCACTAATATTTTTTATAATATTTAAAATTAAATATAATTTTATGATTTTAATAAGAGTGGAAAAAGATAAATATAGTTTACAATAATTTAGTTCTATTGAATAAATATCAAATGTAATTATATAGTAGATATAGCTATATTAATTTGTAAGAGGGTATAAGCAATAAACAAAAATATATAGATACTTTAGAAAAACAAAAATAATCACATTAAACAATTCAATTTAGTGAATACATTGTTAAATTATCTTATAATTATTTTATCTTTCGAAATAATTCATACAACCTTAATTCTCTCATAAACATGTTCTAAATATACACTTGTTATTTACTTTCCTAGCACTACAAGAAAATAGTTTAATTAGAACAGTTTTTTTGGCACAATTTCTCTGTAAATGCCATTTTAAATTTAATTTGCAATAATTTTAGAACGGTATTTTTACCGTTCCAAAACGTAGCGCTTTCAATTTTTTTGGAACGGATTTTAAAACCCATTTCAAAAAATTAGAATAATTTATAAAAGCCGTTCCAAATTTGGAAAGGTTTATAAAAGCTGTTCCAAATATTTGCACCGATTACAATAAACCGTTCCAATATATACTAGGGCCACAGTGGTTGGATCGACTTTGGAACGCCTTTAGAACGAAAATTTGGAACGACTTTTATTGGAACGGTTTGGGAACGGTTTTGAAACGGAACTTTGGCATGATTTTGGTATGGTTTTATTTTGCAGCAGCTTTGGTACGATTTGATTTGGAACAGCTTTGGCGCGGTTTGATTTGGAGCGGCTTTGGTATGGTTTGTTTTGAAATGGTTTACGCACGATTTGATTTAGCACGGCTTAGGCACGGTTTGATTTGGCACGGCTTTGGTACGGTGTTAGTTAGAACGGCTTGGGCACGACTAGTTTGGAGTGGCTTTAACACGATTTTATTTGGAATGACTTTGGCACAACTACTTTGGAACGACTTTGGTATGGCTATTTTGGAATGTTTTTGGAACGAATTTTTTGCAAATGTATAAGAATAAATTAGGATCGTTTTTGATGCAGATTTAAATTGAATTTTGTATTTTTGGGCAAAAATTCCTAAACAATAATTGTCAAAAATATTTTTTCGTCTCTACTTTTGTGTTAACTAAAATATAAAAACATACAGCCATTATATTATCCCATTACCACAAAAAATATTCAAATTATCCAATCCAAAAATATCACATGTATTATAACAATAGCATAACATAAGGAGGAAGATTCAAAACTCTAAGTGGCATGGTACACTACTCAAGCCTCTCATCATTGTCATTTGCATCTTGATTTGAGGACCGTGATGGCTTACCGAAAGTGAAAGCTTGATGGTAGTTTGCATTAACCCAATTCAATAATTGATTTAATTGTGCCTCATTTTGCTCAAGTCTTTCCTCCGTACTCTTCTATTTCTCCTCAGCAATAAGTAGCTTTTCTTCCATTTGAAGTAGTTTTCGCTCTATGTTGCGCAACTCTAGAGCAGGTGAGGAGGTTTGCGAGGTGGATTCCCTACAGAAATTGCGAAAGTTCTCAGCCTCTGATCTCATGCCCGGCAGTTGGCCTTTCTTAAAGCCACCAAGAGCCATTGTCACAACTTTGCTACTAGATGAACTATAAGATGATCCCCCCTTGTGTGGTTGGATCATCGGAATCTATGGCATTTACTTCATCTGGTGCTTTCGCGATATTCTCCTGTATAATAATTTATTTTTCTAAATGATGAGAATAAATTAGGAGATATATTAATGCATACTATGTGAAAGAGAAAAACAAAGTTACCGTTTGGATCTATGCACAAGGGCTTGCCCAATCCCCAAATGCTGTCTTCCAAACCTTGGAGTATAACGGATTTGGCGGGCTGCCCAATGTTGCTTCCTACGAGAACATAATATATGATTTTAAATAATGAAATTATATAAAATTTCATGTTATGGGGAAATAACGTGCGTTGACTTTTTGAACATAACTCAACTAACCATTCGGTCACTGTAGGCAGTAATGGATATTGAATCGCCTCAATAAACGGTGGATGCTGATGCCATATCAGCTAGTCAATTATTTTTATTTTTTTTCACAAGTTTCAGCAAATGACTCATGTGCTCACTCATTCTTCATTTCTTCCTAATTCTCTTGAGATACCCATTTTGGCTTTATATCTGAAATTCTTGCACGGTGTAAGTGCTTCCTTAAGAGTTCAGAAGCTTTCTTCTTGAAGTTCTTCTTAATTGCAGTCGTGTCTGCAGAATTCCATGCAAATCTGCTTGTAATGAAAATAATATTTTATACACAATCACATATCAAGAGCACTTCGTGTATGCACAATAAGAATTAGATAATTGACAATATACAATCAAGATTCATCTAACTACTTCTTCCAACAAAGATCGTGTAAACACCACAAAAACATTTAACCATTGCTATGTAGAAACTGCATGCTGGTATATGACAATCAATCAATTATACTATTGAATTTGTTCAAATAACACATATAACAACATCTATGATACATCCATACATCTATGTCAAAAAGGATGCATTAATTAAACACACACCAACAATAGAACCCACAGGGACCAAACGTATAAGTTGATGTATTTTGAAAAAGTACACCAACATGTAACAGGTTATATACATAATTTTCAAATTTATGCAACATACAAAAGCCCCCTAATACTTGTCCACTAACTTTAAATAGGTGAAACCAAAACTTTTTGATGTCAAGCTCAACATCCTTAAATTGAACACAAGATTCATTGTAGTGGCCAAATATAACCTCCCATGTACAGTCTGTTACTTCCTTATGTACACTGTGAAAACCATTTTATGTTATGATAAAATTCTAATAACATACATTGATGAGTATAAATAAAATATATATATACATACTGGAAAGTTCGCGGGGTTATATGTATAGGCCCCTCTATCCTCCAAAGAGATGTTTCCGATGGTTGCACATTTAGGGTTGCTTCCACAATAATGTTTTCTTGTTGGGCACTGGAGGCTAATGGCTCGTTGGAAGGAAAAGAGCTAAGAAGAGTATTATGTAGTAGAGATTATGTTGGTGAGGGTGGCTGCGTTTCACAATCTTCTGAAATAAGCCTAGGTAGAGTGGAGTTACCCCAACTTGTACTAAGCCTTCCACTAATAGATTGTGAATTTTATCCATGACCCCTTAAATAAGCACCACGTGTCATCTAGGAAAAATTAAATAAACAAGTAATAGTTCCAAATTATATATAACAGCTATGACTTGAGAAAAAAATACTGTATTTTGCTACCACATTACAACCTTTATTTTGAATTTCTATAAAGTACAAAATATAGTCATCTAAACTATGTTTGTCAAACATGAAGTAAAAGACAAGCAAAAAATTATGTTGAAATGCTATTTGGCACAATTTAACATGTTAACATCAAACAAAATCGAAATTACTACAAGAAAAAGCAATCAACGTACATGTTTACGAAATGCATTGTAAAGTGTCTCAATATAAACACATCATTGTATACTACTATTCTCATATGTTATTTGACATAAAAATAAATTGTATTTCACTTAGACATTTCATCAAACACCTATCATGCATAATTTATGTAGTAAAGCTTTTGCTATTAAATTAAAGTACAATCAAGCATTATTTATACCATAAACAATAAGAACACTTGTTTAATTATCAAAACTTAAACATTACTTATATACTTTTTTGAGAAAATGCTATTTAAGACTCAACCAATTTTTTAAACATAAGAAGAAATATTACCTTAGAATGTAGTGAATTTCTAGAATACTAGCTTACATGAACTAAATATTAGCAAGATTTGGCTTGGATGAGTAGAAGATTTTCACGATTTACATAGTTTGGGATTGGAGAGAATTTTTGAAGGTTAAAATTTTTGAAATGAATGAAAATGAGTGTTTGGAGGGAGATATATTAAACACTTTGGAACGTTTTATTAAAAAATACCGTTTCAAACCCAAAAAGAACCTGGCATTGCCACTGTCGTTGTAACGGTGGAGATGACAGCCCAATATTTTAGCCCATCGTCGCCCAATCGTCACGACGATGGAGGAAGACGGCAACTCCAGAAATTTCTGGGGTCATCGTCGTCCTCCGTCATTGCGACGGCGTCATTGGACGGCCGTTGTCCGTCACTGTTGCGACGACAATGAAGACGGCTACTCCAAAACTTTTTAGGGTCACCGTCGTCCTCCGTTGTCTCGATGGCGATCTCGACAGCATGCCGTCGTCTCTGCCGTTGCGACCACTCTGGACAAGCGCGATAACTGAAAAAAAGGTGGCCATTGCATTCGATCGTCAAGACAACGAGCGCGATGGCGGTTCTAGAGAGTTATTTAACTATCCCATCTTCTCAAAACTCTTTCATTCTTTTCCAAATACTTCAATCTTCATCAATATAAAGTTATCTTCGACTAATCTTGCATTCACGTCGTACATAAGTAAGTTTTGTTACATTACTTTCATTTATTTAAACTATATGTTTGTCCCATCTTGCGATTGAAGTTTAGTATGAAATTGAATAGTATGTTGTGTTTATACAATTTGTTGATAGATTTGTTGTGCAAAATGTTTAGATTTGTTGGTTAATTTATATGTTTAGACTTGGAATGTTTTGATTACAACAATTTCATTAGAAATTGAATTGTATATAAGGTGTTCAATGCATTGCCAACGTTGATAATTAGTAATATTGTGACATTTATGCTAAGTAGTATTTGTAAGTGGATAATTGGGAATCTTGTGCATTTCATTTGCTGTACGTAATGTTTGGATTTAGAATGATTTGATTACAACAAATTGTGTACTACTTGCATTATATATAAGGTGTTCGATGAATTGCCAATGTTGATAATTTGCAATGTTTTCACGTTTATGCTAAGTAGTATTCGAATGTGGATAGTTGGGATTGTTGCGCATTTGATTTAGATGTATGCATGTTCGGAATTTGAATGATTTTCTTATAATAAAACTATTACAATTTGATTTGCATATAAGGTGTTTGATGAATTGCCTAAAAGATGGAATAATTGTCTTTATGCCACAGTTATGTTGGTTGATTATTATGAAACATTATGTGTAAACTGGCATTTGTAGTGTAGGTGAAATGTTGATTAGTAGTGGGATTTGACAATACATTGATAAGGTTGTTATACTACAATTGAAGATGTGATCATTTATTGTGTTGTTTTGCAAGGTAATGACACCGAAGAGAACTTAAGATGCACTATCATCCATCTTGGTTGATAGGAGAATCTTTTTATCGGAGGAGGTAAAGGAAAAATATGATTCTGTCATGAAAAATTGAAGCTTCGTGCTTGAGCGAGAGATAGTTTGGGTGATGCGACACCACCAATTATACCACCTAACTATTAATGCTTTGGGCTAGTGGCAATTCACTCAAGAGCTCGAGCTTCCCGCGGTAAAGCCTGTGGTCAGGAAGTTTTATTCCAACATAGGAAAATATCAAAATGATCAAGTTTGGGTGCGAGGCGTTGACGTATATTATGATGCAGGCTCTATAAACTAGGTGCTTGGAACACCCTAGAGAGAACATAGTGCAAGATTCAATCAACTATTGAATTTACACAACCCATTGGTTGAAATAGCAGAGGAGCTATGTCCAGGCGGAATCCAATGGATTGAGCCTTTGGTGCAAAGTGCATTTCGGAGTGCTAGATTAAGTGGTGTGGCCCGTACATAGTTCTATTTTTTGGCTGCTAGAGTGCGACTTATAAATCATTATATAAGCATCACCAAGGAGCAAGCGATATTGTTATATGCCATCATGAACAGTATATACTTCAATGTTGGAAGCGAAATTAGCGATGATATATTTAGGTATGGGAAGATGTCGAGAGAAGCAACGTGGCACCCCCATCTCATCACTGAATTATGCAGGGATGCTGGAGTAGCTATTGACTCCACGGAGGAGACACTTTCTATACAGAGTGAGATTATTTTTGATCTCCCCCTAGATGCGTCAATAAAGCCAGCGGGGGCATATGAGGAGCCTCCTGTTGTTCAGCAACCTCCCCCACAGCACCATGGTATCCAAAGTATAGAGTAATTACTTATAAGTTTATTAGATCGTATGGATACGATGGTTGGGCTAATGAGAGAGGAAAGAGAGCATAGGAAGCAACAGGTTGAGCGCATAAGATAGCTCGAGGCCCAGCTAGCTGCACTAACTGCTCATTAGGATCATTATTACCTACAGACTCATCAATATTGGGACTATGCCACAGCACGAGACAAGGCCATCTACAACTAGCAGTGCATAATGGCCACTCACAGTGCAGTAACACCTATGCCAGCATGGCCTCGTCCATTCAGACCGATCCCATATCCCGTATCCCAGCAGCCGTATTCTCCGGAGGATATAGGCCCATCTACGTCTGTATACCACGCACCGTCGAGAGATGAGGCTAGTTATTAGTGCAGCGTTTTATGTTCAATTTATGTATGTTGAATGACATGAAATTTATAATGAAATTTGATGTATGAACTTTTTTTTCTTTAGTTGTTCTATTTATGTATATTTGGTATGTATTTTGATATTTAACCTACAATTTTTAATAAAATTATGGCGACAAGCCTTGTGAACACCCCAAATATCTAAATTTAAAATTATGTTTAAATATACAACAGTCATAGGATTTGAATTCCTAGTAAAAATGATTACACATCACATTGTTCTCTAAAATCATATGATTCACTACCACTAGGTGAGTTGTCTGTCTAGTTATCTCTAAAATTATCAGTTGACCTATTACTATAAATATCGGTCTCTATATCCTCGCGTGAATTTACATGCAGTCTAATACCAGAAGGATCATGCAAAAGAGGAACATCTAACTGTGTTGTCCATGCACCGTACATGAATTCATTGTCAGGTTGAAAAGGGACATCAATCCACTTCACTTCTACAGTGCTTCTAGCCTTAGTTTTGCATGCATCAATCCAATCAACTCTGTTCCTTTTCGAACTCGAGTATCCGACATAATATACTTAAGTAGCTTGTTGAATAAGTACAAATGGTTCATCTGTTTTATAGATACGTGATAGGTTAATATCAATTATGCCATACTTAGGGTGTATTTTTTACCCTGTTCAAGGTTAACCCATTGACACTTGAATAGTGTAACATACATATTTGGCAAATTACAATATTGAAACTCTAATATTTCCTCTAATAGTCCATAAAAATCATACTCTGTGTTATTGTAGCAGGATGATCTTACGTAAACCCCATAGTTCATTGTTGATTTGTCTTGGGTGTGGTCAATTGTGTGGAACCTAAATCCGTTTACCATGTATTCTGAATAGTATGTGACTCGATTTTTCGGACCATAGGCTAAGCTCCTCATTAACAAATCGCTTATGCCGCTACTTGGATTCAGGATCTATTTCATGAAAAAATCTAACAATGATATATGCTATATAATGATTAAACTTAATATTAGTGTAATTATGCTTATGTATGTTTTAAACCATGGGAGGAACTGCTCAACTACAATCTTATCCATGAGGAGATCAACCTCGTCATACTAGGAAACAAACGGTCTGCTTACGAAAGCCATATGTTAGTTCAGTGGGAAACCATTCAAATGCAATCATATTTGGGCTACACTATGTGTACCTGTAGATTGGTTTAACCTCTGGACAGTTTAATAAAACATATGTTTCTACTGCGTGCTTCTCAGGAGTAGTGAGATAATGTGGAGGCCTAGGTGGGATGGTCGACTGGGATAATTGAATATGGAGAAGGATGCAACTGTAGAGGGCATAGCTCGTGGGTCATTACAGACCGGTATATTTCTTTTTGATTGAATAGTTGATTCAAAATAGTATGATGCAAATGTAGCTATTTCCTCCACAACATATACTTCACATATTGAAGCTTCAACACGTGCTTTGTTTTTGACTTTCTTCTTCAGGGTTTGAAAGAACCTGTTAAGAAAATTAGTAAAATCACCTTCATCTTTGTCAAATAGAAATTATATTAAGTACATTTGAATATAATTTGATGTGTAATCAAACATAGGGGGACAATTTTCTCAAAGTTGTAAAGTAAAATTGGGGCGGCCTTGTCCTCCAACTCTTGTATTTGAGTAAAGTTTTAAACAGGCAAGTAAATTTGTTGGAAAAACAAACTCAACTTAGTCAATGTATTCCACACAAATCTTGGCAACAGCTCTCTAAACACATGCGCATCGTGAGTCTTCATACCATATAATTTCAATTCTATCATGTTAACGCACCAACTGATGTTCGAAGCATACCCATATAGAAATTTTAATTGCATAAGCCACTGACATATCATACGTTTCTGATCTCGACTAAGGGTGTATGCTGCCTTAGGTTTAGGCCTACCACTTTTTGATGGAACTGCAATCTCTGGCCGATCATAGCTCTTACTTATGTCTTTACGACCACTCAAGGTGTCTTTTATCTTTTTTTTTTTAATATCCATAACTGTGTTGAACACATTGTCAAACACATTCTTTTCGATATGCATGACATCAAGATTGTGTTGTAACATATTATCCTTCTAATAAGGTAAATCCCACAATATGCTTCTCTTTATCCATTTATGTTTAGTACCATAACGAGCCACCTTTGATATTGGGTTATCAATGACTCGAGAGAGGCCACATACCCGATCCCATATAAATCTATTTGACATAATAGGAGGTGGGGTGCGATACTCTACACGTCCTTTTGCAAAATTTTTCTTATTCCTCCTATAAGAGTGATCAGCGCAAAGAAATCGGCGGTGACAATCAAAATAATTTTGCTTCCTACTTGCCTTAGTATATTCCATATACAATGGACAGGCTATCAATCTAGTACAACTCCACCCAAAAATCATAGAGTACGCAGGCAAGTCATGAATTGTCCACAATAAAACAACCCTCTTATTGAAAGTACTATGCCATGATACATCACATGTTGGAATTCTTTCATGCCACAACATGAGTAGTTCATCGATCAAAGGTTATAGATAAATGTCAATAAGTCTTTTAGGATTTGATAGACCAAGAATCACTAAAGATAGAAACATGTATGAGTTTTTCATACACAAACTTGGTGGAAGATTATAAGGTGTCACAATGACCGGCCAAGATGAATATGTCTTGCTATACGATTTATGCGGTGCAAATCCATTTGCACATAAACAAAGCCTTACATTGCGTGGCTCAGCAGTAAATTCAGGATGCCTCTCATTAAAACTTTTCCATGCTGCCCTATTTGAGGGGTGACACATAGTTTCCTTATTAGTTGTATGTGCTGCATGTCAAATCATTTGGTCTGCTGTCACATCTGATGCATACAATCTCTGCAAATGGGGAGTCAAAGGCAACAGTACCTTTTTTCTATGGTTTTGGGTGCCAGACCTGACCTTGTATCTAGGTGTACCACAAAATTTACAGTTATGAAGGTTACTATCAGATTTCCAATATAACATGCAACCAGCTAGATAACAATCTATTTTTTGCACAAGAAGTCTCAAATCTTTGATAAGTCGTTTCGCATTATAATAGTCTGTCGGCATTCTATGGTCACGAGGTAGGACCTCATCAAACAAACTACATATATCATCAAAACAACTTTTTGACATGCCATGGGCTGATTTTATACTCCCATTCTTGCCACAGCCGACAATTGAGAAGAATTTTCACATCTCTCGTACAATGGTTTGTCTGCCGCATGTAACACATCCAAGAATTTATTTGTTAGCCTATGAACATCACCTACTTCAACATGCTCTGTGCCATCGGCTCTGTCATCACCATCATATATTTGATTTGAACTGCTACCACTTGCTTCCCACGCATATAAGGCACCATGTTGCATTTGTGCATCATTCAACATCCTCTGCTCTCATGAAATCTTTTGATAATTGCCTTCTTCTAAGTTGTATTCACTCACCGTGATAGTTGGCTCAGCTAGACCGTTGTTATTTAAGCACTTATTTTCACCATGACTAGTCCAATTGAAATAATTCTTCACAAAGCCCTTTTTGAGCAAATGTAATTTAATTTTTTCAGGCTCTAAGAACTTGCTGTTCTTGCATCGACAACAAGGGCATCTAATTTTAGAACCATTCATATAACTTTGTTGATGTTTTGTCCATTCAACAAAATCATTCATACCATTGACAAACTCCTCAACCAAGCCTCGATGTCCAGGGAGGTTTTTGTTGTACATCCACGCCCTAATATCTCTTAACATTGAGCATTATAAATTTAAATACAAATAAAATTTTAAACACAAATAAACACATTGTGCCCTAATATCTCTTAACATTGTACATTCATGGCTCTAATATTTCTTAACAACATAATAAAGAAAAATATCTTCTCTACAAGATCCTCATCATCTAATTAAAAGAATATAATACACAATTGTAGTCCCACCTCACTACTTCATATCCATTTACAAATTAATAGGATATTTACAATAAACTAGTATTAAAAATCAATACATAATAACATTAACCATATATGTCAAAAATTGATGGTTTATTAGCAAAGATACCTCTAAAATTAGCTAATTACTTTGGACAATCTTTAAAAAAGCCTCAACTACCATTTCAGAATGGCTTCCAGGTGTTTTAAAATAGAAAAATGCGTAAATGGCATCTGGTGAGTCATAAGGGTAATTATTTATATCTGTAATATTAGAACAGATTTGGAACGACAATAAATGTCATTCTAAATTTGAAATTTAGAACGGCAATACAAAACTATTCCAATTTCCTGATTCAAATTTGGGATAGTAATAAAAAAGGCCATTCCAAATTTCAAATTTGGAATAGATTTGTAACAGTAATAAATGTCATTCCAAATTTGAAATTCGGGATTTGGGACGACTTTTTTTTCACCGTTCCAAACTCTTGATTCAAATTTGGAACGACAATAAAAAAGATCGTTCCAAATATCAAATTTGTAACAGCTTGATATAGCCGTTCCAAATTTGAATCAAGAGTTTAGAATGGTAAAAAAAAGCCGTTCCAAACTCTAAATTCATAATTTAAAATAGCTATATCAAGTCGTTCCACAATTGAAACGGTATAACAGAAACCGTTACAATTTCGAAACTACTTTGGAACAGTTAACCAAAACAATTTCAAATTTTGGAATGACAACAAATACCGTTTTAAAATTGGAATGGGATTTACAAGGTCGTTCCAAAATTGAAACGGGTATAATGCCGTTCCAGTTTGGAACAGACTTAGAACAGTTTAAAAGACTGTTCTAATTTGGAATGAATTTGAAACGAAGTTATTGTATAATATCATTTATGTTTCAAATTCATGTCAAAATTGTGTCAAATAAAATATTTTAAAAAAGAAGAAATTGTGCGAGCTTTCCATTTGCGGGCTAATTATTAAACTAACTCTAATATGGCATTTAATTGAGAGTTGAGAGTTGAGAGCTGAGTGCCTGGACTATTGCCAAAGGTATACGCTTATCCAATAATATGTGGACGTCTAATGCATTAATTATCAGTCAACCCTGTCATCGAGAGAAATCAAATGAAGCACTTTTAATCACTTACAAAGACTACGGGCACTAAACGAAGAGATTCCTTTTAATCACGTCCAAAGACTAAGGACACTACACAGATAAAATATTTTATTTTTTCCATTATCATTTCTAAAGTGAAAAATGGCCAAATAAATTAAACTTCACGATTGTACACTGAACACACAAACGCCCAAATGAATCAATGTTATCTTGTTTCATGTAGAGCCTTTTTCCTTTCTGATAATATTGGATAGATTCTGATTGGAGAGAAAATAACGAAGATTTTATTAGATGTAAAAATTATGTTTAGTTGTAAAATTTTGATGGGTATGAGATTTTAAATTTTTTTAAATTTAAGTATTTATATAAACAATAATTGAATTGTGTAATAGTATATAGGGTTTTTGAGCAATAGATAAGAATGTGAATGTTTATATATAAGAATTGATTTGACCGCAAACATATGTAATTATTACATCTTAAATATTTTTGTATATATACAAGAAAAGAAAACTTTGAATTTAAATTCAAACAAGAATTTTGTCTTCTTGTATGTTTATTTGGTCAGAATTTTAATAAATTCCAAACCTATTAAAATTTTGTTCCAAGCAAAACCGAAGACATTTCTTCTACCTTCCACACCGTGACATACCATCTCTTTATAATTATGCAAGTTGTCAATGTCTAAAATCAAGCGTATTCCACAATTGATGTTATTTTACACACACAAACTAGTCCAAATAAATGACAGTCAAATATAAAATTGTTAAATGCTATCAAATTAAAAGCGCCGGTGCAAATCAGGACAAAATGGTAATTATTCCCTAAAGGGCATCTAGTAATCTTGATATAGAAAAGATTGGGCAAGGCAGCTATCATGTATACATAAATTTAAAATATAATTTATGTGTGTATATATAAATTTTAAAATATAGTTTATAATGCAAATATATAAATTTTATTTATATTATATTAATATTTTAAATTAGATTGCATATATTTTATTTTATAATTTATTATCTAGTTAGAATTCTATATTAAGGTAAATAAAAAATATAAATTATTACATTTTTAATAAAATTTAACAATGAAAAATTAAATTTTTAAAAATGTATTAGAATTTCATATAAAGAAAGAAATTTAGTAAGAAAACAAATAAGAAGAAGTACACAAAATCAAATTTTAGTTGGAAAGGACAAAAAGAAAAGAGAAAACATAAAAGATGTCAACAACATAAAATATAAATAAAGTAGGCGTAGTTTGGTCATCTTATATTCTAATTTTTGTCATGGAATCCCACTCTCTATGTAGCCACAGATGTTTCTATAACAGACACGCTTAACAACACCATGCTTGCATAATTATACAAAATAAATCAATAATAGGACGATTTACATTCATTTCCACTGATTTCTACTGAAAAATTGCACCTATGTTACATAAATTACCATTATCCAAGACTTTTGAAAGCATTGCAACGATCCGTCAAAGCATGTGAAATGACACATTTGTCCTTCATAAATTTGGCGAGAAGAAAGACAAATTGAGAAAAAAAAAAAAAAATCCAAAACACTAAATGACCGAAATGTCCTTTACACCTACTTCTCCTGACATTTACTCAAATAACTTATTCCTCATGTTTAGTGAATTATCATTACAGCTTCCTCCCGCCGACCAACTTCAAACCTCCTTGACTCCTTTTCATTTTTTCCCTTAACCGACGCTGCGAGCTTCCTCGAATCCATCCACTGTTGGTGCGTTTTCTTGTTGACAAGGGCTACTGCTCCAACTGTTCTTGTTCGGGCAACATTTCCCTTAAATTCATTTAATCCTAATCTTGCTCCTTTACAGGTAGTGTTACATCGAACTTATCGATTTCTTGTCACAAATTTTTTTAACCATAAATTTCGAATTTTAGCTGTTGTCAAAAAAATTTCTGACGACACTGGCTCCCATCCTGCTCTTCATGGTGTGGGGGACTTTCATTCCCCTTATTCAAAATTTTTGTTAGATGACAATTTATGAAGTAAAATATGCATACATGTAATTGAAAATATTTATATAATGAAAACATAGTTTTGTTGTATTATTCATAATACATTATATTTTAAAATTTATATGTATGCATAGTGCACGAATTGCTTAATAATTAGTATTAGTCTTGAATCTTTATAATAATGTCTTTTAGTCTTTTATTATTTTACTGCATATATTTCTATTGTTTCATTAATAAATGTATGAGGTGAGTAAAAGAAATTTCTTGTTGTGACTTCGTAAATACTTTTAATTTTAAAAACTAATTCTAACTAAGCCATTTTGTCCCTTTTTAAATTCGAATAAAGAGCTGAGGATTGTTGTTTTTCATTCTCTTACTGATTTCATTTTCAATTATCAAGTTTATTTGATAAGAGTGTCAAGTCGAAGTAGGAATGCTCGAGGTTCACTAGTGGACCAATCACTTAAGCTAAAGTAAAGAAGATCTAAGAATCAATAATGGCACTTGTTTAGGATTTCTAAGAAGACTTTGAATATTTAAAGAGGATAGCTCATAAACTAATTTGGTGCAATGTGTGGAGGAAGATAGTGTTTTTGGTGTGTTGGGATTGATTCAGGGTTAGTCTAAATCGTTCATGAGTTCTTTGAATTGATCGCAAGAGAGTAGATCAATGGTGCTTAGTTGCTACTTTTTGAATTTACAATTTCTGTCAATCGATTGAAAGATGAATAAACAGACATCAGTGTTGATCTCAAGAATATCAGATCAATCACAATAGGGCCAATCAACAAAGATGAAGACCCACTTTTGTAGTTATGATCATGGATAGAGGCGGATCTATCCAAGGGATGGTTGATTGATTGCAATAGCTACACGCGGAAAATGGTTTTCTTTATTTTGATGGGATTTTTTTTAAAAAATTTGAGTAGGATTTTAATAGAATAATTATAATCATTTTTTGAACTTTTGCCATATATTAACACTATAAATAAGGTCTTTGACATATTCCAAACAACCATTGATTATTTTGCCTAATAGAATTATTCTCTCTATTTTCTTTTGAATTTGAACACTACTTAATTCTTGTGAAATCAAACTCCAAATAGTGTCATTTAAGGCCTGTCTTCAATAATTTATTACAAATCAATTAATGAAGGCATGTTGGTTGTGGCTGCACTAGGCTTGATTTCTTCAAATTGATTACATTTGGGTTGTTTTCAATATTCTCGCAAGTAGAATTTGCTTGAGTTCAAGCTATACCTTTATCCAATCTATCCCACATTTCCGTTCATGCGTTATTTTTGATCTTTCTAATGCATATCATAAACATATTATAAGATAAAAATATAAAATGTTAATTTAGATGTAATTTTTTTACTTGTATATACTTAGAAAAATCAAGATGCAAATTTTTTATATTTATATTTTAGTTTGGATAAATAAGTTTTTATGTTTTTATATTATATTTCTTAAATTACTACAAAAATTTTATTATATTAATGAATTTTTTAAAATTTAATTTTTGCATAGTGTACACAATGACTAGTGCAATATAGAATTTCCAAATAGATTATTGAATCTTTGTAGGAGGGATAGCTATGTAGTGAGAGTAGGGTAGGGCTGCAAACACCTCATGAGTGTTCATTGGAGAAAAGAAAAAGCTTTAATTTGTTTTAAAAATTCTACTTTAAAATACAAAAACTTAATCATGTTTACTTCCACATAAACTAATAAAAATTCAATATCGCAACTAATTTCACAAAAATGGTATATATAATATATATGTCATATTTACATGTTTAAAATAATCACAAGGAATGATACGTTCATTAATTTGCATGTTAATGTAACAAAATTTAATTTTCTTCACAAAATATTAGACATAAAAGGACTTTTTTTATAGTAAATGTCACTTTGGTTTCTCAACTGTTAAATTGGCCTGACAATATTAGTATACCAATATCATATATAGATAAAATGTTACATTTATATATTCAATCTAAAATGTAATCATAACTTGTTATTTAATCCATATATTTAATTTAAAGTGGAAGGATAAATAGAGAAAAAAAAGGCAAACTATATTGAATCTATCGTAAAACTTAAACAAATAGAATGATAAATCATGTATTGTATGATGGTTATATGTATTAAGAATAGTGACTGAATGTTTGTGAAATTAGTACATTACAAAAATCAAGAAAAATAAAAAGTAAAAAATTGAATAAAGGAAATAATGATCAATGTAATTTTTTCATGGTTGAAAGAATAGTTTTTGTGACAAGATTATCTTTAATTATAATTAAAATGTATATTCCATCATTACTTTTTTCTAGAGTTCTTTATTTTAATTTTTATGGTGTGAGCAGACAATACCCCGAACAATTTATTAACGGGCTCTGGACAATCTGTTGCGTGGCCCACCGAGAGAAATGGTCCAGAATGAGGAAGAATATGGAAGCGAGGGCAATCTAGGTAATTTGCTTGTGGGATGCATGGATTTATTTGGGCTTAAGGGCAATTAGGTCAGTTAAAATGCTGAAATTCAGCCCAGCGTCGTAGATTGTGCTTCCTTCTTCTCTTCTTCTCTTCTCACCTTCTTTAGGGTCGTTGTGCTGCCCCTTCCTTGCTGATGGCTGGAAACTCTGTTACACCCACTCCTTAAATCTGTGCAAAGTTCTAGAAATCTGTCCCCATAGTATTCTAACTGTCCATGGCCTGGAACCTTCTTTTCTGTTGGCTTTAAAAATGGTCCTAAAATGATGAGCCTGTCCGGTTTCAAGGTTGTTCAGATACCACACGTTACATTCCCTCCCTCGAGCTCGAGTTTGGTTAAATAACATCCCGCCTTTTCTAATCTGCGAAACTTCCAAACCCCCCAAACAATTGAATGACATCGTCACGGGAATCCCCTCCGAGGGTTCTAATGAAAAATTAGGGTGAAGTTTCAAAAATACCCTTTAATCAAACTGGTTGAAAGTTTGACCGAATTCATAGGTTACAATATCCTTGGATTTAATTGTAATGTAATGTAAACGTTAGAAGGACCCATATGTAATAAATTTTTTCTTTTTTTTTTTTTGAAAAAATGATATAATATTATGTGAAATAAATATAAAAAATAAGACATATTAATAAATAAATGTCTAAAATAATTTCTTAATTAAAAATTTATTAAACGTTTATCTTAATTCATGAATTTTCATATCTGTCAAAATTTGCATTAATTCTCATGGGCAATGTTTGATTCCATTTGTTTTCGTCTGTTTTTAAAATAAGCCTAATTTGATTTTTTTTGTTTACAAAAATACTCCATTTACAAGTAGAAACACAAAATCATGTATGAGCAGTGAAATAGACAAGAGCATGAACGCATGGCTGCAGTGACACCGTTGAGCAATTTGGGTCCCTCGCACAAAAAATTGTTGAAATCATTTGAGGGAAATGAAAGCCCCGACGGAGGTGAGTGGAATGGTGGCTGGTATTGTCTGAATTATGTAAGCAGTAAGATGTAATTGAAGGGTTTTAGGCTTCATTTTAAAGGGCTGCAGGAAAGAAAATAAAGTAGTCCGTTGGAATTTTTTTGAAATATTAGACATTTTGATAGAAAAGGAGTTCCTTCGTCTCAAAATCTCAATAATATTCATTCCTTAAAGTACTTCTTTCGATCAGTCATCGAAAGGAGACGCTTGTTTGGAATTTGATGAATCGAGATATCTGGAAACATTTGATTATTTCTTCATTCGAATTCGAAGTGGAGTCTTAGTCTATTTCTGTATTCTTTTTAGATTCAAACAAAATCACAAATATAATAGGTTTGATACCCTGTCTAGAACTCATGTTTGAAAGAACTATTCGAATGAACTGATCTTGTAGGATTCCCAAGAAATTCTTCAATTTCTTCCGGAAGCTGATGATCTCACGTTGCATGAGTAGCCGGGACACTGACGAATATCTAGAAAGGCATCCAGATCTTTTGCAGCGCAAATTTCCTAAGAAACGAAATCATAGGCACGCAGGTTCAAGGCCAAACCAACGATTCAAAGAGTACTCAGCCATAAATTGGTTATAAATACAAATAACATAAAAAAATGTAGCCAACGTTTATTGAAAAAAGTAACCCCAAATATTTGGGACCAAAAGTGATTTGCAGTGACCATGGAATAAGTTTCTTCAGCTTGAATTGGGTTAAAAGCACTGAATGTATTTGCATCATCACTATCTTCAAATAAAGTAATTTCTACTATAAGAGTGGAGTGAAATTGACGTGGGAGAATCAAAGCCATGACAAACTGATCTCAATATTGGCAGTGAAAACCACTACAGAGAGCAGATCGAAGAAATAAAAGGTATGTGAAAACTAGAAAAATAAAAAAAAAAACAAATAAAAGGTTGGTCGGAGGCCGGCCGATGATGGGATGCGAATGGTTGGCGGAATGTCTGGCGAGTGTCCCCAATTCTTGAAAATGAGGTTGGGCACTCACGAAGGGCACAAATAAAGTGCCTGTTAGCAAGAAATCTATAGAAAAAGATGCATTATTACTGTCCTTGTTGTGCACCTCTTATTTCATAAATAATATTCTTTTTTTATAATTCTATTTTATCATATTAGTCTATTTCTTATTTTATAAGTATGAAATTCATATTAAAAGACTATTTATTTATTTATTTATATATTTATGCATTGCCACTGGTGCTATATTAATAAATATATGTTAGAAGAGGTACATAGTGACTATTTTTTGTATTCAAATGTTAATTTAATAAAATGAATGCCTGTCCTTTATCCATATTCTTCTATATTCTTGTGAACTAATTTATTTTATTGTCTTTTTGTACTATATCTTTCCTCACACTCTTCTATTTCTTTCTTAAATTCTATATAATTTTTAAATAAAATGTAACTTTAGATTTTTTTTTTACTTTTAATAACTATTTTGTAATTATAATTATAATTTACAGAATTGCGTACTTTTTAATAATTATACAGATGGATAGAGTGTTTAATATGTTTTTATTTTTATCACTTATGTGCTTATGTGATATAAATTTATATATAATTAAAACATAATTGTTCTATATATATATCTATATATATATATATTCATATGTAGTATATGAATAGGGTTTTTTATTTTTTTATTCTAATTTATTTTTTAATTTTACAAATTAACCCACTTGTGAAAGTGTTATCATCTCGCCGTTTGAAACGGCGAGATAAACTTGTCTGCGTATTGAGACAAATACGACGTGTCTCGCCATTTCAAACGGCGAGATATGCCGAATCATGAGACGTATCTGGCCGTGTGAAACACAAATCACTGATTGGCACGAATCATGAGACCTCTCTCGTCGTTTTATACAAAAACTCTAAGGAACCACACAAACACGCCCTTATCGCCTTCTTCTTCTTCCTCACTGTACTCTGCCCGCGACCTTCTTCCAGGCGGCAAGGATGAGCATCTGCTTCCCGACGGTGGCACGGAGGAGCTTCCCGACGTACGGACGCGCAGAACGAAGAAGTTTCTTCAAATTGAAGTCTGCAACAAATTTTTTTTAAATTAGTTTCCCAATCTATTTTCAAATTTGAAGGTTTGGGTTTTTGATTCTTTTATTGACAAACGGTGCATCTTGATTAATGTTCTAATATTACTCAGTCTTAATTTTTCCCAATTCATTGTTTAGTTTATATTTTTTGATTTGCAGTCTGTTTTTCAATTTGGATGTTTTGATTTTATAGGTGTAATTTTTACAGTCCATTTTTCAATTTGAGTGTTTTGATTTTTCAACCTTAATTGCTAACAAATGTGTTTGTATATTGCAGGAAATATCAGTCAAAATTTGTGGAAATAAACACAATGTCGCCGCTGTCAAAATTTGGAGCAACAAACGAGCTTGGTTCAAAAAATTGGGCAAACATACACGACTTATTATCAAATTTATTTTAAGGTGAGTGTTCATATTTTGTTATATTTAGGTTCCAAACAAATTTTTGTGTTGTGGTTGAAGTTGTAGTTGGTCATTAATTGTTAAGTTTTGGTGCCATAGTAGTTGTGGTGTAAATAGGGACAACTAAATAAATTTTAAAAATTTCAATTAATATTAGATAAATAAAAATTATATACTTAAATATTTAATATATAAAATTTAAGAATATTAAACGAATGAAAAATATGAAGGGTTTTTTTATTTTTTTATTCTAATTATTTTTCCAATTAAACAAATTCAACCCACATATAAATCTTTTATCAATTCAACTAATTTATCAAATAAGAATATTAGATGAATGAAAAATATTTACTTAAAATACATAAAATTCTTAAATATTTAATATATAAAATTTGGAAAACATTAGATGAAAAATATTACTTAAATATATAATTATTTTAGAAGTTTGAAGGATGAATTATTTGTATCATGTAATGGATGTGATGCTTATATTTACTATGTTTGTATATACCATATTATGGATGTAACGCTTATATTTGATTGCATCATGCTTGTGAACTGTTTGTTTTGAAGATATGGCATTTAAGGGTGATATTTAGATTGTGCTATATTGGGGGGTTCTATTATGCAAAATTCAAACGACATAAGTTATAGCATTGGGCCTCGTTATTTGCAAAACATACGTCGCAGTATGAATTTTGTTGAATTGGAGACGATGATGTATGATTTGACTGGAGTTGATCGGAATCATTATGTCATTCATTTGAAAACAAAATTTGTGTTAAGAGATGCATGTGGAGGACATGATATGGTCCTACTAGGGATTAAGAATGACATAAATTTGCAGTTCTTGTTTAATCGATGAATCAGGTCATATATTTAGATATATACATCGAAATAGAATGGAGAGACTGTGACAATCAGTATAGTGTGCCACGTGTGGAGGGGGAAACAAGTCAAACCTCCCATTGATCATTCTTTAGAACTCGACAGAGCAGTAGTGTGCCCTTGGTCACTGAAGCGTTAACTCATATGGGTATTCAGGAATGTAACAGGTTACCTGACCTTAACACATAGGTATCAAATTTTGGATCGAAATATAGAGATAGGTCTCGTATTTCATCATAGCCTACAGCAAATATTGACGCAGGAACAGTGGCTTGCATAGATGATGATGGCGAGATGCTTTGTGATGCCCATGAGCAACATGTATACCGATCAACATCTGACATTAATGATAGAGATTATAGAGATGAGAGAGATGATGAGGATACATTCGATATCAATTCGATGCAGCAGTATTAACAGCATCAGATGCCGACCCATCAGCCAATGCATACTAGAGACATGTGCTAGGGCGAGCGAGCACCATGCCAACGCACTCTTCAACTATCTCTGAACATGAATATGTGACAGAGACATCAACCGTGCATCTGTATTCAACAACCTTTCCGGTACCTGGACATGTGACAGAACTACCGATGGTGCCATTGTATCCATCTGTGCCCTTTTTCTCATAGGCAGAGCCAGAAATAACAGCTGACAGTATTGAAAATCCCAGTGGTAGATGGAGCACATACTATGACGAGTACAAAGGAGAGCTTTATTTGGACATGATGTTTAAGAACAAAGGTCATGTCCAAGTAGTTGTGAAGGATCACTCCGTGATACATGCAAAGCGAGAGTACTGTGTAGTGAAGAGTACACCCAGTACGTGGAAGGTTAAATGTAGACATACTACAGTTGATGAACCTTGTGACTGGCACTTTAGGACTTCTTTAAGGCAAAAAATGGGGTTGTGGAAGATAATTAGATACGGCGGAGCCCACACTTGTCTCCCAGGGGACCTAAGGATGGATCACACAAATTTGGATAAAAATATAGTAGCTGCAATTCTCGTAGGGTTGGTTCATCAAAATTCTACTATTGAGATAAAAAATATTGTGCAACTTGTTAAAATTGGTACGGTTATGAGATTAATTATGCAAAGGCATGGTATAGCTTGAAACGAGCAATTGAGAATGTGTACGGCACGTGAGAAGACTCAGTAAAGAAGTTGTCTACCTACATGAAAGCATTACAGAAATGGAACCCAGGCACTGTTGTTGAGTAGAAACACATTGACACCGGGGTGCCAAATAGGATGATGCTATGTTATTTATTTTGGGCTTTCAAACCTTGCATCGATGGATACCAGCATTGCAGGCCGGTGATTAGTGTAGATGGCACCCACCTATACACGAAGTTTCGTCATAAGTTATTGATTGCAATTACTATTGATGCTAATCAGCAAGTGTTACCTCTTGCTTATGCCTTAGTAGATGAAGAAAACACAGAATCATGGGGTTGGTTTTTGCAGATGTTGGAGCGACATATTATCTATGGCAGAGTATATGTTTGTCTTGTATTTGACAGACATCTTAGTCTTCTTGCTGCCGTCGAGAACATTGATGCTTTTAAGGCCCTAAGAAGACAACACCGATTTTGTCTTGGACATTTATGTGCAAACATTTTAAAGTTTTCAAATCTCGACACCTGTGTGATCAATGCTGGAGAGCAGGTGCTGAGAACCAAGAGAAATTTTTTTTCAAACTCTAGAACATACAAAGTAGATTAACTTGGAGGTCTACAACTACTTGCAAGTAATTGATAAAGAAAAATGGGTTCTATCCTTTGATAGAGGCTGGAGACATGGTGTACTGACAACTAACATATCAGAAAGTATTAATGGGGTAATGAAGGGAATACAACGGTTGCCAATATGTTCGATTGTGCAAATGACATTTGATAGGGCCATTGCTAAATTCAGGCAGAGATTAATGGAGGGTAAAGTTAAGATGGCAGGGGGGGATGAGTGGCCGACTTGGCCTGCAAAGACGTATGCAAGGGTAGAGCGCAAATCCGTCCGGCATGTAGTGTAGCTATATGATCGAAATGCACAGTCGGGACGAGTGATCACAGCACAAGATAGGGGAAGAGGCGGAGGAAATGCACACGCTGTGGAGCTATGCAGTAGGGATTGCACATGCAAGAAGTGGTTATTACGCGGAGTTCCATGCTCACACGCAATAGCTATCAGTAGAAAATATGGTGTTAATCCTAAGAGGCTAATGATGTCATACTTTTCTATTGGTAGCTATGTACACATATATGAAGGGAGATTCAATCCTATTTGGGCCGAAGATTATTGGGATGATCCACCATTCAAGTTGGTCCACAACCCTTAAAGGCGTATAATTCGTAGGGTTGGGAGGGCCCTGTCGTGTCGAATACCAAATGAAATGGACTGGCCACAATATCAGGCTCGACAGCAATCGCAGCAACAGGTCCAACGTAGATTGTAGGATTTAGACATGCCTTCATCCTCCAATCGTCCTTGTTAGTTTCACATGTGTGTGTAAATTTTATATTTTTTAGCAGTTAAACACGAAAGTAGTCTCCGTGCCTATGTAGTTATTTTTGTATGCATTTAAATATTATGTGTGAACGTTATTTTTGTAAGTTTTGTGATTACATATTTTGTATGCGTGTAAATGTTATTTTTCATGTTTATGTACATATTGTTGTTAATTTGGTGTTTAATTAATGCACAGTTTGTCATACGGGATTTTTTCAAAATGGCTATGAGAGCTAATCCGGGCCAATTTGATCTGAGTTTATTATACCTATAGCATAACCATAGGTTGGAGGCTGTGTGGTTAGGAAACATAGACACTACACTTCGACCACGACACCAGACTAGGGCACTAGCTAAGATTCCTAATTTTGATGATCAGGTTATACTTTTGCTACATCGACTAGATTTCTATGGAGTATATAGGTGTGGACATGTAGCACTTGATTGGCACTTGATCACAGTAATAGTTGAGAGGTGGTGCCATGAGACTCACACCTTTCATCTTGTGACTGGTGAGGCTACCATTATATTGGAAGATGTAGCGTTGATATGGCAGCTCCCAGTGAAGGGTGCCTCAATTACAGGGGTTGACAAGCGTTGGGCTATAAGTATTTGGCAAGAGTATTGTTTGGAGTATTTGGAGTTTGCACCCTCCACATATGTATTCAGTGGTGCTACCATATCCTTCTCAGTCTTACTTCTGGAGGTTCGACACCGGACCCTAACTGTTGATAGTATAGAGGATGACATGGCTCGATACACTCGCTGTTACATGTTATTGTTATTGGGTTGCAGAATTTTTCCTGATTCATCTGGGGATCGAGTGAAGCTATTATACCTTCGCATGTTAGAGGACGTGAATAGGGCTCAACCATATAGTTGGGAGAGTGCGGCATTGGTATATTTATATCTAGAGTTGTGCTCCGCGTGTATGCGAGGTAGACAGACGATTGCTGGTCCACTAGAACTTTTACATATATGGACCTGGATTAGGATCCTGGGGTTGGGCCCACTGACCCATGATCGTGGTCTCTACACTGACCCACTCACTGTGTTTGGGGACGTGTAATTACTAACTGCACCCTTCGGAGCACGGTATATCTCATCAAATTACATGTCTTGTTATACTATTGTGCAACTGTTATATTTAGTTTTCTTGATTATTTTCACATGTATATAACTGGACCAAGTCAAGGAGGAGTAACACGTCAAATGCATCTCACTCTATCCGCATGATACATGATATATTAGACGGAGAGGCCGAGTCTCAAGTATGAGTAACTTTTGTCATATTATGGATACCATCATCTTTCATGTATATTGTATCTTGTATACCTTCAGTTCCACATACATTACATGTTTCATTTCAGTTTCAGTGGCGGCCTTACCCTGACGATGCATATGAGATGCTACCTGACTATTGTGGGCGACAATTGTGGATGTTCTGTGGTTCACTCATTTGCTATGAGATTATTGAGATGCAACGTATTGATCGGGTATTGAGACAATTTGGAATGCCACAAGGCATTTTTAATGATCCACCACAGGCTCAGGATGCACTACATAACGAGCACAGACGCAAGCGTCCAGGGACTGACTAGGCTCATCACCACGCTGCATATATTCGAGAATGGGCTAGCGACGATCATATCATAAGGGACCCCATCTTCCTAGATACACGGGTGTCACAAGACTATTTTGAGTGGTACCATCGAGTCACGCGCTAATTTATCACTCTTGGGCATGTATTTGTACATACTAGATATCAACCTGGCCACGTCACTTATTCCTCGCACGTGGTACGCTTTTATATTTGCGTATATACATATGTGTGTGTGTGTGTGAATGTCTCTGTGTATATTATTCAGCAATATGCAAATGGTTGATTGCAGGCACAGTAGATGCAACAACTACGTTCTGGTGGATATAATCAATTGTCCATAGTGTCAAGAGACTATCATAATAGCGAGTCCAGTGAGATTTTCTACCATACTACCAGATGGATAACATTGTCTCTGCACATTCCACTCCAGGACGTAGCACACCCTATCACCACAATGTATCAATTTCTGGCACATCATTTCAGCATGAAGTACTAGGTCCTAGTATTGTAGATCCGGAGGATGTAGATGTACCTCAACCACTACATCAGAGCATTCACTTTCCATATACGCCACAGGCCGATTCTCCATACACAGTATTTTCAGAGTCTCCTTACACCCCCTTCATGCGTACACTTCATAGGAGTAGCCTTGGCAATACCGTGGATCCCTAGTGCTACTCCAGCAGGACTTTATAAGTATGGAAGCTCAACAGCCTCATACTTTGCACCGTCCTCAAGGAGATCCAGTACCAAGGAGAGGATATCGTGTCAGACGACCAACATACTGTGGCACTGGTAGTTGCCTAAAAGATGAGGATGATGATAACGTGTAGTATTTAATATTATCTCTTATATGTATTCAAAATTTTTAATTTTATTGGCATTTATATTAATTTTATTATAATTACGTCATAAAATTTCATTTAAAAGTTATAACACACATCTTTTAATCTATTATGTAACAATATTTATTAAAAAATATCACTTATTTTTATAAAACAACACTACATTTTTTTTTTTTACAAATTGTATTCTTTTGTAACGTATATGTTAAAATATTAAAAAAATCCAAAAAGTATTATACAAGATTATAATTTAAAACTCAATTTATTGAAAAAAAGAAGGTTTTTTTATGTAAATAAAATTTTCCTTTTAAATAAAATCATAATAATTTCAAATTTCAATAAATTATTATTGCAACGTAAATGTCTAAACATAAAATACTCAAAAAGTATTATATAAGATTATAATTTTAAACTCAAGTTATTGAAACAAACTTCTTTTAGTTAAATAAACTTCCTTATTTTAAACAAAAATATAATAATTTAAAATTATTATATTTATTACAACATCATTTCACTGTTTTAAATAATTTATTTCTTATTTTAAAATTATTACACAGTATTATAATGTTGCCTCGCTATTTTAAATAATTTTTTTCATTTTAAATAATTTAAAATTATAATAATTTTAAATTATAGTAAATTATTATTACAACATAATTTTCAAAATATATAAAATTTTAAAAATACTATACAAGATTATAATTTAAAACTCAATTTATTGAAATAAAATTATTTTATTTGAATAAATTTTCTTATTTCAAATAAAAATATAATAATTTATATTTATATTAATTTATTATAACATATTATTACATTATCTCGCCGTCTAAAACGGCAGGATGACGTCATCCATATTTCTCTCATTACACGGAGAGAAATACATGATATTTTATTTATTTGTTTTGAAAAAAAGTTTATCATGCCGTTTTGAACGGCGAGATAACGTTAGATGCCGTCATCTCGCTGTTTGGAAGGGCGAGATTGGTTACTTTTACATCTTCCTCTAAAATGAGTTAATTTGTAAACTTAAAAAATAAATTAGAATAAATAAATAAAAAACCCTATATGAATATATTATTTTATGAATAAAATGATTTAATACTTTCTAAAGTAATACTCTAAAATTTAAAATTTAAATAATTTGCATAGTTCATATATAGATTTAAAAACGATTTATTATTTTTCTTAGTGATAACATTTTTTTTTTGTAAGTAGAACTATATGGTAATGTTTTTTTTTAAAAAAAAGAAAAAATGCAAATTCTCTACGAAATTTAAAGCAAGTTTAAATTCAAACTTGTCGAGTTTAAGAGAGATTGTGTCTTTGAGCCCAAGATACAAATTAACAATAATCATTCTCAAGACTGAATCTGGTAAGTTTAATTTAAACAGGAAGCACTTCACTTATATTATCCATAATATAATATGCATTAATTCTACTTAAAAAACAATAAGAGTTTCTCGAGAAGTCAGCTTTGTCGTATTGAACGCAGGAGTATTCAGTTCGGTGATATTTAAAATTCAGTACATTAAAATTTCGATAAGCGAAACTTATGTACAGAATATCAAATTAAAAATTCAAAATATTTAATTCAGTATGGTAATTTATTGAATTCCTTTTGTATATTCAACTCAGTCTTTGACAAATTGAATTTTGTTAAAAAATAAAAAAAATAAGAAACTATAAAGTCATATTTTAAATTCTTAACTGCACAACTTATAAATAAATATTAAGCATTTTTATTTTAATGTTTCGTTCTTTGAGTTCAAATTTTTTAAACAAAAGAAATATGATTATAATATAATATTTATATTTAGTAAATATAAAATAAGGGTGAATTACATCAACACCCTCTAAGATTGGGTCTAATAACTTTCATCCCCTTCCATTTTGAAAAAAACTATCGAAATCCCCTTTAAGAATTCAAATACATTAGGAAGGTTGTCGGAGTGTGTCTAATGACCTTTAATTTCATCATGTTTATAAAAAATTGAAAATAAAAAAAATATAATATTACAAAAATATCTTTATTTGTACTTATAACACATGACAAATACTACTTATGATATTTTTGTCTATTTAATTTGGTTAAACTTTTAATAAATTTGACCGAAGGGTATTGCTCCATTGGCACCCTAGAAGGACCCTAGAAGGGGGTGCTATCGTAAAGTTGTTGAATTCATGAAGAGTGTTTTGGTAGTTTTGAAAGGTAGAGGGAATGGATGTTATTGAATCATACTTTAGGGATGTAGATATAATTAATCGTATAAAATAATGATATAAAATTTTAAAATAAATATAAGAATAAATAGTAAGTTATAAACACATGTAATTTTAGACAGAATTTTAAGAGAAAAATAAGTAAATGTGATAAATACTAAAAAATAAAAATAATTTTGATTTGATTGGAAAACCAAACACAAACATCAAAAATCGAGTTAGTACTGAAATTTTGAAAAACCTTGTATTGATTACTGAACCAACATTTTGATCAAAACTCCGTGCAATCTAAATTTATGTTTTCAGCATGGTTTGGTAGATTTATCAATTGCTTAGTTTTCGAAATAGCCAACGACCTTTTGTGACTTATCATCAATACTTTATCATTCATATATACTATAAGGGATTGTTTATTTAGAATGATTGTGCATAATTAATTAATTTATCCATGTTAATCATGCATTCACTTAGGGCTTGCTTACATAAGGTGATTGAGCTTGATTACTTAATTTTTCACTTAAGGGTATGTTAACTTTGAGTAATAATGTGTGATAAATTATTTTATTTAACCTAGTCAAATGTTCACTTTGATTCATTAAAGCCATTGATTAAATAAGTGTCCATTATTAAATTATAAAATTATACAATAAATAATCTTATATAAAAGTTATGATTAAATAATTAAGAGATTGAGAATTACATATATATAATTCAAATTACTATTTTAATTTTAATATTATTAATTGAATAATAATAATAGAAAAATGAATGTAATC
The DNA here is from genome assembly GCA_019155195.1 of Avicennia marina. Classification (NCBI taxonomy): domain Eukaryota; kingdom Viridiplantae; phylum Streptophyta; class Magnoliopsida; order Lamiales; family Acanthaceae; genus Avicennia; species Avicennia marina. The sequence continues at coordinate 4,995,530 of CM032763.1, forward strand.
AACTTAAGTAACCACCCTTAATAAATATGATTGTTAAGGATTACTGAATCCATACTGACTTTTTTATCATTCAAAATAATATTTTGGATTATATCCTATCAAAGAAAGTGAATACGCCTAGAGGGATAAAACCCATGATAAAATGTGGGTCTGGTACCAAATAATCAAGATTTGGATAAATAATTCATTTCACAGGTGTGATAAAACAATCCTACTTAATTGACTAATTTAACATTTTATCTAAAAGACATTTTGGTCTCTTAATATAATAATGAATAATAGTTTTTTACAATATTTAAAATTTAACATAATTTTGTGATATTTATAAGTGTAGAAAAATAAATATAATTTACAATAATTTAGTTTTGTTAAATAAATTCAAATGGAATTATATAGTGGATATTACTACATTAATTTGTGAGAAGATATATGTAATAAATAAATAATATATAGTTTTCTAAAAATTTGAAGTAAGACTATTTTAGAAAAAAAAAAAAGTAATCCCATTAAACAATCCAAGTTAGAGAACACATCATTAAATTATCTTATGATTAACTTATTATTCAAAATAATCTTTAGAGTATAGTTGATATGCAGGAATGAGTTGGGAATGGTTCCCAACTCTATTTTAAATCACACGGTTGACATAATTTTTATAGAGGAATAGCCATTTCCGAAGGAATGCTATTTCCCAACAGTATAGGAATTGTCATTTCCTTTCAGCACCATAGATTTATGCATTATTAATTTATCAGGAATAAATTCATATTTCTTTTTGATAAAATTATCTTTTTACAATCGACTATGGCTGTGTAATATACAATTACTAAAATATTTTTAATTATTTATATATTCTTTTTATTATACTTTCACAATTTTTATTTATTTATTTATTTATCTAAATTTGTATTTATTCTATAATTTCTATTTCTCAATTTTTTTTCATTTATATAATCTTCTAGATTATATAATGGTATAAAACTTATATTTAAAAATTATTATTATTATTATTATTATTTTATTTGTATGCCCAGACATTAGGTGTTTTTAAATTTTAATGTATTATATTTTTGTCAATATTCTCTTTCAATTGGAACCATAGAAGGGGTGTCATCGTAATGTTGTTGAATTTACGAGGAGGCTTTTGGTAGTTTTGGGAGGTAGAGGGAATGGATGTTATTAGATCATACTTTAGGGATGTAGATGTAATTAATCGTATAAAATAATGATATAAAATTTTAAAATAAATATAAGAATAAATAGTAAGTCATAAACACATGTAATTTTCGACTAAATTTTAAGAGAAAATAAGTAAATGTGATAAATACTAAAGAATAAAAATAATTTTGATTTGATTGGATAAACCAAACACAAACATCAAAAATCGAGTTAGTACTGAAATTTTGAAAAACCTTGTATTGATTATTGAAACAACATCTTGATCAAAACTCCGTGCAAACTAAATTTATGTTTTCAGCATGGTTTTGTAGATTTTTCAACTGCTTAGTTATATTTTCGTAGTTTTTGAAATAGGCAACGACCTTATGTGACTGATCATCAATACTTTATATTCATATATACTCTAAGGGCTTGTTCACTTAGAATGATTAGGCAAAATTAATTAATTTATCCATATTAATCATAGGTAATTGAGCTTGATTACTTAAATTTTCACTTAAGGGTATGTTAACTTTGAGTAATAATGTAGGATAAATTATTTTATTTAACCTAGTCAAATGTTCACTTTGATTCATTAAAGCTATTGATTAAATAAGGGTCCGTTATTAAATTATAAAATTGTACAATAAATAATCTTATATAAAATTCTACAATAAATAATCTTATATAAAAGTCATGATTAAATAATTAAAAGATTGAGAATTACATATATATAATTCAAATTACTATTTTAATTTTAATATTATTAATTGAATAATAATAATAGAAAAATAAATATAATCAACTTAAATAATCAACCTTAATAAATATGGTTGTTAAGGATTATTGAATCCATACTGACTTTTTTATCATTCAAAATAATCTTTTGAATTATATCCTATCAGAGAAAGTGAATAAGGCCTAGAGGGATAAAACCCATGATAAAATGTGGGTCTGGTACCAAATAATCAAAATTTTCGATAAATAATTCATTACACTATGTGTGATAAAACAATCCTACTTAATTGACCAATTTAAAATTTTATCTAAAAGACATTTTGGTCTCTCAATATGATAATGAATAATAATTTTTTACAACATTTAAATTTAAACATAATTTTGTGATATTTATAAGTGTAGAAAAATAAATATAATTTACAATAATTTAGTTTTGTTAAATAAATATCATATGAAATTATATAGTGGATATTACTAAATTAATTTGTGAGAAGATATAAGTAATAAATAAATAATATATAGTTTTTTAAAAAATTTGAAGTAAGAGTACTTTAGAAAAACAAAAGTAATCCCATTAAACAATCCAAGTTAATAAACACATCATTAAATTATCTTATGATTAACTTATCATTCAAAAAAATCTTTACAGTATAGTTGGTATGCAGGAATAAGTTGGGAATGGTTTCCAACTTTATTTCAAATCACCGGTTGACATAATTTTTATGGAGGAATAGCCATTACTGAAGGAATGCTAATTCCCAAGAGTATAGGAATTATTATTTCCTTTCAGTATCATAGATTTTTATATTATTAATCTATCAAGAATAAATTCATTTATTTTTAACAAAATTATCATTTTACAATCGACTACAGCTGTATAATATATAATTATTAAAATATTTTTAATAATTTATATATTCTTTTTTATTATACTCCCACAATTTTTATTTATTTATTTATTTCTCTAAATTTATATTTATTCTATCATTTCTATTTCTCAAATTTTTTTCATTTATATAATCTTCTAGATTATATAATGGTATAAAATTTATATGTAAAAATTATTATTATTATTATTATTATTTTGTTTATATGCCCAGATATTGGGTGTTTTTAAATTTTAATATATTATATTTTATGTCAATATTCTCTTTCAATTTTAATTTATTCCTGTTTTTCCTATTTTTAATTCCATTCTTTATCTTTTATTTTATAAGTAATGTAAATAATATTTATACAATTAAGTATACAGTTTCCTTTTATAAAAATTCTGTACTAATATAAAAAATCATATCTAACACAATTAAAATCTCATTTATAATTTTTTCTTTCTATATTCTTTTTGAATGGCATGACTTTTTTTTTGTCTTTATTTGCTATTCTATTTCAGATTTTTTTGTAAAAAAATATAAGTATTAATTAAATTTTTAATGCACAATTATACAAAAATTATCATTTAAAGATAATTTTGTTATTGTAAGTATGTTCATAGTATTTATATGTTCAGCTTTGTTTGCCAATTATATGAATGAAATTTTGAATAACAATTGTATTCCTTTCTCATTCTTTATACATACTAATTATGGGATAACTTATACAATATTTATTTCATTTCTATATTCATTTTATTTCTATCTTGTTTCATTTATGCATATTAATCACGCCTTTAGGATTTTCATCCTATTAAGTAAAATGAACATGCCGTTAGAGGGATAAAAGCCCATAATAAAAAAAAATATGTCTAGTACTGAATGACCAAAATTTTGAATAAATAATCCATCCCACTAGGTGTGATAAAACAATCTTAATTAGTTGACCCATTTGATATTTTATCTGAAAGACATTTTTATCCCTAAAAATGATTATCACTAATACTTTTTTTATAACATTAAAAATAAAAATAATTTTGTGATATTTATAAGAGTGGAAAAATAAATATGATTTTCAATAATTTAGTTTTTTTGAATAAATATTAAATGGAATTATATAGTAGATATTACCTTATTGATTTGTGAAAAGGTATAAATAATAAATAATATATATATATATATATAAAATTTTTGAAAAGATTTGAAATAAGGATATTTTAGAAAAACACAATAGTCATATTAAACAATCTAATTTAGTGAACATATCATTAAATTATCTAGTAATTGATTTATCATTCAAAATAATTCTTAGGGCTGTAATCCTATCAAATAAAGTGAACATGCCCTATTAGACATTTTCAATGCAAACTGTCAATCTTCATTTTTACTACAGCCATTTCATTTGCCTTTGATAGTATACTTATGTTGTGTTCAAACAATTTTTTACATTAATTTTTCTAGGAGAAATAGAAAGAAAAATGTGGCCCAAATTTTTTTTGTTTTTTTTAGAATTGAGGACCCAAGCTAACATTTAGAGCTTTAAAGTCTTCTTCAGTGCGTGTGAGTATGTTTTTTAACTACTGCTGTTATTGGTGGAAATCACGACCGCAAAAACACTGAACACTGACAGATATAGCATGAAATTAGAGGCGAGAATCCAAACCTCCAACCAAAGATGACAACCAATATAAACAGTCATACCACATAAAAAATGAGGATAACCGAAGAACAAAAGTAGATCCCAATCATCCCATGCCATTAGATGAAACCAAGTATTGCGAGGACATAAATGGTCCGCAAAAATCAAGGCTACCATCCTTAAACCTAAGCTGTAATTTTATCAGACTGAGCTTGGAGTCTTACTGGTATTTATAGTGATTTGCAGCCTATATACTAGTATAGATGTTCGATGCAGTTTTGAGAATAATACTTAATATATGACGGACTTGGTTTGTTCATTTAAGGAGCTAATCAACCATTAAACACAAGCTTTGCAGTAGGCAGCCCATGCTAAACCATAGGGATGTTTGTTGGTAATATTGGATTAAAGTAGAATCAAGAACTTCAACGTATAGAGATCTTAATACCAAACCAATTTTTTTTTTTTTAGAGTTGGGAAATTTATCAAACTTTTTTAATGTATTGAATAAGATATTTTGCTAAACTGAATTTATTTAAAAATGGAAAATGTAAAATTGAAAATTCTAATTTTTTAATTGCACAGCATATGAATACTAAATATATTTATTTTAATATTCTATTTTATTAAAATTTGTTTTTTAAGCATGCAAGATATCATTATAATAAAATATTTCTATTTAAAAAAGACATAATTAAAAAATTAAGTTATAAGTCTATATGATTTTCGAGCAGAATTTAAGAAAAACTATGGTGATATGTAATACACACTAAGGAAAATAAACTTTACTATTTGATTTGGATTTGTGAACCAAACTTAAGTATTGTAGTTGAATCGAAAATAAAATTTATGAAAACCTTATATTAAGTGCCAAACCAAAAAATTGGTTTGATAATTTATACAAACTGAATTTTTGGTTTTGACACGGATCGATTGATTTGTTTAATTGTTTACAGTTTTCAGATATTGATAATTTTATTTTCATACTTTTTCAGAAGTAGGCAAAGACATTATATGATTCATTATCAATATTTTGTCATTGACATCTATTTCAATATCCATTTCCAAGTGCTAAATTTCTTTCTTTTCTATCAACAATTATTGTTTCTTTTATATTATATTTATATTTTGTTTAAACAACTGTTCCCCTTTATTTTTCTTGGAAAAACAAAAAGAAACCCATGGCAAGAGGAAGTTTCCAATAGGATATTAATCTTATAAGGTAACATTGATTTAGTCATATGTGAGTTCAACTAGGTCCATGACCTTCACTCGATTGCGACAATGCAAGACAAAATTTTTGTACTACATGGTATTTATGTTTACGATCAAGAGAATTTATATTATCCATTCATTTCATTTTAAATGAGTTATGATGCAGACCTCAGGTTAGGTGTTATTCATATCCTTTAAACTATATTTATCGTCAGTTAAGTATGAATTTAGAAAGCTATACAGATAAGAATAAGGTAAAGGCGAGAAGGCTTTTGTTAAGTGGGGCCATGAATAAGACTTAAGAAGTCTCATGATAGAATTAATTTGGTTGTAATTAGGTTTGACCAAATAGAATGATTTATTTTTCATTATGTTTGTTAATATGAAATTATTAATTGGAAATGTAAAGATCCTTTAATTAAATCAAATGGTAAGATACCAATAGAATTATTTAGTTCCTCTTTATGTTGGTTAACAATGAAATTTGTTAACTAGAAATATAATGGGCTTTTGATTTGATTAATGTTATTAATTAAATTAAAAAATAAAATTCCAATGGACTTTAATTATTAGTTGGATTAATAATTAAAAATAGAATGACCTTCAATTAATTTTAAGGTCCATATAAAACCAATAAAATTCATTCTGTATGCTGTAGTTGGAGGTACTATTAGCGCATGTTCACTTAATGTGATCAATTAGAAGTGTTTCGAAACATGAGGCACTACTCATGCAGGTACTATTGCAACAACTTTGTTCACACTACTATTTGTTTGTCCCACTTTGCATATAAAGAGAAAATATTCATTAACTTCCTAAATATGTTTTCTTGTAAATTCTACAAACACGAAAAGTTTGTGAGGTTTCACGAAAGAGGTCGTAGCGTTTCATTGGAAAGCTTTGCTTGATGATCAAAGGACTTTATGGGATATGAGTTACACCAACTTGATTACTAAAAGATTAACATTGGTTATCAAGCATGCTTCCTTAAAGAAGAGTTTGTTTCAAAAGATGGAGGACCATTGTGCTAAAGAAAATTGAGTGTGAACACCAAAGTGACGAATCCGTGTGGCAGCTACCTATTCAAGAAGCACCTTTTATGATGCAACGATTGTGACAATTACATAAAGTCCCTCATTTGCTAGAGAAATATGATTATATTTTAGAAAATAGACAAGAGTTTGGTATGAGAGATAATTAACATGGGGATGATCCTTTTACATATAATCAAGCAATGTTAGATAAAGACTTTGCCAAGTGGCAAGAAGCCATGCAGTTTGAGATGGATTTGTTGTATTCAAAATAAGTTTGGACCTTAGTGGATCCACTTGAGGAAATAGTTTTCATTAGATGCAAGTAGTTTTACAAGGGGAAGATTGGTTCAACTAGCGAGGTGGAGACCTACAAAACTAGCCTTGTGGTAAAAGGTTATAGTTAAAAAGAAGGTATTGAGTACGATGAGACCTTTTTTTTTTTTTTTTTCTGTAAGTATGATCAAATACACCTATATACTCCTTGCAATAGCCAAACAATTGGATTATGAGATTTGGCATGTGGATGTGAAAATAGCTTTTCTCAACTAGTTTCTTGGGGAGAATATTTGTATAGTATAGCCATGTGGTTTTAAAGTCAAAGGGAATTCTTATAAAGTATGCAAACTTAAGAGGTCCATTTATGGCCTCAAGCAAGCATCGAAAAGTTGGATTTTTTTTGATGGTGCAGTCAAATTGTTTGATTTCATAAAAAATGAGATTGAGCTCTATGTCTACAAGAAGGTTAGTGGAAGTCCCATGACAATTTAGTGATATATGTAGATGACATGTTGACTATTACGAAGGATTTTTGGATGCTAACCTCAATTAAAACATGGTTATAAGTACATTCTCCATGAAAAACTTCAGAGAAGTGACTAGAATTTTGAGTATTTAAGCAAAGAGATTGATAGGTCTTTTTTAAGGCTTATACATAGATAAGATCCAAAAGAGGTTTAGGATGGAAGCCTTTAAGAGAAGATTGCTACTATTTAAGCACAACATCCATTTTAAAAAGTCTATGTGACCCCAAATGGAGGATGAGAGGAAGTCAATGGAAGCCATTCCATATGTTTCAGCTATTAGAAACCTGATATATACAATGCTATGTATGAATGACATCATATATTGCCTACATCATAAATGTTACAAGCAAGTTTCAAGCAAATTTTGAGAAAGAGCATTAGGATGCTGTCAAGTTTGTTCTTAAGTACTTGTGAAGAACTAAGAATATGGTACTTGTGTACGGAGATAGAGAATTGAAGGTAGATGACTACATTAACTCTGACTTCCAATTCGATGTCAATAATAGTAAGCCTACTTTTAGATACATCTTCACCTTTAATTGGTGAGTAGTAAGTTGGAATGGTTCTAAACAAAGTACTACTACAAATTCTATTACTAGGGTTGAGTATATCATGACATGCAATGTTGTGAAGGGGCTCGTTTGGATTAAGAAGTTCATCACTGAGCTTCAATTAGTTCTCAGGGTGGATTAATCATTCCCACTTCCTTGTGACAACAATGATGTGATTGTACAAGGGAACTAAGGTTTCAATAAAAATCTAAACTATTAAGAGATTGTACCACATTATTTGAGAGATTATTAGAAGAGTTGACATTGCCATGCAAAAAATAGTTTAACTAGACAATATCACTAGCCCACTCACCAAGTTGATAATGCAAATATAGTTAGATTGCCATCTTGAAAAAGTAGGTATTAGATACTATAGCAATTGGCAAGTAGGAATATTGTAATTAGAGTGCAAGTGGGAGATTGTTAGTGATTTGCCTTATAAGCTTGTCTAACAAGTTCTTGGGCACATAAGATTTGGAAATGTCTAGCTTACATTAAGAAAAGTATGATGAACAAGTAAGATGTAAGAACTATTTATTAGGTTTCAATGGGTTTGGAGCAGATTTAAAATTTTAAAACATGTATAATCATAAGATACACAATGGAATAACACATCAAACCTAATCCACTTTTGTCATAGAACAAGCAACAACAAAATAAATTAGAAGATGTAGAAAATTACCACATGAAATCCTTTTCTTCTTGAGTTGTATGAGCGACTCATGAGCTGCAACCCTCAAACCCCAACCTCTAATTCACCCACATGGCTAGAACATGAACGAGTGCCTCCAAAAACCTCTATGAACTCTTTTGGGTATGTAGGCTCTAAGACAAGAACGAGACTTAAGAAGGAGGCTTGACTATTCTCGCTTTCTTGCTTGGGAGGCGGTGATGATTTTTTGATGATTTTTCAAAATAATTTAGATCTCATATGATTTCAAACTCTTCTAAATCTATTTATTTTTAAGATATAACATCCTATACTTAGTAGGATTCTTATTTCTATATGTGGTACCTAAGGCACACATAGCATAGATTTTATGGGCTTTTAACATAGACCTTTAATTAATTTTAGTACAAAGCTTATTTAATTATTAATCCAATCAATTTGTGTCTTTTATTTATTTTAATTAATCTCATTAATTAAATTAAAGGCTTATCATGCTTCTAATTTTTAATCTCATTATTAAAAAGCACAATGGAAAATCCATTTTGTCCAACCTAATTACAACCAAATAAATTTCTCCTGAGACTTATCAAGTCTCATTTATGCCTAACCAAATTACCAATTTGTCCTCATTCTAACCTTTTGTGTGTAACACTTTAGATTTATCCTTAATTAGGGTTCTATGACCCATGTTGTAGTTTAATTAAGATAAAGTAAATAAATCACATGAACTCTGTTGATCATAAACACCATGTGGTATAGGATTTTTGTCTTGCCTTATTTCAATTGAGTGAAAGTCATGAATTTATTTGAATTTGTTAGCTCAATAATATGACCAATGTCCCTCATAATCTATTGGTGCTAGAGGGTATATCACTAACAGTCTCTACTTTCACTCTAATGCCAATAATCTTAGTTACCACTTGCTATGGTATGTAATACCTAACTTCTCAAGATGGTGATCTAGCTATACTTGGATCATTAGCTTAGTGAGTGGGCCTGTCATGTTGTCTATTGAAGCTATATTCTACATAGTTATGTCACCCTTCCAACGATTTCTTAAATAATGTGATAATGCCTTTTAATGTGTTTGGATTTCTAGTGAGACTTTGATTCCTTTACTTGTGTGATTGATTTGTTGTTGTCACAAAAAAGTGGCAATGGTTGATCTATATCTAGAGCCACATGAAGTTCTAGAATGAACTTCCTTATCCAAATAGCTTCCTATACACCATCACATGCTGTGATGTACTTTGTCTCAATGGTGAAATTAGCAATGTTACTCTATTCATAACTCTTTGAACTTAGTGCTCCTCCATTTAGAGCAAAGATGTACTTGAAGATAGGCTTTCTATCATCCACATTTGACTAAACGTTTAAGTTGATGTATTTGTCTATTGTTTAATCTCTATCTCCACATACAAGCATCATATCCTTAGTCCTTATAAAATACTTAAGGATAAACTTGACAACATTTCAATGTTCTCTGCCAGAATTCACTTGAAGCTTGCTCATAACACTTTTGTCATAGGCGATATCTGACCTTGTACATAGCATTGCATATATTAGGCCTCGAATAGCTAAAGCATATGGAATGACTTTGATGCTTCTTCTCTTATCATCTACCTGTGGGCTCATGGAATTTGAGAGATGGATGCCATATTTGAATGGTAGCAATCCTCTCTTAAAGGCTTCCATATTAAATATTTTTAGGATTTTGTCTATGTACAAAGTTTAGGAGAAACTCATCAATTTCTTTGCTTTATCTCTATAGATGCAAATGCCTAACTTTTAGGTTACTTCTTCTAAGTCTTTCATGCTTACGATAAGGATCTTAACATCATTCCCAATCAATAGTATGTCATCCACATATAATATTAGGAATGTAATGGCACTAACCGTTTTGTACATTTAAGGTTCATCCTTATTCTTGATGAAGCTGAGTGATTTAATTGTACTATGAAAATGAAGATTTCAATTCTTTGATACTTACTTAAGGCCATAAATAGACCTCTTAAGGTTGCATACTTTATGAGATTCTTCCTTCGGACTTCAAAACTATATGGCTGCACCATGTAAATATCTTCCTCAAGAAACTCATTAAGTAAAATGGTTTTGACATTCAATTACCAAATCTCATAATCTAAGTGGGTGATTATCGCAAGAATTATCTGAATAGATTTGAGTATTGAGATAGGTGAAAAGGTCTCTTCATAGTGAATGCCTTCCTTTTGGATATAGCCTTTTGCTAACTCGTTAGTTGAACTAATTTTCTTTTTTAGTCCCACTTGCATCTAATGGGAGCTATTCCCTTGGGTGGATCCATTATGGTCCCTGTTTGGTTCCCATGGATCGAGTACATCTTACATTGCATGGCCTCCAACCACTTGGCCGAGTCTTTATCTAACATTACTTGGTCAAAGATATAAGGATCATTTCCATGATCATTATCTCCTATAATGAACAACTCTTATATATTCTCTAGGACATAACCATGTCTCTTTATTGCGTGAGAGATCCTACTTGATCGTTGCAATGCTTGAATTGTAGAAGGTTGATCTTAATAGGATCCTGTTGTACAAGCTTGTTGCTTTGTTGCTCATGCTTAGCTTTCTTAAGTGCAATCATTCTACTCATACCACTTTGTCGAATGAAATCTTCTTTAAGAAAGTGTGCTTGATAACCAACAACAATCTTATGTTCTCGAGTAGATAGAACTCAATCTTATGGAATCCTTGGGATATCCAATAAAGTGGCCCAGGATGGTCTTCACCTCTATCTTGTACGTCTTAGGTTTCTTAATGTAAGTTGTACATCTCCAAATCTTAATGTGCTTTAGGCTTAACTTCCTTCCACTTCACATCTCATGTGGGGTTAAAGTAATGAATTTAGAGGAAATCTTATTCAAGATGTGTATGGTGGATAGTAACGTGTGTCCCCATAATGATACGGGGAGATTAGTGAACCTAATCATGGATTGAGCCATGTCTAACAAGGTCTGATTCTTATGTTCAGCTACACCATTCAATTGAAGAGTTGTCGGCGATGTTAATTGCCATACAATGCCTTTTTCTTGAGATAGTTAACAAACTCAGTAGTCATGTACTTGCTACTACAATCTGATCATGGTGCTTTCACATAGTTGTTGGTCTGTTTCTCTATTTGTGGCTTGAATTCTTTGAACTTCTCAAAAGATTTACATTTGTATTTCATCTAGTACACATAACCATATCCAGAATAATTTTTAGTAAATGTTATGAAGTAGTAAAATGTTCCTCTAGCCATTTTGTTAAATGGTCCACAAACATTAGTGTGGACTAGCTTCAAGACCGATTTGGTCCTTTACATAATGCCCATCAAATGGACTCTTGGCTATCTTGCCTAGGATGTAAGGTTCGTAAGTCGGATAGAGTTCCTTTTCTAATGGGCTAATAAGCTCATCTTTCTCTAACTTGCTTATCCTTACTTCCCTGGCAAGGTAGGATACCACAATTGCTTAAGATTCAAGCCCTCCGTAACATGTTTGTTGGACATAGCAATCATTGCAACACTTTCATCTATATTCTAGTAGTAAAGGTTATTCATAAGATATGTTATGCCAACTAATTTATTTTAGTAAAAAATATAGAACACAGTGCTTCTCAAAGAAAATTCATAATTTCATTTTATTAATAACGGGATAGAAACAATGTTTTGTGCCCATTGGGTAAAAGTAGATATCTCTAAAAGCTACAACATGACTAGATGATAGTCTAGCTGAAGTGGTTTGAATCATAGTGGCTATAACACTTGCTCCACTCAAAACCTTGATCATCACTTCACGCTTCTTAAGCATCCTACTTCTGGCGAGATCCTGATGTTAAATACAAAGATAAGAGAAAACACGAGAATCTAAAATTCAAGAAGTAGAAATACACCAATAGAACAAGATGTTTCTTAAACATACAATTCATTACCTTCAACACCAATTTTTAAGGTTCTTGACGTACTTGGCGCAGTTCCTTTTCTAATGCTCATCCTTACCATAGTGGAAATACTTTTCCTTGTTAGTAGGAGCCTTAGCCTTTTTGATACTCCCACTCGCTTTGGGAATTGTAGATTTCCTTTCTTTGTCTTGGCCTTTTTGGTCTTACCATATAAGCTAGACGTAGCTATAATCACCTCCTTCCCTTTCTCTTTTATGGTTGTTTGTGCAATCATAAGCTTACTGAGGAGCCATGGCAGTGTGCACTCAATATTGTTCAAATGATAATTCATTATAAATTGTGAGAAATAATCCAAAAATGACCATAGGATTAAATCTATCTAAAGATTTGCATCTATGATTAAGTCAAGTAACTCAAGCTTCTCAAGAAGCAAAATTATCTTAAGGACATACTCACTAATAACAGAGGACATACTCACTAATAGCAGTGCCTTCTGCCATGTGCATGCTGAATAACTGCTTTAGTATCTTATATCTATTAGTATAACTCTACTTATCATACAACTCTTGAAGGTCATAAAGAATCTCCTGAGCGTTCTCCATGCCCTTGTGAGTCCTCTAGAGATTAACGATAATATGTAGTTCTTGACTTGCTAATAGCCTTCCACTCAGTGGGTAGACTTCTCCTTCTCACTCGCAGTCTTTGCAGGGGCTGGTAGGATATTAACCTCAAGTATATAGCTGATGTGCACCAAATTCAGAATAATTCTCAAGCTCTAGAGCCAGTCTACATATTAGGCCCAATCATTATGTTGGTCTCAAGTAGATTTTTAAAAGCTGAAGATAGTATTTAAGATAAATAAATACTGTAGAAAATAAACAAAATTATTAGTTTGATTGTACTATGTGTTACTAGATGATTATGAACTTTAAATCAAAATGGTTTCCTATTGGATTTTTCGAATCGTATAGTCTCTCAAGTAGAAAATGAAAATTCTATTGGAAAAATTTCCTTGCGGGTGATTGGGGTCTTTATTAGATAAAACATACATGACACGTACTGTTCTTAGCATGCTAGGCACAATGAGTGAAAACTCTTGTCAACATATCTCATGTATAGTTTAATCCTTTCTTTTAGCTGATGACCTAATGAAACCTCACATATATAGTTCTTGGCATCACAAGCCCACTTAAGTCACATCCACTAATTGATAACTCAGGGGATTTGTAACCCCACCGGTGAACTTTTCAGTTTTTAAGGTGAATATCGAAAACTTCTTTCTGATCTTACATTACCTTGACCAAAGATTTCTATCTCATGGAATATCGATTATATAGGACAAACACCTAGCTCACTTGTAAGAAGATAAATCCCTTATTAAACACACACGTGTCTTTATATGCATTTGGGTAGTGGCATGTTGGGCTTATAACCATATTTTATATTAAGATAGATGTTGGTCTTTAATGTTCTAATGACACATTGACCATTATGAGTACAAGACAACCTTGTTGTCTTCGGTTTAAGGTCTACATGCACTTAATACGATAATGAATTAAGACATTGACAATAAAAAGTGAGCTTCATGTGTTTGTTTTGTTCCTCAAGCCAATGTTTGAATACATATTCTCCAATAATGTATACACACCATGTTTTTCAGTATCTCTATTAAATAACATGATATTCACTATAAAAACACAATGTTTGCCAATTGTAACAACTTTCCAATGCTAATTTAGAGAGTCTATGACTGGCAAACAAGTTCTATGATTGTGTACTAAGAAGCCTTGTGTCCATATTCATAATCGGTTATAAGTAAAGCTTCTTAATGCGATCACATGAGCACTTGCCAAAATATTAATATAAGGAAAATCAATATTTTATTAATAAATCTAAAGTTTATACGTATGATTAATATCTCTCATAACCTTTTAGTATTAGAGGACATATCACTAATAGTATTATAGGACACTTTGTATGATATCTCAAGGATCCCATGGAATGTAAGTTCTACTTACCCAAAGACTAGAATAATTGTTGGTTATCAAGCTCGCTTCCTTGAAGAAGAGTTTGTACAAGAAGGTAGAGCAAGAAGAATGATTGTGCTCAAGAAGTTGAGCAACAAAGTGAACCATCCACACAACAAGCCCCTATTCAAGAACCAACTTATATGATGCATATATTGCACTGATTGGCTAAATTTGCTCATGCACTTGAGAGATATGATCATGCTCTAGAGAATAGACAAAAGGCATTCGTTATAGAGATAATAATTATGGTGAAGTTCTTTTTACTTTTGATCAAGTAATAATAGATAAGGACTTTGTGAAGTGGCAAGGGACTATGCACTTTAAAATAAATTTGATACATTCGAACTAAGTCTAGACTCTAGGGGATCCACATAGGGAATATTTCCATTAGATCCAAATAGGTCTAGAAGTGAAATATTGGTGCAAATGGTGAGGTAGAGACCTATAATGTCTTGCTTGTAGTGAAAGCATATAGTCAAAAGAAAGGTAATGGATATGATAAGGCTTTGCCCTCACAACCATGACCAAATCCATTCAAATTCTTTTACTATAACCACCCACTTAGATTATGAGATTTAGCAAATAAATGTCAAAAGTGCTTTCTTCAACAACTTCCTTGATGATGATATTTATATGATGTAAATTTATGGTTTTGAAGTTTGAGGCAGATCTTGACAAGTATGAAAGCTTAATAGTTCCATCTATAGCCTTAAGAAAACATCGAGGAGTTGGAGTCTTCATTTTGATGCTGTACACAAATCATTTGTCTTCATCAAGAACCAAGATGAACCATTTGTCTACATAAAGGTTAATGAGAGCACCATCACAATACTAATACTATATGTGGGTGACATACTACTTATTGGGAATGATGTTGGGATGTTGACATTAGTTAAGATTTACTTATCTAATATAATCTCCATAAATGACTTGGGTGCTGAACCCTACATTTTTGGAATTTGCATCTATAAAGATAGATTGAAGAGATTGGTGGGTTTCTCTTAATCTTTGTACATAGATAAAATTTTAAAGTGGTTTAGAATAGAAGCCTCTAAGAAAGGATTGCTTCCTTTCAAGCATGGCATCCATTTCTCTAATTCTATGAGCCTATAGACTAAGGATGAAGAAGCAACATTGAAGTTATTCAATATGCTTATCAATTGGAAGCTTAATGTATGTGATACAGTGTATAAGGCAACATATCTCCTATGCCCTAAGTGATATAGGTAGGTTTTAGGCGAACCTTGGAAAACACACTAGAATTCATCAAGTTTATTCTTAAGTACTTGAGAAGGACAAAGAATATGATACTTACTTACAATGATCAAGGATTAAGAGTAAGTGTTTCACTAATTCCTATTTCCAATCAGATGTTGATGATAGAAAGTTTACTTCTATATATGTCTCTTTACCCTTGATGGAGGAATAATGAATTTGAATAGTTCCAAGTAGAGTACTACTAAATATTCTACTACTGAGGCTAAGTACATTCCAGCATGTAATAAGGCAGATGACATTGTTTGAATTAAGTTCATTATAGAACTTTAGGTACTATTGCCACTTTATTATAATAAGAAGGGTGTGATTGTACATGTAGAAAACTATTGTATCACCAAAGATGCAAGAAGTTCATTATAGAGTTTTAGGTGGCTTTGAGTGTGAATTAACCATTATCACTTTATTGTTAACAACGGTGCAATTACACAAGTATAGAACCATGGTTCACTACAGACCTAAACAAATTATGAGGCGTTGTCACATCATTAAGCAAGGTGTTGTAGCCATGTTGAAAATAGCTTTAGCAAACAATGATGCTAACCTACTCACCTAGCCTATGTTAGAAATGCAACTGGATTGTCATTTTGAGAAGATAGGTATTAAGTAGTACAGCGATTAGCATTAGAACTATTAGCTTTGTAGTGCAATTGAGAGATTACCACCGATATACTCTCTAATGCAAATTATTTTGTAATAGAAGGGATATTAATTGTGAGCGTTCATGTTTATTAATGAAATATTGATATACCATTCTATCAAATTTGGCAGTTTTATCCATGCATGTAATTTTTTATTTGGCGCAAAATTTTGCATGTATCCATATGATTACATTAAGCAGTTTTGTTCAAAAAAGTTATGAATATAGAGATTAGGTTTTTTAGCACACAATTATTAAAATCTATTCATAAGTTACAAATTCTCTGAATTAGCCATTAGAATATCAGTATGACTTGTTCACCTTGTGTTTTTATGGTAAATGTCGTACCATTATTGAGAATACATATGTGTGGATACATCATTAAGGAATTATTTATCTTGTGTAAGTAACTAAGGCACCTGTATTGTGCGATTAATATTTTATGAAAAAAAAATCCTTGAATAAGGTAATACATGATCAAAAAAGAATTTTTGATGGACATTGGTCTCATGAAAATTATTGATTTGATCATATTATCAAATTTATGAGTTTGACTATATCTATAATTTTTGCTTAATTAGGATAAAGTAAGGTAAAATGCCTATGCACATGGCACTCATAATCAAAAGGGTTCATGTGATCACATCTCTTTATTTTAATTGGGATATAATATGGACTACAAGTTAGGTGTTACTTATATCATTTAAGCTATGCTTATTGTCAATTAAGGATAAACTTAGAGACATACATATAAAAACAAGACAGGGGTAAGATGTTAATTTCTTGTAAATGATTTTATTGAGACTTGGAAAGTCTAAAGATCAAATTTGTTCAGTTAAAATGAGATTGGGCCAAGTAGAATAGTTTATTTTATATTATGTTTGTTAACAATGAGATTGTTAATTGAAAATATAATGGATTTTGATTATGTATTGCGAAAAACAAGGGTGGAAATTATTCCAAACTTAAAATTAACAGACACAATATTCAATCACTTAATAATTAAGGGAGACATATTTTTTGTAGCCCCCTTTGATTTTTCTCTATACCTTTATCCAAAATTCATAAAGGGTTTGTGAGGACTGTTTGAAGTTCTTGTCCAAGGCTTGTTCACGTAGACAATCAAGAGGTTGCGACTAAAGACTTGTAGCTTAGATATCACATGTGAAAGAATTTTTTAGCGCAATTTCAAAGTAAAATTCTATCCGTCCTATATGCATGAGTTTTTACATTTTATATGAAGAAAAAGCATCCCACATTAGTAGTTTTGTTCTATGTTTATGTGTATGGCTTTGAAAACGTTAAATTGTATTCTATCATATCAAGTGCATCAAAACCCAACATGTTTCTCTTCATTTCCTGCATCAAAAAGACTAAGATTAGGAATGTTAAAACATATTGCTAATGCTACACTTTGATAGCTTTAGCTTGCAGGCATTACTACTCATTTAAGGCACAACTTGGAACAACCTATCTTCACATGGCATCAAATTGGACATTCTCCTATGTGGGGACCTTTCTATTCTGCATATAGACCTAGACCCAATCACTGAGTTCAAAAATCACTCACTTTTGTCCTTTGTTGGTGTATTGTGCTTACTATTTATTCCTATTCTTTTTGTTTTGCCTTCCCTTCTCGTGTAACCACATTACAAACTCCATTTTCCATCAACCATCTACATTGACATGCTCACTACGTGGTAATGATAGCAAATGTAAGGAAGTTGAGGGTTCTAATCCATCTGCAACTTCAAAAGGTTATAATTTGGTGGTAGAGTGTACACTATCATTCTACCTGAACTTAATATATAGTAGACCCTTGTCCCACTTCTAATATTTTATTAAGTGCTACTTTTAAAAAGGTAGAGAGCATCTTTTTCACCACCTTATTTTGATCACCAATATAGGGGTGATTAGTGGTAGAAAATAACCATTTAGTCTGAAGTATAGGGGTGATTAGTGGTAGAAAATAACCATTTAGCCTGAAGTCTTCCCCATAGCATCTTCCAAAAATAGTTAAGGAATTTAACATTTCGACTTGAAATGACAGTCTGGTGCATGCCATGTAGCCTAAAATCTCTCAAAGGAACAAGTTGGCAATGTGAGATTGTTGTCGACCTTGCGACATGCTATAAAATAGGCCATTTTAGAGAAATTATCCCCAAAATACAAAGACATTGTCCTTAATGTTCTTAAGGCCTAGACAATTTAAAACGAATTCCATAGATTTATCGATCTATGGTGCATTAAGAACTGGTAACAGTGTGTACAATCCATGCAGCTAAACTTATGACATGGCCTCATTACATTTAATGCGTTTTCCCATAATCTTCTTGACATCTCACCATAAGTAAGGACAATAAAATGTTTCCCAGATGATAGCTACAGTTGTGGTTACACCATGATGTTCCATTAAGCTTTATAGTTAGCTTCGCTAATTAATAACTCACAAAATGAACATTAAGAAATATAGAATTTGTCAACAAAGAAAAGATACCCATCATCCTAGAAATATTTATTATGCGCACCATTTTTCAATAATGTATATAATTTTCCAAAGTTGCTATCCTTAGCATATAATTCTTGAATGCATTCTAACCAAAACAATTTCGTGCTCAAGGTGGTAACTAGTGAGTGCCTATGTGAAAGTGCATTCACTACGACATTGTCTACACAATGACATACAAGAAGGTATCTATGTATAAAATCCAGCAAATAAGTTTCTTACCTTTTTCTAGCTTTTGAGGTACTTGAAGAATTCATATTGGTGTGAATTACAAACTCCTTAGGCCATAGGTAGTGCTACCACATCTTCAACCCTAGAACTAAGTTGTAGTTCCTTGTCATATGTATGGTAGTTAAGGGTAGAGCCATTAAGCTTTTCATTAAAATCAGTGGTAGGTTTCTTCTCCTATGATGAAATTGTTCTAATCCTTACACATGATGAATCGCATTCAATTTTGAGGGCTTGCTACGGTGCTTCACCTTAATAGAACTTCTTATTCTTTTTGATCATCATTTTCAAGGGTGATATAATCATTTTAAAGTTGCGTACAAACCTTTGGTAAAAACACACTAGGCCATGGAGGATCCTAACATTAGAATTGGTAGTAAGCACTCTATTAGGCCTCGCCAACTCCAAGCATTTGATGAGTTCACTTTTACATATTACATTGGACTTGGATGGTTTTCAAAAGGCTTTTTTGAACAAGTAGCACTTGTATAGATTGTATTTGTAGAATGTTATAAAATATTTTAGGAACTAGCATTGTGTAAGAGTATTCTAAAATGACTTAGAAAATGTCCTAGATAATTTTAGAGATATGGCAGGTAGAGAACATTCTAGACCATCATTATGCACTGTTGGATCAAAATAATCCCCATCATTTGTTATGGAAGTGGAGTAATGTACATATCCATTAGGTTTCATTTGTAACCCATTAAGTGATCAAGTTGTAATTATACTTCTAAGTAATAAGAAGTGTTCTGTCCTTGCATAAATCACGTGCTTTACTATCTCGTTACCATTCTAAGTTCTTTTCCCACACTTTTTCACACACTTGCATCGTTTCACTTTAGGAAAGTGAACTAGGTTGATTTAGCTAATCTTTGGGATGGTAAAGGAGCCAAGTGCCACTTGTTTAAGGAACAAGATTGTGATAACTAGCCACTTTGTGTCACATTTACTTTGCCATCATCCACTCTTATACCCCTACGCACTAAAAATAAGGCCAAGAAACACAATGTTTAATGTAAAAAGTACAACTTTAGGGTTAGCGTATAAAAAATTTACCTATAAACACATATAAAAATTGATTCATTAAACGCATAAACATGTTAGGTGCATCTTTCAATCTGAACGGCATAACAAGATTTTTGTATAAACCAAACTTTGTTTTGAATATAGTTTTTTTCCTTATCTTCTTTTTTCATTTGGATTTGGTGGTAGCCACTCTTTAGATGAATCTATAAGAAAAAAATAGAACCATGACGTTCGTTAAGCATGTTGTCTAGCTTGGGAATTGGATGCCTATACTTTCCCATGATAGCATTGATAGCTTGACAATCCATGCACACATGCCATGCTCCATCTTTTCTTCAACATAAATAACACAAGAACAATACACAAGCTTATACTCTCCTTAACCCATCCTTAGCTCACTAGCTCCTCCATGTGCTATTAAATTTTCTTTATCTCCTCTAAATTTGTTTGATAGGCTGGTTTGTTTGGGATAGACACCCTCGATTAAAAGTTAATTTGGTGCTTACCTTCTTATACAAGAAGTAAGCTATTAGGAAACTCCTTTTGAAGAAACATCACTAAAATCTAGCAAAATCGACACAATAAGCAAGGGGAGTGAAGATGCAGTGCCAACTAATAGAAATCTGTATTCTTTGTACATTAATAAGACGAACACTCTCATTTCCTATCGCTACCCTAATATCACTCGTCGTAGTGATTATGCATTCCTTTTGCTCTTTCTTTCTATTTTCCCTCTCATTTTACCTTCCTTGTTATTCTCATGCTTCCCCTTTCTCCGTTCTCTTTTTTCTATTCTTTCTTTTTTTTTTTTATCTTATGTTATTCTGCAGTTGCAAACAAGCTTGGTTTTCGTTCACTTATTTGAGTGATAGCGACATCAGCATGACTTTCTTGCAATTGAATATAAATGAATATCTATTGGTCACCACATCATGCTTCACTTTTCTATCAAACTCTCATGATTGAGCAAGCAAGATGTGGCTTGTTTGTATATGGATGATGTCACACAACACCTCGCCTTTGTTCTTGCCAATTTTTAATGACACCAACACTTGCTTGGTCACTTTCACCTTGTTGCTACTGTTAAGCCATTGTGATTGGTGTGGTCATGGACAACCTTTCATCCCATGATCATCATGTTGACTATGTTAGTGAAACTAACCTCCGTTAATGATCAAATTGCATTTTTTCCTTTTATCTGGAAGTGTAAATGAAAGATGTTTTCCTTCTACTTCTCGTTAGAATCCTTCTTTTCTTGTGTGTTTAATGCCCCTATGATCACAAGATTTATTCCTCAATCATCATACATAACTCTTCCTCCAATAAGGAGTCTTTTAAAGATGGCATTTCCTCTTTGCTTCCATCCTCCTTGTCAATAACAATTTTCCCATAATCCATCATAATTATCATTCTTTTGTTAGGATACTATATAACAATGTGTCTTCATCCTCGACACTTGAAATGAAGTATATCTCTATTATGCACAGCAAATGAAGAACTGCAATGAGGTTTTATCTTGCAAGTTTCCCTCTTTTGCATTGTTTTGCCCTTAGAAGTACCAACAATTTGTGTTATTTCCTCTTTCCTAGAAAATAATCTTGTAATGTTGGGTTGGAATGTGCACAATACCCTTCATTTTAGCTGTTTCTTATTCTTGATAGCCTTTTAGACCATCTCCTTTACCACAATGTAATGATGTAGTTCTACAACATCCACTATATCTTGGTTTAAGCTGCTTAAAAATCTTACAATTGTGGCCTCCTGATCCTTAATGAGATCTACTCTCATTACTGCTACTTGTATCTCTTTATACTAATATTTGTTTTTGTAATTTTCCTAGTTCAAATTCTGCAACTTTTGAATCAACTCTCAATAGTAGTAGTTTAGGTTGAATCATTTCCACAAAACAACCTTAAGTTTGCCTTGTGTTTGAATTGAACTCTTGCTAGCTCCCCTTCAATTGATGCACAACTAGTTCGACTAGATGATGGCATAGTCTAAGGCCGGTAATTTCTAATATGACTCAAAAACGTAATACGAACTTTATAAAAAATTAATGGGTTGAGTTGAACCTTCCTGGGTGAAGCTTAAAATTAGGTTAGACTTGAATAACTTGAGAATAAAAGTTGAATTTAAGTTATCCATAGATTAACTCACAAACTCTTTTACAAATTTGAAGTTGTTTAATATATATAAAATTGTTTTAATTAATTTATTATTTTATTAATTATTTTATAATTTTATTTTTCGATCTCTTTAAAATACTTCCAAAGTAGCAAACCTTACTGTTCTAACATCTATTATGGCCACATACATCACCCCCTTTTCACAATTCATAATTAACAATATTTTTTCTTTCTATTCTCAGTGGTGACTACCGACCATCAACCACAACAGTAGGGTTAACAACCTTAAATATTAACATATGGTTTAGTGTTATCCAATTTGATAGTCCCCCAACTTCACTCTTCTAATTGCTGACTGAGTTCAAGCTAACTATTATTGTTTAGCCTACTAACCACAGGCGCAGAACCTCACCACCAAAATAACCTAGCACATCTCTCTCTCTCTCTCGCCCCTCTCCTCTCTTAGAGTGAGAGGGTTAAATTCAAGTGAATTCAAGTTAAAAAAACTAACTCATACAGAATACCCATATCTTAACTCGACTAACAAACATGTGACACGATCCAATCACTACCCCTAGCATAGTTTAGTGAATTTATCCACTTGCTAGTTTGACCTTTTGCACCTCAAAAATATAAATGACAATTAGTATGGCATCTAACAACTTAGGTAACATCCAAACTCCACTTGACTACATGTGTGAGGTGTATATAACTTTATACAATCTATCATGAACAAGTTTGATCACTTCAGGATGGAACAAAGCCTATGTGATCTCTTGTAGTCCAAAATGGGCAATCTCAACAAAATCAACATACTTGATCACTTCTATGTGGTGGCTGCAAGATCTCAACAATTAGGTGGAAGATGTGCTTTTCGCTCACTAATATCAATTGTTCTATGCACTGATGCAATCATTCATGGAAATGAGGGAGCAATCCCAATGATTATAACCTATTGTTAGGTGGTGACTGATGTTTGATCCTAGTTAGACGAGTGATTGCCATCACTCATAAGGGTTTGTGATCGGTCAAGAATTGGTGGAATCACACAAGAACAACAAATTTAACTTAATCTCAACAAAATTTACTCAAAACCTTTGATAAAGAGAATTTTTCTCAATAGTTGATTTTGATTCTTTTACCTCCTTTTTTACTATGTTATTCTCTTTTGATTGGACTTTTTCTTTGAATCTTAACTTTTTTTAGTTGCCCAGATAACAAATATTTTTTTCCACAATTTTGGACAATTCTCAACCCCAACTCAAGGAAATTTAATTTCCCAACAATTTTGCCCATACTCCTACATATTTTAATAAATCCAAAGATATAGACACTAAGTCAACCAAGGATCTGATGAATAACATGAAGAATAGATTTTGTTAATTTTTATGGATAAATAAAGATAACGAATAGAATAGAAGAAATATGGATGATCAAAGAAATAACACAAAAAGAAAAGAAGACATAGATGGGTACCTATATTGGGTATCGAATTCAAATCCACTATAACATGCTCTAATATCAATTGACATGAAAAACACGAAGGCATAGATTGAATGAAGGGATAATTAGCATTTGTTGAACCTAGATAGATCCCACTTGTGCGAATTGTGGAATTCCATGACCTAAGACATAATAGAGATGTTGAACCTAAGCAAGAGGATGATCATTATTGTCATGCCTCGATAATTGATATAACATGAGCCACTCCAGGACCTTCTAGAGTGCTCGATTAGGGGATAGTGAAATTCATGAGAATTTGGCACTCAAATTCAAAAAATCTCTAACGAAATTTATTACTTAAAACTTGATCTCATGAAATAGTCTATTACAAGACTATTTGGTCTAAAAAGTGCTAAAATTACGCTTGGAATGGCTTACAAACAAATCAACCTTGATTGACAATGATATGTTTCATGTGAACCTAAAACTAAATTTCGTTCATGCGGCGCGATCGCTCTCTCAAACTTGTAATTCATTACGGGTTGTGATCGCATCCCCAATTGTATGAGCGATCTGAATCTTATGTTATGCCCTTCTGTGGGCATCACTGCATGGTGATCACGATCTTTATTGTGCTATCACTTAGTTAAAAGTGGCTGAGCAACAACAACCATCAAGTAATTACAACCATCGAGTGCTGGCTCCGTGCTTACGATATCCAGCTTGGCATGATCCCCACTCAGACGCTCCTTTGTTGAGGTCTTCCATTGGATTACTATGACCTAAGCCTCTCTCTTAAGGTCTTTGTTCTCACTTTCATGTACCATCTCTCTGCATACGTTTGGATTAGACTATCATGGCATCTTTCAACTTCTCGGCACGTGTGCTTGTCGTTAGCTTAAAGACCACTTCCAACAGATTGGAACCGTCAAGCTTGGGGCTTGCATTATGTTGATGCCGTGAGCATCATCCCAGACAATTTGACCAAAGGGTATTACTTACTCCAAGATACGTTCATAATTATCATATTACTTAATTATCATTATTATTTTTGCATTGTTGTTTACGCACATGTTTTTTTCTTTTTTTTACTTGCATGTAACATGTTCTCATTAATAATAATAATAATAATAATAATAAAATGGCTTTTTTGACAATGTTTGTGTGATATAATAAATAATAAGCATAAATTCTTATGACAGTATTTGGAACCGTTTTTTGGAGGCCCCATATGTCAAATATGCACAAAAATTAAATTTATCAAACCTGCAATTGGAAAATAATAATAATCTCTCTTGTTTACACACAAT
Source organism: Avicennia marina (assembly GCA_019155195.1). NCBI lineage: Eukaryota > Viridiplantae > Streptophyta > Magnoliopsida > Lamiales > Acanthaceae > Avicennia > Avicennia marina. The sequence continues at coordinate 5,020,717 of CM032763.1, forward strand.
ATTTCAAATCACACATGCATATTTTTTAAATTCACACTTGTTATATCACTCAATTGCTATATATATATATATATATATATATTAACACAAAAAACAGGCACAAGCTTTTATATTCCAGACGAAGGTTATTTCTACAACAGAATCTCTATTCTTGAAATTGTGACAACCGCAAATTGCAATCATCAAGATGGAAAGAATCTGCTTGAGTTGCCAAGGCTATATAAAGTAATCCTTTTTTTTTTTTGGTCGCAATTTTCACTTTATATTTTTTTGCATATATTAAGTTAATAAGGCCTATATACTATAAAATTATATAATCATTCTTAATTTAAATTCGTTGGTTTATTTTACCATTTTTTTATTCTCTTTCTCTCTCTCTTTTTTTTTAACTAATCACTTTAGTATATGTTTTTATCTCAAATATCCTCACATTTTAAATTCCTTCAATGTTCTTTATTTTTTATTATAAATATTTTTATATTTTTAAATTTTAAATAATTTTGTTTGTATTACTTAAAATATAATAATTTCATAATTTATAAATAAGATTGATTGTAAGGTTCCCTAATTTTATAGTATATATATGTATTTCTCCCTCGGGTATTGCCACATTTTGTTCCCCTTGACTGGTTCTTTTTCGCTACGCTCTAAACCCTAGAAGAATAATTTGTAATTGTGACAAAACATACACTGATATCTATTCGATACACGGTTATTCGCTGCTCGATGGGTTGCTCCGCGTCGGTTCCAGGTGGATTTTGACTTTTTTTTGTTCTAAGTTTGTGAATTTTTTAGTTGTGTTTCTTTATCGGATCAATAAATATTAAAAAAGGTGAAGTCGATAATTGATTTCTCTGGATTCTCCCATGGTACTGGCTCATTTTGTTGAATAATTTGGGCATTTTTGGTTCTCCCCATGAGCTTGTAATGGAAATTTTGGTGGTGGTTTCTTCAATTTGATTGGTTCTGTGGATTTATATTTTATCTTGTTTTTACTAGTCATTTTCTTGTCCTTTTGCGTCCAGATAAAAATGCTGGGCAGGTCGGTGGTATAAACCCGGAAAATGGAGGGGTGAATGATGCAAAAAACCTTCGCGTTAAGGTAGATTATGCATCCTCGAATACATTAGGTTCTCTTTGTCTCGATTATTTTAGATTCCTTGGCAGCAGAATCACTGGGATATTAAATGTTTCTTCATATTCCTTATCTGCTGAATTAGAAATGTACGAGGACGTTCTTGATGGGGTTGTGTATGTTTTAGCTGTATTCTTCTCTCTCTTGCACCTATTCTGGGGTCACTATTGAGCCTAACATTTGATGCCTGCCAGGATCATGGAAAAGAACTTGTTGAGGACATAACTTTTAAGAATTAAATCCTTGAATATAAAATTTACTTGTCATAATTGCATGGCTTTATTTGAGAATCTTTGCGACAAAGTAATCAGTTCTTACTATTTTTTATACAATGAAATAACTTAATAAAAAATTTAGATCTGTGACATAGCATTTATGAGGAGTGGAACTGACACAAAGAACAAAGATTTCTAGAGTTCTAAACGTGTATGGTTCTGAATGATGTTTGGTTTCTCATGAAGTTATTAAAGTAAGGGTTTGGGTATGATGTTTCAGTTTGATATGGGGTAGTAGTTGGGGTTCTGCTGACATTTACTTCTTGAAGCTGTATATCATTGCTGAATGGGACATAGAAGGGTACTGAAATTGTGAGGCTCACAAGATGTCATTTTAACTCTTTTATGCACTTCTTTTAAAACATGGTTTATCTGCTGGGCTGGTCCTATTTTGGGTTTTCAAATCTGATGGGGTTTGAGATGATGTTATACTTTTATTTATTGGGCCAGGTTAGCAAAGGGTCACAGCTCTCTACCATTGCATGATTGTTGATCACAACTGAATTCTGCCATTTGGATATAACTGCTGTAGCAATGTAGTGAATCTCTGATTCTTACCTTTAATGTAAATGTTGGTGAGATCATCTTAGCAACAAGTATTTTTATAGAATAATATTAATCCCTGCTGACATAATTGAAGGCAATTTTGAATTCTGAACCTTACAAAAATGTTAAAAAACATGTGAAAAGCAAATGAAATAAAAATATCTGGTCCTGTATAGTCTATACTCATTATATTCCGAAAATCTTTGCAGTTGGTGCTGTTAGGTGATTCTGGTGTTGGGAAAAGTTGCATTGTTCTTCGATTTGTTCGTGGTCAGTTTGATCCAACATCCAAGGTAAAGGGTGGCATAACAGTGCTGATGTTGGATGATTTAGGCCCATGATGTATTTAAAATCATAATGCCTTTGATGATTTCTAGGTTACTGTTGGAGCTTCGTTCTTGTCCCAGACAATAGCTTTGCAGGATTCTACCACAGTGAAATTTGAAATATGGGACACAGCTGGACAAGAAAGGTATATTTTATGTATATGTACCAATACTCATTATATAGGTTTATTCATTATAGGTTAAGGATCTCCTTCACATGTCTCCATGTGAGACCTTGTTTTGTAAATTTTGTGTTAAAGATTTAGCATACTGTATCTTTATTCAGGTATGCGGCTCTGGCACCATTGTATTATCGAGGTGCTGCAGTTGCAGTTATTGTGTATGATATAACTAGCCCTGAATCATTCAGTAAGGCACAGTACTGGGTCAAGGTATATTCACAAGAGCAATGTGCTACTTTACCTTAGGACAACACTATTGTTTTCAACACTTACAAATGGTATCGAATAATAGCAAGAAACAAAAAATATAGAAAACCATTTGCATGCTCATGAAAATATGAATTTAGCATTACTCATAGTTTGCTCCATTACTTGCAAACTTTTTTCTTCTGATTTGGAATTGGTTATTTGCATTCTGGTAGGAGTTACAAAAGCATGGTAGTCCTGATATAGTCATGGCTTTGGTTGGTAACAAAGCTGATCTCCATGAGAAACGTGAAGTGCCAGTTCAAGTGAGCTGATATATTCTAGATTACTTTCCCTTGGGATAGCAGAGTATTTATACCATTATTATCACATTTCCTGTTCTCTTCTTGAAGGATGGAATTGAATATGCCGAAAAGAATGGAATGTTCTTTATTGAGACTTCTGCAAAGACGGCAGACAACATAAACCAGCTGTTTGAGGTGCACTTCTCAGATTTTTTTATTTATTGGCATGCCTCTAACTACGGACATCCACTTTTTAAAGTGTCTGTTTCTTGCCAAATTGATATGTGGTTGTTATAGTTTTTCGTTTTTTCCTCATAGAATATAATAGATCTGGTTACTGTTGTCCTGGAGACATGGAGGAGTTTATGACAACATTGATCATCTAGAACTAGGGGTGCAAGATAAGTTGAGTTGGCTCATCGATGAAGTGGCTAAAAAAAAACTTGACTCGAATTATTTTGAATTTCTCTCAAACTCGATTCAACTCAAATTCTTTGTTGAGTCGAGTTTGAACTTAATTGTCTTTATTGGGAAGCTTGAGTGCCTTTTTTATTTTTAAAAAATCTTGTATTTTTTATTTATCAAATATTTTATTTTTCCAAATATATTTTATAACCATCTAACTAATATATAATAAATAATGTTTAAAAGTTATATTTAGTAAAAATTTTTTATTTTTGAATTATGTACTAATGATAATGGGATGTCTTACTAATACTATGTGAAATTTATGTAAATAAGTTCTATCAACTCATTTGTAACTCAATTATTTTTTATAAATAATTATTAAGTATAATTTTTATTATTTTGTATTGGTGTATCTTCATATAAATTTTCAATTTATTTTCATTATTTTTTATTAATTTATTTAATAAGTCACTCATAATTATATATTCCTTTCTAATGTAATCTGAAACTATATTTTGAAAATAAAAATATTTTGCTTTGATTGCTAATAGCTATTTTATATATAAAAATAATTATGCACATATATCCAATGTTTTCAAAATGGGACTGGGGATTGAACCGGACAACTTATTGGGTCATTAGGTTACTGGTTCGAGCGATTCAACCGTTGTCGAAAAATTGGTTGACCTGTCTTATATAATACGTACACACACATGTATGTCTGTACATATATTCATACATAGAGACCTGTATATATATTTATGAATAAATTTTCTACATATAGAATTATTTAAGAAAATGTGTAAAAAAAAATTATGTTTTACATGATATAAAATATTTAATATGACAAATATATAAGTTTGAAAATGAAAATTTGTTTATTTAGTTCAAAAATTGTTACACTATAATTATTAGATATATATGGACAGCAAAAACAAGTCATATATGATTTTAAATTTTTATCTTTTTTATATATTATCAACACATCACTTTAAAATTCAGAAAAGAGAAAGGGCTAATGTTGTTTGATTCCCAGAGAACAGCATTCCATTAGACTGCATTTTTCATCTTTATACATTTAAAACATGGATCATCTATAATAATTATTGTGAATAATTGAAAAATGTGGTCCATTAAATGAGATAATAGAAAGATTTCTTTTCATCTAATAGACATTTAAACTTTTTACTAACTATCAACCAAAACTACAGCCTTGTGAGGATATTGAGAGACTTTTGTTGATTCACCACAACTCAAAATCTTCTTTTACTCAAGAAAAAAGATGAGCAATAAACGGAATGGATGCTGTAGTGGAATTTGAAGGGGTGAGGCAGTGACTAGGCTATTCGTGGAGATGCCATTTTCGTTTGTTTGTTCGGTGTGGCTGCAGTGGTAAATGGTAATATATGAACCTTGTCTTGCAAAAGAGACGGCATTAATATTTAAAAGTAATAATTGTAGTGAGGCATGTGATGTTTTGGTTTTTGGAGTAATTTCGTTTCTCAATTTCTCTTCTTTTTTCTTCTCTTTCTTTATTTTTTTGAATAAAACAATAGAACTGGTTGGAACCGGTTTAACCAGGTCACTAGTTTCAACCGGTTCACACCGGTTCCATTTAATACCAGTTCTTTATTCATAACCAGCCTGGACACTTGACCAGTTCTTGGTCGAAGTGGTCAAACTGGCTGGTTCTGAAAACATTGCATATATGTTAGCTTCTGGTATTTTTTTTTTATTTAGACTCATATACTATGAACTATATTTTTTTTGTAGAAAATATAATTTCTGAAATACTTTATATATATGTCATTATAATATTTACACAGATACAATTACTATTTATATTTTATTTAAAACAAAAATTCTTTTGATAAACATATTTATAAAATTATATTATAAAATTAATTAAAATACCAAGACAAAATTATTATGTTAAGTGTTAAGAATTCTTATTTTTAATTTCATTTGAAATTTGCTAATATTTGCAAACTAATATTAATTATATAATTTAAAATATTAAGTTGAATTAATATCCAGACGTACTTCATTTTCTGAAGTTCTTCATGTTAGTAATTTTTTTAATAAAAATATATTTATATTTTTTAAAAAATAAAAATTAATAAACTCTACTTTATAATTGAATTTGATTGAGTATTTTTCTCCTAAAGCTCGAACTTGGGCTTACATCCATGAATGAGCATAAATGAGCCTGACTTGTTTAGATCCCTATCTGGATAATAGAATGCATATAGTTGAAGTGGTTAAGCTTAACCTTTTTTTTTCATTTAGCTTTGATTTGCAGATATGCAAAGCCAGAATCTATGAAGAAATTATGTTCAGTTTTCATTTATCATGTACCATTTTTATCTTTAACAATCTGCATCTTACTATACTTTTAAAACACTCATGCTGCCTCATTGTAAGTTTTTATTTTACCACCCGTCCCTATAAATGTGGGTTTAAATTATATTGATAGTGGTTGTTTGGAACTGAATTCACATGACAGACTGTTGTCTAAGTCCTTGTATGCTTTTAAAAAAAATTGTATAACAGCATTGATTTGAGGGATACCAAGCTTTCCATGTTGTTCCTTGAACATGGTGTATCTTAGTGTTCAATGCCAATATTAGTGATCTGAAAATGACACTGGTTTATTAGTATGGAAACATGAGACCTACAGGCTAATGAGAAGGGTGTACGCACATGTGCACGCATGCTTGATTACACAACAAATCTCTACTCTTGAATTTGACTTGGCCACTCGCAAGTGAATGGGATCTATTATAGTATTTTTGATAAGTAAGAGCATTGTATTCACAAGGCGTGCTACCATAGAAAGTAGATGAACAATTGTTTATTGCATTTGGGAGTTGGAGATGATTAGTTGAGTGGGACTGAAAAAAAGAGAATGGGTTAGTTTTAAGAGTGAAAGAAAATAAAAAAGTACTAGTTTATTCCTATTCTAAACTTCAGGTTCAATTATGTGAGTCGCAGTTAGTTTAGTTCATAACATTGGAAGGTCCTCTGGAAGTCGTTCTTTATGGCAAGTTTAGTTTGGAAAGTGCAGCATGAAAAAAGTTGTTTCTCCAGAAGTATAAGGGTAAAGGCAGAATACTAAGTTAATAATTGTGTTTCTGATGGGGCACGTCTTAGGTGACCAACCAAAGAGGACATTTTAGCAAGAAGTAATTGAAAATTTGGTTCGGTTTGGTCTACTTTTACCAAATGAACACCCCTAGCAAAATATGCATGAGGCAGGCACTGTTGCGGCTAAGCCTAAAATATTGACCCCCAATTTAATAAATACAACGGGAAAGATAGAACAATATTGAGTCACCTATTACAAGGATTTGGAAGATCACTTCCTTGCCACTTTGTTCGGCATGTTTTCTATTCCCTTAGTTGAAGTACCCTCAGAAATTGGATCGCAGAACTTTGTCCAAAGGAAACTTTTGCTTGGAAGTGGAAGCTCAAGACAAAAATAAAATATTCTTGTGTTGAGAGGCTGAATCAAGTGGAAGAGCCCTATTTTTAAGTTGCAAACTGCCTCTATCTGGGGTTCATCCACGCCCGCAGATATCTCTTTAATTAATCTGCACCAGCGGATTTTCTTGACAGTGGTGGCGTCATGACAGCAGGTTAGGTGGTAATCCAGCCTATCTTGGCTTGGTCAGCATGTTGATTTGGTCTCTACTCCACTCTCGTCCGCTGTTGATCATTGTTGTCCTGTTTCTCTGTGTTATTTTTCCCTTTTTGCTCTCGCGGATTCTATCCTTGTTTGTAGCAGTGGATTTTCTTCCTTATGGTTGTGTTCATTTGAGTGCAATGTTGTCGGGCTTAAGTTGTGTTTCATCGTTTGACACTTTGAATTCATCACTCTCCATGGATTGTCTAGTCATGAATGTTCCATAGCCAATTAAGACACAAGCTTTTGGAGAATCCAGAGGCTTTTCTATAAAAAATATGATTAATTGTATAAGTCATCGTTGCTCATCATTGTTCACTGATAAGTTTGTTCTATTTATTAAAATTTGCATGCCTGTGGCGGTGTATGATCACTTGAACTCTTTTCTGACTATGCCTTCTATAACACAACTGTTGGCTCTATGCTTATAAGCATATTGGAGCTGCAGCTTCTTGTTTAGTGCCTAGCTTTGATCAACATACACACCACATTTGCTTACATGCCTCGTTGTCGTCTTTTTCTTTTTGTTTATTTATTTTTTTTCTGGGACAGGAAATTGCAAAGAGACTACCACGCCCGAATACTTCCTAACTATTCAAAGGGTGAAATCAAATTGTGCACGCTGCTGCTGGTTCAATCTGCCCCTACCCAATGTATAGTCTAATTGTGGCATATTTTGTTGTATACACTGTCCTGTCATGGAAGCTGTTGGCGAACTTCATTATGTGTTTTACAGCCCTTATTTATAAGCAGATATCTCATAGCGGTTTATCCTCGTTTGCCCTAACTTTGATGATTGTTCCCATGTGTTTTGTGACTTTGATGTTAACTAGTGTTCCATAAGCGCATGGTTGTCCTTCATTCTATTATATACGTACCTATTTATTCGTATTGTATTATGATAGACTGATCCCAGGAATTCTTTTATACTATCAGGCCCCCATCTTTGATTTTGTTATTTAACAATTCTCAGGGTTCATATTATATTTTAATTGAGTCAATTTTTTAAGCTTGAAGCAAAATTATTAAATTATAGTTCGAAGCTATCTGGATGGAAATATTTATGAAATTTTATAAAATTAGGTACTAAAATTAAAAAAATTGTAACTTTTGTATTGAATTCAAATATCTTTCGACCTTCATACAGTCATCAGAACAGGAGTTTTAACTTTAATGATCTCTGAATTGTGCGAAGTTTTCAATATTCAGAAACTATCACCAACCTTGCAGGGGAAAAATTTAAAAAAGTTAAATTGGACAGCAAACAAACGTATTGAGAATTTTCTCAAGGGTTTTGAGGGCAAAAATTAACTTATTAAATTAGTGAAAAATGCTTAAGAACACTATCTGCCAGCTAGGCTCAGCGCCTGCGTGTGTGAGTGTGTTTCGGACAATTTTAGCAAATTTAACGAATTAGGTGTATCTCACAAATCTTTTTTTTTTATTAATTTTATTTCATTCAGGGTGGAAAATTTGAGAAAAAGAAGAACAATTTGGAATAAATTAAAATTGACAGAAGTGAATAAAATAGATAAGAATTGGTTGAATTTAAAAAAGTATATATGTAGCGAATTAAGAGTAATAGTGTAATTTCTCATTGTGTAAATAAATTAATTTATTTTTAGTCAAAAAAGTATAAGTTGTTTAATATGTGTATTGATCTTGATAAAAATTTGGTTTTTATAAGTTCTTTGAAAATAAACCATCAAATTATAGAATTAATTGCTATAGATTTAATTTATGCTGTTAAAAAAAAAATACTATAGAACTTATAAAATTCTCAATTTCGAAAACAAATGTATTTCTTACTAAGCCTCGTAATTTACGTTGGTAATTGCTCAGTATTATCAAAGTATATATATTTATATGTATATATATAGACAGAAGTAAACAAAATTAAAATATATAAAAAAATTAGCCAACATTGATTGTTTGTTAGCAACGGCAAAGAAAAATATAAAATATATTTTTAAGAATCAAGAAAGTTATCTTTTGCTCTAATACGGATCTTTTTGTCGTCGTTCCAGTTAAAACCGATGGTTCCGCAACTCACGTGCCTGAAAATTGAAAAACTGTGATCTAATTTGTAAAAAAAAAAATGCTAAAAGAAATCACCATTGAGCCAAAAAAAATCTAACAAATTAATGTATCTCATAATTCAATCTCTTAGGTAATCAGACAAAATCTATCTTGTTTGGCTTAAGAACACTAATTCCAATGTTCTTTATTTATGTCCCCTTAATTCCTACTAGCATAAGCCTATGATATTGACAAAATCATGTAAATTAGTTTAAATTTTTTTTTTCGTAATAAAGTAACACTGAAAACATTAGAGCATTCCAAACACAAGCGTTTTTTCATTATCTACAAAATAGAATTCTCGACATAGTTTCATTTTTCTTCCCCTCATTAATCAATAATTCATTATATTTCGTAAACATTTTTCAATTTGTTCCCTTCCCTAACGTATAAATCTTAATATTTCCAGTTTAAAATTATATATTTATGTAACATGCATATTATGAATTCGTTATTTGCAAATATTCCCAAATCCTAGAGATATTTGTAATATTTCGGGTAGAAAATTCATTATAAATTGCCAAAATAGAGCGATATTAAAAATTGATATTTGCATAACCTCGGACGCTTAATAATAGGTATCCAACAACTATATTGTATTATTAATCAAACATTATAATTGTGCAAGCTGCATTATAATTATAATCTAGACCTAAAAACTTCAATTAATATCTTTTATCATATATTTTGAGTATTTATAATACACAGATTTCATCACGCTTTTTATTCAATTATCATTGTTGCAGTCAACCTTTATATTTCTAGATTATTTGATTGTGTTAGCATTTGGCTGCGTTTCTTAGTATTTTAAAATTTTATATAGTATTTAGAAGCCTGTAAAATATTTTTAAAAATTCTAAAGCTAGGTGCCAATAAGTCAACAATAGATGTTGGAACTCTATAAGCCTGCTATATAGAAAATGGGACAATTACTTCAAATTCTAAAATTAAAAAAAATACGAGCATGTAACTTATAAAATTATTTTATAAAATCTAGAATTAAATTAAATCAAACATTTGAAAATTTTACTTTTAAGTTGAGATTTATGAAATCATGGGAGGTTTTATTTATCTATACTAAATAAGCATCTAGCCTCCATAGTCACAGGCTGATGGGTGGGAAAGGACTTCATTTGTTATATCTTTTTCTCCCTATTCTCTCAATTTAAAGTTATTGTATTTTTCTTATGTCACTTTCATCCCCTCAACTTGGTTTTTCATGTTTTTGTTCAACTTTTATTCATTATAACTTTCTCCTTTTTCATTATTGAATATTTTTACTTTTTATCTTACGTTAGATTTGACATAAAAATATATAATTAAAAAAATTATTAACTAATTTACTTAATTGAATTATGCATACTCATTGATAGACTTTTTAATGCTAGTTTAATAGTTGTCGAGTGGTTGAATCTCAAAATTCTGACATTAATAGCCCAAAATTTCTTGGCACAAAAGGCCGCCCTACGACGGATGGCCCGTAAAAATAGTCATGCCTAGTTCATGACTAATTCAACATCGTTTTATTAACATAGGAAAATGAGATAAAATAATTTTTAACGTAGATAATTCACATTAATTTACTTGGATGTTGAAATGACATTAATGGGCAACTGACACATGCGCGGAAATGTAGGATAGATTTAATAAAGTTGTATCTCGAATCCAAGCGAATACTGCTTGTGCCAATCGTTGGATATGATCCAAATGCAACAAATTTCAAGAACTCAAGTGAAGACGATCACAACCTTCACGCCTACGTTGGTTGTTGCATCATAAATCCTTCAAGAGACAATCTAGAATGACTGGATTGGATAGAGAATTTACAAGAATTAAGAAACTCTCAATATCAAGGAAAAAGAATAATTTTATTAATTAAGGGGCAAAAATTGTTTAACATAGGCTAAAGGCCCTATTTATAGTATTAATGCTTAACTAAAAGTTGTCAAAAATCATGCAAAATATTCCTATAAAACCGTACATAAATTTGGTAAAGAATTCTACTAAAATAAGGAGGGCTTTTCCTCTACGTAGCTATCGTCATCTATTTGGAGGGCTTCTTGAGCGATCAGCTATCTGTTGAATCAATCTTGATTGATCCATTCCTTGTTAATGATTGTAAATTTTGAAGGTGTGTCATCATGCAATTGATGTAACGTTCCTTGGATCGACCTAGATTGTAGTTGGATCAATCCTAATGTGTCAAAAACACTATCTTGTTCCACGCATTGCACCAGGTTGATCCACAAACTCGTATTTGGCTCTGAAGACCTCCCTAAATGCCAAGAATTCCTTGAAACCCTTGGACAAGTGCTACCATTTATCCTTTGAGCTTCTTTGCCTTAGATTGCATTATTAGTCCTCCAATCAGCCTTGGGTATTCCTGCCTCGATTAGAGGAATTGTCCTTACTTTAACCTCTTGTTCATCACTTGAATGACACAGACTCATATAAGTGACACTGAATGTGACACTTATTCCATACTTACCTGGTAGGTATAACTTGTTGGCACTGTTGTTGATCCTTTCCTAGATTTGGAATGGTCCATCTCCACAAGGCATGAGCTTGGATTTGCTTTGCTCTAGATATTGTTCTTTTCTCATATGTACCCTAACCCAATTTCTGGGCTTGAATACGACTCTCATGTACTTTTTGTTGGCTTGTAGTGCGTATTGTTGATTCTTTTTTAATATTTTGCTAAACTCTTTCGCATACTTGCTTCGCAATCTTTCCCTTTCTTTTAATATCTACACTTACTTGCTATTATAAGGTAATGGCAATACAGTTAATGGTGTTGAAGGATTAAAGGAAAAATGAGAGTAGAAAAGAAATCAAGAGATAAGAGAGAAGAAAAGGAGAGGTGAGAATGTATGATAGCATCTATAAAAGATGTAAAGGTAGTTATAGGATATGAAAGAACATTAATACTCTTGCCCAAAGAATCTTATTTCCTTTTGCAAGAGGGCACATCACCCCTTCCTAAGTTTATTTTATCTATTTTGCAAATTATAGGAATGTGTTACCGGAAGAGCTATCTAGTGGATTGCCACCGGTTCAAGGAATTGAGCATCAAATCCTTTTGTGCTGATTGTAGCCATTCCAAATAAACTAGTTTATAAGACAAATTTGAAAGAGATTAAGGAGATCCAACAAAAGGTTGAAGTTGATCAACAAAGGATGGGTCCAAGAGAGCATGCGCCCAAGTACAATCCTAGTGTCGCTAGTGCTAAAAAAGGATGGATCTTAGCACTTTTGTGTGGATTGTCAAGTTGTAAATGCAATTACGATACAATATCGCCATCTTATACCTAGGTTAGATAACATGTTATATTACATTTGCCCAAGTAGATCTTAATAAAAAATATCATTAAATAAGAATGAAAGAGGGGGACAAATGGAAAATAGCTTTTGAAACTAAATTTGGGAGTGTCCGATCAAGGTAGGAATATTCAAGGTTGATTACAGGACTAATCGCATGATCCAAGATAAAAAGTTCAAAGAATTGATGGTGGCACTTGTCCAAGTATCAAGAATAATTTGGACGTTCAAACAGGCTTGGGGAGCCAAAGAAAAGTTCATGGATTAACTAATGCAATGAATGGAAGGAGATAGTGTTTTGGATGCATGAGGATCGATCCAAATGCAATTCAGATCAATCTAAGGAATGGCAAATCGATCACATGATGAAGGATTGATAGGACTTGTATGCGACTTTTTGAATTTGCGATCTTATAGAGAATTGATCGATTTAGAGAAGGACGGATTGACATCCATGTTAGTTGTGGGGATATTGGAATGATCGTGCAAGGAGCCGATTGACAAACCTAATAGCATACTTTCTGAATTTATGATTGTGAACATGGCCTAGATCAATCAAGATTGATCTGATGCACAACTTGTCGAATGGGAAATTACCCTTTAGATTGGTTGTGATAACTGTGCGGAGGAAAAGCTTTCCTTGTTTTAGTATAATTCTTTACCAAATTCAAGTAGGGTTTTCTAGGAATATTTTACATAGTTTTTGAGGACTTTCAGCAAGGTATTAATACTATAAATAAGGCATTTAGCCTATGTTAAACAACTTTTGCTCCTTGATGAATAAAATTATTCTTGTTCTTTACAATCGAGAGTTTCTCAATTCTTGTGAACTCTGTAAGTTGGTTTGTTGGTTAATGATGTAAGCTATGTTGGAACAATTATTACCAAAAACTCACACAAACAGTGAACATGTAAAAGAGATACCAAAAATTTGTTTACTCAATTTGGAAATAACCATTCTACATCTATGGGGTCATGCCCAGAAATTTTCACTAATAAATGATTCAACAAATGACAAGACAATTGATCCAAAATTGTACACAACTACTTACCTAACCCAAACTTCTTTTGGGATCAACTTGTTGATGCGTTTCTAGTCTAGCTCTCAAAGACAGCAATTCTCTTAGCCTCCACTTTGCCAAGACTCCCACTTGGCTTTAACTGTTAGTGTTGATCAACAAGTCTTCTTCTCCCAATATGGTTTTTTCACTTGATAACTTAGGTGGTTTGGTGGATGGATGGAAACTCAACAATTCATTCGGCCTCTTTGATTTTTTCCTTCTTAAAGATGTAGATATTGAAGAACACGTTGAACTCTCTGAAGAATGGTCACCTGAACATAAGTTCCATAAGTAGTCCAAAGAGTTTTCTCAAGAATATATGATTTCTCTCAAAGCAATCCTTGTAATTTTCCTCATTGGGCTATCAAAAAAACATTTGTCCTATCAGCTTTTAACGTTGAAAACAATCTCCCACGAAATCTAGCTTAAAATCTTCAAGATATCTGAATATGTTACTTTCCATGTTGGACATATGTTGAAACATTTTTGAGATTCCTTCCTTTCTTGATTCTCCATAGATCAACTATTTTGCTAGCTGAAATGATCTGAAAATCCTTCCTTAAGTGACTAGATTGGATTGGATACAAATAGTTCAGATATTGGTCAATTATGAGATTCTCCATATCCCTTTGGATAAAGTAAGTCAACCATATCCAATCCAATTAAGCATCAAATCAACTTAAAGCTAATGTTGATAAGGGTGTTGAAAAGATAATGAATAAATTCTTCAATAGATTGAATCATGATAGTGAAGAGGTAGTTGAACATTGCTGCTATGAGAGAATTGAGGGTATGGTAGAGAGGGCCATATGAATTAAGCATAAACCTAAGAAGAGAGGTTCCAGGAGGTCTCCTTGATATGATTCTCATGAAGGTATTGTCGAAAGGTCCCCATGACATGATCTTTATGGAACCATGGATAAGATATTAAGACAACATGATACTTACAGGGATGTTGATAGGAGATTACATGTAGATATTGTTGGCATTAGATCCATGCTAATGAGGGAGGTAAATTGTACATACTTGCATTCAAATAATTGTGCTATAGGTGATGATGTAGTCCACAAGGAGAATGAGTTGAAGTCGAATTCATAAATAAAAGAAGACCTATAGTGGTGATGAAGGAAAAGCTGAGGGGGATGACATGTCTATTAAAGGAGAGGTTTGTGCAACTCGAGATACATTGGATTTAAAAGATGAGGTCAGCAATGAAGATGTTGCAGAGGTGTCCTTGATGGGATATGGAGATAAAACATTGAGTGAGGAAACAACAATAGAATCCATTATGGAAATTAACTGCAGCCTTGTTGTGGAAATTACTAGATCTTGTAATTTTCCAAAATTAGTTCATGAGAGTTCATTGTGTGAGCAAAATGAATGTGAACTAGAGTTCAAAAGTGAAGAAAGGAAAGAGAAGAGAGAAAATGAGATGACAAAAAATAAAAGATGAAAGGAGAATTGTGAGGGTTTGCGAGGGGAATATTTTTACTAACTCCTTAAATTCTTCTGTGCTTTTTGTTGAGCTTTTCTCAAAGAATTATAAGAGACTTGAAGAGGAATTTTCCATGAAGTCTTCAGTTCAAGTTAAGTTTGGCATGCAAAAAAGTTGGTTAATCCATGTGAAGTAATGCCATGGAAAGAAGTAACCAACCTTAGGTCCAATAATTCTTTTCCTTATTATTCTAATAAGGTGCTTAATGTTTCATTGTTTGCTAATCTTTGTCTTAAAGATGATTTATACTTAACAAGTTTAGCAGTCAATTATGAATTATGCATAGCTCATGGAGTTAATGGAGTTTGAAGTTCCACGTGCATATTGCTTGATGATTTACTTGATTGTAATTGGGACTTAAGAAATTGCATTTCATCGTGTGTATGTCTGATTTCGAGTGAGAACTATTTTACGTGCATGACTATTGGTAAAGTTTAGTGGGTTTTAAAGGATCATAAGTAGTGAAATAAGAGTTGGTGAATTGCATTGAAAAATCTAGAGCTACACATAGAACATGGTACACACATAGCATGTATGCTAGGATCATATACATTGTAGCCACAAGGAAAATCTAGGAGTTCATATACTGAACGTGCAGTGGTGTATCAATCATTACATTCAACCATATTGAATACCTTTTTGATCACTATCACTTCAGTGAATATTACATTTCCCATCCCTTGCATGGATTGCTCACACATGATGCGTATGTGGTTGAGAGTTTACAATTTATTGTAACAATATCCTTGGTTGTAAAGCATAAGAGTGGTGGAACTTTGGCAAATTTACCTTAGGTTAATGAAATTTGTGAGACTTGTCTTTAATCTTAGTTTAGGACATATATGTGTTGAATTTCCTATACTTGACATATTTGCACATAAGTAGCATCATGGCATTAAATCACATGTCATGGCACATATAATTAGACCAAATGGTATGGGTCTTATGCATATATTGCATGAGCACATGAGTGTTGACGTATATGGTGCTAGAGGAAATGCTAAGGTAATTTGTTATCCTTTGCTTGAGCAATACGTGATCACCAATGGATGTAAGCTAGTAATGATGAATCCTAAGGAAAAATTGTTGTAGCATATAGTTTGTGGGAATTATAATATAATGAGGCACATTGATAAGGTCGATCATTAAATACTTGAGTATGTTTTCAAGACTTGTGTTCTTGAGAGTATTGAGTTGGGGATATGGACACATTAAGGTGCTAAGGTATTCTTGCACTGACCCAATGGAACATGTTAGTGGTACTAAAATTATGTTGATTTTGCAAGAGCCTTTCCTTAGGGAAGACAGAATTCTTGCTTCATGGAAGAAACTAAAAAGGGTCCCCAAGATGTGTGTTTAAGCGTGGACATAAACAATCGTCAAGAAGTGATCTTATTTGGTTGGAGTAGATGTTTTCACTCAAAAAAGTTAAAAGGCTATTTCACATCATAATATTTAACTCAAGGATTGAGTTATAGTCTTGGAAAAATTTGTCTAAGCTACCAACTTATGGGAATATGCAAGTGTTTACATACCGACAACATGTTAAGTTGTAAAGCAAAAACATAAAATAAGAGCAATATTAATATTATACTATAGTATTTCTAATTAGAATTTTTATTTTGTAGGTAACCATAATTCTAATGAATTAAGGATAATTCACTTTTAAGAAGATGGTAATGACATGAGTGTCAAGTTGGAATAAGGGTTATTTGTTAAACCACGGACACGAGTTGAAGTTAATGAATTCCAAGAAGCTAAGAAGGACCTTGACCACATGTTTCAAAGGGATTTTGGATGTTTAGAGAGGTTTGGAAGGCCAAGGGGAGCTCATAGATCAATTTGGTGTGAAATGGTAAAGAAAAACAATTAGACATCTCTTAGATCAACATTGGGGTTGATCACCAGCAAATTCGGATCAATCAAACATAGGAAAGATTAACCTGGAGAGAAGCTCATGGAACTAGAATTACGATGTAGTAGAAGAAGATCAATCAAATTACAATTGGATCGACAGGAATGTCGACCATGCTAAGTGTGATCAATCATGAACACATCGATCAATAGGACAGAATAGGAAAAGCCCACAGGAATTACAATTGTCACATTTTGATCGACTTGGATTGATTCGACTAAAGCTAGATTAATCACAAGTCCACTTAGATCAATCATGATGGTTGATTTTTAGCCAAAATTTCATAGTTTGTTTAGAATTCTTGCCCATATTTGTTTTTATTCATTTCCAAACATTCTTAGATAACTTTTAACCATGTTTTGGCCTTAAGTAGGACTATAAGTAGAGGGCATTAATTGTTTTATCATAAGTCAACATTTTCCTTGGTTTTTATGGAAATTATGTGTGCCTCAATTCTTTTGATTTCAATTTCTAAATCAAATTATTCCTAGCTTACCTTAGATTAATTTATGATGTATCAACTAACTTAGTATGTTAGTTGGGACCGTCCTTTGCCAAAGTTCTTTGCAAATTGTTTGGTTTGGGTTGTTTTCACATGATTCACACAAGTAAATTTTATTGGGTTCAGGGTTATGTCTTCTATCCAAATTTTCACACTTCCATGCACGCGTCACAATTCTTTGGCATTCAACTTCACCCTAGCCATTTTGTGTTGCATTGGGTTCCTTTTTTCTACCATTCCATTTTGTTTGGAGTCTTAGGAGAGTGGGATTCATGCAAGATGCTGAGTGCCTCACAAAAATTTTCAAATTCCTGGTTCTAAAACTCCTTCCCATGGTTAGTTCTGATTTGAGAAACTCCTATGACATGATCATTTTTTGTCATAAGTCTAGTACACAACTTAAGAAGTCTACCTTAGTATACCTTGAGTAATCATCAATACAGACAAACAAAAGGAAGGTTCTCACGCCATAGGAGTTTAATGTCATAGGAGTTTCTCATAATTTCTGGTTTATGCTGCTTTATATGATTTTTGGTTGAACCTTCCTTTTTATTTGTGTTGTTGTTGGGAATGTAGGAACTTGTCTTCCATCTTCTCAGCACCTTGGCAAGTGCTCCAGTCAGATGGGAAATCTCATCCTCACAATTAACAAAATTCCCATCCTAAACATCATGGTGGTAATTGGTGGTGGTTGTCCACAATGCCATTTCTCTTTTTGACCTATGTGAAGTTCATTTCATATGCTTGCAATGACCTCATCAATTCATCCTACTGCATTGTTCCAACATCTCGTGCCTCGTCAATGGCAGCAACCTTTGGAGCGAATCGTTTTGGTGGTACCATAATGTCTTCCTTACTAGCTTTGTTTTTTGAGTTTTTCTTTCTCAACTGGTATGCTTGATTGGTAATATCTCTCAGCTTTACACTAAAAACAGGCATTGTCTTATAGTCATTCATATGGAAGTTTTTGAATTGAAATGCTAAGATCTGTGGTTTGAACATGCACATTGAACTTTTGCTCTTGTGCACAATGAAATCTCCCATTCTTTCTTTGCTATATCGCTTATTGCAACAAGTTTGAATTGTTATTTTTCAACTTCTACAAAAAAAGTATCTATAACTGGAGAATTTTAGAGCGCTGCTCTCTCTTTGCTTGGGCTCCATAAGTTGGCATCTTTTAGGGCAACTTGGTGGTTAAACTTCATGCATAGGTGGTGTCCATCCTTCTTCCACAATAGTCCATGCCTCTTCGCCCAAGGATTTGATGAAGGTTCTTGTCTTGTCCTTTTAATAAGGGTAATTTTGATTTAGGAAAATTTAGATTTCTCTCAAAGAAACACTTGTAATTTTCCTCACTAGGCCATCAAAAAATAGTTGTTCTATCAACCTTTAAGGTTGAAAACAAACTCCCTTGAAATTTAGCTAAAAACATTCTAGATACCTAAATCTGTTACTTTCCATATTGGGATATCTATTTCAACATTTTTAGGATTTCTTCTTTTCTTTATTCTTGGCAAATCAATAATCTTTCCTAATTGAAATGATCTAAAAGTCATCTAAAAATCCTTCCTTAAGTAACTGAATTGGATTGGATATGAACAATTAAGATATGGTTAGTTATGAGATTCCCCCATATTTAGTAAGTCAACCACATCTAATCCAATTAGCTAGAATCTCATTGGATTAGCTTAATTTGGTTATGTTAATGGCATATAATCATATTTAGGAAGGAATAAATCCAGATGAATCTCGTTAATAAATCTAGTAGATTCTGTAGTAGGTCAGATTATAATTTCTATTAGGACTTGCCATAAAAAATCTAGAATTTTTATTAGAAATTGATTTGCGTTAATGCCACATTGAAGGTTGTGCCAAGAATAATGAAAACACTTCAATCTCATCCATGGCACTAACTCTCTCTATCCAGATAGTCATTCCAAGGTACTCTTTGAAGGATTTGTGGCCCATCAACCAATGTAGGAGTGTTGGTTGTGGTCGTTTTTGCTTGAGTTTTCGGAATTCATTACATTTGTGCCGTATCCTATAAGTTGTACAAATAAGATTTTCCTGGGTTCATGCAATGCCTTTACCAAATATAATCCTACACTTCTGTGTATGCATCAACTTTCTTGTTAGTTAAAAATTTTTATAGTTAATTTAGGAAAAATAATCTGTTAAATTAATTCAAAAAATTACAACTTCTAATCTAATCTATTAATAAAACCCAAAGTTTCTAGGAGATGATAAACTCAAGAGCTTTGGGCTTATGATATTTACAAATGCCCTCTTAAACCTTTGGAGGTTGAAATATTTGGTCTATCATATTCTTGCTCTATTCCTTTTTCTTTATTGTCATTTTATTACTTTCTTTTTCTAATGAAAATATTCATTAAAATTCAAATCATGTAATTCAAACATAGCCTTCATTAAATGCAACCCTTTTCTCAAAATTACATGTAACATGCCATAGTGTGGATCATCTTATAATAAATTTTGATTTCTATAGTTACCAGATCTACTTCTTGTTTATAATATAATTTTTTTATTAATGAAAAGTTTTATAAGTAGGCTTCCAAGTTGCATTAATGATTAGGTCCATAATCTAAATTAATTGACTATAGCCCAGGCCATGATGCATGCTCAGAGCATCACCTCAACAGAGCATCAGTCATGCAACTTGCAATACTTTATATTATTTTATCTAGTTGGTTTCTCAATTATTTTATTTAAATTTAAATTTGACATGTGAAATAGCAATGTTGGTGTGAATGGGTGACATCAGCACTTGTCATAGATTAAATATTGAAGTTGACAACTTACAACCAGTCTAGCAATGGAATAATTTTAACAAGACTTAGATGAAAAGCTCATTCTAGTGTTTACGTTCCAAGGATGTTAATACTCAATTAAGAAGTAACTTGTAAACAGTAAACACAAGGAGTTATTTATGTAGTTCGGTGTAAATCACACTTATGTCTGTAGAGCCTTACTCAATAGAAATGAGTCCACTAGAATCAAATGAATTTATACAATTTACACAACTCAATTTGAGCCTGACTTAGCCAACTCCACTTCCCCACTAACCTGTGTTCAAGCAACACAATGAGGTGCAAGACTCCAAGAATCAATTACAAAAGTCTTACTCAAAGAGCTTAACACTTTAATAATACATGGATATTTCACTTAAGGACACCAGGCTAGTTAGTGGACACTCTTCAATATTTAAATAAATTTAGCACAAGTGTTCTCGAGAATTTGATTGATCACTTCTAGCTTTCTCTGAATAAATAGATTATCATTTAACAACTTTTCATGGATTTTGGGATTATTTTGATATGTTGAGATTCCCTTGATTCGGTCGACTAAATAGCTTCCACAATCTATTAGCTATTTGTTGCAATAGTATGGGTTAACTTTCTTTCCAACATAAGATTCTTCATCTTTTGATTTTTGAAACTTAATCTCCAAATCTTCCAATGATATATCAAATGCATTTTGGATAATTTTCTGGCTAGATTTGGTCCACTTTTCCTAGGTTAGATGATTCACCTTTCGTTGGTTGGATGATGTTAAAATATTTACATAATCCTACCATATCATCAAGATTACAAATTTGTTAGGAAAATTATCACAACATAATCTTTTGATTTCTAGCAAATATTTTGCTCATTTGGAATACATGTGTTTGTCACATAAGTACCAACACAACAAAATGCCAACAATCTTCCCCTTTGGCATTATGTGGTACAACCCTTTATATCTTTATTATGACAACTCTACACATTCGTCCGAATCATCACCCAAGGCCTAAAAATAAAACTTCAAGCAAAGAGCATGTGAAACATGAATCCTCATGAGCTAAACCAAAACAAATGACATGACTACCTAAACAAAGATAGCCTAAACAAAAACAACTCACTGAACTCAATCAATTTTGCAACATCAATGTGACAGACATACCTAAAACCACTAAGAAGACTTTATCAAACTAGCCCAACTTAAGAAAATGACTTGAAGAAGACCAAAGACCTATAAACACGAACAAAATAAGACATAACAGTAGCAAAATTAACTAAACACAAAATAACTCTAGTAGGCATCAACATCAACAATAGTAGAGGTTGACTTCCCCTTAGTACAATCTTCCCATTTCCTTACTTAGGAAGACAAACTAGCAATTCCCCTTATGTAGCAACTTTCCGTATGTCCAGTCACTACTCCCCCTTTGTGACACATAATGACAAAGGAATTCAAGGTAAAGAGGGAGTCAAAAGTTGAGGGTCTTAGCAATGAGATGGTTCGCCTGCTTGATTGGTCCTGTGAATGTTGCAACACTAGTGGTAGGAACTACTCCTTTGGTAGTTGTAGCATGGCCTACTTTAGGCTCTAGCTCTAGTGGCTACTCAAATTCTTTTGAAAGGGAGTCCAATACATTCCTCAGATTTACTACTTGTACCCACAGTAATTCTTTGTTCTCATAGCTAGACAATATGCACATGAATTCTACAAACAAGCCCTTTAAGATAGTTTAGGAGCTTCTCAACCTTATTGCGAAAGGATTCCATAGCCTATGCCCTTAATGTTGCAACAGAGGAAAGGTCACCCACCTTTCCACTATTCATGAACTTGAGGTTGAAGCTCACATCAAAAATCTTGGTTGTTAATGTAGTTCTATCAATGGCAACAATTTTTTTTACCAAAAGTCTGGATATCAGTGCTGGATATGGCAAATATGTAATCATGGCTTTCAACTTTGCATCACTAAGGATTGTCTTGAAGATCAACCTTCCCATGTCAACTTCTCGACCAGTACCCAAACAGTAAAGTAATAATACCATATCCTTAACAACATATGTTACATTTGCAGTGGGGAGCTAATTATGAATTCCAACTTTAAACAGTATGAAATACTTTACCATTGGGGAGGATGACAATAGGTTAAAATATACAACCATGCATTTAATTTGTTTCCACTGAGCGTCTTGGTGACTTTATTAAAGCCCATAAGAAAATCATCACCAAATGGAAATTCAAACCCACAATGAGCTCTAACTAACCATTCATTAATCACTCTAGCAGAGAACTCAAAAAATTCCCCTCTTCGATATTCCTTTTCAAACTATTGAGACTCAAAAACTCATCATCCTTTTTTAGGTTGGAATAGACTTTGTGAATTAATGTGGGGTGGAATCCTTTAAACTTAGTGACAGAATCATATACAATAAGATTTTTCAATACATCAACGAAGCCTATATCCTCATACCTAAAGATTTTGAGTTCTCTTTCAAGCACAAATATGTAGCCAGTATAATATTGAGCTATACCTTTAGCTTTTTTAGTGTAGAAGCACAATCATATACTTTGGTTTCATCAACTCTAGTCCTACTTGAAGGGGATCATCGACTACTCTCACTTGAAGTCTTTCTTCTCTTGGTCAGTGTTTGTCTTATAGTGGTCTCCATTGATGCTCTCCTCTTGGGTCGCCTTAGCCTTCTCAAAACTAATGATAAAGGGGTTTCATCGTTAGCCTCATAGGCAGGTTGTTTAAATGTTGTTGCAATATTTGCCTCTTCTTTTGCACCTATCTCCATCTGTTGCTTGACTGTTGGAATAGGGTATGTACTCACAACCTCTTTAACACCTGTACAATCTTGTTGGGTCCTTGTTGCAATATGTTACACTCCACTAGTTTCTTCAATATTCGTACTCCATTTTTAGGCAACATTAACACTAGTCTCCGAAACCTTAACCTCCACTATAGCTATAGTCTCCTGTTGGGCCTCTATTCCCGTGCGTTCAACATTCACACTTTTTGTAATACTCACATTAAGTTGTGGGTACTCTGTTGCCACTAGTTCATGGCTTACCTAGTTTACCTACAATCTTTTGGAGGGGGCTATCACTGATTTCCACTCCTTATGTGATTTCTTCTTCATCCTCAACCTCAATCTCAACATCACTTGATTCTTTAGCTTGAGGAGTCATCATCTGACCAAGATTTAACATCTTCTTAGCCTTTCTCCATTGGTTTTGCATGAGAGTCCATAGGTTGTTTAGGTTGTACACCCATAGATTGTTCTAGTGAATAAATGACATCCATGGGTTCTACATCTAGGGCAACATTTAGTGGTACTAATGACAGTTATGGGTAGCCTTCTCTGGCATTGTGACTTTCTCGTTCTCCTTGTTGTTCTTTGTGTTAGGGCTCTCCTTATGTTATTTCTATTAGGTTTGAGGAATATAAGGGTTTTTAGACCAATCTTCAGTAGCATAAGGGTTTCCTATGTTTCCTTCAACTGGTGTGGGCTCTTGAGATAATCCAAGATCAGAACTTTTTAGGGTATTTAGTTGGGATGCAGATAATGAGTTACCCATTCTATTAAACACTCAATAAACAAAACTAAAATATAGGGTAATTGAGTTTTTGAGCTTTAGGGTTTGTAGGTTTGGTATGGATGGATGTGATAGAGAGATTTAAAATAGTTGACAAGAGATCCTAAAAGATTTTAAGAGATTACTAAGAAAAGAAGGACTAACATTCACATACCATAAAGGAACCCTACCTTTTTAGGTAATCAAATCAAGCATAATTCTATGGATTCCCTTTAATGGTTGATAGCTTTCTAGGCTAAAGATAGTTAAGATAGGCAAAGGCCAAGCTCCTTTCTTAAGGCCTCAAACCTATTGGCTTCAAGTAGCTAGGTAAATATGTCTACTTATTGCTTAGTTGTTGCAACGTATTCCATTATCTCAATTTTGTTTTCCACCAGCTTTTTAATAAAATGCTACCTAATATCATTGTGCTTCATCTTGGAAATTGGCACTGGATTTTTGCTAATTTTAATAGCAATGTGAGTGTCATATTGTGCTAATAATTCACCTTGCTTTACTCAATAATCTGCCAAGACTAGTTTTATCCAAAGTAGTTGTGCACAACAGCTACCTGTGACTATGTATTTGGCCTTAGTTGTAGAGAGGGAAATAGAATTCTGCTTCTTACTATGCTAAGAAATAAGATTCATACCTACATAGAAGTAGCCACTAATGGTGCTTTTTCTATCATCAACATGCCTAGTCAACATCATTATACCCCATGAGGTTTAAGTTTGAGTGCTTGGAATACCAAAGGCCAAGATCAGATGTTCCCCCAACAAGATCAGATGTTCCCCTAACGTACCAGATGATCCTTATGATTGCACTCAAGTAACTTTCTTTGGGCGATGATTTATTCCTTGCATAGACTCCCATACTAAAGCATATGTTTAGCTTGCTAGTTGTCAAATAGAGAAGACTTTTGGTCATACTTTTGTACAAGCTCGAATCTACTAGCTTCCTATCTTCATCCTTAGTTAATTTTGTGGCAGGTGTCATGAGTGTTGCAACTTTCCATGAACATTCAAGGCTAAATCTCTTGACCAAGTTTCTGGAATACTTGCTTTAGCATATAAAAGTCCCTTCTATCTCTAACTTGATTTGCCTGAGAAGAATGTGAGCTCCCACTATGCTTATTTCAAACTCACTTTACATCACATGGGCAAATTCCTATACGTTCCTAGTTTTCCTCAAATACAATATCATCCACATAAATCTTTGTAATCAAGATATCTTGCAACATCTCATAAACATTTTCTTTTCTGCTCTCCCTCTATCATATCCTTGTTTGAGGAGGTACTTTATGACCTTTCATACTAGGCTTTAAGGGCTCGTTTTAGTCCATATAATGTCTTTTTTAATTTGTAAACATGGTTTGGAAGCTTTGGATCCGAAAATCCCTTTGGTTGTTTTGACAAACACCTCCTCCTCAAGTATGCCATTTAGGAAGGCATTCTTAACATCTATATGGTATAAATTGAATCCAAGACTAAATGCAACTACTATAAGCAATCTTATTTCCTCTAATCTGGCCACCTGAGTGAAGGTTTCATCAAAATCCACACCGTCTAACTACGTGTAACCTTGTGCAACTAGCTTTACTTTATTTCTTATGATTTTCCCTACTTCATCAATTTTATTCTTGAACACCTACCTTGTACTAATGATATTTCTATTTTTCTGGCCTCAACACCAAATACCATGTGCCATTCCTTTCGAATGGTTCAAGTTCTTTTTTTGTGGAATTTATCCAATACTCATCTTGAAAAGACTTCTTCACATTCTTGGTTTCATTTATGATATGAAATAAAATAAAAACCAACAAGTTCTTTACAATCAATGCATTAGATTCCACGAGTCGTCATCTGTTCTTGAGGATCACCAATTACCACATCTTAAGGGTAATATTTCTTCACCCTTGATGATGGTTTTGCCTTTGGTTCTTTTTGTTCATTGCAAGCATCATCTTGTGACTCAATTGTTGCAACATCCATGCCCTTTGTTGGTTTATGTTGCAACCTGGCAATCTTCAACTAGCATCATCTTTAGAGGCACAATCTTTTTAGACATCCAGATCTTTTCCATCCTCTTTTTGAGTTTTCAAACACTTCAACATCAACTTTAACATTTATATATCCCATAAATTCTTGGTTTATAGGTTGTAGACTTGATATGCCCCATTGTTCGTAGAATAGCCAAGGAAGATCCCTTCATCACTTTTGGAATCAAATTTGCCAAGCTGTTCCTTGTCTCTTAAGATGTAGCATTGACTACCAAACAAGTGGAAATATCCCATGTTGGACTTCCTTTCCTTCCACAATTTATATGAGCTTTTTCCAAGTAGGAAATATAAGTGAACATGATTTTTTATGTAGCATGTAGTGTTCGTGGCCTTTGCCCAACACCTCGTATTTATCCCTTTGGAATTTGGCATCACTCGAGCTATTTCTAGTAATGTATGATTTTTCCTTTTCACCACTCCATTTTATTATGGTTTTTTTGGTAATGAAAATTCATGCACAATCCCATGGTTTTCACATAATTCAGTAAATAGGTGATTTTCAAATTCTTTACCATAGTCACTCCTTATGTAATTGATTTTATCAGTTTTCCATTTACTTGTGAGAAGTTGGAAGTGTAGATTTCTAAAGGATTTGAAGGCATCAAATTTATCTCAAAGAAAGTCTACCCAAGTATACCATGAGTAGTCATCCACATAGACAAGAGTGCAAAGCTTGCCTCTAATGCTAGCAGCGTTCAACGGCCCAACGAGATCCACATGGATTAGTTCAAGCACTCTGCTACTGCCTTGATGTTGTAACATGGGATGTGACATCCTCTATTGTTTCCTTGCTGCCCTTTTATTGGTCAATACTAGTACTCATTTACTAATTAAGTTTTTGAGATCTTTGTTATGCCTTGATAATTGAGATGCCTAAGCAGTCTATGCCATAACTCGCTTTCTTCCATTTCTATTCTATTGCAAATCGCAACTTAGTTTAAAAGGTAGAAATTGTCTATAGACCTTTGTCCTACCAACATATATTGATCCACTGTATCATGGACAGTACATTGATCCCTTACAAATCTTACAAAGAGACCTTAATAGCATAAATGTATACTTATAAGCTTTGCCTTTAGCCCATCAACATATAAGATGTTCTTTAAGTGTGGAAATCTACCCATATTTAAAACTCCTTTCCCAATCACATTTCATTTTTGCTTATCTCCAAAGGTCACTTAGTCTTCATTGAAGGTTTGTAATTGATAAGGTTGTCTTTGTCACTAGTAATATGTCTTGAACATCTACTGTTAAAGTACCATTGATCCTTGTTGTAGGCATGTAGGGAGATTTGCAAGGTGGAGTATCTGAGGTCTTCCTTCTTCACTCAAACTTGCTGAGTCTTTGCCCACCCACCTTGCTTATAGGCTGCTTTTGGTTTGCTTCTCATAGTATACTGCAACAAGGAGTACCATTTGGCAATAGTATGTCCAAAATTATAGCAAAATGGCATCTAACCTATATATTTCATCATTTATTAGTCGTGACCATCTAGGATATTGCAATAGGCGATGGATAATAGGGTAATTAGGGTAGTGTCTTCAATTGTGGTTTGCATGTAATAGTGTGGTCATTGTAGTTTGTTGCTCTTTTTATGGACTTTATTTCTCTTTTGGCAACCTGGGGTAGATGGTTTATCACTATTGTACTCTATTCCCAATGATCTTTGCTCTATATTCCTAACTACAATAGATTATCCAACTTTGCCTTTCGTTTATTTAATTTGTCAAAAGTGGCTTTAACTTCATCTAGGGTCATTAAAGTAGTGTGATATGACTTAGTTTTTCATTCTCCCTTTTCTACTTAACTAGAGAAGTTTTTAGCTAATCTACCATTTTCCGCAACTTAGATTTTTCTTCCTTGAGCTTGTTGTAGCCTTTACATATTTCTAAAATGTCACCTCCTATTGACTCCATTTTTATTCTTAAGGTTTTCACTTCAGCCAATGGTCATACATTAGCTAGCTAGTTTCTATGAAGTCCCTATGAGATCCTTCATCACTAAAGTCATTGCCTTCAAGATCAATTTCTTGTTTGATCGTTGTTGCAATATGTCTAGCAGTCCCTTTCTTTTAAATTGTAGCGTTAAATGCTAAGTGACCTCTATTCTGTTCCTCTTCCTCAAATTGGTTTGAATCCTCCTCACTCAAAGTTGTCGCAATAGGCCTTTCCTACTTTGTCTATGTTTGTACATTAGACATAACATGTTCATAGCCTTCATACTCAAAGCATTGTACACCCTTTCTTTGAGAGCCTAATTTTAGTTCTCTCTTGTTCTTTTCAAGCATTATCTTCACTTAACTTCTTGGAGTTGTTTTTCTTGTTTGAATTTTACCTTTTATCCTTTATGATGAGGTTTCTTATCTTTTTTCCAGTTAGGTCTATTTCATCCTCGTCTGTGTTGCAACATTCACCCTCGTTAGGCTGTTTTTCTAACCATAAGGTAATTTCCTTTTCTTTCTACATTTTACCTTAAATCGTATCATAGGTTGATAACATGCAAATTTTAGCATATTTGTACCTCTTTGCGCATAATTTTTGCATGCATGATAAGTTAAAAAGGGTTATGTTATTTCATGCATGGTAACATGTTAAATGTGATGAGGAGTATTTAAGTGTGATTTTGATGAGAATTTGGTGAAAATGAGCATGGTGTACATTTAAAATATTATTTTGTAAGAATTATAGGTGTTGCAGCTATAGGGAAGAAGTTTACGGCCGTAGAAGGTGGTTTTGCACTCACATGAAATAAGAGCAGAGCATTCTAAAGTTGTCTGTAGTCATTTGTCTTGGTTGAGAAGGGAAGGATTACAGCTGTGAGGGCCTTCATCTGGGGTACGAGGTTGAACACAACATATATTGGAAATTATTGTGGGTGAAGCTCACAGTCGCGGAAGCTAGTGTTGTAATCATGGAAGACATTTTTGTGCACATGAAGTTAGGGGGCGCAGAATGCACTAGAGAAAGGACCAGAGTTTGTCGAGGTGGCACCTACAGAAGCAGAGGTTGATGGCGTAAGTACAAAGATTGAGGTTGTGGTTGCAAGTTTTGAGAAGAGAAGCTATGTAAATCTCAGTCTGGGATCGCGAGAGTGGCAAGAATCATCGCGAGAGTGGTAGACAAGTTCATAAACACAAAGCATAGTATGGGTTGCTGCGATATTGTGATCTATACAATTTTTGGAGGCCTTTTTCTTGTCTTTTTACACTTGTATGTAGAAACCCCAGCCATGCAACTATATATAGACATATTCTCCATGGTTTTTAGGAGTCTCTAACTTAGTTTTTACATTTTAAAACACTTAGAAATCTAGAGAAATAAGATTGGAGGCTTAGGCAAGGAGGAATCCGCACAAAGGATTAAAGCTCATTCATTCATCCACACAATTCAACATCCATAGACTAAGTTTCACACTTTTTCTATTGATTTTATGCTAGTTGGGATGATGTTATGGTTTATTGAAATTACCATGAGTTTTTAAGTTTCTTTCCAGTCACTTGTACTTTTGATTGGTGAATTATGTATACATGTGTTATTGATTAATTGTCTTTGCCTGAGTCATTCGTAATTGTTGAATTGGATTGTAATAAGGGGAATTGGCCAATCTACTAATTAATTTATGCTAGTGTGAGAAACATTAGAGTGAAACTTGTGTGCTAGAGATACAATTGGTGAACACTAATTTTGTGGGAATGATGGGAGTGAAACTATAGAGTTACTGCAGGTAAATATTGTTAATTACAAAACTTGATCCTTGCCATGATTTAGTGTGGGAAAACCAACAAGAATCTTGAGTCAAAGTTATAGGAGAATTCGAGAGAATATCCTATAAACTTTAAGATTAATAATCCGTGACCACTGCTGTTAAACTTATAATTAATGTAACTGACGTATGTAGAAAACCAACATAACAAAAGTGACTAGACTTTTCAATTCTTTGTACTTCACCATGCAATTTTGTATTGTTGATTTCTAATTGCGCATTTTTATTTATTTACTTTTACTTTTACTATCTTTTTGTGGCCTACCTAATAGAGTTCTTGTAAGATTGATAGATAGAAAACACCTTTTTAAAGATACAACATATGTACTCATCATAATATTAGTTCAATAGAAATTAAATTTTAGTATGGTGATGACCTGCATTAAATTTTTGTTGCCATTATTGAGGAGAGCGGCAAGTGCTATTGAATACTTAAGGGAACTGCAAGATTAGGCTATTTTGTTTCTTTTTGTTTTTCTTTATTTCTTCACTCTTTGATCTTTTTTTTTTGTTTTTCTAGTTGTAAAATGCTATTCTTCGCAGGTTGAATTATGCATTTGAAGACCTCTTGTATGCGCAAGAGCTAGAGCAAGAGCCCAGCCTTGACTTTGATTTGAAGATTGAGAGAACTCTTTATATGCATCGAGCCCCATTCCAACATGAACTAGAGCTAGAATAACTAGAGATGGGGGAGGAAAACCCACTACCACCACCATCACTAGTGCCAGAAGAATGACTACCACCTCCACCAAACCGGTGAGCTATTAGAGACTATATTGAAGTAGTGATAAACCTATGTGCGACTGGCATTGTTAAACTGCTGATTAATGCTAATAATTTTGAACTAAAGCCTACACTGATTAACATGGTGCAATTGAATCAATTTAACGGAACCCCACACAAGGATGCAAAAATCCATTTGGTTTCCTTCCTTGAATTGTGCTGATATTGTAAAATTTGATGGGTTTTGGATGATGCCATTAAGTTAAGACTATTGCCTTTTTCTCTCATGGATCAATTTAGACAGTGGCTACAATCTTTACCTACCAAGAGGATTATCACTTGGTAAGACATGGTTAATTAGTTCCTGGCGACCTACTTTCGTTTGGCTAAGACCGCTCAGCTCTGATTGGAGATTGGAACATATAAGTACTAAGACTCTAAAACATTGCTAAGGTGTGGGAGCATTTTAGAGAACTACTTAGGAAATACCCACAGCATGGCTACCCAATTTAAATGTGGGTATAAACATTTTACAATGCAATTTATGGTCAATTATGCATTGTTTTGGATACAGCTATTGGTGGTGCCTTAATGAATAAAATGCCAGAGGATTGTTGTGCCTTTATTGAAGAAATGGCTATAAATGCTTACTAGTGGCTAACTAAGAGATCTACAACATGTAGAGTTGCCAGTGTACGTGACGTAGATATAATGACCGTCTTTGCCGCAAAGTATAGCTTTTGTCTAAGAATATAGATAATATGCTAGTAAGTAACACTCAGCCCTCTTTAGTTTCTATGATGCAAAATTTTGATATGTGTGCAGGGCTTTATCTAACATATGAGTGTAGAGGAGAAGGGACAAACATTAGGCTAGAGAAGTAATTAAATTTTGTAAGTAATCTTGGAGCTTAAGGTAGCAATCGTTATTCAGACACCTATAACCCTAGCTTGAGAAATCATCTAAACTTTTCTTGGAAAAAATTATAAAACCCGCTATGCTTTTAAGCACGGTACTAAAAACAAGAGAAAAAACAGTCCCTTGAAGATGTTGTTAGCAATCTTGCAAAGTTCACCATTGAGATGATAGGTAATTTGGCAAAAACCATGTAAGATTATATGAATAGGACTGACACTCACTTGTAAAATCAACAATCATCCATCAAGAACTTGGAGATGCAAGTTGGGTAACTGGAAAAAGAGTTGAGGAATAGGCATGCAGGTACACTACGTAGTACTACTAAGAATAGCAATCGAAAATGTTAAGAGTGTGCAAGTAGTGGAAAAGGCAAAGGAGACGGAGGCACAACCTATGGAAAAAGAAGTAAGCCCATCACCGTATAAGCCTAAAATTCCATACTCTAGAAGGCTAACTTCTATAAAAGCAAAGGAGCAGGTATGCAAATTTTAAGTAATTTTGAAAAGTTAAATGTAAATGATCCTTTGGTTGTGGAAAACAAGTCTAAATTTTTTCAATCTATACAAGAAGTTGCCTCCAAGAAAAGGAAGTTAGAATTGGGGATAACAAGGAAGAAGGATGGCCTTTGCCTCCTAAACTAGAGGATCTTGGGAGTTTCACCATTTTGTGTATCATAAGGAGTAATTCATTGGAAATACCTTGTGTGATTTAGGTGCCAATGTTAACATAATGTCTTATTCTACATTCCAGACACTTGGCATGCAAGTGGGAAGCCTACGTGCATGCTTGTGAAACTTGTAAATAGATCTATACAATGGCCTCTAGGAGTAGTAGAGAATGTACTAACCAAGGTAAGTAATTTAATTTTACCCATGGACTTTTTTTTTTTGTGATGGAAATGGATGGTGAGAAAGAGATATGGAGATAGGTAGTATCACCTTGCAAATAGGTCCTAGCTAGGTAACCTTCTTCATGTATTCTACATCTCCAAATAATTCACATAAAGTAAAAGAAAGTGTGGCTATGTTACATGTTTGTGATGAGTGCGCTAATGTTTCAAGTGATACGCTTAGTGAAAAAATAGATATAGTACAAGTGTTGGGAATAACCAAAAAGACACGTGTGGGGAGGAGTTTGAAGGAATCATCATGGCAAGCGAAGGAGCAGTCAAGTCTTAAAAGAAAAGTGAAGAGGAGGATGAAGAGAACAATGAGAAAGAGAGTGTGTAGCTCCTAGGGGGTTGTAGATCCCTAAGATTGCAATTAATCCACCCTGGACCATGAGGACTTTATCAGGATGTAGATAATAAATACAACATTTCTTAGGAGGCAACCTAAGCCTTTTATTGCTTTTCATAAATTTTTTCATACAATTTTGTTATTCTTAAGTGTTGCATGGAGACTATTTTACATTTTAATCTTACTCTAGGAAATCAAAAGAAGGAAATCGAGAGTGTATAGTGTAAGCCCCATAAATAAAGAAGGAGAATGTGTGTCGCCCTACTAGGTTGTCTCATTTCTTATTGCCTTCTTTATTTGTGTGATCATGCAATTGATTTAGGTGACAAAATAAGTGTAGGGGTGGGTGTAAGTGTAGGAAAATTCCAGTGATGTTGTGTCACATATGATTAGTAGTGCTCAAAAATTTATGCATACAAGTTGCAGTTTACCTGATAAAATTGATGGCATGAATGCACCATGGATTTAGTGGCCACTATACTTAATTTGTGATGAAACATGCTATATAAAAATTTTGTTACTAGTTTGTTAATTATTCTTGAGAATAGCATGTTAGTTGAGTGTTGAAAATAAGATTCCCATTTCATGGAGCACAATACTCTTCATTTTTAATTACTAGATTACCTGAGAAGTCCTGGGATGAGGATAGGATAATTAAATTAGGGACATAAATCTTACCTTAAGTTTTAATAAATTCTCCAAATCATAAGTGAGATTAACAACTAGAAAAGAAGAGAACATTGAAAAAGTGAAAATGGCCATCGAAAGATAATTCTACTTCGTTGGTTGGAGCAACTGAGTAATTGGGATTGCGTAAAAGGGCCCTAGTTATTCTCGTGTGAAATAGGTGCTCAATCATGAGTATGCAAAGCATCTTGAAATGTGAGTTGAGTTACTGGGAGTGCACAATAAACCTTATTCATCTTTGCATAAAAAGGCTTATAACTACTTAAGATAGATTATGAAGCTCACAAGATAACAGATAAAAACATTAGAGTGAGGGAGAAAAAAAAGAGAAAAAAAAAATTTAGACCCCACACTAGTCCTTAAGCTTATTAATGGTGTTGATTGAACTTATTCAAAGGAAGGTCAGTTGATGCTTAGGGTGAGCCGTCTTTGAGTTAGCTGTCTTTGAATGGCCATAATTAGCAAGGGGTTGAAGAAATTGAGAGTTGAAGAGTAACACACACACACATGGGAATTTATGTTGGACACATTTAGGTTAAGAGTGTTTTAATCATGAACGATTATGAACTAAGCTATGTGTGTATTTGACTTCTGAGATTAAGACAAGTGGCCAAAGTCATGGTTTTCATGGTTTCATGCATTGATTTGGTGATTGGAAGAGAATGTATTTACTAGAGGACAAGTAAACAAGTAAGTATAGGTGGTAATAACATGTGATTTTATAGCATATTTGTACCTCTTTGTGCATAATGTTTGCATGCATGATGAGCTAAAAAGTATTAGGTTGTGGTTTCATGCATGGTAACATGTTAGATGTAATAAGTAAGAGTATTTAAGTGTGATTTTGGTGAAATTAAGCATGGTCTACACTTAAAATATTATTATGTTAGAATTGTAGGTGATAAGGCTACAGGAAATAAGTTCGCAGCCATGCAAGGTGGTTTTGTGCTTACATGAAACAAGACCAAAGCATTCTAGAGTTTTCTATAGTCATTTGTTGTGGCCATCAAGGGAAGGATTGTAGTTGCAGGGCCTTCATCATGTGTACAAGGTTGAACGTAGCATACACTAAAAGTTGTTGTAGGTGAAGCTCGCAATTGTGGAAGACCTTGTTGTGCACATCAAGTGGGGCACGGAACACACTGGATGAAGAAGCAGAGTCTATCACAGTGGCTCTTGTGAGAGCAAATGTGAATGGTGCGAGCATAAAGATTGAGGTCATGACTGTGAATTTTGAGAAGTGAAGTAATGTAAATCTCATGCCTAAGATTGTGAGAGTAGGAAGAATCATCGTGAGCATAGTAGATGAGTTCAAGACCATGAAGCATTGTGTGGGCCACCACTAAGTCAAGATCTACACAATTTGTAGAAGACTTTTTTTTGTCTTTTTACACTTATACATGGAGACCCTAGCCATGTAATTATATATAGACATATTCTCCATAGTATTTAGGAGTCTCTAGCTTAGTTTTTACATTTTAAAACACTTAAAAATGAAAAGAAATAAGATTGAAAGGCTAGGAGAAGAAGGAATCCACACCAAGGATTGAAGCACATTCATTCGTCCATGCCACACGATATCCATAGACTAAGTTTTCACACTTTTTTAGTTGATTTTATGTTTTTTGGGATAATAAATGACTTGGTTATGGTTTTTATAGAAATTATCATGAGTTTCTTTCTAGTTGCTTGTGCATATGATTGGTGAATTATATATGCATGAGTTATTAGTCAATTGTCCTAGCCTGAGTTATTCTCAATTATCGAATTGGATTATAATTAGGGTAATTGGTCAATCCACTAATTAATTTATGGTTGTTTAAGGAAAAATGGTAGTGAAATTCGTGCACAAGACATACAATTAGTAAACACTAGTTTTGTTGGAATAACGAGAATGAAATCATAGAATTAGTGTAGATGAATATTGTTAATCATAACAATAGATTCCTTGACTCAATTTAGCCTGGAAAAACCCATAAGAATCTTGAGTCAAAGTTATGGGAGAATTTGAGAGAATATTCTATAAACTTTATGATTAACAATCCATAACCTGTGCAACTAAATTAATAATTAATGTAATTGACATACATAGGAAACTAACGCAACATAAGTGGCTTAGACTTTTCAATACTTCAACCTTTAATTTTGTGTAGTTGATTTCTAAGTGGTTGTTTTTATTTACTTACTTTTACTTTCTCTACAATGTTGTGGTCTAACAATAGAACTCTAGTTAGATTGATTGACACAAAACCCCTCTCTAAGGGTAAAACACCCATCTAACCATGGTAGTGGTTTTATAGGAATTAAATTTTAGTGTGGTGATAACCTACATCATAGGTTTATAGTGATCCCACAAATTCATCTAAGCGCGTTTTATCCATGTCTCGAGCCTCTTCAATGGTTGTAACCTTAGCTTCAAACCTCTTTGAAAGTGACCTCAAAGTCCTCCTTACTCATTTGACTTTGAGTACTTTTTTCCAAGCTGATATGCTTGGTTTGCTATATCCCTCAGCCTTCTGGTGAAGACCACAATTATCTCATCATCACTCATATGAAGATTATAAAATTGCTAGGCTAGCATTTGTAGTTTTGATAGTCTAAATGTGCTTGTGCCCTCGTGGACATTCCATAGGATGTCCCATGCTTCTTTGGTAGATTTACAGGTGAAAATTAATTTGAACTACTCTTTGTCCACCCTAGTGAATATAAGATTAGCCTTGGAGTTTCCAAGGGCTCTCTGTTCTTCCTTTAAAGGTCCATTTGTTTGAGTCCTTGACCATGACCTTACCATCTTTACTTTTTCCATGGGTGGTTGCCATCCCATAGTTATGGTACTCCATGCTTTCTCGCCAAGTGATTTGAGAAGGCACACATTCAAGCCTTATAGTGAGGATAGTTTGAGCCATCTAGTAGTGGTGGGTGCATCATCAATGCACATTCCTTTGTATTCATCATCCACCCATGCTAACTAAGACCTCACCTACTTAATGGTGACATGGCACTAACACCACTTGTTGGCATACATAGGTGATGTCATCACTGGTTGTTGGTTAAATGTTGGAACAAACACCCAACACCCAACAATTAATCAAGCAATGAAATAACTTTAACAATACTTTGATGAAAAGTTCATTCTAGTGTTCACTTCACTTCACTAGGATGTTAATATTGAATTAAGAAGTAATTCACACAAAGTGAATACAAGGAATTGTTTATGCAGTTCGGTGTAAATCACACCTACGCCAGTGGGGCCTCACGTAGTGGAAATGAGTCTAATAGAATCAAATGAGTTTACACAACATACACAACTCAATCTATACCTCCCTCAATTAGCTCTACTTCTCCACAAAAATGGGTTCACAACTAGGGGGTATTTTACACTTCCCACTTAGTAAAACAAAGACCTAACTCCAAAGGTCCTCAACCTTTCATGAAAGTGAGAAACATAACGAGGTACATAACTCTAGGACTCAATTACAAAAGTCTTACTGAAAGAACTTGACCCTTTCAATAATACATGCAATTACTTGTATTATTAAATTATGAAACTTGAGAGGCTTAGCTTAAAAAATCAATATCACAACAAAATATACCTAAAAAAGTGATTAGTATCATTCAATCTTACCATCTTTTCTATACAATTTAAATTTCCACTAAGTGATTCTCAAAATCCAAAATTCTAATTCAAAAATTCTAATTCAAGTGTTAATTTAACTACAATATCAATGTAGCTTCTTAAAGTGTTGTCGGTGATATTATCACATAATAGTATAAATAATTATTTTTATTTTTTTTTTAAAAAGAAAAGGTTGGGCTTAAGTTGCTCCCAATACATTTTTCAAAATTGACAAAAAAATATTTTGATGGGAATGAAGAACCCTAACCACGTCAACTTCTGGGTGTGAAAAGTAAATTTGTGGCAATTGTTGAAATGCATTTGAATCATTATGCAGCACATCTTGAATTATCTTGAATTAAAAAAAAAAAGAAACAAGATGAAAGCTTAAAAATGAGAGAATGAACTACCTACTCCAAGAAGGAAATAGAAAATCATGTCACTTGTTATGTTACTATTCCATTGATTTACTTATACACCAGATCCAGTTTAACTGCTATAGTTACATGCATAGATAGCCTACTTAATTAGGATCAAAATCAACCTAATTAACTTCCCTAAAGCTCCTAACTAACCAACTAAAAACTGAAAAATTGAGAGAAACTATAGGTCTTATTATGCTGCCAATTTGTAAGTTTACTATCATCCCTCTTTTTGCTAACTTGCTGATGACCTATATTCCCATCTCCTAAGTGTGTTGACATCTCCAAGTTGTTTATGACATTTTTTGACACTTCTCCTTAGGAGGAATGTGTAAACTCTCAACACTCACGTAGCTTAGCAATTGATTGAACTACCTTGAGCTTACAGCCTTTGTGAACACAACGACTGGATGCCTGATTGAAGTTACTTTGCCTCAGCCATTCCTTCATGAACCTTCTCCTTTACAAAGTGAAGATTAAGGTCAAAATGCTTGTTATTTAATGGTAAGTTGGATTTTTATAGATTTGGAGAGTACTTTGATTGTCACAAAATATTGTGACAGGTCTGTGAGTTTCTATCCCTAGCTCTTTCAGTAAGTTTTGTATCCACATTACTTCACAGAGGCATGATGCCATGGCCCTATACTCAGCCTCCATTGAGCTTCTTGTAACCACATTCTATTTCTTTGACTTCTAATTTATTAGGGAGCCTCCAAATGAGATGTAGAAACCTATTATGGATCTCTTTTTTATCAATGCAACCACCCCAGTCATTGTTTGACCAGGTCTCTATAACATTTGAACATGTTAAGGATTCCTTTCCCTGGTACTCCCTTCACATACCTCAACAACTTAAATGTAGCATGCAAGAGAGATTTCCTTGGATTGCTCATGAATTGTGATAGTGTTTATATGTCGAAAGCTATGTCTGGTCTGGTAAAAGTTAAATATATTAACTTTCCAACCAATATTTTGTAGTATGTGGCATCTTCACGTGGCTTTTAGTCTTTCTTGCTTAATAAGCTATTCTCTTCCATGGGTGTGATAATTACCTTAGCACTAAGAAGTCCATATGTGCGTAGCATGTCCAATGTGTGCTTTCTTTGGCACATGAGAACACATTCCATTGAACTTGTTATTTCAACATCAAGGAAGTATCTTGGTGAGCCAAGGTCTCTAATTTTGAATCTTGTGCTCAAGTACTCCATCAACTTATGTATTTCATCTTCATCACTTCCATCAATGAGGACACATCGACATAAACTAGTAGCACAACCTTTGCTTTCTTTTCTACTCCTTTTACGCAAAGTGAGTGCTCAAAGCCTGATTGCTTAATCCAAAATGGCAAAGGGCCTCTATGAATTTTACATTCTACTGCCTAGATGCTTCTTTTAGTCCATATAAGGACTTTTTCAACCTCCAAACCAAATTCTACTTAATGATTCTTTGCTCCTACTACATCTCATACCCTTGTGGAATGGTGATGTAAATTTACTCATCCAACTCACCATTGAGGAAGGAATTGTGTATGTTTAGTTATCTCATTATCCAATTGTTCATTATAGCTAAGGCTAGGAAATGTCTCATTATTATCTACATCATAACAGGACTAAAAGTCTCTTAGTAATCAAAGCCTTCTACTTAATTTAGTCTCTTGGTAAACAAAGCCTTCCACTTAATTTAGTCTCTTGGTAATCAAAGTCTTCCACTTAATTATATCCCTTTGCTATTAGCCTTGCCTTGAACCTTTCTATTGATCCATCTAAGTTAAGCTTAGTTTTATTAACCCATTGCATCTTATGGTATGATGCCCTTCTAGTAGAACCACCAAATCCCATGTTTTTGTTTTCCTCCAATGCTCCTAACTCTTCCAACATAGTCTTTCTCTAGTGTGGCTTCTTGATAGCTTCAGCATATGAGTCAGGCTCTTACACATTGTTTAAAGCCAATAGATAGCATTTTTACTCTTTGGAGAGTTTATCTAAACTCAAATGGTTAGCTATATGATGATTAGTGCTAGGATGATCAAGTTGTTGGTCTAGTGGTTTAAGGTATGCTTGTAAATCTCCAAGTGTTTTGGAATTTTCTTTAGTTTGCATGATTTTCTAATTAGAATAGGTTCATTTTCAAGTTGGAACTTATTATTAGGCTATTAATTTAAGGAAATGTCATTGTTTATAGGTGAATCAACATTAGGATCATCTTTAGTCACTTGATCGTAGAACTCAAGACCACAAGACTCCCATATTGATTACATTCAAGTATGATAGGAACAACAGGAGGATTAGGCTCAATTTCATGGATGTTTATGGATTCTTAATCATGCCCAATAAAGGGAAAAATGTTTTCATGGAAGACTACATCTCTTGAGATGAAAACTTCATGTATTTCAAGATCCTATAGTTTGTAGGCCTTCATCCCATTAGAATAACCTATAAGGTACCTTTCCTAGCCCTAGGATTAAGTTTGGTTCTATTTCTTTTAAGTGTGGATGCAAACACAAGACAACTAAAGACCTATAAGTGAGTGTAGTCTGGTACCCTTCCAAACACTTCATGGGGAAACTTATAATGTAAGATTTTAGTGGGTAGTTTGTTTATTACGCGAGTTGCACAGAGGACAGCATCAACCTAAAATTTTCTTGGCACGAAGGCTTGGAAAAGGATAGCTCTAGTAGTAGATAAGATGTGTTGGTGTTTTCTTTCTACTATTACATTTTTTATGAATTTTCAAAACAAGAGTATTGATCTAAAATGCCAAATTCAACAAAAAAAAGTTGTCAATTTAATTTTAGTAACATTGTCAGTTCTTATGGTTTGGACTGTAGAATCAAATTGTGTTTGAACCATTCTATAGAAGGCAGGTAAGATGACATCTACATTAAACTTTTGTCTCATTGAATAAATCCAAATGCAATGGCTAAAATCCTCAACAATTGTAAAAAAAAAAAGTGATATCCAGTGGTAGCAAGTAATAACTATGTTCCCCATACATCCACATGGACCAACTTAAAAGACTTTATAGTGATGATAGTTTGGACAGGAAAGAGCAGCTAATTTTAGTTGGCCTTGGGGCAAATTTCACATACTCTATTGTGTGCTACATTAATGAAAGGATAAGATGTATGTAGTTTTTTGATAAGATGGTATGAAGGGTGTCCTATCCTTAGATACCATATGTCAAGCACATGATAAGTTGATACTTGATCTCTAGTACAACTGTGTACATTTGTTGGTCACTAAATCATGTTCAGTTAATGTTTGATGTGGTTCATAAAAGTCTTGTGACTCTTTAACTACTTCAATCCTCATCCATTGTAAGGGGTCCTAGATGTAGCATTAATTAGAATCAAACACAAAGGAGCAATATGTGACTTAGTGAACTTACTAACTAATAGCAAATTAAATTTGAAAGAAGGGACATGTAAGACTTCCCTAATGACTAGAGAATCTAATTTTCTAATAGAACCTATATTCACCACTAGGGCTTTTACTTTATTTGGAAGGTTCACAAATATGTTTGCAATAGTTTTATAGGAATGAAATTAGCTTACTTAGGTACAGTGCCTACTTCTTGTTGTTTCTATGAAGGAGACACACTGAATTGGGAAATGCCTTGCAAGTTTAGCAAATGCATTAATTTCTTGATCTTTTCTTGTGAAAGCTTCAGATCATTGGCTCCAAAAGTCTCCTCATTCTTTCCACCATCCTCAACCATTACCTAGTTAGCTATCACTAGCGAACCCTTTCCTTTCCCCTTTGTAAATTTGAAATTGGATGGAAACTTTCTATAATATTTGTCCCTTGTGTGCCCTTTCTTTCTATAGTATGTGCCACCCTATGTCCTGCTTCTTCTTCTTTTTGTTTGAGACAGCTACCAAGGTAGAACTATTACTTAATGACTTGTTCCCCATGTTAGGTCTTTGTTCTTTCTCCACAACTATGGCATTGTAAGCTTCATCCAATGATGGGAAGGCCTTCTACCTCAATAATTGTAACCTATTCACTCGATAGGTCTCATTTAACCCATCAAGAAACTAGCACACCTTTTCCTTCTCTTAAAAATCAACAAAGGATTAAAAAAAAGTTGTGTTGCATCTTCCATATTTGTATTGAAAGGTGGCCTGTTAAACCTCAATTCTTCCCATATTGCCATCAATTTAGTATAATAAGCATTTACTGGCCTTGTTCCTCAACAATATTGTGCAAGTCACTCTGTAGTTCGTATACCTGATTGTCATTAGGCAAAGAGAACCTTCTTGATAAAACTTTCCAAATTTGATTTGCATGCTTCATATAGAATACCATTGTAGCAAGTGAGGGACTTATTAACCAGCAGCCAAACTACAATTAGGTCATTACAGTAGTTCCATGCATGAAAAAGGGATCATTAGGTGTATGTTTCATTGTAGCCCCATCAATGAACCTTAATTTGTTCTCGATTGATAGTGCTAAATAAAAAGATCTACTCCAAGTTGCATGGTTCCATTGAGTTTTGGATGTGTAATGATAGGGTTATAATTGTCCATTGGATGAATATAATATGGTGAATTGGAATCTTCCATAGAAACATGTTGTTTATGACTTGTTGACAAGATTGATTGATCTTAAAAAGGACTCCATTGGTGAAGAAGATCAAATAAAGAAATTAGTGAGAAGTAAAATTGGTTTTGATTATATAAGCTTCAAAGAGTACTTGCAGATGGATCTTTATAGCTTTGATACCTAAACAACTACGTAAGATAAGACCTTATGTGAATAAATTTATGTTTAAATTATGTTATTAAGTTCAAATTTTCAATCAAAATAAAGAAATTTACCTATCTTAAGTGTTGCAGTAGTTGAATGATGAAAATAATGAAGAGATAGAAGCTCATCCGAAGGCACCAAACCAAGGAAATATAAGATCAAAGCTTATTGCATGACTTAAGTGGAGCTTTGTCGCCAAAATGGTCGCTTAAGTGAGCCACCAGTGAGAGAGTAGGTAGAGACTAATTAAAAACCACTGTCGGTCGCCCATAGTTCACTTAAGCAATAAGCAGGAGACAAGCTAAATTGGCCTATAACCTACTCATTGCCTAGGCCACAAGGAGGCGACGGCCATTGCATGCTCCATCACTTGGCAATGGAAGAGGTGACAGTTCACTTTTTAAGCCACCTAACCCTCAGACCAATAGATGGAAATGAAGGAAATAAGTGACCAATCAAGGAACTCGGGTGGGGGAGGCTCAACCTTATAAATAGAAGAGTGTTCTACAAGCTAAAACAATCATCCATAGTTTAGAATTCTCATAGGCATCCTAATGTATCATTGTATTATTAGTTT
This sequence comes from Avicennia marina, assembly GCA_019155195.1. Lineage (NCBI taxonomy): Eukaryota > Viridiplantae > Streptophyta > Magnoliopsida > Lamiales > Acanthaceae > Avicennia > Avicennia marina. The sequence continues at coordinate 5,063,260 of CM032763.1, forward strand.
AGCATAAGTAAAGGATTTGAGAATGAGTTTGGTGCTTTCACAAGATGTAAAGTATGGCTTACAAGCAAGGAATTGCTATGAGAAGAAGGCCGAAACGAACGATAAGTATTCTTCTTTTATTTTCTTTATTGCCAATGTATGTGTGTCATTGATCTAAGTAAAAAAGGACTTTTATTTTATCATTTTTATTTAATTGTCTTTTCCCATTTAGTTGTGATCCATTCTCTTTTTATTCTTCCTCTTCTTCTTTTATTTTTATTTTGTTGCCTAACTTATAACGTGAGTGAATCCATAAGTTAACGATAAGTTAAAATAATTGATTACAATTGTAATCATAGACTTATAATGGGAGTAAAGGTCTTACGTTCACAAAGGGATTAATTATTAATCTATTGTTTATATTCTCAATTGAGTTAACTCCATAAATGATTGGATTAATCAAATGAAACCTTAGTATAGCTTGGGAAAGTGTGCTAAGGACTCAAGAGATTAATAACCTCTAAATAAGAAATTAAAACTTGATAATTAATTAAATGGTTATGAAAGTTCCTACATGTTTTTGCATAATGATTGTCATTAGCTTTTGCTTATGATTGCTATCATACTCATCTCATTCCATTTACTTAATTAAAGTTACTTTATTGTTTGTTCAATTACTATTAAATTCAACTTTAAATCAATTTTATTTAATCAAAAGATAATATTATTAAAAACAATACTCTTACTCTCTGTGGAATACCTCATGCACAAATTTGACATAATTCAGCTTTTGAAACAATGCTATAGCAAAAGAATCAATCATAATTAGCTCTTTAAAAATGCCATAAAAATAAGGGAGGTCTTTATCTTCTTCTTGATTAAAGGGAATTTTGAATGTGAAATCCCAAGGTAAGTTCTTTTCTTCCCTTTCATTATTTTCACATAGTTTTCTTTCTTCTAAGGAAGCAAGATTTTGATCTTCAATACTTTTTAATTCTAATTCTAATTCTTAAGAAGACTTTTCAATTGGCTCATTCATCCTAAAGTTGTTCTCATTTACTAGTTCAACTAATTCTAAGCATGAGGATGATACTGGGACTTCTTCAAAACTTGTTTTACTTTCCTTTTCTTCTTGAATTTCTATTGTCATTAATTCAACCTTTTCTATGTTAGCATTGATGATAGGGCAATGTATTAATTTTGCAATCATACTCATTGACACTACATGATTAACCACTAACTAATTATACAATTCTTCTATATAAGGTTTTTTTGGTGACTGAAGTACTTAATTGTTTAGTGTTTCCCATGAATTTTCCCTTACCTTTTCATTTTGTTCTTTTAATAAATTATCTGATTTGGTTATAGAGTACGAAGTAGCTTGAATCACCTTTGATAGTGATTCTTCAATATTATTTCCTGGAGAAATAGAATTATAAAAATCAGGGTATGAGTTATACGAATAAGAATTATAAAGGAACCATTCATACCTTGATTTAATATATAATTTCTTAATTGAGAAACTCCCAAGAATAATCATTAATTTCATTTCCTAAATTATACATACAATAATGAGAAGTCCAATTGTAATTATAAGCCATTTTATCCAAGAATTAGAATTTTAACAATATGCACTAAGTGAAGATCAAATGTAAATTGTTCACACCAAACATATGAAATAATTTCAATTAAGTACACAAGTGTGAAATTAAAAGCGTAAATTAAGAAATATGCAAAAGAAAAGAAAATTAAGAATAAGAAAATATTTAATATAAGTACTTAGTCTAAAACATAAAATTATTTTATAACAACACTCGTTACTCCTTAGCAACGGCGCCAAAAACTTGATACAGGGAAATTTTACGATGCAAGTGTACAACGGCTGTACCAAGTAATATAGGAGAGTAAGGGTTGTCATATCCAGGGGGATTAAGAGTGTTATTTTCAATAATATTGTATTTTGATTAAGTAAAATTGATTTAAAGATGAATTTAATAGTAATTGAGCAAAAAATAAAGTAACTTCAACTAAGTAGATGGAATGAGATGAGTATAGTAACAATCACAAGACAATGGCAATCATTATGCAAAAATACGTAAGAACTTTCATAATCATTTAATTTATTATCAAACTTTAATTTCTTATTTAGGGGTTATTAATCCCTTGAATCCTTAGTACACTTTCTCAAGTTATACTAAGGCTTCAATTAATTAATTCAATCATTTATGAAGTTAATCCAACTGAAAATATAAAGAATAGATTAATAATTGATCCTTTGTGAATGTAAGACTTTTACTCCTATTATAAGTATATGATTCACAACTGTGATCAATTGTCCTAACTTATGGATTCACTCTTATTACAACCAAGAGTTTGGAGGAAAGAAAATAAAAATAAAGAATAAGTTGAACATAAATTTTTTGATGAACGTAGGACCTTCACTTTAGTTATAAGTCTACTATTTATAATTGTTAATAACTTGTTGAACTTGGGGATTCATTTCTGTTATAATCACAAATGAATAACTTGCTGAACTTGGGGATTCACTTCTGCATTAATCACAAATTAGATAACAAAATTAAAATAAAAGAAGAAGAAGAAAAATAAAAGAATTGAACACGACTAAATAAGAATAGACAATTAATTGAAAATGATAAAATAAAAGTCCTTACTTGCTTATTTCAATTATATTCATACACTAGGAATAAGGAAAATAAAAGATAAATACTTATCATTACTTCTGGCCTTCTTCCCATAATGATTCCTTGCTTCTATGCCACCCCTTACATCTTGTGCAAGCACCAAACTCATTCTCAAATCCTCCACTTATGCTAAACTAATAATACAATGATACATCATGATGCATATAAGAATTCTAAGCTATGGATGGTTGTTTTGGCTTGTAGAACACTCCCTTGTTTATGAGGTTAAGCCTCCACTGCCCAAGATCCTTGATTGGTTGGTCATTTCCTTCATTTCCATCCATTGGTTCAAGGTTTAGGTGGCCCAGAAAGTGAATTGTTGCCTCCTCCATTGCCTAAGTGACGGAGCAAGCGATGGCCATCACCTCCTTGTTACCTAGGCGATAAGTCAATTTTAGCTTGCCACCTACTTATAGCTTAGGTGAACCATAGGTGACCAATGGTGGTTTTTGATTGGTCTCCACCTACTCCCTCGTTGAGAATGAACTACCTGCTTCAAGATGGGAATAGAGAATCACTTCTATTGTAGTGTTATTGTTCCAATGATTTACTTATACACCAGATCAAGTTTAACCACTATAGTTACATGCACAATTAGTCTACTTAACAAGGATTAGAATCAAGTTAATTAACTTCCCTAAAGCTCTCGTCTAATGAATTAAAAAACTAAAAGAAACTACAGGTCATATTATGTTGTCAATTTGCAAGTCTACTATGATCTGTCTTTTGAGTGACTTAGTGATGACCTATATTCCCTTCTTCTAAGTGTGTTGACACCTCTAAGCCATTTATGACATATTTTGATTGGAACAATTTTCAGTATATAAACATATGAGAAAGAGAGTTAGGGTAGGTCTTGCCCACTTGGGGCCCACCTTAACAACAACAAGAACAATATGAAAAAAAGCAGAGAAAAGAAAAACTAAAAGAACTTATTCACAAGAAAAAGATGAGAGTAATTTGCTTTTAACAAAATTTTAGGAAGAAGTTCTACTCAAATGAGCTCTACATGTCTTCTAATTTTGACTCTTCATTCTCTCTGCACTTTTGGTAACTCATTTTCTTCTTTTGTGATCCAAGTTTGATGAATTTGATGAAATATTATTGATTCCAACTTGTTGATGAAATGTATTAATATTAATGTTGCTACTAAGAATTCAAGAAATGTTGACTTGGTTTTGGCTTACCTTGGATAATTTAGAGAGACATTGTATTCCCATCACAGTTAATAGTGGATAGTTTAGATCATTGTATGGTCTAATGTTTTACATATTTGGGTATTCTATGTAAAACATTGTTATGTTCATTTATTTTATACATTGGATTTGATGATTTGATTGGATAATTAATTAATTCATAAAATCCCACATTAATTCATTGCCTAATTTGATGGAAAGAATTCTGCTTCCTTCGTATCATTTGGTTGCCAATTGAGTTTGAAATTCTTTCTCAACAAGTAGTATCAAAACCAAGTTAAGTTTGGTGTAAATTAGATATGGAGGAATGTTTAAATTGATTAAGTTGAACTACTCTTAAAGAAATCCAACATGATATATTTTTTAACATGCAAGGGCTTGTATTTACCAGTACATTACGATAAAGCCAAATAAGAGAACATGAAAGTAAATGAATGGAATGTTATGCATTTGAAAACAACTTCATTTATCAGATGTTTCATTAATCTAAGTTTGTTTTATAACTTTGAGTATGAAAACAAAGCAAATGTTTTGTGAAAGAAAATTGACGCTACATTTATAATGGAAAAAAATGCCTAAAGAGAGTTTTATTTTCAAAAGGATAGTGAGATTAAAGTATCTAGATAGCAATAGCACAATTGAACACCTAAATAAGCTCAAAGGGTCAATCAAACAAATTATCTCTCTAAAGTTACTTTTTGTGGGTGACATTAGTGTTGCTATTTCTTAACTCACTACCTAACAAATTGAGACACCTATGTTGACACTAGATGACTTGGCTCAATTGAAAAAGTTGAATTTGGACTCAATTAAATTTAGTCTGTTGAATAAGAAAGCAAGAAGAAGGAGGAGAGGCTTTGACCTAAAGCCAATGGCTCACCTCTTTAAAAATACCTCTTGCAAATGTGGTATTAACTTTGTTACTTTTTGACTCACTACCCACATCTGTAAAACACTTGTAGAGACACTCGGCAACTCAACTCATCAAGGAAAGTTGAATTTGAATTCAATTAAGTTTAGTCTATTAGAACAGAACGAGACTCCAACTCAAAGTCAAAGGCCTTGGAGGATAAACAATTCAAGATAGAAGAAAAATCCAAAATAGAGCCTTACAGTGCTGAACAAAGAAGTTCCAGGGGAGGTCTGAGTCAAAGGAAACAAGAAAAATTTACATGTCATTATTGTGGTGGTCTAAACCACTATGATGCAGACTGTAAAAGAAAGAAAAGAGACTAGAAATGTAAGACCCTAAATTTTTGAGTATTAGTAATAATTATTTATTGGCATACATTACACATTGGAATAATAATGGGAACTTTCTTTCATTATTTTCACTTCATTTTTGTGTAGCAATCGCCATAATTAGAGGTGTGAAATCTAGATAAGTATAAGGATTTTATGGTAGCTAGGAAGTTGACAAAGAAATACATATATTATTAATAAAATTATGCCATGTTAGAATCTTACAAAATATGAAAAATAAAGCTCAAAATTCGGGTGAAATTGGCAAAATTGGAAATAGGAGTTCTAGGAGTAGAAGGGCTCACAAATTAAGAGATTTTCAATTCTATCCAAACTCTATTAAAACTCTAAGGTATAATTACCCAAATTAAAAAAGAGAAAACCTATCTTCAAGCCTAAAACATCATACAGCCATCTAGAATTATCAAGAAAAATTACTTGGCTTTCAACTTAGTATTTCAAGATAATTCCTTCACCAAACTTGTTGTTTTCCATGCATTCACGTGGGAACAATGACCAAACATGTTTACACAAGCACAAATATGAGTTTCGGAGGCTAAAACATCGGTTCAATCATAACGTTAATGCTTAGTTCGTATATTATGCATAAAAAACCATAGAAGGCGTGTATAGGAATACTACACAAAATCTTCTCAAAATTTTCCAAAAATGGGACAACACATTTAAATCACATTATTTTGGCTGGAACTTATAAAGATCCCTAAGGACCACTAGAATCATGAAAAAATTGAATTTTGATGATTGGAATAGGATTGGATGAGAAAATAAAACCAATCAACACTCTGCATGCACCTAGTGCCACAGTTGCAGTGCCCAAAAATGCAGGTCGAGGTAAGGCCAAGCACCTGCAGAGCGTTTTCATGTGTGAGGTAGAATGCCCATGGGAGAATATCATGGGCACGAAGTTGTGAAGTGCAGATGCAATCTTCTTGATCGCAGCCACAAAGCTAAGTGTAGGAATTTTAGAACACCTCATAGTCCCCTGGCGCGATTGCAAGCTTGGTCCTCGCAGTTGTTGAATATCACTTTCCGGTTGTGAAGCCAACTACGAAAAAACCAGAAAGCAGTATAGTTGAGAGTCGCAAGCACAAACTGAGACCCTGTGGTTAAAAACTTGTATCTTGTAGTTGCAAGCCTAACTGCAGGCATTGGATAAATTTCAAACCTTGCATATTTTGAGAGAATACACTATTCACTACCTAAGACATAATGGAACATAAGAAATAATGATTGAAGGAACCCAAGTAGGAATAATCATTTAGGGAGCATAGGAAACACTAAAAGGCATAAATTATTAATTGAAATGAGTGTTGAAATGGGAATTATGTGTGATTGAATAGGAACTCAAAAAAAAAAAAGTCAAGGAAACCATCGAATAATAGTACTAGTAAAAGGTAAGTAGTTACACCTCGTTAGACTTTTGAAACATTTTTCCATGCAAAGGAATTTCTGATTATGTGAACAAATCAATTTTGAAATATTTTTCCTAATTTATGAGAGCCCAAATTGTCATGTTGATTTTCTAAGTAACCTAAAATGTAATTTATGATTTTACTAGAAATCTAGATATAAGTCAATTGCAAAATAAAATGGTTTTACATTGGGCATTGTAGAAAGTGAAATACATGTGATAAAATATAATAGCCACTCGTGTGATGCCGACTATCTTGAGGTTCTGAATGAGTTCTTCCCTACCAGTCGAGTAATAGATTTAGGCCCATCTAATTGGGGTAGAGGATTGGGATCAGCAGTGGGTGAAGTTGATACATAGCCCTACCAATCAAGTTTGAGATACCTTCTAGGTAGAGTTGAAGTCTTGGGCTTGTGGCCACAAAGCCAATTGCATCTGACCCTCCTTAGTTAGGATGTAGACTAAGACCCTAATCAATAGAAATAAGTACACGTAGTATGCACCATCTTAAGTTAGCTAGAAATAAGAAAACATGGAATATGTGGATGACAAGTCAAATGGTTTTGTGAAATTGTCCTTTGTAACTATGATTTATTTATGCAATCTATCTCAATTTACTAAAATTATATTTGTGCAGTTTATTATTTCCTTGCTCACATCTATTTGGAAAACAAAAATTCAATTGTTATCGTTTACTAGGCAATTCATTGCTCACCTCTATTTGATGATGTTTTTGTAGAGGATGCCAATAATGATGGCCAAATGTCACCCCCCATGCATGTATATGTATTTTGATTTGTATTTTACCTTAGAAATTATGATTTGACATAAGAGATGAATAGGAGCGACAGATCTAAATAGCGGTTACCCATGGAAAGGAGTGGCTTGTTACCGGAGGATAAAGACTGTCTTTTTATAGCACTAACATAGCTAGGTAACATCGCTACTGAATTACTAGAAACCTAGCAACGTTCTAATTTGGAGGCTGAGAATACAGAATTGGAGATAAATGTCGACGTGCATCGACACAACAGCATACTCAAGCAAAGTCTAGACAAAGCAAAGGATCAATATGCAAAGTTTGTGTAGACACATAAGACAACTTGGACCGCATATGAGTGGTGCATAGGCAAACATTAGGACAAGTGACATGGACTAGTAATCCAGTGAAAGAGGTCTCATTCTAGAACGATGAGTTGTGGGCTATGATACATAATTTTTCAAAGGATGAACTAAAAGAGGATATTGAAGAGGACATAGAGAAAGTGCCAAAACTAGAGCTTGGGAGAGTAGTGGTAAAGGAGGATGTACTACAAGAATAAAGAGACTCAGATTAGGACTACAAGTTAGATAGGATTGATAAATTTAAGATATAAGATATTAGTTCACGATATTAAGATAGTTTTCTCTCATTTGTTTTATTCGTTCCTTCTTTGTTACGTTCAAGACGGATTATGCTATAAAATATTCATGTCTATATTATATATGAGTTGTCTAAGTCTCGGAGTATCCTATCTGTTGTCTTATTATTACACATATTTAAATAATGCATACGATTCACCTAAAGAATGAAGAACCCTTTTTCATATAGGAAATGATTTGGCAGACCTTATCGCATTGCTCAAAATTCATCTATCACCGCCCCTATAGAGGACTTAGCTATTCAAGCGCATGCATATCCCCACCTCCACCCTACTGTAACCTCATCTGCTCCCAACTATAGGCCAAACAGGTTTAAGGTGAGAGGATTTAGCTGCCATTCCAACCATGGTAGCTCAAATGATGGATACTCAACAACAAGTACCTACTCAGCTGGCAGCCCAACCCAACAGCAAAACTAAAGCTCATTATAAGGCTCTACGAAGGCTGTATAAACTAACTTTTGATAGGTCTTGTGATCCTAAGTTGACCAGAAATGATTGAAAAAAATGTAAGACAACTTTGAACTAATGAAAGTACCCATGGATGTATACCCACGGGTGATCATACCATTCTTAGTGGATGAGGCTGCCTTGTGGTGGGATGGTGTCTCACTGGTATTGCTTGAAGAATGACCAATTATATGGGCTTGTTATAGGGAAGCCTTCCTGAATCACTTCTTCCGAAGTGTGCTCCTCCTTCGGAAGATAGTGGGGTTTGATAATTTGGAATTGGGAGTATTTTGCAAAGTTCCACACCTTGCCAAATATCCCCGTATGGTAATAACAAACCCCCAATTGAAAATGTACAAGTTTACAATAGTGCTAAAAGTAGATTGCAAACCACCTTAGCTCTCTATGAAGCCTGCACCTTCGATGAGTTACCTGGAGTTGTCATCCGAGCAAAGGCCAACATCAACAGATAAGAGGCCAAAACAACCTTAAGTGATCGAGACCAAGTTCTGGCATTAACACAAGACCTTAAGCACCATCAAACGACTGACCGAATAATTAAAAACAAAATCAATCAAGGAATGGTAGACCAATGCAACCTTTTCCAAAATGTAATTTATGTGGATGCAAGCATAGGGCATAAGCCGATGCCTTAGGGGCACTTGCTTCAACCTTTTCCAAAATGTAATTTATGTGGATGCAAGCATAGGGCATAAGCCGATGCCTTAGGGGCACTTGCTTCATGTGCAGTCAACATAGCCACCAAGTTGCCAAATACTCGACTAATCTGAGGAATCTAACTCCACCAAATAACAACAACAAAATGGGTAGTTAGGGCCACACAACTCTAAGCATTGGTATTGGTGGTAGCACTTAAAGCAAGGGTGTTCACTATGACCTAGGATAAGACAAACAACATGGAGAACATTGTAGTAGGTAACATCATAGTGAACTAACTTTGTGCGTAAGCTCTACTAGACTATGCTGCATTTCATTCTTTTATGTTTAAGGGATTTGCTAAGTATCTAGAACAAAATTCTAAATTATTATACCAGCATTATAGGGTTGCTACTCCTAAAGGATAAACATTAGTGGCCAGTTTAGTCCATAGAGATTGTGACTTAAACTTGGGTAGGGATTGCAAATTGAAAGCCGATCTCATTTGGCTTAACGTGAGGGAATTTGATGTGATTCTACACATAGACTAGTTAGCAGAAAGTTTTACTCACATAGATTGTAGAAATAAATTTGTAAACTTTCACCCACCTTTGGGTGATAGCTTCCCATTCGACAAGAGCAATCGGGATAGGACAAGCAAACTAAACTTTCTAATTTCCATGGCTAGTGCAGGAAAAGCCATCAAAGAAGGGTGTAAAGCTTACTTCACATGTATTTCTGATATTCAGGGATAAGATTTGAGCTAGAGGATATTACAGTGGTTAAAGAATTCCTTAACATGTTTTTGAATGACCTACTTGGACCACCTTTAAATAACAAGATTGAATTCCAGATAAACCTAGTCTCAAAAACAACACTTATCTCAAAGGCCTCATACTGAATAGGTCTAGCAAAGTTAAGTGAGCTGAAGGTACAACTATAAGAACTATGAGACAAGAAATAATTACAGTTGAGTGCACCACTCCAGGGATCCCCGATGTCCTTTGTGAAGAAGAAGGATGGACACTTAATGTTATGCATAGACTACTAATAGCTAAAAAAAGTAACGGTTAAGAACAAGTAGCCCTTCCTTAAGTTGAAGACTTATTTGATCAACTCAAAGGGGTTCGGATGTTCTCAAAATATTGACCTAAAGATGGGATACCGCCAATTGAAAATAAAGGCCGAAGACATACCTAAGATGACTTTCCAGACAAAGGATAGGCACTATGAATTCCTAGTGCTACCTTTTGGGTTAACCAACACCTTGACAGTTTTGATGGACTTGATCATCCAAAGGTTAAAATTATTGTATTTGGTTAACTTTGTGGTGGTGTTTATTGACGACATCTTGGTGTACTCACAGGTTAATGAGGCATGCAAAGAGCACTTAAGGATAGTGTTGTAGACTCTAACAGAAAAATAGCTATACATCAAATTCAACAAGTGTGAGTTTTGTCTTAGAAGTGTGGCATTCCTAGGGCGTGTGATATCTGAAAATGAAGCTGTTTGTAGACCCCAAAAAGGTTGAAGCCATCTTGCAATAGCCTAAGGCTACTAGTGTGACCGAAGTGAAAAACTTTATTAGACTAGCCGGGTATTATCAAAAATTTGTGTAAGGATTTGTTAGGATTGCAACCTCTTTAACTTAGCTCTTGTAGAAGTGAAGGAAGTTTAAATAGACTTAAAGTGAGAAAGGAGTTTTACAGAGTTGAACTAAAAATTAACTTTAGCACTAGTCTTGACTTTACCAACGAAAGGTGGTGGATTTACCCTTTATAGCAACACTAGCAAGAGCGGGCTAGGATGCGTCTTAATGTAGAATGATAGAGTAATCACTTATGTATTAAGGAAGTTAAAGCTGTATAAGTTAAATTACCCAACACAAGACCTAGAAGTGGTGTCGATCGTGTTCACTTTTAAACTATAGAGGCACCATCTCTACGGTGAAAATGCAAGATATACACCGACCATAAGAGTCTTAAATATTTCTTTACATAGAAAGAGTTGAATATTAGGTAGAGGTGATTGTTGAAATTGATCAAGGACTATGAGTCATCAACTATCACCTGGGAAAAGCTAATTGAATGGTGGATGCCTTGAGTAGGAAACAAACTAAAGTCATGGCAGTTGTGTTGGTAAGGTTGCTTAATTCACTACACTTAGAGATTGTTGAATCGATTAATGGAGTGCAAGCAACTCTAAGCATTGAACCTTTGATGATCGAGGAGATTAAGAAATCCTAACTCTCAAACCTGAAAATAGTGGCATTAAAGGATAAAGTGAAGCAGGGATGAATTCCAAGCTTCCAACTAGGGAAAAATGGTATCCATTACATAAGAAGGAGACTATGTGTCCCAAATGTTAAAAAGTTATGTGACCAAATCCTATGGGAAACATATTAATTAAAGTACTTCATACACCCTAGGATAACAAAGATGTATAAGGAACTCAAGAGAAATTTCTACTAGAATGAAATGAAGGACATAGTGAACTATGTGATTAAGGCGGAACATCAGCATCCTAGAAGTTATCTCGAACAACTTGAGATACTTAAATAGAAGTGGAATTGTATTACAATGGACTTCATGGTGGGCTATCTCAAACCATATAAGGCCACAATGCCATTTAGGTAATTGTTGATCACCTAACCAAGCCCGCACATTTCCTCCCCGTATGGACAATGTACACTTTAAATAGGTTAACTAAAGTGTACATACATAATATAGTGAAGTTTCATGGAATACCATCAAGCATAGTATCAAATGGAGACCCTCGATTTATGTTTAGTTTTTGGAAGAGTCCCCAAGAGGCTATAGGTACAAGGTTAAACCTTAGCTTAACATACCACCTGCAAACTAATGGATAGTCTATGTGAACAATTCAGACATTGGAAGACATGCTTAGAGCATGGAACTTAGGTTTTAAGGGAACTTGAAATGATCACTTTCCTTGGTAGAATTTTCTTACAATAATAGCTATCATGTGAGCAATGGAATAGCTCATTACTAGGCACTCTGTAGAAGAAGTGTCATTCCTCAATTTGCCAGGATGAAGTGAGCAAAAAAAAAAAAAGGTAATAAGACTAGAATTAGTCCAATTAATTGTCCAAAAAGTGGCAACTATACTGAGGTAGATGATAGACGCCTAGGACAAGCTAAAGCTAGGCAAATCTAAAGAGGAGACCATTGGAGTTCCAGCCCAGTGAATAGGTATATTTAAAGATTTCCCCAACTCGAGCAAGGATGCGATTCAACAAAGTGGGAAAGTTGAGTCCATAGTTTGGTAGGCTGCTTGAGATCTTGGGGATGGTCAAAGAGATAACGTACTGACTGGCGTTACCTCTGAAGTTAGCTAGGATGCACAATGTTTTCATGTAACCTAATTACAATAATACATACCTGAGCCAAGCCATGTGTTGGAACCAAAACCTTTGGTAGTGAATAAGAATCTAACCTATAAGGAGCACCCAGTTCAAATAACCGACCGAGAGGAACAAAAATTAAGAAATCGGTTGATACCATACATAAAGTTTTCATGGTCTAACCACATAGAATCTGAGGCAACACAGAGAACTAGATGAGGATATTAGGAAATGATATCCCCAACTGTTTGTTTAAAAATATAATGTAAGTTTTGAGGATGAAACATATTGTAAAAGGGGAGGATATAATACTCCAAATTTTTGGGTATTAGTAATAATTATTTATTGGTATACATTGTATGTTGGAACAATAATGATAAGTTTTTTTAATTATTTTCACCTCATTTTCGTGTACAAGTAGCCATAATTAGAGGTGAGATATTAATGTAATGGTAGCTAGGAAGTTGCCAAATAAATACATATATTATTAATAAAATTTTTCCATGTTAGAAGCTTAGAAATATGAAAAATAAAGCTCAAAATTTAGGTGAAAATGGTAGAAAAGGAAATGGGAGTTATGAAAGTTGAAGGACTCATAAATTATGAGATCTTCCATTCGGCCCAAACTATCTTCAAACCCTAGGTTATAAATACCCAAATTTTAAGAAAAGAAAAGCTATTTTGGAGCCTAAAACATTAGAAGACAATCTAGAATTCCTAGGGAAAATTACTTGGCTTTCAACATAGTATTTCAAGGTAATTCTTTTGCCAAACTTTTTGTTTTCCATGCATACATGTAGGAACAATGACCATGCATGTTTAGGCACATGGAAATATGAATTATAGAGGCTAAAACATCGGGTCAATCAAAAGGTTAATGCTTAGTTCATGTATTATGCGTAGAAAACCATAGGAATATTGCAAAAAATCTTCTTAAAATTCTCTAAAAATTGGACAACATGTTTAAATCATATTATTTTAGTTGGGAGTCATTAAAAAATGCTTAGGAACCCCTAGAATGACGGAAAGATCAAATTTTGATGATTGGAATAGGATTGGATGAGAAAATACAACCAAGCAACACTCTATGCATGCACAATGCCTCATTGTTATCGTCATGCCCAGAGGCATGGGTGCGAGGCAAGGCTGTGCACCTTTAGAGCATGTCGTGAACAAGGCAGAACACCCCTGGGCGAACATCATTGTACACGGATGTGGTTTTCTCGATGGAAGTTGCAGAGTTGAGCACGAGAATTCCAGAACACCTGGTCGTTGTGAGCTTGGTTGTTGTAGTTGCGGAGCTAAGCATAGAAAAACAAAAATACAAAGTGATTGGTAGTCACAGGTGTGGACTGAGCCCCCAACGTCTCAAACTTGTATCTCATGGTCATGAGCTTGACCGTGGGCACTAGACAGATTTCGAACCTTTCATAATTTGAGTTGAATTTTACAATTTTAAGACTAGAATAGGCTAAAATACACTACCCAAGGAGTAATAGAACATGAGCAATAATGATTGAAGGAACCCAAGTAGGAATAATCATGTAGGGAGCACTAGAAACGCTAAAAGGCATAAGTTATCAATTGAAAAAAGTGTAGAAATTAGAATTATGTGTGATTGAATAGGAACTCGAGCTGAGGAAATCATTGAATATTGATTGCTTGGAGGGAGCCAAAGAGTGAAGCACAACATCAAATTGAGCTAGAGAAGGCAAGAAAGGCTTGGGAAGTGCTTGAATAATGATCTGGGCCACCTTAGATGATCTAATGGCATTTGGATAGACCTAGAAGAGTTTTGTATTCTAGACTTGCGATCAACTAGAAACTCAATCGATTAGACAAAGTGTGATCAACCTACATGCAAATTAGGATATACTATAATTACAATCATGTTGTGCGTGATCAATACAAAATTCTTGCAATCACAAAGACAGAATCGCATGAAGGCTAAATCACAATAGATTGATCCACAGTCAGGGGCGATTGATCAAATGGACATCCAGATTGAAATTTTTGGCCGTTGGAGCCATTTTCTAAGGGTTATTTTGACATTTCATCTTGTGCTTTTAGGGTTTTGACTTGAGCAACTTTAAATACTCTTATGTAATGACTTGTAAGCAACTCTTACCCTTTGAACAATTAAGTGGAGAAGGCTTCTTCTCTTTCCTCCCATACTTGTTGTTTGTGAGTGGGTTGCATCCAAGTTCAAAGGTTAATCCCAACTGAGGTTATTTTTTGCTTAATTTAATTTTGTGCAATCTCGTCAACTATCTTTCATTTGCCCAACCATATCTTTCAATCCTTCTATTTTTTTTCACATCAATAATGATCTAAATTAATACTTCTAAATACTTTATTGGCTCTAGAAATGCTCCCAATCATCTTCATCACCTACATCATGTACAAGGTGTATAACGTGGTGAGTGACTAATCACCCACAAGCAGGTTCATCCTTTAACATGGGTAAATTAAGTAAAAAATCATCAAAGAATCATTTCAATCAATAAATCATGCTTCATGAACAAAATGGCATAGCATACTCATCAGATTTTTAAACAAGTAAGACAGTAGGCATAATACATATTTTCAGTAAAAGATGTCTAAAAATTGATCATTTAAAACTTGTATATGCTCATGAGGTCTTAGGCAACCAATGGTTAATACACTAATAAGGCCTCAAACGTTAACCCCAACTTAAGAGGATCTAGAACAGCTTTTGTACTCGCTTAATGGTTCCCATATCTCAATACACTTAATTATTTTTTGGCCTTACAGCTTAAGCAATGCCATGATGGCCTTGTCATATCCCGAAGAAAATATGCTAAGGGATTGGTGAAAAGATTTAGGCTAGAAAACTCCTGTGGTGTTGGAACACCAATGTTTCTCAACCCCAAACTGTTGAAAAATGATGCTGGAGTTCCAATCAATCCTAACTTATATAGGAGTATTGTTGGTAACCTACTTTTTTTTACTGCATGCAAGTTAGATATATGTTATAGCATGGGAATTTGTGCTCAATTCTAATTAGCCCCAAAGGAGAGTCATTTAAGTGTAGCCAAGAGGATTATGTGTTAAATAAATTCTATGTTTGACCTAAGTTCAAGGTACTCTAAAAACTCTAATCTTAATTTAGTTAGGTTTAGTGATGTTGATTGGACAAGCAATGTGGATGATTGAAAAAGCACAATGAAAGGATGTTTTTTGTTAGAACTAAACTTTTTTCATGGTTAGCAAATAACAAAGTTCAATTGCATTATCCCCAACTAAGTCAGAGTATATGGTGGTTGATGCATGCTGTGCCCAACTTCTTTGGATGGAGCAAATGTTGCAAGACTATGGAATTTATTGAGAGGAGATGATGGTCATAGTGATAACCAAAGTGCTATTAATATCTCCAAGAATCTTGTGCAAAATAGTAAGACCAAGCACATTGGCATAAAGCATTACTTCATTCAGAAGTTGGTGAAAAGCAAAGTGATTGTGTTAGACTATGTTGGAACACAGTTATAACATGTAGGCATTATGACAAAGGCCTTAAACCAAAAGAACTTGGAGGCCTCTAGTTGTAAGCTTTGTCTTTGCCTAGCTTGAGCCAGTCCAAAAGGCCCAAAACATGTGAGGGAAGAACCGGAAACTAAAAATCATTAAGGGAGATTTTCCTTGAATCTTGTGCAACCATTTACGTTAATTATTATGATTATTGAAGATTCGCTCCTTCTCTAAGATTCTCATCCCTCTAAATATTAATTTATCTCTTATTATCTTTTCTTCTCTTCACAAAATTGTGGGCTCTTGTTCTTGTGGAAAGACAAAGGTTAACAATGGCACCAAAAGCTAACCATGACCAACCCAGTCACCAGAGTACTAGGAGGAACACAACACCACAGTTACTATCCGTAGAGCATACTCTAACTCTACTAGCGACCGTTCTAGAAGGTAGCCCAATTCCACTAGAGTCACAATTTAAAGAAAATTTGGTAACAAAAACTAGCATAGAGACTAAACCTACACAGATTCTAGACCTTGAGTAGGAGACCAACAAAATTGTTGAGGAAGGGGAAGGTTTAGCTATTAAGGGTGATGAAGGCACCCAGGAGGAAGAACAAGTTAATTTTATCCCCATAAACTTTTATTCCCATTGAAGTTATAGCTCTGATAATAGGAGGCCAAAATGCTTATGCAACTCCGGTAATGGAACCCACTAGGGCACAGGAGCCCTAGTAGTAAGTAAAGTCCAGTAGAAAAAGGACAGGCAAGAGAAAGTTGGTCAAAGGTGTGGAATCCACCAAAAAGAAACAAGTACTTCACGAGAACCAATCAACAAAGGTCAACCCTTTTACATGGGCAAAACTTTATTGTTGAAAAACTTCTGAATGTGAACAAATATAAAGAATTAGGGTTTGTTGATTTTGCAAAGGATTTGGGATTATTAGAGGCTTTAACTACCTTGAAGGAGTATTATTTGAAACTAGTGAAAGAGTTATATTGCAACTTGATGAAAGAAATAGATGATGAAAATTTCCCTTGATTTCACAAAATTTATGTGCTGACCACTTTTTCAAAGTTTCACCTAACCTAATCAACATGGTGTTCGGATTCTATGTAAAGGATTCATAGGGTGCTTATTTGGAAAAATTTAAACCTAGCTTTGATGAAATAGCCCATACTCTTAGTGCCCATTTTTTTTGCTAACTTAGCCAGTTACCACATTGATGCAGTGTTAAATCTTAAGCTTAAAGTATTTTTAGTTGTTCAAATTTGTTGTCACAAACTGGTTTCCCTCATCGAACACTACTTAGGTTACTAAAGAAACTAGTACTCTACTGTACTATTTGGGGCAAAGAGGAAAATTAATTTGGGTGCTATGATTTTTGAAAGAATAATGAATTTTGCTAAGACAAATTCATCTATGGGACATTTACCATACCCTTGGCTTGATTTCAAGATTGATAAGTCAAAAAAAATTGCTATTGATGATGATGTGGACACTTAAAAGATTGGGTTTTTGTCATATAGCACAAGATAGATTCGCTAAGGCAAGGCGAATAACCTCATTTGACCTAGAGTTCCCCAAATTGCTGAAACTTCTACTACCACTGCTCCTACTAAACTTGAAGATAGCTTTTTGTATTTTGAAACTTTATCTAGAGGCATTGACACTAAAATCCATTAGCTGCAAATTCAAAGGAGGGACTTTAAACTACATATTGTTGCACTTCGTTCCATTACTTTTCAATTTCCTTCTAAACCGACAAATGTAAAGGATGATGCTCCAGCTGCTTCTATACCCTCCACTTCCTTATGTTGTAGATCCAACCCCCCCCCCCTGGTTAGATGATCCTTGGCATGGTGTGTGTGAAAGGAGGAGTGAAGTAGGAAGTGTAGTGAGAGGGACTAAGATTTGGATTATGCAGTACATGTCTCTAAAGGGAGTATTTTGGTTTTCTTTGATGGACTGCTACTATATATTGGTTTTCAACTTTAGTTTTCTTTGATTTTCTAGACTTCTATTGATTTCTTTTGGTTTTGCTATATTGTGAAAATGTTGACTCAGTTGATATCTTGACTCTAGGAGAAAAGTTGATAGTTCCCATTCTAATTCTGCTGCTCTAACCTTATTCTAGAATTGGATTTCTTTCACTCTTTTGTTTTGTTGATCTTAGAACTATCTATTATGTATCTGGGATATCAATTTTGTCAAAAGCAATTTTTTCATTACAATAAATTTCTTGTTTCCACATTATGCCCAACTTTATGAATTTCATTGGAATTCATTGATCATTATGAGGTTGTGCCAACAATGCCAAAGGAGGAGATTGTTGTCACTTGTGATACAAAAATATTTGGAAAAATATTGCCAAAATTCTTGACAAAAATCCAAGTATTGCTCTACAAGAGTTTCCATAAATTATGAAGCCAAAGAATCTTAAATTGAATTAAAAGTGGAAAACTCTGACTTTGCCTAAAATAATAGGATCCAACAATGGTTGGAAAATCTCTACAAAACTATCCAACCAAAGGTTGATCAAAATAAATCTATACAAGGCAATGGGAGATTGGATTATGCTAAAAAAATAAGAGGAAATCTGCACTACATGGAATTGGTAACTACTACTAGAATAACACCAAGTAGCTTATCAGGATAGATTCTACACCAAATCTTAACCAATGATTTAAGGGCAATCTATAGCTAATTTTCCCTGATTTCTTGGAGTAAAGCTAAAGAATAAAATAGGTTGAAGTTGTGTAGGGCTGGATGTGCCTTTCCCTTAAGAGAATTGTGAGTTTGGAGTGAGAAAAATTCCTACATTCACACATTTGTCTTTTATGTACTTATGAATTAAGTTTGTACAAGTCCTTCTAAGGGGTTCACTTCATGTTAACGTAAGCATTAGGGTCAAAAGGAGTTTTGGCTAGTCATTCACCTAAAAAGTGTGTGGAAGTATACTAACTAGTTGAGATCAAGTGAAAACTTGATGTAGATGAAGTGAGAGGGAGACAAGAGCTTTGTGTGTGGTTGTGTTGGTTGTAATCACTTGAATTAGTAGATTACTTTGATTTGGGCAAGGACTCTAAGATGTAAGAGTAGTTGAGGCTCTAAACTACCTGAACATATCGTTTATCTTTGTGATTGCTTTTTATGTTCTATGCTTGTGGTGGTGTTATAACATTAACATAAAAATTGTCCAGTAGAATCATAACATCATTGTCTTAAATTCAATTTGGAATTACAACACTCAGTCTAACTTACTCTACAATAATGAGACCACAAGTGGCTACACTAGGGTGAAATTTTGCTAACACTAATTAGATTATTCTTGTTCTAAATCAATCCTACTAACCAACATTAATGGGGATTTTTAAACTCTAATGACCATCAACGAGAGTGATAATATAAACCCAAGTAGATAAATAGTTAACCCATTAAAAATACTATTTGAAACATTCTAGGTTTATGATCTCACCTTACTTCTTGTATAAAATCTAAATCCACAATATATATTCATGCAAAAAATATGAATTTCAACCTCAAACAAAGTAAAGGCTAAAATCTTACCTCAACAATAAGTGATGCAATAGTTTCAATATCTCTTAATGATCCTACAGTCCCTTACAAAAATGAGATTCAAAGTTAGGAAAATACTACTAGAAGTTTAGAAGAAATTTCATCAAAATTTTCTTTCCTCTTTGAGTGAGATTTATGTAGTTTAAGCAGGGATTTATTAGTAGGTTTTCTAAGCAGGAATGGTTTCTCTAAGGTGGAGGTGGTCGATAAGTCATATTGTAGTCTAATTCTTACATGCATTTGGAGATGAAATGGTTTCATTACGTGTGCAAGCATGTAAAGTGTTATTTTCGGTGATTTGGAGTTGTATGGGTGCAATTTTGATTGAATTTGGACATTATCTACACTTAAACAACTTTTATGTTTGAATTATAAGGTCTACAACCACAAGAAAGAAGTCTACAGCTGCAAGAAAAGTGTTTACACCTGCAAGGATAGTAGGACATTCTAGGTGTTGCTGCTATTAATGTTCATAATAGTGGAAAGAGCAGTCATTACTGTGAGTCTGGTTTTCATAAGGACAAGGTGAAGCACAAAACACACTAGACAAGATTGCAATCTGACTTTGTGATTGCAAGACAGGGCTTTGTGACCACAAAGTTGCTTGTAAATGTCACCACCAACGTTTGCCACCACAAGAAAAGATGGTGCGGCCGCAACACTACAGTTCTCAACTACAGAGTGCAGTTGTAGGTAGCAATCTACTCATTTTAAAAGGTTATTTTGTTTTTTTCACTTCATTACATAAACTTTAGCCTTCCATGCATATAAATAAGTAGTTATACATGGTTTTAGGAAATCGTAGATAGCTTTAGCATTAAAACACGTAGAGAGCAAGAGGATCAAGCATTGAAGAGGTTTCCATGTTTTAAGGATAGTTTGCATATGCGAAGCCCCACATCTTCATGTGGACAACCTCCCTTAATCTCACATAGGTTGGGGTGATTACACATACAACACACAATTAACTTAGAAAATTCATGCCTCCCGCTAAGCAAGAAGAGAGAACACACTCTAGCTACCCTCTCCTTCTCCTTTTTTCTCTAAAATGCCTTCTTACCTAAAGGTATTTGTGTAGTAGCTTTGCGAAAGGGGTTTTGCAAAGTGAAGAAGGCACTTGATCATTCTAGTTAAGTGGACAAACTTGAGGTTAAGGTTTGAGAGCCACAATCCAAAAGATAGCAAGTTCACTCATTTTGAATTTGATTACAAATGTATTATTATTTGCTTACTTGTTCATGTGATTTCATGTGTGTTATGTAGTAAGGTTTGAGTTGTTTACTTTTTTCACATGTCATTCATGTTTTTAATTTTTAAAGTTTGAATTTTTTAACGTGTCAAACCTCAGTGAAACCCAATAGATACACCTATAGAATCCATGAAGGAAAATAATTAGATACTAATGAAATCCTATGCTCCAAGGAGAGAGAAAGTTCATGTGAATTGATGCCATAGAAAGAGTTATCACAAGTATAATATCTCACTTATACACAATTTGAATAAGTTGTTGATGTTGCATTGTTTGCTAGACATGGTTGTAAGGGTGATTTATACTAAGAAGTTTAGAATTTTTTTGTTAATTTATGAGATATAATGAGATGGATGGAATCTTAAGTCTTAAGCAAATGATTTGGGGTGATATGTATGATTGTTGTCCAAATTTGAGAAATTACATCTCATCATGCATGTGTGTAACTTTGGATGAGCATCACCTAAATTATGTTCTTATTAAGACACCTTGGTCAAAATTGAATAGTTGTATGTCATCATGCATGCATATGACTTTTACTAAACACTTCATAAATTCCATGCTTATTGTTAGACCTGGATGGAACTTAAAAGGTAATAACTTACAACATAAAAAATTGTTAAGTAGCTTGAGGTATGAGAGTTGCATGTGAAACATTGGGACTCTTAGCATTTATTCTAAGATCATATTCGTGGTTTTCATAATAGTTTGGGAATTCATGTAATAACTGTACAATAGTAGTGTCATCTGTTGGACATAAGCATAATGAACTCCATTCTTTTGATGATCATTACTTAAGTGAGTTCTACATATCTTATTCCTTACATGCATTGCATATCTATGATAATGTTAGTGTTTTCAAAGTTTCATGACGTTTTCCGTCCTTTGTTCTTAGTTGTGTATCATAAACATGTTGGGATATTGGCAAGATTATCTTAGGCCAAAGAAATTAGTGAGATTGGTGATTAATCCTTACTTAAGAATTAAATCTATTGAAATTCTCATACATTACATGTTAAAACATGAGGATTATTTTAAGCTTAAATCACATGTCATTGCACATACTCACAAACAAAGTAGTATAGGTCTTGCATCTATCATGCTTATGTGCATGAGTTGTGACATGTATGGTGTCATGTGGAATGCTAGAGAAATTTTTTTATCATTTTCATGAGCAAATGTGATTGCAAATAGATGGGAGTAGGTTGCAAAGAATTATAATGATAAATTATGACCACATATGTTTTGTCGAAAGTCTAGATGATGATTTGCATTGATATAAGTGTTCATTCATTATTTGAAGTGCATTGTCATGAATTATTTCTTTGTAATTATCGTATTAGTGAGGTTAGATTGTTGAGATACACTTGTACTAACCCTTCAAAACATAAAAGTCTTACCAAAATTGAATTAACCTTGTAGGAGTATTTCCCTTGAGATCTTGAAGTTTTTGCTAGAAGAAGAAGGCGAAAAGGATTACTAAAGCTTGTTTATGAGCCACGCAAAAATCTGTCAAGAAATGTTATAATTTTGAAGGAGAGTTTAGCATTTAGAACAATCAAAAAACCTTTCCATATAATCATATTTGATCTAGGAATTGAACAATGAGTATGAGGAAATTCTGTCAATTTCACAACTTGTAAGAGTGAACGAGTGTTTAAACATCCACAACAAAACTGCATTGCAAAGTAGGAGTATAATGTATAATTGTAAGGGCATTACTAGTAGTATACTACATTATTTCTTTGGTAGATTTATTTTTTGTAGGTAGCAAGGATCTTAATGAATTAAGGATAATTTGCCTTCAAGAGGGAGGAGCGCCAAGTCACAACAAGAGCTAATTGAAGGTTTAACATTCAAATTGATGGTGACAAGCTCCAAGGGTCCAAGAACGTACTTTTGCATGAGTTTAAAGAAGCAATTGGGCATTTAGAGAGATTCCAAAAGTTAATGAAGAGCTCACAGATCAATTAGGTGTAACAAGTGAGTGAAATTATGAGAAGGAACGCTTAGATCAACATTTGAATTGATCTCCATGCACTTAGATTGTTAGTAGGAAAGATCTCAAGACATTTGGATCAATCAAAAGAAAGATCTCAAGACATTTGGATCAATTGTAAGATATATCGCAAGTATTAGGATCAATCGCAATGCACTAAGATTGATCATAGGATTAATCTCAAAGAGCTAAATCGACATACAAAGATTTTCGAATAATGATCAAGGGTTGGATCAACCTAGATTGATCTAAAAGGCACTAGATCGATCTCACAAGTTCCAAATTGATCCAAACAATGAATTGGAGTCAAATATTTCCTAGTTTAGTGAAGATTCCTTACCAAACTTAACCTAATCTCTTCCAAACACCTTTTGGTTACCTTTGGGCATATTTTAGCCTTACGTAGGACTATGAAAAGGGGGCCTTATAATATTTTTACACAGGCTTTTGATACTTGACATTGGAAGACAATTTTATACTTACCAAGAAATCCGAATATGCTTAATTTCTTGTGAAATCCTCTAAATTCCAAATCAAGTTATTCAAAGTGCTTTTCGAAACAATTCGTGACATGTTAACTAACTCTTCATGGAAATAGTCGTCTTCTCCTAGAGTTTTTTGAATTCGTTGCATTTAGGTTGTGTTTACACAATTCGCACAAGTAGGATATCATGAGGTTTAGCTATATGTGAATTATCTTAATTTAATGCTCATGTGCACACATCGCTATAGCTAAGACTTCTATGCAAATGATCAAATCTTCCATGTGCACATACATTCCATTAAGAATCTTACTTCTAAAGCATATATAAATAGATTTTGCTTTTATCTATTTCCATGTTTGAAGGATCCCAAGATAGTTTCCTTGTTCTTCTCTTGAACAACAACTTAAAATGGGGATATATGTCAGTTGTTAGTGTTATGCAACACTTCTGGTGTGACTTCATGACCCTGGTGAAATTGGCGTAGCAATCCTCTCGCGACATCTCCTATAAAGGCAATTTAACCAAATGGGAGCAAAGTCCATTTATTCTTCACATCCTTATTTAGTTTCCTTTTTTCTTTTCTTTTTTTTTTTTTTGCTACCATTCCTTACCTCTTTGTGTTTGTGTTTTTGACTTTGTGTTCCCTTCCCAAACGTGGCTGAAAATCTCCATTCATAGGAAAGAAATTTTCTTAAAGAAAATTTCTCAACATGGATTGTTTACCCCCTCCAACCTATGAACAATCAGTTTTCACCCAGTATAGAATCCAACATTTTTCAAATCTTAATCATAAAATAAACAAAGAAAATAGTGGAATAATAAAATCTTAACCCGATTCACTTTTATCACATAAAGCGCATAAACATAAATTGCAAAACAATTACATGGATGATTAGCTAAAAATAAACTTTATAATTTCTATCTATGATATACAAATTGTGATAAAGTCTTGACCTTTAGTTTATCTGCACAAACAAGTTGTTGACTATAATTCTCCAGCAAAACTCCACAAATTTCTTCATGAAATCCCACAACTCTCAAGCTTGGAGAACTTTCTAAGATAAAACTAAGGGAGGCTAATAACTAATTCTCTCTCACATACAAGTGGTGAATGATGAATAGTGCCCATCATCAACAGTATATCTGGGTACTGTTCACATGAATAGTATTTTTTTGGGAACTCTTTCAATGACTTATTTCAAGATATAATCTTGTTTATATACTAGGATACTTGCGGCTTGTGGAATAGGCTCTATAGACTTTCACATGGATCTTAAATTAACCTAGGCTCATCCACCTTTAATTATTATTCTAATTAATAATTAAAACCTATTTGAATTATTTTCTTTATTTTAATTAAAAGGACTATTATATTTCCAAATAATAATTCTCATTATTAACAATCATAATAAGAATAAAATAATTCTCTTATGCCTTGTCTCTTTAATTTAATTAATCCCATTAATTGGGATTAATTAAATTAAAGGCTCTTCATATTTCTAATTAATAATCTCATCACTAACAAACATTTAGATCATTAATTAAATTAAAGGGTCTTCATGTTTCTAATTAATAATCTCATAATGAGGAATAAATCATTTCAATTTATATCAATCCAATTACAATTAAATTAAATTTACCATGCGACTTCTCAAGCCTTGGGATCACCACCATGCAAATGCTTCAAGCCATATCTTGTTTTTGTGTGTAATTCTCTAAGTTCATTTTTACATAACAACAAGCATAACTTGGAGGATACAGGTAACTCCTAGCCTGTGACCCATATCGTAGCCCATCTAAGGTGAAGTGATGGGTCACAATGAACCCTCTCAATTATAAATACCATACAGTATATACATTTTGTTTTGCTTTGCTTTAATCAAATTAGTCTACCTTACAAACTTGGTCATATGACAAATGGACGTTTCCTTATGAACCTAATGTTTTTATCAGAAACTCTTTTCTAATTACACACTATCTTGGCCAAGGATTTTTGCCACATAGAACATTAAGTAAACAGGACAAATGCCTTGCTAACTTGTCAGGAGACAAATTATTCATTAAATGCACATGCCTTCATATG
The DNA here is from genome assembly GCA_019155195.1 of Avicennia marina. Lineage (NCBI taxonomy): Eukaryota > Viridiplantae > Streptophyta > Magnoliopsida > Lamiales > Acanthaceae > Avicennia > Avicennia marina. The sequence goes on from CM032763.1 coordinate 5,088,585, forward strand.
CACCTGAATAATAGCACTTTAGGCTCATGACCCTATCGATTTGAGGATATATATGGGTCCTTAATGCCCAATGACACATTGTCTATCATGAATACAAGACAACCATGTTATCTTAGGTCTAAAATCCATAAGCACTTAACACGATGATAAAGCAAGATATTGACAATAAATAGTAAATTTCATATTTTTACTTCTTTTTATGAGTCTTGTCTAAATGCTCATTCTCCAATGACTTATTCACACACATGTAATCTTAGTATTTCATACCAAATGGTATAGTACTCACCATACAAATACAAGGTGTGCAAATCGTACCGACTTTCTAATACCCTTTAAAGTATCTGTAACTTTGCAAACTAGTTATAGTGATTGTGCACTAAGACAATTTTATGTTGGTATATATAACCCTTGTGAATAAGACCTTTTAATATAATCACATAGGCACATGTAGCACTTTATGCTATTCAAAATTTACATGTATGAAAACACTACCAAAAAATTGATAAAATAATCATCAATATTTTGTTAAATAATAATGATAACATTTACAAGCAATATCCCTCAATATATCTCTCATTAGTAATTTGGCATTAAAAGATATATCACTAACAATCTCCCACTCGTACTCTCGCGTAAATGATCTTAGCGCCAATCACTATAGCATCTAATCCCCATCTTCTCAAGATGACAATTTAGCTGTTCTTATGTCATCAACTTAGTGAGTGGATCAACAATATTATTTGTAAAGGCTATCTTTTGCATGACAATATCACCCCTTCTAATTATTGCTCAAATGATATGATATTGCCTCTCTACATGTTTAGACTTCTGATGTGGCATTAGTTCATTTGCTTATGCAATTGTACCATTATTGTCACAATGAGGTGGCAATGACTAATCTATCCCTGAAACCACTTAAAGCTCAGTAATGAACTTCTTAATCCAAACAGCCTCTTTTGTAGCATCACATGACACAATGTACTCAACCTTAGTAGTAGAATTTGGAGTAATGCTCTATTTGGAACTCTTCCAACTCACTGCTCCTCCATTAAAGGTATAAATGTATCCCAAAAGTGGAATTTCTATTGTTGATGTCCAACTAAAAATCAAAGTCAATATAGCCATCTACTTTTACATGCACATCTCCATTCATAATTACCTTATCTTTAGTCTTTTTCAAATACTTAAGGATACACTTGATAGCATCCTAATATTTTTTGTCAAGATTTTCCTAGAACCTATTTTAACACTTATAGTGTAGACGATATCTGTCCTTGTACATAGCATTGCATACATTAGGCTTCCAATTACCAAAGTATATGGAATGACAACTAGTGGTCTCCTCTCATGGTCTATTTATAGGCACATAAACTTTGAAATATGGATGCTATGCCTAATTGATCGTAATCCTCTCTTAGAGGCTTCCATCCTAAACCTATTTAAGATTTTGTCTATATAAAAGGCTTGAGAGAGACTTATCAATCTTTTCAGTCTATCTTTATAGACGTGAATTCCCAATAAATAGGTCGCTTCTACCAAGTCTTTTGTGAAGAATGTACTGGATAACCATGTTTTAACTAATATCATCATCTTAAGATCATTCCAAATTAGAAGTATGTCATCTACATACAATACCAAGAATGTGATTGCACTTGTCATCTACATACAATACTAAGAATGTGATTGCACTCCTACTAACTTTCTTGTAGACATAAGGCTCATCTTCATTTCTAATGAAGCCAAATGATTTGACCACACCATCAAAGCGAAAATTCCAACTTCTTGATACCTGCTTAAGATGGATTGTATATAATACAATAGCCTTGTTTTTCTTTTTTTTTTTTTCTATATCGTTTTACATATTTGTTCATTTTATTTTTCATAACTGGTAGATTTTTAGAGTATTAAAATTGTATGTGTAAATAAAATTTGTAGCAAAATAAACCATTTTGATCAAGAAATCTCATCAATGATGAACAACTTTGAAGTGTATGATACTTTAGAGTATTTTAGTTTTTCTTTTCATGGACAAATTAGGTTTTCCAACTTGACAAAGAAATCTCCCATAATTTTTTAGGAATTAAATACCCCTCATCCCAAGATGATAATACTATTTAAAAGCTTCATAAACAGATGAGGATTAAGTGTTTTGAGAAATGTAAATCATATCTAAAAGGGGTAAGTTTTTTGTAAAACAAACAAAATTTATGATTAATGAAAGGGTGATTTAGGCATTCTCTTGAGAAAATTTGGCCTATCCAATTGTTGTCATTTGTAAGCCACTTTGAGCCTTGTTAGGCCTATATTCTTTGGCTTATACTCATTCACTATAATCTTGTTGAACTTAATTCTACCTTTAGACTTGGCAATGAAACAATAGGGAAGGATAAGGTGAAAAAGGAAAAAAATAAAAGGCTTAAATAAATTAAAAAGTGCTGAAAACATAAACAAGCTTTGAATTTAATTCTCTACTCCACTGAGCCGTGTTGCTTAGTAACTAAAGTTGTCTATCACCAATGTTCAGCTCGCATAAATGTTTAATTCCATGTAAAAAGGTTCCCAATTACTAGAAAAACCCTATGAAAAGCTCATTAACAAGAAAAAAATATATATGTGTGTACAAAGGAATAAAGAAACCCATAAATAAGTTTGTTACCAAAAGAAGTTAATCTTGAATTATCTAATTACCTTTATCTTTTTCCCCCTAAACTATATGATGTTCATAGACTTTGAAAATTCATTTGGAAATAAGGCATTCTAAATTCCAGAGTATGAAACACAACATGACGTTGGAAGAATTTGTCATGCTCTGAACAACTAAACCAATAGACATGTATTGAGCAACAAAAACTTCATTACAATATATGTCCATAATATCTTATCTCAATTGCAAGGCGGAAGTATAAAACCTATCTATTACATCTCATTATTCGCTAGGAAATAAAATCCAAATATCAAGTAATCTAAAGTAAAGTACAGCTCCTCCTCTCGTACTACCATTCCCAAGTTTCCTCTTGTTCTCTTATCTCCTTTGCAAAAGGGTCACTAATGGTGATAAATGACAAGACTAACCTATTTACTTTTCAAAAACAAGCGCGAGAAACAAGCAATTTCAAATAGCTCACAATTAAGTAAAAGAGCAATTTTCAAAAAGTATAAGGCTGTAAAACATCTATGTAACTTTCGGAAAAGAGCACAAGCATATGTTCAATTCTCATGAAACCCTTGTTCTGGTTTTCTCATTTCATGGCCAACTCATTATCATGTCCATTGTGCATGTATCATTGATCAGGGCCATAGCTTATACTCCTCCAACTGAGGAAGGGTACATCTAATTCTTGTTGTGCTGTTGTGGTCTCAAGGTTCCAACTCCACCTAAGAGATATCTCAATCTTTTATTACTAAACGGATAGGGCCAAATATCAGATTCACCCACTATTGGTATCAATCTTCACCCCAATTAGGCAGATCTCAATTTATTAACCTATTGGTAAGGTAGAACTTGTTCTTCATACTCATTCGCATTCACATGAGGGGCACTTATAGTTCATTTCATACATTTATATTCCAATATTCAATTTCAATGATCACTTTGCAGTTAGCTCACATCTAAGTTTAAGATAAGACCTTCACGTTGTCCAAGTATCACAAAAATTCTGTGCTTTAGCAACTAGAAAACAATTGCTTTAAGTGCATGTAAACATTTAGTTATGAAAGTAAATAGATTTGGAAAGCGTAATTTCATTTTCACAATAAAGTCATTTCTCAAAGACAATTAAAAGATTTTCAGTAGAGTATTGCCACTTAGAAAGAAAAGTACAATTTTAGTTATGCAACAAAGTCATTTTTGAAAGTAGTTGCCAAGGTTTGGTAAAGTGCTATCACTTACTCTTACTAAGCCTGACTTGTTCCCAATTTCCTCAAGTATTGTCTCTCGATCACCTATTCAATCACATACATGATCCTTTTTTTCGATACTTTATGCGTCTAATGATGAATGCTTGTTAATGATCAATGTGCTTATGCCTCTGTGTTCGCTTAAGCCCTTTTTAATCATCTTCCTTGTATCCTATTGTATCTTATCTAGTAGGTCTAAAGTTAATTTGATCCAAAGTTTGGAAAATTCGGACTAAGTTTCTCAAATTTCATAATCTGCCTAATGTCTACAGTCAAGTTCTGCGATTGCATCAACCTCATCCACGACTGTGAAGCCCGTGTCCACATTTATGGCATTCAACCATGGAACCCATTGGAAATTTCGCAGTTCTTCTTGTGGTCGCCGTGTCCTAATCTACAATTGTGACTCACTGGCTCGTGACCATGCCTATGGCTACAAGTCGTTTTGGAATTTCTACAACCATGACCTCTATGCCCCATGGTCCTATAATTGCGCCGTCATGTGCCATGATCGTGCCTACCAATCACGATTCAACACAAAGTCGCATCTAGCATTGGTTCATTCGTTTTTCTTGTTCTAGTCAATTCCCAACAATGAGACTCGATTCCACTTGTGTTCTCTAGATCCTTAACTATGTTTTGGTGGATTAAACTTATTAAAATCATATCCTATGTGTTTTTATGAGTTTCGAAAGTTCTAATACATGTTTTTATTTGATTATTCAACTTGTTTTTACACGGTTTCTATAAATCCTATACAAAATCTTACGTTCTCTATTTAAGTCTCAATCAACTAACACATTTAAGCCATTAAAATTCATGGGTTTCGAGTGCCTACATGTGTACAATGAATGTTCTATAAGTATGCATGAATGTTGGACAATTTGGTGTAAAATTTACCTTGAATTCACACGTGAAAGGAGCCAAATATTCACCTCATGTTTCTGGCCATTATCTCCATTCCTCAGGGTTGAAATAAGGGTCTTCAACCCTTAAAACTCTCTATTTAGACCTTAGGTTAATAGGTAGTTACATGGAATTGTGATTTTTAGCAAGTTAGGTCCTTAGAAATATTTTCCCTCTTTTCTAATTTCAGCCCCTTTGTCAACCGAATTTTCATGTATTTTGAGGCCTTATTTCTTGCTTTTAATGCTTAGTAATTAATCCCCATGATTTAATAATTCCTTGGGCCAAATTTCATCATCCAAAAATATAAATTTTTCATCTTAGGCTTCCTTAATCAATTTCTAATAATTCCATCGAAAATAGCATAATATTTGGGTTAAAATAATTTCACTATAATCCCTAATACTATCATTAAATAATTTTTCCATAATTCCAAAAAATTCGAGATATTACAAAATTGAAGAATGGAGCTGAATGGTGATGACAACAAAGTGAAGGATGAATTTTTGTGGAAATACAAAGTTTTGAGTTGGCTTTCAATTTCTTTAGATGGCAGGGCAATTGGAGTTTAGTTGACAGAATTATGAGTAAAAGAAAACTTACCATAATAGGGTTTCAGCATGTTGTCCTTGTCGCCAACACATTGCCCAGGAACTATATCAAAAAGTGTAGTGGTTGGCTAAGAAAGAGGGAAAGGAGATGGTTACGAAGCAAATTTTCTGAATCTATCACCAACCTAATCATCAAGTGTTGCCAAGGCGATATGTTTTAGCTAAGATAAGTGAGGGCGAAGGACAATGTGTAACATTGAAGAGAGAACATTTTGAAATTATCAGATAGCAAATTACATAGGCAGCCACATCACCGACTCATGAACTATGTAATTGACTTGGCAATTCTTCTACAAACTTTTATCATAGTATAATTAAAAAACCAACTCTGATTGGAAAAATGTGAATTTTACTTCCTTGAGTTGTTCACTTCCTCTTACAAAAAAGAAAGGCCATCCACTCTTCAAATCATAGAAGACACACCAAACCCCATGGGGGAAAAGTCACCAAAAGGTCCTAATATGGTTGTTTGATTTTTCTTTCTATTTTGTAGTACTAGTATTTTAGACAGGCAGCATTTTTTAGCGTAAAAATGCCCATGTATTGAATCTATATTGCTAGTATTGATTTATATTTCTAGATTTGTTGCTATGTAATTGTTGATGAATTTAGATTTCTCTATATTGGGAAGTTGTGGGTAACAATGCCCATGTAGTGAGTCTATATTGCTGTTTACATCTTATTCATAATTTATCTTTTATAGTACCACGCAATCTATATTTATTAAAAAAGTTTTTATTGTAAGTTTATACTTTTGTATGTTAAACAATTTAAATAATTATAAAAACTATCAAAGTCCTTTATACATGACATAATATATAGTTAACAGATCTCGAAATCTACTTTTATATGAAATTAATTTTATTTGAAAATTCAAAATATGTGAAATGTTATATTAAAATGAACATATGAAGAATTTTGAATAGGAAAAGTTACTATAAATCTTTATTAAATAAGAATAGGTATTATCAAATTCCAATTATATTCAATATTTTCATTACTTTGAACTATTAATTAGGGTCATATTCGGCATCTCAAAAATTGCAAGAAACCTCCTATCAAACTCAATACTTTTATAGAAGATAAACAAACAGATACATGTATAGTCGTGATCAAACACAACAGTTTCAAGACTTCCTTCACCTCCTTTGGAAGTTGAAGTACTTAATGCCACAGGCAAATATTAAAGAGAACAAGATTACCCAGCCGACATGTGTCACAGCAACGACTCCAAGGAAATCATATTTGAAGCCCAAGAATCGGTCAAGATAATCCTTCAGTGGAATATCATCAAGACCAGGCACTTCAATTGGATCTGTCATGTCGCCAACTTGAGATGTTATGAGACCGTATATTGTCCATGCCACCGGAGAACACCAGAAATACCATCTCCACCATATAGGAATTTCCTAAAAATATCACCATGTTAAGATATGGATTCGATTTAATTTCAGGAAGCTCTAAATCCTATATTCCAAGATACGTGGTGGAAGTCCAGTATAGTCATGCAATAGTTGATCATCAATATCATCATCATCATCATTATTTTACACTGGGAAGTGCCTTAAAATATAACTAAAGTTGTCATATGAGAGATAATAGCATGAATACATTAATATCGTTTGAACGCTTCGCTTACTCCACACAAAAGTAATTAGAGAAGTATAAATTCTTTTGGAAAATTAGTTAATCAAGAACTCATTAAGGTGGCCTGAAGCTTGGCTCTGTTCATGTTAAAAGTAAAATAACTTGCTGCTCAAGATTGCAAATTTAGGGCATGTTCACCTTTCTAGGCGGGATTATAATTCAAATGATTAATTTGAATAATAAAAAGTTTACAAAAATTAATTAATCTTTAATAATTAAATTAAGTAAAATTAATTATTTAAGATGATTATATTTATTTTCTTTATAACTTTAATATGAAAATATTTTAATTAATAATATAAGATTAAAATAGTCATTTGAATAATATATAACTAATTTCTAACTCTTTGATTATTTATTCATAACTCTTAACTCTAACGTAGGATTATTTATCTTATATTTTTATGATTGTATAACAGATTCCTATCTAATTAAAGGTTTTAATCTATCACAATAAACATTTAATGAAGTAAAATAAAATAATTTGTCCAATGTTCTCATAAACGTGTCCTTAGAAAGGAACTTCTGCAACACTTAACCACAAACATAAGTACGATCTTCAGGTTTTATTCCACTATACCTAAGAAAAGTCGCAAGCACATCATCATTCGAAGTCTCATTTCCCAAAGTAGATTCTCAAATTTTCGTGACATGTAGCCGTATGACACATGTATCAAATTTATGTGTATTGCTTTCACTCACCGATTTTAGGATAAGGAAACCACAGAACAAATTCCAAAAGCTCAGGAAAAATGCCGTGACAATTGCAGCAGTCTGAAAATTTGGAGTGAGTGCTACAAGCATCATCCCGTACGAAGTGAAATAGGCAAAACACATAAAAATGTAGTAATAGAACCAAAAGAACTTATTAGCTTGCCAGTGGAATCCGATCATAAAGAAAAGCAGAAGGCTATATATAAAAGTTTGGATAGCGACGTAAATGGTCTCTATTGCCACCTGTGGATATTAGAAACAATTAGCGCCTTGCCCAACATAACAATTTGTTTAGCAACGAATGAAGTTTGGAGTGCTTGAAAAAAGATTTCTGTTCGTCTTACTTGTGACAATGCATATGGTAATGCTGAATACATTCCTGCTGCCCTTTCACGATAGAAGACACTTCTTTCTACTGATACAACTGATTGCACAGACAAAGTACTTGTTCCTCCAAGAAACATAACAGCAGAGTACATAGCTCCAAGGAGATTCATCAAGTCTTGCTGTTTAGACCTACAGCAACAATTTTGATGTCAGACAATAAGGGTCCAAATAAGCTAAGTGACGATGGATATCTAATGTGTCATTCTTCATTCTAGGATTCAATTGACTCACAGTTTCTCCCCCTTGTTCCAGAAGATGACTCCAAATACTAGTCCAATAACTATTGTCAGAAAGAACCTGATGGCATTATATTGTGGATGCCTCCAGTATGATAAATGTTGTTTCCAAAAGCAAGCTTTACACTGAGATGCAAAGGACTGGGCATATTTAGTAGGAAAATGTTGATCCAGAGAGCCTGAGGTTGGAGTGCTGAGTTCCTTGATCAGTTCTTGAGTTCTCCTATGAGAACAGTTAAAGGTACCGTTTAAATGCATGAAACATCTCCAAAAAAAAAACCATTGCAAGATTACAATATATATACCGGTACGGATCAGAGTTCGCATAAATTTCTGCAAAGTCCACATTGAGTCGAGCTTCAGCAGCTGAAGAGCTGACCTCAAGTATCCAGGTGGCAGGATTGTAACCTTCTCCAATCTCAGGAACCCCAGGAACAGACTGCAGGGTGTAGGCACATTCAGTTTAGACAAGAAAAATGAAAAAGTTGAGATCTCTCACCCCGCGGACACTTACTTGAAAATATGCTATCAAATTGCAAGAACGATGACCAAGAGGCCCGGCATAGATAATCTGTCCTCCTCTCTTCATCAACAATAGCTACGGGGAAAAGGACCGCAAGTCGACAAAAAAAAAGGAGTGATGCACCATAAAGCCAAGCACAACATCTAAAAAATATATATACAGTATATAACCTCATCAAAAGCTTCAAAAATATCAATGCTAGGTTGGTGAATTGTGCAGACGACTGTCCGTCCTGTATCCACTGTGTTACGCACAGTACGCATCACGATCGCGGCAGCTCTAGCATCAAGACCTGACGTAGGTTCATCCATGAAGATTATGGAGGGGTTAGCAACAAGTTCTACAGCTATGGTAAGTCTCTTCCTCTGCTCAAGTGATAGACCATATACTCCAGGAAGACCAACTAAAGCATGTCGCGATGGCTTCAACTCAATCAACTCCATCACTTCCTCAATAAACATCTAACCAGAACAAAATAGACGTGCTTTTTGTCATACTTGCTGAGTTAGAAAGATGAATTATATTATAACGACCTTACGAAATAGAGTATAACGTTAGGCAACAATGCTACTCAAGTGAAATCATAATAAATATGGACAAGGTTAAAGATGGAAAACCTTCCGTGCTTCTCGGCTTACTTCTGGAGAAAGACGCAACCAGGCAGAGTATACGATAGACTCACAGACAGTAACATGTGGAGAATGGATATCAATCTGTTCACAATAGCCGCTAATGCGAGCAAAAGTAGATTGATTCTTTGGATAACCAGAAACACTAATACTTCCTTCAATGTATCCACCTGTTTTTCTTCCCGCCAAAACATCCATTAAGGTGGTCTTACCAGCTCCACTTACCCCAACTAATGCTGTTAGAATGCCAGGCCTAAATGCTCCACTGACATCTTTCAACAATTGAAGACGAGTTTCATTCACCCCATGCTTTTTCATTTCCTGGAGAACATGCATACTTTATTGGCATTACAAAATCTAATATTGGAAAAATATCGCAATGAATACTTTTACGATTTGGAGGTGCACTTGTTGTCGAAGTGTAATTTGGATAATCGGCAGTTCGAGAAGATTTTGGTATTTTCTATTTAGGACAAGATTGCAAGCATTAGTGCTTAAGGCAAATAACAATCTTTCAAATTACGATGGCATGCATACTCATTTGGATAGTAGGCACTGAGGTCACGAGACGCAGAAGCTGATTAGAACTTGTTTATAGAACTCCTTGAATTCCGTAGAAAGAAGGCATGAAAAGGATGAGTGAACATAATTTGCAGAATCTAGGGCTAATTCATAGCCGTTGAAAAGTTGTCTCCGACTAGAAACTTCTACCTGATAGGTGATACCAACTTGACGTTTTCTTTTGATATGGGAACTATATAACAACAATGTAGATTTACCCGTATAAGCTTCATCCTATGAAAAAAAGAAAAAATAAATATATATATATATATATGTATGTATGTATGTATGTATGTATGTTGAAGTTAGAAACTTAGACATGGTACTAGAGGTATCTCAAACTTCACTTATAAAATTTTATCAACCCCTTTGGGCATTTTAATTTTTGTATAATAGATTGTCTTGAAACAAAGGACCGACCTCGAATGACGTAAATGCAACAATAATAGGAATAATTTCAAGCTATGTTTGTAAAAACATTTTTAATCCTCCAACATTCTATAAAACTTTATATAACCCAACATTAATCTCAACAAAGTTTTTATATAGATTCAAAATTCAAATTTTCTCTATTTTATATATATAATTAATTAATTATTTTTAAATCATTATATTTATTCACAATAAAATCAATACACATATACATTCATATACTCATATTATATATTTATATTTTAAAAAATAATCATTATTTATATATACTAACACATTATTCAATAATTATAATGTATTATATATATATTTAAATAAATTAAAATTTTCATCACATTAAAATTTTAATCAAAATGAATTTGTGATGCAATCATATAAATACTAAATATAATGACTATTTATTTAGATATAGATAATATTTTCTTAGGTTGCACTCAACGTGATTTAATTGTGACATTTAAATGCTAAAATGTGATTTCTTTTAATTATTCTATCATTTTTAGAAGAACATATTTGTTATATGGGATTGGATGGCTTATTTAGTTTAGATCTTCTATGTATAAAAAATTATGCATGAATGAATATATACTTTTTATATCTCAATATACATGTATAAATTAAATATATGCGCGTGTGTGTACGCGCATATACATATACATGGGTTAATCGACTTTTTTAAAATAGTTGAGCCAGTTCAACTAGTGACTCAAAAAACCTATTAGTATAGTCTAATTTTAAAAATATTAAATTTTATTTGAGTGAATTGACCCTTCTACTACGTGTGATATTATTATAAAAAAATAGAAGACCTCATCACTAAAAACGTTTACCCGATTTGTAAAAACTCTAGAGAGTGGCGATCTACGCAAAACATTCATTCAAGAAGCAACATTTAGCGTTATGAATCAAAGCAGAAGTCACTTACAGCAGGCACATCCACATAGTAGTTCACATGATGAAATGCAAACCACAAGGGCGAGAATGGAAGCACCATTCCTCCTTTTATGGTTGCATCGTGATCGTCGCCAGTCTTGTTTCCTCCCCATTTTTCCATTTCTGACACGTAGGCGCCTGCAGTTATTAATGTTATGGAATACTTAGAAAGAGTACAGGTAAAGAGAGACTAGTTGTATCCTACTTTGTGATATTTCCTCGTAGTGCAGTTAACTTTTCGACATTTTATCATTCATAAATCGGTAGATCAACAAGCACATGAAGATTGTCCCGTTGGCATCAAAATACATGTGCACACATAATTCCAGGTAGATCTAAGTTCAGACCTGCACACGCAGGAGCTGCGGAAGTTGTACTGTTGGAGGTCGGCCTTCCATCGTAGACAGAATCCATTTTTTTCTCGTTCTTGGTATCCCCAGTAGTGGTAACGGGTTGTGAATCTTCGGAAGCTACATATGTTTGCGTTAATGGTCAAAACACAGTAGTAAGTCTTAAGCAAAAGGATAAGCAAATCCGTATCTTACGATTCAGGTACGCCAGCGCCACAGTGAAGCAGACGCTGAAGAAAATAGAGAATGCAAAAAGAGCAACAACGCATATCCAATACGTGTATTCCTCCGAAAACATGCCCCTTGATTCAAGAAGAACCTTTCCAACAGTAGGTTGAGGGAATCTCGGGTCGGTGTTCGGCTAAGAAGAATGCATGACAAATATTCTAAGGTGATCAATCACAAAGTGAAATTTACCTAATTAATATGCAGGCAAACTTGAACAAATTAAATGCCCATAAAAACTTACGGTGCTCCATCTTTTATCAAGAAACTCATTGATGGCTATGGCATTCTGACCATACATCATCGGAGAAATATAGTAGCCCCAGATCATCCACGGTTCAATATTATCTGCTAGGCACAAAATACAGTTGAAAACGCTACATCAGTGGAGAAATATATATGTGCACCCCTAGTGCATGTGAAGAGCTGTAGTTTGTAAGACTAAATGCAGCGAATTGTCACAAGATCACGTCACTTTCACAAAAAAAATGAAAAAAAAAAAATGGAAGAAAGAATCAAAGAGTGACTAAATGGAGTGAAACCAAACTAACCTCTGGCAATAATAAAACCTCCAAGAACAAAGACTGTTACCAATGTGAAAGCACCCAAGGTGGTTACTGTCACAATGGTTCTTGCAACTGCAGCAATAAATCGGAATAGAGATAAAGCCATCTGATGCGCTGCGATAAATGCCAGTAATTGGCGGAAAAATCTGAAAACATATGGCGAGAAGGTGTTTCCATCAGTATCTAGTTTAAGTTTCCAGAGGCTTAGAAGATAGTAGAATTGTAAGTGGCAGACAAGGCAGTCAATTGAAATTGTCCAGGCCTTGTGTATATATAGATAAAATTACGGCTGATATGTAGGTGAATCAGAAGTCGTACCGACTGGCAGGAGGAGCAAATCCAATAGTATAATAAGTGAGACCAGTCCATATCAATGATTCAATAAATGAGAGGGGGATTCCAAAAAGCCAAATTGGTAAAGAAAATGCCCAAGCCGGGTAAAACGAAGCATCCCTCTGTTTGAAAAACACAGGAAGTCTATAAACAGTCAGCCCGAGCTCAGATGTGCCATTGAACATCACGTTGACAAGGCTGAAAAATAGTGCACCGAAAAATTTTCTTCCATCCGCTATGTTGCCTGATTTCATCTCTGTTCTAAAGAACACTGTGAAAGTAACTATCGACATTATAGTTATCTGGAATATTTTAAATATGTACAGCATTGAGTTGCGTTTCATTAAAAGCCATTCCCTTGCTAAGCATGCCTTGAACAGTTCCACATTGGATATTCCATATTTGTTGCTAACCAATGCGGCAGGATGAATTTTAGTTTTATCGTAAGGAATTGCTAACTGATCAAAAAGCTTCTGCCCAATGCATGAAGAGCCAAAGCTGTCTACAAATTCAGCCACTGGAATATAACGGTATGGTTCATTTCTTTTGAACCAGTACTGCTCTTGATCTCTTATTGAAGTAATTTCTTGTAAAAAGTCTGCAACACCTTTCCTCTCAGGGCACTTAAATCCAACACTTTCAAAAAACTCAAGGATGCATTCACGAGGACCTTGGTAGATAATTTGTCCTTCCGATAGCAAAATAATGTCGTCAAAAAGCTCAAAAGTTTCAGGTGCAGGTTGGAGAAGGGATACTATCATTGTCACCTCCATGATATGAACCATCTGCTGCATATATTTAATCATTTGAAATGTAGTTGAACTATCAAGACCATTGGAGATCTCATCCATGTAAAAGACTTTTGCGGGTCCAACCAACATTTCTCCTACATTTAACCCATAACATAAAGAGAAAACCAAGGAAACATTAGAATGCGGTCACAGAGAGAGAAGTGAAACTCCTGAGGAAGGGCAACAATTGAATTCTAGTAGTCTGGCTGCTTCATCCACATACCTGTTGTGAGCCTCTTTTTCTGTCCCCCAGAGATTCCCCGTCTCAGTGCATCTCCGACCAGTACATCAGCGCACATATCCAATCCAAGAATCTGCATCCATAACAATTACCTAAATTTTCTCTGTGGCAGTTAGTGTATCATATGCACTGAAGAAAACAAACCTTGAGAACATAGTCTGTTGTCAGACTAGATTCTTGACCTGCGATTGCTGTGGCTTTCATGAATGCATCAATTTCAGGGTCTGGTTTAATTCCTGCCTCTTTTTCACACCTTGACAATTCTGCGAGGAGATTATATCTGGTTCCCACTCCTAAGCAACGTCCTGAAAAATTTAATGTCTCTCGGACAGTCATCTCCCCATGGTGAAGGTCATGCAGGCTGATGTAAGAGCTGGTCTTTTGAGGAATGAATTCTGACATTTTATGGCCACAGTAAGTGATTCTTCCGCTTACCTGCCATATGAATTATACTAGTGTAAGCCAACTATACAACTGTAATGACTTAGGAAACTAAGTCAGATTCAGACTGAAGCGAGAAGGTTACTTAATATTAACATGAACAGCAACTCACCCTATGATCTTTCCCCAGCTTTCCCGCAAGTGATTTAAGAAATTCACTTTTTCCTGCACCTGGAGGTCCAAGAAGTAGTGTCATCCTAAACCAAGCAAAAGTAAAAAGGCAAAGTGAACATTTTCTGCACATAAGTCAATTTAGATATGTCCTCTATTATAAGTTTCCTGCCATGAAGATCATTCAAACATTAGGTTTCACCATGCTAATGTCAATTAAAGAAAAAAAACCCTCTGCATCAGTACAGCTTCTCGGGATTCTTTCTTTCCACTTATTTCTATGGCCGAATGAGAGAGTTATACATGCAAGGTTAAAAATTAAAAAAAAAAAGTAAAACACATACCCACTTAAGATTTCTATAGACCTACCTTGAAGGTTTTACAATCCCACTAACATCATGAAGTATCTTGACGGACTTTTTCTTTGAAGGAAGGATCTTCACTTTTTCAAAAATTCCCTGTAGACAACAAAAGATCCTGAATAGAACTTGAATATACATAAAGCGATGCTTTAAAACATACATAATGAGCTTATATAAATATTTATATATAAGCTCATTGTGAAGCTGTCAGTAACTGACAACAAATTGAATATTTTTTAGTAGCAACTTAAATATGATTGACAAATTAAACAGCCCATTGATGAAAAGAAAGAGAGAAATTTGTGTTGCCCCTTCTGATCTTCTTTCGCAAATAATTGTTGCATCTTACATATACATGACATGTAATAAAATCCACATCAAATATATTTTCAAGGGACAATTATATACACGTGTGAAGATATTACGCACATAGAAGATGCAGTACCAAATTCAATGCCGGAACTTCTCTATTGTTACTCGTGAATAACATCATTTTTAAGCATTACAAAACAGCAAGAAATAGGAAAATTTACCTCTATCACATTCACGGTAGCATTTAGAAGAGTGGGAAGCGCCCTCGATGCAACATATGCATCTCCTTCTATTGACAGATGCTCATAACGAACTTCTACTTTTGGAATATCAATTCCCGCCCTACACCAAAAACGATGTACACATGGGATGATGCAGTAATATATGTTATCAACACAACTCTATTCTTAACTGTCAATTCCCCAGGTTTCACTGCTGAAAAAATAAACTACTGAGAAAAGAGGACTCTAGAACCAAGCATAAACCGCTAGATTTATTTTCCCTCACCTATCGATTCTGTCTCTTAGCCTCTGCAAAAACTTCTCTGCATCTTCTCCAACAGCTCTGAGGGTATTTGCTACAAGGAGCTTCTTCTCTTGGTCTCCAAGATTGGTAAAATTAACCTGTTCACAAACAACTTTTCCATCTTCCGATACTTGCTTCAGAATCCCTTTCCTCATGCGATCAAATGTTGGAAGCCTCTCAATGGCAGCCCAGATTAGGTCCTCTTGATCATCATATTCTCTCCCAATTGTATTAAAAGCATTCTGTCCCGATGCATTGAAAACCTCTCTCATACTAGCCATTGCCCAACTTCTTGCGCTAAAAGATGTAAAACCGATCCGCCTGCTGGCAGATCCCTGGCCTGGGGACGTTGCCTCTGCCAGGTCATTCCCAGAAACTGCCACTGACATCCTTTCTTTCTTTCCCTTCTTTTTTTTCTTTTTCCCTTTCACTTGAGATCGCCTCTTTCAGCTTCAATGCGAAATTTACCTCCCAATTTAAACTCCGAATTGTCTAATATGTAGCTCTTTCCGAATGCACACAACTCGCCACCATAAATGAGCTTTTGACGTCATAGAGATACTGCAACGAAAAAGTTGACATATTTAGAATGATTTAATCAATTAGTCTATTTTATGCGTGTAGTACATCAATAAGCTTAAACTTTCAGCAGACGACGCTCTCTTTGCTGACCCCCAACTTCAGATTTTAGCAGACAGAATCAAATAGATTCCATCTGCCAGCATATCATGCTACTTTTACTCCTATTGAACCGTAAAAATTCTTATAAAATGACATTACTAGCTACACGATATCCAAACAAAAGATATCAGCTCACGTATTTGTAGCCAATGGAAAGAACAGCAAGGACTTTTTCAACACAACTCATTTGCAAAAATTGATTATTTACATCCAAATGCTTTGAGCATAGGCATGATAAATTATTTTCACGAATCAAGATGTAAGAAGAACTTACAGAGAGAGAAACCATAAAGGTGGGAAAACTGATGGTTTGCACGAGAACAATGATCACAGAAGCATGAGAATGCTACGACATAAAAAGTCGCCAGCCCAAATTCAAGGGAGATGAACTTCATTATGAACGGCCGTAATTTAGGTGAGATTGAGCATTTAGGCGGCAAAGCAAAGGGTCTCTTTCGGTCTTCGGCGTGCTTATACCGCCTATTTAAACATGCTCATTAAATTTTTGCAAAGGCTAATTAATACTCCTTCCAAGACAATCAACTACCGTAAGTCCCACACCATGCATCAGTTCACCTTAGTTTGATATTTTTCAACACTCTTTCTTACAAGTAACTTTACCCTTCCCTTTATCTTTCACTTTCCCCTTTCTTTGAAAAATTTTCACGTATTCTTCGAATTTCTCACAAAGATCAAAAGAAATAATAATTAACAACGACAGCATATAAATGAATAAAGAGCAAACAACAAGGTGTAACATCACTTCGCTCTTTTCAATTCTACCAAGTGTTATTGATTTATATCATTTGTACTATACTAGTAACATTTTCACACTCTATATTCATATGTGCAAATTTTTCTATAAATTATAAAATTATTGTATTTAACTAATAAAAATAAAATTATTTTATATTACGAAGTATAAAGAATACCTAAAATAATATGATAAAAATGTCAAGAGAAATTGAAAATATGTAAAGAAAAATTAAGAGACAGCATAGATAAAGAAGTTAAAAGAAAAATGAAAATAGAAAGATTTAAAATTAAAATAAAAAATCATGTGATTTTATATTGTACAAAATTATTTAAAATAAAAAATTATAAAAGATCAAAAGAATTTAAGAAACAATAAAATTTGAAAGAGCATATAAACATAAATTATAAATTGGATGAAAAGAGAACAGAAAATAATAGAAAAAATAAAAATATTTAACCTAAGAGTAACCATGTATATTCACTTTATACAACTAAGAATCCTTGTCAAAATAATAATCTTGTATAGATCATTTATCAAGTTAATAGGGTTGTTTCTTTGGTTGTTGCATAAATTAAATTACACAACTAACCTTATTTAAAATTCTTTTTTTTAATTCTTAAATTATTATTTTTATTTTATTCTTTCTTAAATTTTTTCTTTAGATACTCTTTATAACTTTAATTTTGAACTACTTTTACTATTATTTAAAACTCAATGGCTTATATAATTTATAAACAAACTTACATATACATACAGTTTATGGCCTCTACTAGTTAATGTTAATTCCACGTAAAATGAACCACTTTTAGGAGAAAAAAAAAAAGATCGAAATTTATTCAGGAAAAATAGCCATTACGAATGTAAGTAAGCCAGAAAAAGTGAAGGCTCTCAAACAAAGATTGTCAAAAGGCCAACTACGGGAACAACAATTTATTGATTAAATCAAAGTCTCTATTCGAAATTCAGATCCAATTAGAAATCCTCAAAGCTACTGTTACTCAAATAAGTTTTGTTTAAGGGAGAAATTTCAATACTAGGAGGTTCCTGCGAATGTGGATATTAACCCACTCGCATATTTTTTTCTATTTAAACTACCAATATTGAATTATCTTATTGAACTTTTATTTTCAGTTGGTAAACATCGCTGGAACCCCTCAAATTTTACACTGTAGCACGCATAACTGTCCCAAATATAACATACAGGTAATTCTCGTTAAATTTATATCCGTAATAACAATTTTGTCCCGCTTACCTATCTTGGTTAAATTTTAATTGGAAAGCCCTTTTCAATCACCATTACGTTGCCATATTCTCGTTAACGTAATTCATAACCAATTTATCCATTGTCGCACTATAATCCCTGCCAAAATAATCACAATTTGCAAAGAAATTTTTGATATACCTTTTAAAGATTTAATTTGGATCTAAAAGATATTAAGAGGGCGTTTGACTAGACTCAAAGCTCTTCAAAGTAACTTAGAAAATTTCTGAAAATTTATATCTTTATAAAAGTTCATTAAACTTTTTATTATGGGACTTTACAAATTTCAAAAACAAAATATTTCAAACTTATAAACTCAGTATAAGATTACACTACTTGAAACTTATCTTGAAATAACTTGTAACATGATATAATTATATTTTGTGTTTTATTATTTTAATGATATCATATATTTTAATCATTAATGTCTTAAACAATCCTATTTATTTATATTGACAAAATTCAACTGTATCTTATAAGTTGGTGAATATTATTTTATCCAAAAACCTTGATAATTTATTTTCAAAATAAGATTTATGAGTATATAGTTTTCAAAACATCTTAAGATTTACAATTAACTTATAAGTTCTTAAAAACAAATTTAACCCAACATTCTCTGAAAAAATATAAGTCTAATTATGTAAAAGAAACTTGTAGTTTCAAATTATAAAAAATATTATCGAAAAGCTAATTTTTAGTGTTAAATTTTATTTTTACTTTATTTTTATTATGATAATTTTTTGTTCATGTACATGCTTTTGCATTTTCCTAATGGTTATGTTTGTTTTCGTTTTATCTCCATAATACATGCATTTGAATCATTGTACATTTAAAATTTTACTTTTTTATTTTTACATAATTTTTTTAAAAATACACCTAAAAAAAGTACTCAAAACCAAAACAAAAATAACCATTATTTTTAGAAACTTAATTTTTTTAAGTTTGGGCCTACACAACGTCGTGATCAAGGTCGTCACTACGAACAGATGCATTCCTAAATTAGATGGGCTGGAGGTAGTTAGAAATTATAAATGCTAAGGAGTATTTTCTTTTTTAATATAAAAGGCGCAGTATTTTAAAGATACAAATTGTATTTAATAACCCTAAAAACTATAAAAGTTTCCTCGTTTCATTTTATAGCATTAAATTGGATAGTGATAGTCCCATCTGCTAGGTCAACTAAAAGAAATAGAAGGAAAGGAGCTCCGAATTAAATTAAATGTTGGCCCTCCTTCGAATAGAATTAAAGATAAGGATCGTGGTACCTTATTTTGTAGGTAACCTCCCCTATTAAAATATCAGGGAAAAAAATAATATCCAAAAGCTAAAAGCCCATAGAATTAAGATATATTAAATAAATTAAGTTATATTATAAAATAATATTTCTGTCAATTTTTATTTATACATAAGCTATAGTTATTTTCGCAACTGTTTCCTAGATAAATATGGCTATTATTAGTGAGCTAACAACATGTTTTTTAAAGAATAAAAAAATAAAATCAAAATAGTCCTCAAATTACGAATAGTCATTTAATAGAAATGATTTCCAGGCAAAGTTTTAAAATAAAAATTCCAATTTAATATAAAAGTTAAATTAAAAAATTAAAATTGCGATTGATTGAAAATGTAAACTGGCTTAATAGGCATGCTAAACAAAGTGCGTTATTCAAGAATTAATTGTGCAAAAATATTACATTATTTTCAACTAATTATATAATTTTTTTTGGTATAGTGTATTATCAAAATGTATATTATTATAAAGTAATAACAATACATATGAACGAAAATTTAAAAGATTATCAAATAATACATTTACCAAAAAATTAAATAAATAAATGTTTATGTGTTCTTTCCTTTATTTTTGCTTTATTATTTTGTTTGTGGAAAAATTATCTGAATTTTCCCTATAAGTGCAGCGACATTGGTTTGTCCTAAGCTTTGTCGTTTTGGAATTTGCAATTGGATATATTTGAGTTACTTCAATATGTCCATGAAAGCCACAAAATTAAAGGATGCAAACAAGGCCACAACACCAAATTTCTTCTCCATATTAGCGAGGATTGTGATGTCAAATTCAAGATTTTTAGTGAAGCTATTCAATGGTACTAGCCATTTTGTTATGTGCCAAGATGAAGTCTTAAATGTCTTTTTTCAGTAAAGCCTAGACATTGCCTTTGACAAAAAGAGTCAAATAACGTAGATGAAAAAGAATGAAACACTATCAATCGTTTGGCGTGTGGAACAATCCACTCATGCTTTCAAAAATGAAACTTCTTTGTGCAAGCTTTGCAAGATATTAGAGGATAAATTTTAGAAAAAGAATACTCAAAATCAACCTTACATAAAGAAGAAACTATTTCAATGTGATTCTTGAAGGATCTCCATAAATTACTACATCACCACTTTCAATCGATTAGTGTTAGACTTGGTAAACCTTGATGTGACATTTAAAGATGCGATGCAAGGAAATTTTGTGTTGCAAGTGTACCACCGTCGTACTAAGTAATAAAAAAGAGTAAGAGTTGTCATATCCATAGGATGTAGGAGTGTTGTTCCAATAATGTTGTATTTTAATTAAGTAAAATTGATTTAAAGATAAATTTAATAATAATTAAGTAAACAAGAAAGTAACTTTGACTAAATAGATAGAATAAGATGAATATGATAGCAATTACAAACAAAGGCTGATGCCAATCATTATGCAAAAATATGTCAGAATTTTCATTTTCATTTAATTAATTATTAAGGTTTAATTTCTTATTTAAGCGTTATTAATCTCTTGAGTCCTCAATACACACTTTCAAATTACACTAAGGTTTCAATTAAATTAATCCAATTATATATGAACTTAACTCAGTTAAGAATATAAACAATGGATTAATTATTAATCCATTGTGAATGTAACAACACTTCTCTCATTATAAGTTTACTATTCACAATTGTAATCAATTGTTTTAACTTATGATGCACCCTTATTATAACCATAAGTTAGAAAGAAAGAAAATAGAAATAAAGAACAAGTCGAACACAATTTTTGTGGTTAATATAGGACATTCACTTCTATTATAACTACAAGTTAGCTAGAAAAATAAAAATAAAAGAAGAAGAAGAGAAGAATAATCAGAAAATTGATCACAACTAAATAAAAAAAGACAACTAATTAAAAATGATAAAATAAAAGTTTTTACTTGCTTGGATCAATGATACACATACATTGGAGATAAGAAAAATGAAAGAAGAATACTTCTCATTCATTCTAACCTTTATCCCATAACGATTCCTTGCTTCCATTCCATGCCTTGTGGCTTGTGAAAGCACTAAACTCGTTTCCAATCCTCTACTTAAACTAAATTCATAGTATAATGATACATCATGATAATTAAATGTATTATAATCTATGAATGGTTGTTTTAGCTAGTAAAACATTTCCTATTTATGAATTTGAAGGTCCATCACCCTAGGGCTTTGATTGGTTGCAATTTCCAACCAATTTACCACATTGGTCCGAGTGTTACGTGGACAAATATTAGCTTGTCACTTTCTCCATTGCCTAAGCGATGGTTGTCTCCTCCTTATTATCTAGGCAACGAGTAAGTGACGGGTTAAATTTAGTTTGTTGCTTAAGTGAGCTGTAGGTGACTAGTGGTGGTTTGTCATTGGTCTCCACCTACTCTTTTGTGGGCAATTCATTTTGGCGACCATTTAGGTGACAAAACTTCACTAAAATGATGCAATAGGGCTTGATTTTATATTTCCTTGGTTTGGTCCCTCCAATTGAGCTTCTATCTCTTTTTGCTTGTTTATTTTCATCATACAACCACTGCAATACTTAAAATAGGTAAATTTCTTTATTTTTATTGATAATTTAAACAAATTTATTCACATAAAGTTTCATTTCACTTAACTTATCAAATACCCCCACACTTTGTTTGTTGCTCGTCCTCGAGTATGACAAAAGAATAAATTTATGTAGAATCAGAACTTTTTGATCATCATTATTTTAGAATTCTCTCAAGTAACAGATTTGCCTCTAAATGTATAAATTTATATTATCACATTACCATTATGTAAAAATCATTATTTGTGTATTCTAAAAATCGTTATTTGTGTATGCTTTCCAAGCAGTTTAATATAAAAGGAGTTCGATATATACTTCAATTGTGTTACATTCTAGGTTACTTGCTTATGAATTGTTTAACCTCTTATTTATGTTTGATACTCACAGGGAAACTTTTTTTTTTTCTCAAAAACCATGGATCTTATATTTTATTTTATTTTTTCTTCTCTCACTCTATCTCCTCTTTTTTTTTTCTTTTTTGAAAGGCTATTTTCTTTCTCTAAGTCAGCACATACATTTTCACATGAAAATGAGCAAGGGTTACTTGCGCGTTCTCAGTTACTCAATATGTCATGGACTTAGAATGATTTACATACTCATGATTCTTATGCCTTTTTATGTGAAAGTAAACAAAAGTCACTTGTGCAACTCCAATTACTCAGCATTGGAATCAGTAGAGTAGATTTTTATTTTAAAGCACTTTTATTGTTCTAACTTCTCTCTCCCTCTGTTTTTTTTTTTTTTCTTTTGCTTCATTTTTTTAGAGTTTCCTATGGTGTTTATTCAAGGGATCACGCAATACATTATCAAGAATTACACCTTAAATGCAACACACATCTAAATAAATAATTGTAAAATTCAACTTTACAACAAAGTGCTTGGTGTGTGTTCAAAAGAGGAGGACTTACACTAGGCAATGTAATACATAAATCAAACATTTATATTACTAGTTTATTACTTTTTGAGAATTTATTCATCATTGATATTGATCCTAAATTCTTTTTCCACATTATATTTATTCATTTGTTTCATTATTCTTCATTTCAAATCTTGAAAATCACAAGCATTTATTATTCATAACCTTATTCTAAATGGAAAAATTAAAAGGAAAGTAAAATACTCGGGTTGCCTCCCAAAAAGCGCTAAGTTTATTGTTTTCAGCCTAACTTATTCTTGAAGTTCCTCCAAAAATTTTAAATCTGGTTCACATAAATGTTTTCTTATTTCATTTAATAAATTACTTTTTGATTTGATTTCCTATTCTATTTTTATACTTACTAAAAATTTATTCCAAATTACAAAAAGAGGTAAGCTTCCTTATTTTGAATTACTGAAAGAGTAAACTATAGGAATACCACCTTTATAATACACATTTTGGCACACATTATAATTAAAAACATCATCAGTCATAATATATTTATTTTGAAATTTAAAAGAATTATCCATAATAATGGGAAAAGAAATCCTCCCCATCTATTGTGATGGCTCTAATTTTTGTAAAAACCCATTGCCTACTTGAACAATAGTTTATGTAGAAATTTGACATAATTTAGCTTTTGAGATAATGCTACTGTAAAAGAATCAATCATGATTCGTTCTATAAAAATGCCATAAAAATAAAGGAGGTCTTTATCTTTTTTATGATTAAAGGGAATTTTGAATATAAATCATAAGGTATGTTCTTTTCTTTCCTTACATTGTTTTCACATTATTTTCTTAATTCTAAGGAAGCTAGATTTTGATCTTCTTTAATACTTTTTAATTCTAATTCTAATTCTAATTCTGAGATAACTTTTCAATTGGCTTATTCATCTTACAATTGTTCTCATTCACTAGTTCAACTAATTCTAAGCATAAAGATAATACTTTGACTTCTTCAAAACTCGTTGTACTTCCCTTTTCTTCTTGAATTTCTATTCACTAGTTCAACTAATTCTAAGCATAAAGATGATACTTTGACTTCTTCAAAACTCATTGTACTTTCCTCTTCTTCTTGAATTTCTATTGTCATTAATTCAACCTTTTCTATGTTGGCCAATGATAGGACAATGTAATAAATTTTTGATTATATTCATTGATGCTTCGTGATTGGCCTCTAACTGATTATACAATTCTTCTATAGATAGTTTTTTTAGTGATTGAGGTACTTAACTGTTTAGCGTTTTCCATGAATTTTCCCTTCGCTTTTTATTTTGTTCTTTCAATAAATTAACAAGCCTAGATGTATAGCAGAAAGTAGCTTGAACCACCTCTAACAACAATTATTCAATATTATTTCCTAGAGAAATAAAATTACACAAATCAAGGTATGAGTTATATGAATAAGAATTATAAAAAGAATCATTCATACCTTAATTTAACAAATAATTTCTAGATTGAGAAAAATCCAAGAAATAATCAACGTTAATTTCATTTCCTAAATCTAGCATGCAATAATTAGAAGTCCAATCATAATTGTAAGCCATTTTATCCACAAATTAGAACTTTAACAATATGAACTTTATGGTATAATTTCAATTAAGCACACAAGTGAGAAATTAATGGTATAAATTAAGAAAGATGCAAAAAAAAAAAAAGAAAATTAAGAATAAGGAAATATTTACTACAAGTACTTAATCTAAAACACCAAATTATTTTATAATAGCACTTGTTACTCCCTGCCAATGATGCCGAAAACTTGATATAGGAAAATTTAATGTTGAAAGTACACAACAGTCAAACCAAGTAATGAAGGAGACTAAGAGTAGTCATATCCACAACAAGTAGGAGTGTCGTTCCAATAATATTGTGTTTCGATTAAGTAAAATTGATTTAAAGATGAATTTAATAATAAATAAGTGAACAAAAAAGTAACTTTAACTAAGTAGATAGAATGAGATGAGTATAGTAGCAATCACAAGTAAAGGCTAATAGTAAACACCATTCAAAAATATGTAAGAACTTTCATTATTATTTAATTAATTATTATACTTTAATTTCTTATTTAGGGACTTAAAAGGAATCATATTCATGAGTAGTAGTTATGAATGCGTGTCCCCATAATGAAAGGGGGAGGTCAATGAAGTTAACCATGAATTGAACTATTTCTAATAAGCTTTAATTCCTATGCTCATCCACACCATTTAATAGAGGAGTTTTCTATGGTTTAAACTACGAAACAATGCCATTCACTTTAAGAAATTCAATAAACTCTATACTTATGTATTTACAATCACAATCTGATTGTAAATCATTTACATGTCTACTAATTTGTTTATCAAATTTTGCCTCGAATTCTTCAAACTTTTCAAAAGATTCATACTTGTATTTCATTAAGTACACATAATCATATCTATAATAATTATTGGTAAAAATTATGAAGTAGTAAAATTTTCTTCTAACCATTTCGTTAAATAGTTCACAAATGTTGATATGAACTAGTTCTAACACCTATGTAGCTTCCTTAGTGAACCCATCAAATGTTCTCTTGGTACCACAATTGCCATTTCAGATAGGATTTCTCTTCCAATGAGTCAATAAAACTATCTTTCTTCAACTTGCCTATCATTTCCTCTTCAACAAGGCCTAGTGTAAGGTACCACAATTGCTTGAAATTTAATCTATTCCTAACATGTTTTTTTGATATGGCATTCATCACAATATTATTATCCATGTTTAAGTAGTCGAGACCATTTACCAAAGATCCAGTGCTAACTAATTTATTACAATAATGAACATGGCACA
Organism: Avicennia marina; assembly: GCA_019155195.1. Taxonomy (NCBI): domain Eukaryota; kingdom Viridiplantae; phylum Streptophyta; class Magnoliopsida; order Lamiales; family Acanthaceae; genus Avicennia; species Avicennia marina. The sequence continues at coordinate 5,114,578 of CM032763.1, forward strand.
ATTTGTTTTTTTAAAAAATGCATAATTTCTTTTACTAAAAACTGAATAGATAAATGTTTTTAAGTACATTGGGCAATAATAAGCAATCTCTTAAAACTATAACATATCTTGATGAAAGAAAACCTTAATTCATCTATTCATCCATCTAGCATACATACACACATGTATGAAGCAAAAAATTCATTTAATAATTCTTATGATTTATGCATCTCAGCCCTTTTAAATTTGAGAAAAGCACATTTTTTGCATTTGCCAACCTCCTTGCAATCAAGGAACCCTTCTCATGATTATAGAAACTTTTCTACATTCACAAAGGCTATAGTGATAGAATTCACAATTCTGTTGCAATGTCTACCACGATAATGAGATACCCTTTTGCAATTAAGAGCATACATTCCACAATCACAAGAGCAACCAAAACTTATCCTAGATCATGAGAGTTGATAGCAACAACGTTCCAAACTCTGTCACAAGTGGCTTGTGTTTGCACCCTTGCCCTCTACTGTCACAATAATAACATTTACGATCTCAACAATTGATAACAGAGTGAGGCATAATTTCTTGACATTCAATTTTTCATTTTTTTTTTACTTTTCCCACAATTCAAAACTATGTAAAAGATTTTTGTAATTATAAACAAGTATCCTAATATAAGTTGATAATAATTTTAAACGAAAACTACCATAAATCATAAGACGAATCATTAACAAATAGATATATGAAGAAATACATTAGCTTTGATACACTACTGGGCTTTACGGAATTTGAGGCACAAAATTTCAATTTAAAATTCAAATAATATTAGAGAAAATGTAGTGGAACATTATTTCCCGACTTAGTCCATTTTTCTTTGTATAACTCATAAATTTAAATACAGATAGTTGTATGGAATGTTATCTAGAATCAAATTTCTGGCAATTTTCATATGCAATCCAAAAGATGCAAAACTTAAGTTATAGCCCCTACATTGTTCACATGAACAAGCAAGGGTGAGACTCTGCAAAACTTCTACGAATGCCTTCACAAAGTTCACACACAAACTCTTGTATATTTGGAAAATTTTTGGACAAGAGAAAGACAAAAGAGAGAGCCTAGAAAGCTTGCGATTGGATAGGCCTTTCGTTATAAAGAAAAACAATTTTAGAGAAAAAGTGAGAAAAGTAGGAAATTTTTTTTAAGAAAAATGAGATAGAGAAATAGGAGTTTTTTTTTGTAAATGAATAATATTTATAAGATAATGTAATAATTACAGTAATGCGACAAATAGTTATGTATAGAGAATGTAAATGATGTGAAAAGTAATGATGAGTGTATAGTTAATGTGTTGAAGTTAATAATAAATTAATATTTTTTATGCTTATTATTATTTATTTTTGGTTAATATTTTAATTTTATTATTATTGTTACTATTGTTATTATTATTATTACTTTTATTATTATTACTACTACTATTATTATTGTTGTTGTTGTTATAGTTGTTATTAGTTTATTGTTATTGGTTTATTGTTATTGTTTTGTTTGGTGTTATTGTTGTTGTGGTTGTTATTTCTAACATTAATTAGAATTATAGTTTTATTGTCATTATTATGATTATAATAATGTTGTTATTGCCACAGTTGTTATTATTAAGAATAATCCTATGTTAAAAGTACTACATTGTTGTTTATATTTATATTTATATTTATATTATTTGTATTATTTTTATTAATATTATTATTGTTATTATTTTAGTATTATTTTATTATTACATTAATTATGAGAATTAGTATTGTTATAGTCATTGAAATCATTGTTATCACTAAATTATTCTTAATTTTTTCCTCTTCTCTCTTAATTTTTATTTCAATTTTTTTCTATTTTCTTTTAACATAAAATCATTTTGTCAAACTTATAAATGTAGGTTAATTTATAAAAAATTTATTTTCATACTTAAAATATGATCAAAATAAAAATAAATTTACTTTCAAATTTAATTGATATAATTAATAATTTTTTAACTAACAAGCACACACATATAGTGTGCAATTTTGACTAGTTATTATTATGACTAGTACTTGTTATTGTAATCATTTTTATTACTAGTGATAGTGATATTGTTATTTTTGTAGGCATTAACTTCATTTAATACTAAACAACTATGTCAATTGTATTATTTTGAAGATGGCTATCTTTTCATATCTAAATTACGTGCTCAATAAGCATAAAGGAAAATGTCATAATAAGTGTCATTTGACTAAGATAAATCGTCTAAAGAATTCTCAAAAGAGGCAAATCATGAAAATATAAATCCAACTGTAGAATTACATAATAAGGCAAATACATACACATACACGAGCAGAAGATTCTCAAATAAGCAAATTAGAAGAACATAAGTCCAACTATAGAAGTACATGTTAAGGCAAATGCATATTCATGCATGAGTAAGAGATTCTTAAAACAAGAAAATCATTAGAATATAAGTTCCAAGGTAGAAGTACACGATAAGACAAATACACATAGAGGCATGAGCAACAGACAGAAATAGGTAGCATTGTGCAAATAAGTCATGGTAGCACCCATAGCATGCATGACCACTCAATGGCATCGCTACCATCTAGATCCATGTCTTAAGTCTAGCCATTGCGTCATGATGTCTAGTGTGCCCTCTTGTTCAGCATCCCAACACTTAGAATTGTGTTGCTGTTGCACTACAGGCTCCCATGAGTCTTAAGGATGAGGAATGGATGATGAGGCAACATCAAATGACACCTGTGGTGACCTAATGTCAATGCCATCATGTGGAAGAGAGAGCTACACATGTGGGGGAGTGTTATGCTAATTTGATTCCATGTCAAAATCAGATATGACAATCAACTTATGAGGTGGATCCTCTCTCTGTCGCCTAGGGGTACCTTGTGGGAACGTTGGGGCTAAGATGAGAGTGTGCAATATGTTGCATAATGGCACTCCTACAGTGTGCCATTCTCTCTAGTGTCGTGTCTTCTGTGAAATATACCATACATGTACAAAGTTAGGCTATCACATATAGTGCAATATATAAAAGTGTGAATCAAGAGATATTTGAAAAAATTTTTTGTGTAATTTGTAAATTACTTACCTGTCAAGTTCCTATCTAATATGCCGGACCCACTTGAGGCATCTAGGTCTGTGCATCATAAGTTACGTCAAGTTGCTCTAAGAAATTGAGGAATCTAGCATAACGAGTCTGAAAGTGGACTAGCCATGACATTACCTAGAAAATAATGAACTCATGCCTGGATTGTTGTGTGAGTTGTCTAGCAAGGCTTGCAAAAATTAGGTATATGTCAGCATCATGCATCATGTTGAGGTGTGGACACTCCATTCGAATATCAATAAGTACGTTGATTAAGGCAGCCTCCTCGAGGATTATCCACTGGTCTCTATTAGGCCTTGTAAGGAGTTAGTGTGAATTCCTTCTAGGTGGCATGTTTCTACAGTTGTGGGTTGTCGCTTTTTAAGTTTATATTTGTATATATATTCAAATTGGTATGTACAAGCAAATTAATGTACAAATTATATAAGAAATTCGTACCGTTCAATTTTTGAAATACAAATACATTAAGTGCATTTATGTCCTTATTTGCATACTTTTATTTATTTAAAATAAGGTTAGTTAAGTGAATATGCAATTATGTTTGTTATATGTAAAGTTTTCAATGGTGGATTTTAAATGTAAATGTCTAGCGCTTGAATAGCAATTGAGTTCTAAGTTATGTAAATTTAAGTCCATAATCATGTACTCATATTTATTATAGATTACTTGTATGATTTATGAATCTATATTTGAATCCGTTCTAGCATAATAAAATAAATTGAAGTTTGTTTTCAACAAATTCCTTGAAACATAAGGTCCATATAGTATGTGAGAAAATGATGGATTTTAAGCAAAATAGTCTACATATAATCCAAACAACAAATAGTATATACATACCACACACTATACACCATCCAATTAATAATATATTCACTACAGAATGCAAAACATTAAACTAAAAGTTAATATGCAATGTCAATCCCATTGGCTATTCCAAATATGTTGCACCATTTGGTCTTTTATGAGGTTCCTTACTAGGATGCCATCATCAGATAGATTTAGTTGGGGGACTTTTTTTTTCTTTTGTTGGGCTTTTTATGCCTATAGATCATCAGCAACCTAGCCAAGGTCAACTACCTCATGCAGGAAACAATCGTTGTTGCAGTGTGTTACTATAAAATTGTGGATAACACATATTGCAATAACACAATCGGCTTGAGAATCTAGGCCGTAATTGGGCATGAGTCCTTTAAGAATAGGAATCGCTTCTTGAGCACACCAAAGCATCGCACAATATGGTTACAAATAGATGAATGTCTTATTGAAAAGTTCTCTTACTATGCTCAAGTTTTAACTGACACCATGCCACTCAGAGACGTGATAGTGCTTCTCTTGATAGGGTACCAAGAATCCAGGAATATTTGCGTACCTTGTGGCAACAAGATAGTACTTCCCTACCAACCACGAAAGGTAAGACTGGATGTTAACACATTACAATAGAATTATAGGTGTTCAAGTAAGATAAATGGTACCTGATGGTGGCCATGAAAAGTTGTAAGCATGATTTCACAATACTTCCTGCAATATACGTGCATCGACTGCACTTCCCACCCACCCTGCAACTATGAAAGTAAACTTTAGGTTGAAGTCACTTGCTGCCTTTACATTTTAGCTAAGTATTCCCTTTCAATTTCAATACAATAGGGCCACAGCCGCCAGTGTCCAAGCAAGCACATGTGTTTCGTCGATGGCCCTAACACAATCCTACCAAATATTGATAGAGAAAAATTTTGTATGTCAAGAGAAAAGATAGTATGATTATGTCATGCTTAAAATGCGTTTGTTATCAACTTTGAAGTAGGGGTAACAGTAAGAGTGGGCAAGAATTTGCCCAAGCACAACATCCATGTTTGGTAGCTGAATATACTTTATAGCCTTGGCACACAATAGCTCAGACACCATTTGCACGTGACAGCTAATGGTCTTTGGTGAATGCTGAAACCACTCGAAAACATGTTGATACCGATGGTGCATGGTGATGCACCGAAGGAGAATGGTCACAGACTCTTTGAGTAATAAATAAACCCTATCATGTTATGGTAAATAACCTATTTGCACAACCTTCTCGTATAGCATGCGAAACATTGGCTTCGTCATGAGAAAAGCATCATAGAACTGGTTGTCATGACCGAGTAATTCATTTATTCAATCAAGGCCATGAAATTGAAAATCTCAAAAAGGATGCTTAAACATATTTGCAAACAACCATGGGGCACCCTTGTGGTAGAAAAATGCAAAGTATTGCATCCCTGAATTCAGATGGGCCCATGCATTGCTGCTTCATCCTTTAACATTGTTTCTAATGTCATTGACAACATCATCTACAACATCATCATTGATATCAGTGTCATGAGGCCCAACACCATGTTGATCCATGTCCTAAGAAAATTTAGCACACAATGAGATTGTATGCTACCAATTTAGAAATAAGCATCTGCGGGTTTATGATGTAATGTACTCAATTTTCGTTTAAGTAGGCATATATGTTTGTTATGTCACTACAAATTCTAGATTGGCTTAGTGATTTCCCAATGTTTGCCATTAATTAACTAAATGTCTATCAAATATAATTACAGTGTTATAAGTTTGAAATGTATATCATGTAGAACCTCACTAGATTTCCACATGGATACCTTCAACTCATACTTTATTTCTCACATGTAAACTTTATCATTGAGTATTCAAATATACCCTTTAAGTTAAATTATTGATTATTGAAATACAAATACAAATCCTAAATGGATTTGTCAAGTGGGAACTTTGCTAATTAACGTAGGTTTGGAATTGAATTCAGAACAACACTATAGAAAAATAAATTACATCATACCACGAAGTCCACTGTTAATAAGAAGCCCCATAGCTAATACAATTTCAAGTACGACCACCGATCCTCACCTAATCTCTGTAAGTACGCACACCTCTTATGCGTCGAGAGCACAAGAACAATGTGACGACGAGTCAGATCCTCAAACATACTTAGAGCTTTGAAATACATCTCTTCTGGCAAATCATCCATCCATCTCCTCCAGTGCACCAAAACATATCTCAATAGTCGTAACACTAGTTGGATCATTTTGTGATGCGACCATTTGGTTCGCCCTCTCCCACGACTGCAAAGCTGACAAGATTGGACACGGTGTTGGCTTCTTGCGCTAAGACGAAGAGGGAACACTATTAGTGGACGTGTGGCCACTAGATGATTGGAAACCATGATAGGAGCACTGTGGAGCATCATCTGCAACTAGGTCCTTAGTGTCAGCTTCATTCAACTCTTCATTACGGAGACGTGGGGCCCACGATGGAGGTAGGGGTTGCGTTGATGCACGTGCGACCTTACCAACTGTAGTATCATGCCTAAATATGTCTGTTAAGTCACCATACCTTGGGAGACCCCTTCTCCTACAACTTGGCATCACTTAGGTTTACCTATAAATTGTAAAAATTATGAGAGTATGATATGAATAAAAAACTTGGATTATACTACTATATGACTTAGGACAAAGTATATTAAACCCACCACCAACCATGTGCACCACACTTCGTCTGTGCCAGTAACCATGTCACTCTCATTGTCTCACCCAAACCCAACTTCAGAATTCAATAGTCGGTAGTATCTTTTCCGCGTTGTCTTCATTCTATTAAACTTTCCCATCAGCTGCTTAGTTGTATAGTTATACCCAGGACAAGCTGCCCACATCTAAATCATTATGTCATTCCACTTTGATGCAGTAAAAATTGCTTGCACTAAATTGCCACACTGCACCTTGTCATACATTCTGTCAATAAATACATTAATGTTTTGGATTAGCCAGTGCACGTCGTCAAACCCCCCACCCATATGAGTACTGTAAGTTTGGAACGACAACATCTATGTCCCAAGACACAAGATTAACCATTAAATACATGTAGCAAAAGTGGATAATACCAATTGAGTTATAATCGTGTTTAAACCATGATTTACTAGTCATAAACACACACCTCCACGTCAGTGAATAAGACACGTAAATTATACTGCAAGTCATCTACCAGCTGAAATATGATCCACTAATCATTGTAAACTTCTTACAAATACTATAGATTACTCAATGTGTTCTAAATTTTGATAATAAAAATAAATTATTGATTATTTATATAAAGTAGCGTATAAAAAATGCATTGTTGATTGCTTCAAAAGTACAAATGCATTTATTACCTAACAAATTAATTAAAACATGAATAAATAATAGAAATAACATATTGATTAAAAATAATTAAAAAGTTATAATAGTTATTAACATATGGATTAAAATAATTAAAAAGTAAAAAAACACTCAATTAAAAGACAATTAACAAGTTAAAATAGAAATTAATTCACATATTGACGACAATTTACAACCTCTGTACTATGAGAAGAATTAAATTAATAAAAAATGCATTGTAGATTATAAAAGCTTAATTTTAGAGTTAGCGAAACAGTGGCTAATCAATTAATCAAATAATTGCATTATAATTTAAAATATGTCACAGAATATAGACAGTTTCAAAGATTAAACAACAACATTAATTTAGCATTTAAATATATTTTATTTTGCAAAACATAAGTGAAGTACAATAAACAAAATCTGTTTGAAAGGTTAAAAATTATTTAAAAACCCTAAATAAATAAAAATAAAAATTAATTACATTATTGATTCAAATTGTACAGTTTTGTAATATGAAAATTATTGAGTTAATTACATAATTAAAAATGCAGGGGGTGTTTAAAAAATTAAATTAAAGTATATGTTAAAATAAAAACTATGATATTGGAAACAAAGGTTTATTAATTTAGGTAATTATAATGCAAGATAAATTCAAAGGTTTATGGTTTCATTTTATTAAAAATTTAATTATAAAACTACTTAAAATTTTTAAAATTTTTGTGCAACGAAAAAATGGAAAAAAATAACCCATTGCAAATTGAATCCTAAGTTTAATAATTATTTCATGAGAATGATGTTACTTATGACAAGTTAGCTATACCACTTAATAGCACAATATTTAGGTTAGTTACGACCAAGTTAGTTATACAATTTTTCTTAATATTTACATTTAGTTTAGATTTTGAATATGATTTGTTTGCATAAAAATACATTGTTAATTTTTCAAATAACTTAACTCTTACTACATATTTTTATTTTCAGAACAACTCTAATTATTTTTTACAATTCCTTTTTATAATATAGTCACAAAGTCAAGACACTTCATCAAATTTCTTGTTATTCCTTGAAACAATTATTATAAAATAGTAATTAAGTATATTATATATTTACATGTTAAATGTTCGTTACATATTCAAATGTTTATTCCGCACTCAAGTTGTTATGTTTTAGGTGATTAATTCTTTAATCTACTAAATTTCTATGGTATTTTCAAATTTCAACCATTTGTATCCCTTCAATTTTTTAATTTATTACATATTAGATTTTTATATCCCTCGAATGCAGAATTTTATCACTTTTATCTTAACAATTTTTTTATTAATTTTATCGATTATAAAATATTCTAGTGTCCTCTAGTTCAAAATCCCTTTATTGTTAATTTTATTATTTTCCTTAACTTTACACTATTTCCAACTTCCTATGCGTAAAAGCGTTTCATTCAAGTTGAGTTGAAAATTATGCTTAGAATAGTTCTAAGTAATCACATAGCTTACTTTTGTTGAGTAGACCCTTGCTATTGTAAGATGTAATTAATCCATAACTACATACTTTCATTACTAACAACTAGATGCAAATAAGTTATAAAACACAACACCATAATATAATGGAATACATACAAACAAAAACATATTATAAATTGATAGATACATAGTAACCACACTTACTGGTTAAAAAACAGTGATACAAATAAATTTGTGGTACTACTGTAGACATACAAATGTAGTGTCATTCAAAAACTGACAAAAGAACGTCAACTTGGAAGCATATGAAAAATTAACACCAAAAAATATAGCTACAATGTCATGCTTTCTACACAAATATTTGCATTCTATTCCCATCTGAAGATTGCCATATTAACACATAATGATAAATTTGTAATAGCTAATGCAAATATTCTATTATGACTAAAATTATGGAATGTATTATGCAGTGAATGTAAATAATTTTTTTAAAGTTAATTAATGAGCCATCTAAAAAAGAAAATAAAAAATCATATAATAACTTGACCAAAGAAAATCTAATAAATGCAGATTAAAAAGTTTCATTTAGTCTATTAAAAATAACATATTAAAACAATACCAATGGAAAAAATTCAAATCAATTATCATTAATTTTTTTAGTATTATCAAATATTATAAAACTAAATCAAAATTGAATTTAGTTTGACTTGCACGTAACATATTCCATCAGTACATATTGTAAAGGAGGACAAACTTATAATGTGCATTAAATATGTGAAGAATATTAATTCCTGTCAAATATATATAATCAAACATAAAAATATGAACTAAAAAATTGAGAACAGAACTAAAAACTTGAATGACAATTAAGACATAGAAACATGTTGCACAAACTTTTTTTTGGTTTTTTTTGGATAATATGAAAATGAGATACAATTACATTATTTAGAATGAATCAAGAAAAAAATTGGAAAATACAATGACTATTTCACATTTTATTATTTTCAATTATCAGATCTAAGATATAGAAAAAGCATTGAGAAATAACATTGTAAGAGCATTAGAATTGATTAACTCAAAATTTGTTATTTTAAATAACTTACTATAAACAAAATTTAGAGAAAAAGTAATTTAGCATCTAGATACTGCAAATCAAATTTTATCTAATGGACCTAAGCATTTGATAGACACAAAAATATACTAAGTAGATACAAAGATAATATTTTAAAAATAAGTGAAATACAAAGAAAGCATCTACATATTAACACAGATAATATTTGAATACAATTATTTTTTAGTTCATTAAAAGTAGATAAAATGAAAATAAAATTTTAAATTTATCAAATATATAAAAAATAGAACTATTACAAAAGATTAAGAGGAATATAACAAATTTCATTGGATAAATATTATTTGAAATAATGAGTTAGAATATGTTAAAAAAATATACAACTTATGCATAGATGCAAAGATTGTAAATCAACGAACTTGTAAAATAGAAAAAGCGAATAAAAGTTAAGTAAAAAATGAAGCAAAAAATATAGAAAAACTATATGAAATTATTTTGCTTTGTACCAGTGGCACCCCAGTGGCAATATCTGGAACTAATTCAAGCAGTGCAGTTGCCTATGACAAACTTCAAGAAGATCAACGTCAGAAGAATTGAAACAATGAAAGTGGTAATATAAATCTTTATAAGAGTTAAAATAATTCAAAATCAACATAAAATTTATTCTCTAGCACTGAAAAAAAGGAATTTTGTATATTAGTTATTGTTTAATATTTGAGATTTTATATTTGTTGTAACAACATTCATGCCATTTCGAAATAACTTCAAAAACATGGTTGAATATTTTCTTGAAAATTATAATCAACAAATACTATGTTCATTTTTTATATGATATAAAAAGGAAATTTAGCTATTACATATGTATCTAGTAAATATTGAAAGTAAACTTTAATTCAATATGATGAATTTTCCTAATTAAAATCTAACCTAAATAAATTGATACACAAAAATGGAAACTACATAAATTAATTAGCTAAATCAATTATCAAATATTTTCTATTAAAAATTCCCTTCAAACATTGAGCTGCTATTATATATTATATTAGATATATAATATAGGGGCAATTATAGTGTTTCTCGAGGTTTGGACTTTGTACAGACATACCCCTCCTTTTAGTTACATATTAAACTAACATTTAAGTCTATCCAGTGAGTGGATTTATATAGATCAATTTATCAAAAAATTATGTATACTTCCCCTTAAGGGATGTACATGTAATTTTTTATACTTGGAAAATTGATCTATATAAGGCCCAAACTTTAAAGGAAAGTACTGTCATTTTCCTTTTCCAACTTTGACATACAATTTTGTCCACAACTTAACACGCGAACGCGAGAGAGTTGCAGTGACCTCCTTTAGAAATTAGAAAATGTGAAATGTCAAAAGTTAATCAAGAAGCCACCCAAGCAACTGGTGCAAAGACAGCACTTAAAATAGGAAAGGAAAGCAATAAACAAATTTGTGATACTCTCTTATTTTCTGATGTCCTATGGCAGGGTTTACATACAGAGTCCCTACGGTTAAGAGACAATCAACTGATCCAAAACTAACTAACTAAAAATGGTTGTTACTAACAACTAACAACTAACAACTAACAAAGTGCAACAGTAAAATCAATGGAACAATAATGTAGCGCTATTGAATTCCGTCAGTTGTTAACTGTCAATGTGTCTTCCAAGTGCTTAGCCAATGCATTGTATGCTTCCTTTACTTCAGTGCTTTCAACACCCCCCCTTCAAGATGAGAATGGATATCCTTCATTCTCATCTTGCTAAGAATGTACTCCAGTTGAGCTCCACTTAACCTTTTGGTTATTGAGTTTGCTGGTTGCTCCTTGTTTGCATCGTATTCTACTTGTAGGATCCTTTATTCTACTCTTTCTCTAATAAAATGTAGATCCATATCAAAGTGTTTGGTCCATTCATGGTGCGTGGAATTTTTGCAAATCTACAATGCACTTTCGTTGTCACAAAAGAGCTTGGCTGAATGGCTTACTTTCTGTCCAGACTCTTGCAACAAGTTCCTAATCCACATAATATCACATAGGCAATCTGCAATTGAACTGTATTCAGCTTCAGTGGAGCTTCTTGATACTACTCCTTGTTTCTTAGACTTCCAACTGACCAGTGAATGTCCAATGAATGCACAATAGCCAGTTAGAGACCTCGTATCAAGATAGCTGCCCCAATCATTATATGCAAATCCTTGAACATTAGCTTCATTTTCTCTGCCAAACAAGATTCCAGGTGCTCCCTTTAAGTATCTCAACACCTGGGAAGTTCCTTCTAGATGCACTTTACTTGGTTTGCTCATGAATTGTGACATAGTATGGATCGTATAGCATATATTAGGCTTGGTGAAGGTTAGGCAGATGAGCTTCCCAACCAGTTGCCTATAAACTGATGCATCATCAAATAAGTCTTAGTCAATCATACTTAGTTGGTGATTTACTTCAATTAATGTCCTTGCTACCTTTGCTCCTAGAAATCCATAGGCAAAGATCAGATCAAGGGTATACTTCCTCTGGCACCTCACAATTCTAACCTATGATCTTGCTATTTCAACCCCCAAGAAGTATTTTGGGGTCTCCAACTTAATTTTAATTTTGATTCTTGTAAGTGAATAACCTTTTCAATCTCACTTTGATCTTTATAGCCAAGAACCAAGTCATCAACATACACCAGCAGTGTCATGTATTCCTCATCTTAGACTTCGTATGTGAACAAGGAATAATCAGGCCTTGACTGTTTGAATCCATATGCACACAGAGCTTGGGTGAGCTTGGTGTTCCACTATCTTAAGGCCTATTTAAGCCAATATGAAGAACTCTTTAGCTTGCAGACCAGGTGTGAGGGAGATGTGGCAGCCACTGCTCTATCCAATTTGTATTTGTATTCTGGAGGTGTGTCCATATATATATATATATATATATATATACACATACATATATATATGTCTTCTTGCAACTCTCCATTCAAAAAGACATTATGGACAACCAACTACTCAAGTTTCCAATCATTCATAGCTGCCATGGCAAAGAATATCCTTATCATTGTTTGCTTCACAACAAGGCTAAAGGTGTCTTGATAGTCAAAGCCTTCAACTTGGCTGTATCCTTTGGCTACCAGTCTAGTCTTATGCCTCTCAATTGTACCATCTGAATTTAGCTTAACTTTGAACACCTATTTGCATCCAATTGGCTTTTGGTTGCTTGGAAGTGGCACAATGTCCCAAGTGTCATTAAGCACCAAGGCCTACAACTCATCTACCATAGCCTTTCTCTACCTTGGTATGATCACAGCTTTAACGTAAGATGTTGGCTCCAATTTGTCATCAAGGGTAGATAAGAAACTTGTGTAGTTGGAGGTGAGTTGAGCTGTGCTAAGATAGTTGGCTAAAGGATGCATTATGGGTGGTTTTGGTTGGTTAATAGGATGGCGATACAAATCTAGGTATTTAGGTAATCTCCTCATTCTGAGAAATCTTTTAACTACTCAGGCTATGAAGGGATTGGCTGGTGGTTTAAAGGAATTGGCTCCAAAGAGGTGCTGGACTGGGTTGATTCAACTAATGTTAAAGGTGAGTGCAGTGGTGTGTGCTTCTTAGTGTCAACCTCAGCTATGTCATTATTGGGAGCAAGGTCATCATTGATTTTGGAATGAAGAAGATGAGGATTCAGTGATATCAGATCATGATGTAGGTACTGAGGAGTAGGGCTGTTGGATGACTCAAGCTAGGACTGGCTGAAATGGAAGGTTCTTTCATGAAAGACCACATCTCTTGAAATGACAATTTTATGTGTTTTAAGGTCATATAGCTTATATCCTTTGACTCCAACTGGGTACCCTATAAAAATGCATTTTTTTGCTTTAGTCTAAAACTTATTCCTATCCCTCTTTAAAGTGGAAGCAAAGGTTAGGCAGTTAAATACCTTGAGCTGGCAGTAATCTGGTAAGGCTTCAAAGAGACATTGGCAGGGAGATTTAAAGTCTAAGGATTTAGAAAGAAGTCTATTTATCAAATGTGTGGGCACAAAGAACAGCTTCTCCCTAAAATTTGATTGGCAATGAGGCTTGAAAAAGGAGAGCTCTGGCAGTGGAGATTAGGTGCTGATGTTTCCTCTCAACAACCCCATTTTGTTGTGGACTCTCTACATAAGAAGTATGGTGTATTATCCCTTTCATTGAAAAAAGTAGGCATTGTGTATTCTGGTGCATTATCAATTCTTATTACCTTGACTTTGGACTGGAATTGTGTTGAAACTAATTGTAGAACTTGGGAATGAGATGTGCTACATTACTTTTGTATCTCATAAGATATATCCAAGTGAATCATCCACAATGGTGAGGAAGTACTGATAATTGTCTAGTGCTGGTGTAGAATAAAGGCCCCATGTGTCTATATGTAACAATTCAAAGGGTTTGATAGTAGACTTGGGATGAATTGGAAAGGGAATTCTCTTTGTTTTACCTTTGGACATACATCATAGAGCTTGTCTATACACTCACACAAGGTGATAGTTCATGTATCTTGTTGGCTACTTAATGTGAGGTATGTCTTAATCTAAAGTGCCATACTTCAAAGGAGCTTGTAATAGATGTGCTGACCTTTGGGAAGGAGCCATTGTCCCCTCTGCCTTGAGTGACAAACCTGTAGGCACCAGGTCTAATAGAGATAGGCTAGCTGAGTTGCAGATGCAAGACAAAGAGTCCATGATCAAGTTGAGCTAATCTAATCCTCATCATGGGTGATTGGACCTAAATGCAACAAGACTTGGAATAAAAAATCAGGGAGCAGTTGTGGGACTGGACAAGACAAGTCTACTTACTGACAACAGGTTGAACTTGAAGAAGGGAACAAAAAAACATTATGAATGATGAGAGATTGTGATATTTTAATGGTTCCTATGCTATTGACAGGGGTCTTGCCTCCATCTAGTAGGCTGACAAACATGCAAAAAGCCAGTTTATATGATTGGAATAGGGATAGAAAATTGCACATGTGATCAAATGCCCCATTATCAACTATCCATGTGATTGAGGTGGGTAATAGCTCATCACAAGGTGTATGGTGCTTTATTGACATCAAAGAGTAAGGACTATTAAGCATTGGTTTACCTACAAAGGTGGAGAAGGATTCGTGTTGGTGTTCCAAGAAACGTTGGGGGCTTTGTTGATTTTGTGAGCATTCTATGCCAGGTTGAACTATAGCATTAGAGTTAAGCAGAGAGATCAACCTCCTGATTTGATCTTGTGACAGTGATATGTCCTCCTTCTCTCCCCTTGTGATAGCCTCATCTCTTTCCTCCAGTGAGACTTGGTTTGCAGAGGTTTGGAAAGATTTGTTCCTTCCTTTAGTAAACTTGAAAGTGTTGGGAAAACTGATCAACTTGTAACACTTTTCCCTTGGATGACCTTTCTTCGCACAGCATGTGCAGGTGACTTTTTGTTTTCTCTCATTCTTTTCTATGGATGTAGTCATACCTGTGGCCTCTGTCCAACTGTGGTTGGGCAAGGAGAATCCCAACCTCTGATTTTCCTTTACACTATTGCATTGTATGTCTCATCCAAGGATGGAAAGGTTCTTTGCCTTAGGAGCTGAGATCTATTGGCAGTGAAAGCCTCACTAAGTCCATTTAAGAATCTATAAACCTTATCCTTTTCATACACGTCTACAAACTTCTCGAAGCACTCATGATTGCAACCTCAACATGTGCAGTAGGGAGGCAATCTGAAATGCCTCGACTCCTCCCAAACTCTCATCAACTCAGTGTAATAGACATCAACAGCCCTGGATCTTTATGTGATGTAGCATAGCTCATGCTGAAGCTTGCAAACTCGGGTATCATCTGGAGTGGAGAACCTTCTCTGCAAAATATCCCAAATTTGATAGGCATATTGGATGTAGAACAAAGTAGATGCAAGTTGAGGCTCTATGGACTTCAAAAGCCAAGAGATGATCAGATCATTATTCCTGTCCCAAGTTGGATGTAGTGGATCCTCCCCTTGTAGTTCTTTGATGTTTTCATTGATAAAACCTAATTTGTTCCTTACTAAAAGAGCCAAGCTAAGTGATCTACTCTAGGTGATATAGTTGGTTCCAATGAGAATTGGAGCCACAACAACTGAACACTGATTGTCAGCAGGGTGAACATAGAAAGGGGAGTTACTATCATCAACTCCATGACTGGCATTAGGTTGATTGACGGTGTTTCTTGATGAAGATGATACCATGACACTGAGTGACAGAGTTTCAACTATGATCGAAAGGACCGACAAGCTCTGATATCATGTTGAAAGTTAATCAAGAAGCCATCCAAGTAACCAGTGCAAAGACAACTCTTAAACAAGAAAGCAAAGGAATGAACAGATCTGTGATACTCTCTTATTTTCTAATGTCCTGTAGCAGAATTTATATACGGAGTCCCTATGTTTAAGAGACACTCAACTAATCCAAAAATAACTAACTAAAAATGGTTGTAACTAACAACTAGCAACTAACAAAGTGCAACAGTAAAATCGATGGAATAGTAATGCAGTGCCATTGAATTCCTTTAGCTATTAATTGTCAATATGTCCTCCAGGTGCTCGACCAATGCATTGTATGCTTTTTTTACTTGAGTGCTTTCAACATCAAATAAATAAATGAATGAATAAAAATTATGCATAGTGGTGATCCGATCTATCTATGGTAGCTAGAAAATTGACATCATTTACAATGTGAGGCTCCTACGAGAGGCAAGCAAATTCAACCCAATTTCAGATATCGAGAAGCAACCTGTTTGTTTTAGGTCTATTATTGCACAATCAGTTTTATAGTTTTGCTATCATATTTACCATGCATGGCCTAATAATCAAAATTGATATCTTTCAAAGCCCGTTTCCATTTCTATAGGACAAGGCAAGCGGCTATCAATTCAACCCAGTTGCGAAAATTTATTCATTAATTTGTTTCCTTTTTAGTAAATTTAATATAAGCTCTCGCAATATTGCAAAGTTCTGCAGAATTAACAATGTTATTTTGTTCTAAGTAATTCAATATTTCATTTTTTCATTTATTTACATTTCTTGGGGAGGTGGAAACCACAATTATTTATATTTTTAGTTTACAATTGAATAGTGGTGGCAATTTTTGATACGATTTAAAAATGTGAGCTAAACCTAATATGAAATTAATTGGTTTGAGTTAAACCTTCGTGAGTGCGAGTTGAACCCACAAACTCAAAAAGAAAAATTCATAAATTTCAAATTACCTAGTGGGTGGATCTGCAAACTCACAAACCTATAAATATATTTAAAATGATTTAATAAATATTTAAGTAAATAGAAAAAACTAATTAAATAAAATTAAATGGTCAAGTAGTAAATATTTAAAAATTCAAGCTCTTAATGTTAGTTGAACTAAATCTAAAAAATTTTACTTTTTTGTTTTGGTATAGTGGCATTCTTGCATCACCACCAATCTACACTCTACATCTCTACACGTCTGCTCCATACTGTTGATCGCCACCTCATACATGCATTCCATTTTAGGCAAGATTGATTTTGAAAGGCTTTGTTTGGATTGCTTCTTAGTTATATCATTCGAAGTTAACTTCTTTAGGACTTAAGGATTCAGATTTCAAGCAAGTTGAAAGATTTTGTTTGGATTACTTCTTTGTATATCATATTTTATTTTAGAAGCAAACTCAATCAACTCTCAGAGAATGATAAATAAATTTTCTTTTCTTGCCTAATATTTTCATATTCTCCTAATGAATTCTATATTTTGTTCAATTTGAAAAAAAATAAATTTCAGCAATTAAAAATTATTTAAAAACAAATAAATTTAGTTGTTGATGTAAAATGATTGATATTGCGTTTCTAATCTAGTAAGATGAAAATTTGAAATTTTTGATTAATTAAACTTTGGCATACAAAATTTGTTTTGATAATATTCAATCATTATAATGTAAAAATAAGTTTTTTGGTTGGCAAATTAAGAGCAGGTGACTTGCGAAATCGGTGGATTGAGTTCGAGTCAAATTTCCTGACCTGAAAAAATAAAGGGGTTGAGTTTGGATTGACGAGTTATGTATAATACCTATATTTTAACTTGATTCACCAACCCACAAACCTGATCCGTTGCTAACCTTATAATTGAATTCTTTGTCACAGGGACAAATCAAGCTTGTGATAAACTGCTCTCCACCCAAAAAAAATAAAAAAAATTGTTGGATCATTCAATTCAATATTTTCTGTACAATACTATGCTTCATACTGTATTATTTTGTATACAATCATCGAAGAGTAAACAAATCAATACGATGCATACACTGCCCATTTACAAATATTTTAGACATACTTTTGCATTAACTGTCGTGAATAAATGCATGCAAATGCAAAATGTAATACAATTTTGAATATATTAATTATATTAAACAAAGAGGGAGAATATCTTAATTACAAAGCCTTAAAAGAATGAGAATGAATTAGGTCTGCAAGAGGAGGTGTACGTATAAGATTACTACTGCTACTACATCATCATCATCACCATACATAATGACTTCTTTTGTTTTTTAGCTTGATAGTTATATAGTAGTATTTTGTGTTATAATTGATACAAAACAAATGTGGTATCTTTGTCCAATCAGTTTTTCATATAAAATAAAAATTAATCAGATTTATGGATTAATGTATTTCAGTTAAAAGAACTTTATTGATTTCTCCCTCAATAATATAATTTTGACGGTCTTTTATTCATAAATAATTCTATATTTACTTTAATATACCAGTATGGCATATTTCATCAATATTTTATATACTTATTAAAATGATATAAAACAAAAGGACGGAAAGCATTTAATAAATTATTGTGTTGAATGAAGTTTGAGCGAAAATTACTTGAGATTATTTTGTAGAGGAGCAAAATGCTATATTGATTGTAATAGATCCCTATGTGCTCATTGACTAACCCACGACCGCCTTTTTCGTTATTCAATTGAATTTTGTTTCAAAGGAGGCCAAAAACAATTAACTCCATAATTGAATTTGAATAATTTGTGTATGCAAGTGACAAAATTTTATTTGTTTAAATCTCAAAGTCTAACTCAAAGTTGTTGTAGATTTAAAAGACATCACACGTTGGGTTAATTTTTATCGTGTTTTTTAGGTGAGGTTAGGGTATTACCTTTTATGCTATAATTTTTTAGTTTGTGCGCCTATATTTTGTAATTAAGGCTATAATACCATTTAAGTTGAAAAAAATGTGAAATTACACAATCAGACATATTTTAAATTCTGTTATTTATTTATCTTTTCTTTCTTTGCCTTTGTATGACGTATTTTTGAATAAACTTAAAAAAGTCTAATATTCAAAACGTGTAACGTATATTTTTTTATCTAAGTCAAAAAGTGAATTCAATTGACATAAAAGACAATCGGTCTGAAGTGCAGATGCAATGTTAGACCTGCATTTGTAACATACCCTTTCTTTGTTTATTCTTTTTCCTTTTTTAATTTCATTTTATGTTTCTTTCTATTAAATTATTTCTGTACTTAAAATTATTAGTGGCATGTTTTTTTTTACACCATGAATTTAAAACATAACATAACAATATCTGCAAACAACCTCAAATACTAAAGTCAATAGGTATTATGACGACTAGACCTATTAACTTCATATAAAATCCATAAAAAAAAACAAAATATCAAACTGTAACAAAAGCACATCCCAAATAATGCTGTCAATGCAACGTTGTAGCAAAAAACAAATCCTAACTATTACATCATGAATTTTCTAATTCACTAAATAAAATAAAATAGCAAAAGTGGTGATCTCTCATCCTCTGGATGTACCAGCCCCATGCCAGTTCCTTCGCATTAACTTCCCCTACACAAATAATAGTTGAAAGTTGTGAATGATAAGTCGCCAAATAAATGGTAACCTTGCCTTTTTATTTATGAATGTTAGCAGAATAATAATATTTTGCATGAAAACACATTCTCAAAAAATAGGAAATACGAATCACATCTAAACAATTCATAAAAGTCATGGTATTTCGCAACTTTTCCAGATCATTCACCATTCACATATTTCCCATGTCTTGTTCCTTAACTTACTCATGATGATATGTACTTCGTGTATTATTTTTACTAATTAGGATAGTAGATTGCACTCCTTCTGAGGAGGGTCTCACGAAATCTGTAATGTTGCCTAGCCCTAGCACTCAACCCTGCTTGAGAGGTGGATATTATATCTTGATTGGTAGAGCTATGTATTAGTTTCACCTGTTAAAAGCCGTAATACTTTTATTGAACTGGGCAGGTCCTAACTTATTATCTGATTGGTAGAGTAGAACTCATTCCACACTATCCTCGATATCTCATGAAAAGTTTTTCATATTATTACATAATTTCAATTTCAAGGAATCAGTTTAAAACAATTTGCTTCACAATTAACTCACATCTAAATTTTGGGATGATAAATAATTTTGGAGAAAATTTTCAAATCAAATAATTTCTTCATGACACGGTAAAATGTTTGGAAATAATTTTTAATCATGTAATAAAATTTAATTGCAACATGAAATCAGTTTAGAAAGCATTTGGTAAAACTGATAGGATATAACTACTTACCTAATGCTAATTTTGCTGGTTATCGGGTCCCTTGAATACTGGTTCTTGATTTCTTATTTAGTCAAAATGATCTCCCATTTAATATTTAGTTTAGTTCCTATTTTATCAGATGTTTCATGTGTATCTTATGTGTCTTGCCCCATTTCCTATTCAAATTTTTAGTTACTTGTTAAGTTATATTTTCTATTCAAATTTATTCAATTGCTATTTTCCATGCTTTATTACATCCTAAGCAGTATGTTTAGGTCAGTTCTAGTCCCAAAATCAAAAAAGTTGTCCTTAATTACCTTAAGATCACATTCTACCTAGTTTCTGCACTCGACTTGTGACGTGAGGAGTGGTCTCGCAATTGCGAGGGCTTAGTTCACACTCGTGGCAAGGATCATAGGACATTTTATTATTTCTACATCCAGGCTTCACAATTGCAGGCGATAGCGTTGCGACCGCACGCCTAGCCATTATGCTTGCAACACTGACTGTGGGGTGTTCTACATGGTTCAGTACCCAGGCTCATGGTCCACTTCGCAATTGCGACGGGTTGTCTCACACCTGCGACTATGATCATGCAAGGCACTATTTGTTCAGTTTTCCATGTTCCACCCAATCATCAAAACTCGACTCTAACATTTTAAAGGTCCTTAGGTATATTTTTATGAATCCTAATTATGAAAAATCTATCTAAATCATGTGAATTGACTTTTGGAATAATTTAGGACAGGTTTCAGAATTTTGTACATTATGCTAATACGTGCCACGTACAAGTTTCTATGCATAACCACATGAGTTTAACACCAATCTCAGGAACTAACCCACATATAGGCTTCCTAAATTCATATTTTCATGTGCCTATTCATGCAAATTAATGTCTCCTACATATATGCATGATAAATAGAAGATTTGTGGCAGAATTTACCTTAAATTACCACGTTTAGAGAAGCTAAAAAATTCTTCTTCATAAACCTTATGGTCATTTGCCATTTCTAAGGTTACAAAATAAGTTCTCTCTCATAAATTTATTATATTTATACTAGGGTTTCAATTAGTGGTTGGGTAGAATTGAAATTCACACAAATTAAGAGCTCCAAAGCTCCAATAACTCATTATTATTTGTCTGCCAATTTTCACCCTAATTTCTAAGTTTAATTTCCTATTTCTAAGCCTCCTATCATTGTAAATCTCCTCTTATTATGTCTATATCATTAGGCAAACATTTAATTGGCCTAGAATGCCTACATTTCTTTTTTGTACTCACTAGCTTAATTCCCAATATTTGTACACAAAAATAATTGAAAAATAATAAAATAAATTCATTTCCTTTCCACATAAATTTCACCAAAATAATTGCTACTAATACCAAAAAATTTGGGGTATTAAGTCCCCTCTTATAATAAGTTTTGTCTTCAACACTAGTGTTAATCTATTGGGTCGGTAGATAGGGTATTTGCTCCTAACATTGCTTTCTAATTTCCAAGTTGCATTTTATTCCGAGTGGTGTAACCATTGAATCTTAGTGTACAATTTAGGTCCATTCCTCATGTTTTGCTCTTTCTAGTTGACTATGCAGATTGGGCACTCCTTATAGGTCTAATTCTCTTTCAACTCCAATGCTTACGGTTCTAGGACGTAGCTTAGGTCCGGTACATACTTCCTTAGCTAGAATACATAGAAGATGTTGTATGCCCTCGCTAACTTCAAAGGTAGCGCGACTCGGTACTCTACCTCTCCAACCTTTTCCAATATTTCAAATGGTCCAATATAGTGTAGACTTAACTTTCTAGGTTTCCCAACTTGCATCACTCTACAAGTTAGGGAGATCTTTAAGCACACGTGTTCACCAAGTTAGAATTATAGTGGCCTCTACTTCAAGTTGGCCCAACTCTTCTGTCTATCTTGAGACTCTTTCATTTGTCTCCATATCATTGTTACTCTGTTAACAGTCAGTTGAGCTAGGTCTGGTCTAGTCACTTTCCTTTCCCCAACTTCACCCCATCAAATCAGGGATCAATGCTTCCTTCTATAGAGTGCTTCGTAAAGAGCCATCCCAATGCTTGTGTGATAACTATTGTTGTGGGAAAACTCTACTAAAAGTAAATAATCAGTTTAGACTCCTTTAAAGTCTAGGATACAAAGTATATCCTCTAGTGTTTGAATCGTTTGCTTAGATTGTTTGTCTAACTATTGGTGGTATACCATGCTTAGGTCTAGCCTTATACCATTGCTTTTGGAAACTATTCTAAAAGCGAGACACAAATCAAGGATCTTTGTCTAACATTATACTCAATTGTACCCCATGCAGTCTCACAACATTATTGATAAACACCTTGGCTAGCTTGTCTATGGTGAAACTTATCCTAATTTGAAGGAAATGAGCAAATTTCATCAACAAGTCAACAATTACCTAAGCATTATAGCCCTATGAGGTTCATGGCAGTCCCTCTATGAAGTCCATGGTAATGCAACTCCACTTACATTTTGGTATCTCAAGTAGTTGAAGGTAACCTTTAGGGCACTACTAATATTTGACCTTAATCTTTTGACAGGTTATACACCTCATTACAAAATCTGCTATGTCTCCCTTTATTCCATTCCACTTGAAGTTCCTTTTGAGGTTCGTATACGATTTTGTGTTCCTTGGGTGTACAGAGTACTTGTTTGATGTGCCCCTTGCAAAATTCTGTCCCGTATTTCTTTAATGTTTGGGATGAACAATCTCCCACACATGTATAAAGTGCCACATTCTCCCATTTAGAAATCTAGGATTTGTCCTTAACTAACCTTATCCTTTAATGCTCCTATCTCTGGGTTTAAGGCTTAGGACTTTTTAATTTCCTCAATTAGTAAGGGCTCAACACCAAGGTGGATAGTACGCCCTTAGACGACTCTACAATCCCTAAATGCAGCAAGTCAAGTACCTTACCAATATAGTTGCCATAACTCCAATGCCTTTTCAACTCATGGCATTCACCACTTAGTTAGCCTTTTTCAGATGGTAGTTAATAACCAAATCATAATCTTTTATCAACTCCAACCAATGCTTTTGCCTTATATTCAACTTTTTTGTGTGGAGAAGTACTTAAGGCTCTTATGGTCAATGTATATTTCACACTTTTCTTTATAAAGATAGTGCCTTCAAATCTTTAGGGCAAATACCATTGTCACTAACTCTAGATCATAGGTTGGATAATTCAATTTAGATGGCTTCATTTTTTTTGATGCATAAGCAATCAACCTATTGTTTTACATCAAGACAAACCCTAACCCATTCTTCTTAACGTTACTATAGATGTGAATCCATCACCCTCAGTAGGCAAAACCAGTACAAGTGTTGAGGTTAATTTTTTCTTTAACTCTATGAAGTGTTTTTCACATTCTAGACTCCATTCAAATTTCTTCCATTCCTATAGTAGTTGTGTTAAAGGCATCGCTATCGTAGAAAGCCCCTCAACAAACTTTCGGTAATTCTTGCAAGTTCAAGGAAACTCCTTACTTTCATTACATTCATAGGTCTAGACCACCACAAAATGGCTTCAACTTTCTTGGGGACTACTAAAACTCCCTTCATAGATGTTACATGTCCTAAAAATGCCACACTTCTAATCCAACATTCACACTTGTGGCATATAGCTTTCTCTCTTGTAGGGTCTGCAATAGTATCCTCAGGTGTTCCTGTGCACCTCACCTATTTGCAAATACACCAGAATGTTATCTATGAATACCATCACGAAATTGTCGAGATATGGCTTGAATACTTGATTCATCAAATCCATAATGGCTACTGGGGCATTAGTCAATCCTAAGGGCAACACTAGAACTAGTAGTGTCCATACCTTGTTCAGAAATCTATTTAGGTATGTGTTCGGCTTTTATTTTAAATTGGTGGTATCCTGACCTCAAGTTGACCTTCGAAAACACCCAGGCCCTAGAACTTGTGATTTCTTAGCAAGGTGTATTTGTTCTTGACGATTATTTTATTGGGCTACTGATAGTTAATGTCTAGCCTTAAGCTTTCATCTTGCTTCTTGAAAAAGAGTACAAGGTGTAATACACCAAACATTTTACGGATTAGTCAATGTCTAACATTTGATAATAAATATTTGTCACTAATCCGTAAAATGTTTGGTGTATTACACCTTGTACTCTTTGTCAAGAAGCAGGATGCAAGCTTAAATATATATATATATTGGAATAGCAATTAGAGTTTTCTTCTTCTTCATTATTTTTATTATTATTTATTTTCGAGTGCAAATAAGGCCAAAATTGGAAATGTGTATTTAAGTAAGATATGAGTACTATATGGCAATCAAAATTTGCTGAATAATATAGGTATTAATAAAATGGAAATAGGCCATAGTGGGAGCTTGGAAAATGAGGTATCTAAGCTTAAAAATTTGGGTGAAAATTGCCCAGAAAATAGAAAAATAAGTTGAAGAATTTTTAAACCCTTAAAACTTAGAAATTTGATTTCTTCTCAAACACTTAATAAAACCCTAGCAACAGCTGTGTGTAAGAGAGGGGAGGATTTTTATTTTTGTGGCACCTAAATACCATAATTCTAGGTAAATCCTTCATCAAACTTTTAAGTTTGTATCCATACACGTTAGGAATAACAATTTCACACGCATAAGCACATAGAACTTGAGTTTTGGAGAATTAATGGTGACTTCATTCTTAAGTTAGCGTTTAAATTTTCGTGTTAAGCATAGAAATTATAAATAGCACTTATAGGAATATTGTGTAAAACCAATCTTAGAATATTCCAAAAATTGGTCAACATGTTTAAATAAATTTTTCATGATTGGAATTCTTGAAAATATGCCTAAGGACCCTTAGAATGAAGAGAAAATAAAAATTTGATGATTAGAATGAACTAGAATGAGAAAACACAACCAAATAGTGCAATGTATAGACTAAGCGTCATGTTGTGTAAATGACGCGGTTGTAATGCTAAGCCGCTCAAGTGTGAGGGGGAGCCTCGCACACACAGGGTGGGAATGCAAGATAAATAGAATGCCTTGTATGTGCATTACGGGTGCGACACCGTGGCATGTGGGAGTAGGAATTCCAAAACTCCTTGTGGTCGCCTAATGTGGATGCAGCCAATATGTTCGAGGTCGCAGGACCAAGGTTTGCCGTTGCAAAGCTTAAGCACGAGAAAAATAGAATGCGTTGCAATCGGTAGCCTTAGATGCAGAATAAAACTCCACAGTCATGAGCATGTAGTTCGTAGTTGTAAGTCTGATTGCAGGCACTGGACAAAATTTGGACCTTGCATAATTTGAGTTGAATTTTTCAAATTTGAGACTAGAATAGGTTTAAACACACTATCTAAGAGATAATGGAACATGGGAAATAATAATTGAAAAAATCTAAGTAGAAATAATCATGTAGGAAGCATATGAAACACTAAAAGGCATAGGTATCAATTGAAACGAGTGTTAAAATGAGAATTATATGTGATTAACTAGGAAATCAGGGACCAATAGCCGAGGAACCTGTTGAACCACAATACTAGTAATAGGTAAATTGTTGCACTTAGTCAAATTTTTGATACTGCTTTTAAAAGGTTTCTACTATACAATTGAATTTCCAACTACATGAATAAAATTTCTCTAAATATTTACCTATTCTATTAATAGCATGACTTACTGTGATTGATTTTCTACAAAACTTAAAGTGAGTTACCTTTTCAAAACCTAGATATGAGTATTTGCAAAGTGAAATTGTATTAAGTTGAATATTTTCAAATCAAATACTTGTGATAATATATAATAGCCACTTATATGACGTCGATGATAGTGTGGAACAAGTTTCGCCTTACTAATTAGGTAATAAATTGAGACCTGTCTAATTGGGGTAGAAGTATTTGGATCAGCAATAGGTAAAGTTTATACATGGCTCTACCAATCAGGATACAATAGATTGTGATACTTTCTAAGTGGGGTTGAAGCCTTGAGGCCATAGTAGCAAAGCTAATTACATGTGGCAAGGTGTAAACTATAACTCTGATCAGTGAAAAAAGTATACGATGTACACATCAGCATGAGCTAGCTGAGAAACAAGGATATCTGGATTATATGGATGACAAATGGATGGAATACCTATGAAACATCTCTTTGCTTTTATTATTAATTATGAATTATTTATTTTACTTTTTTGAAAATGTCGTTATGCAATTGGTTGTTCACTTGCTCACATGCATTAAAAAGAAAAAGCTAAGTGTTACCATTTATTAAGTTGGCTTGTCACTCGCTACTCATAGTTAACATTTTGTAAAGGAAGCAATTGATGAAGGTCAAACATGGGACTCATAGAGCTAAGGATGAAAACCTAGATATCTACTTTAGTTTCATTTCCATTATTATTCATTGAGATAAATTATTTATTTTCATTGTGTACTGGATTTCGAATTATTTATTTATTACATTGTTAATTTAGTTGATTACAATCAATAATATTAGTTTAGTTGCTTTAATATATATTGGATTTTGTATTCGCTAAGGTAATTTAGAAATACTTCCATATTATGATCTCAGATTTAGAGCATGATATAAGTGATATCAAAGCTTAGGTTTTGATAACGAGTACCTAGGATGTATAACCTAGTCTAAACCCTAAGGATCACATAACAAGGACATAGGAATTATTAGTTCATGCCATGTGTGCATACATAATATCTTGATTTATATTTTACCTTAGAATGTGTGATTTGACATAGTAGATGGATGGGCATGGTGGTTCTAGCAAGCATACACCATGGGAAGGAGTGGGTTTTCATTTGAGAGTAAGGACCACCTTCTTTCAACACTTACACAACTAGGTAACATCGTTATCGAGTTATTGGAGGCTCAACAATGCTATGCTAGTTTGGAGGTTGAGAACAAAGACCTGGAGAAGGTAAATGCTGATGTGCACTAACACAACAAGATACTTAATCAAAGCTGGATAAAGTAGAGGTACAATATGTGAAGCTAAGGTAAGTTTTAAAATGAATGACAGGGATTAGTGCTCTATGTGAACGATCTTACATTCTAGAACGACAAGTTGCGAACTATGATACACAATTTTGGAGAGGATGAAGTGGAGGAGGACCTTGAAGAGGACCTAAAGGAGGCATCAAAACTGGAGCCAATGTCAGAGAAAGTAGTAGTAGATGAGGATGCGCTCGAGGAAGAGAGAGACTTATATTAGGACCTACGAATTATATAGGACTAATACATTTAGATATTAGTTCACATTCTCAAGATAGATTTACTCATTTATTTTATTCATTCCTTGTTATTATTGAAGACAAAATATGGTTAAAAAAATTTCCCATTTTATTTGTTAAACTTAAGTCTTGTAGCCTTATTTGTCAACTTCCTTTAATCTAGCTGTCTTCACAATAAGAAAATATCTTGGTGTCCCCAAGTCCCTTGGCTTGAATTTTAATCCAACAAAACTCATTACTTCCCTTATTTCATAATGATCATTAGCTCCCATTAGATTGAAAGTTTCTCCATAATTAATATAATACCCTAAATGTTACATTCTCTTGAGAGGAAATATATTGAAATTATGATGAATTTATCTTATTTTTATTTTAGTTTTATGTGGAATTATTAGGAATTAAATGTGAAGACATGGGATGGCATATGGATAACTAAGGTTAAAGGAAAAATTGCTATATAATTAAGGTATTTATTGAAAAAATTTTCCATGCCTTGAATAGAGTAGAATGAGGCAAAAGTTATTGAAAAAATTGGCTAAAAAATTAGGGGAAAATTCACGAATAAGGAAATTGTATGTAATGACTCAAAAACAGAAAATTTTGGTATCTGGGCCATCACTAATAAATCTAGATATAAAAACACAATTGAAAGGCCAAAACCCTATCCCTAGACTTCAAAAAATGTCAGACGGTGGCCAAAGCATTCTAGTAGACTTTTGACCCTTCAAACAAAACATTTTCAAGGCAATTTCTATGTTGAATTGTCCATCATTAATGCTTACAAATAAAATGACTAATTTTACACGTGTAGGCACTCAAAGAATGTGATATTGATGGCTTAAACGTGTTGATTGATAGAAACTTGGTTTTAGATGTGTGGCTAGGTGTAGGAGTCATAGGAATGGTGTGTTGGCATATCATGTTATTGAATTAAAATGTGTCTTGAGAGTTTCAAAAATCATGCAACACATGTAGATTATGATTTTCAAGGATTTTAATGTGTAAATTCATACATAGGAACCTTGAAAATAAGTGGAGAAGGATCCAAACTGGTATGGCGTGAGAAAACCTTATTGAATAGTACATAGATGTGAGTCCGCATCACACTATGGTTGTGGGTGCGATCATGGGCCAAGATGACATAAGGTAAGACACGTAATGCAGTTCAGACTTAAGTCTAGGATTTCTAGAATACCCTATAGCCACTTGGAGTAGTCGTGAACTCCGCCGCTGTGATCATAGTACCACTCATTGCGATCACAAGAAGGATAGTGAAAATTTCAGTACGTTTTATGGTTCGTAGCCTTGAATGCAGATCGAAACCCAATGGTAGTGGAATTGAACCTTCAATTGCGAGACATGATTGTGAACTAGAGAGAACACCTACATTGCATATCTTAAACCGAATTTTCCAATTTTAAGACTTAATTTGACTTAAGATCACAATAAGGGATATAATAAAAATGTGAGAAAATGAGAATGAGGTAAATTAAGTGAGAACAGACATATAGGATACACATAAACCATTGCAAAGTATAAGTTATTCACCAAGTAAAGTGTTAAATGGGAATTGTATGTGTAAATCATTAAGCAATCACAAGGCTATAACTAAGGAGCTAGATAGTAAAGCTAATTGATGAGTAAGTGGTTGCATCCTACCAATACTTTTCAACTATCTTAAATTATTTCTAGTGCAACTAATTTTCTTTGCTACTTGTTTGCAAATGAGACTTTGAGTGTTTATCTAACCACTAGCATGAATTTATTACGTACTTTTATGAAAATTGAACTTCTATTTAAAAAGTAGATTGAGTTCTTTACGTATAAATATTTTGCATATGAATGTTTTGGAATTAAATATGAGCCATGAATGCAATTAAATGTTAAAGAGCTACTCATGTAATGTTGATGAGCGCAAGAAACTAGTTCCATCCTATCAATCGAGTAATAGATTGGGACTTATCTAATCAAGGTATAAGATTAGGACCAGCAGCAAGGCGGAGCTAGCATTTAGTCCTACCAATCGAGTAATAATAGATTGAGACACCTCATAGGTGAGGTTCAAACCCCAAGGCCACAGCAGCATAGCCAAAATGCAACATACCCTCGTCAGTCAAAGGATTATAAACTAAGGCCCTGATCAGTAAAAAAGCATATGCAGTATGTAAAAATATGAGTTGGCTATGGAAAAAAGAACAAGAGAATCATGAAAATGTTAAAACAAATTTGATAACTACTAGTTGCTCTTTTCAAATGTTATTTGAATATCTTTGAATGCTTATTTATTTACCTCTTTCGAAATGTTTATTTTATGCAAAGTTGTTCCTTAAAACTATTATTGCTCACATCTATTAGTAAGAAAAAGGCAAATGTTTCTATTTACTAGGCGATTTATCGTGCACCACTATTAGATGATGTGTTTTGTGGAGGATGCTAGTGAGAATGACTAGACATTGGGATGGTAGGAGCAAGAAAAAGGATGCTAGACTAGCATGCTAAATTGATCTTTATTATGCTTTCTTTAAGACCTCTTATGAATATAATAGCCAAGATGTTTCTTTTTTTGTTATGAACTAAGGTTAGATGTTACATTATGTCTATTGGCAATCGAAATTGAGATGTGGGTTTAGTTTTGCTCTGTTACATGTTTGGCTTTGGTATTCGTTGAGTACGTTCCCGAGTACTGGCGTGTCACGATCCTAGGCTTGGGGCATGATAGTGAAACCCCTTTATTTAGCTATATCCCTTTGCAACTAGCTTGGGTTTGGACCTCTTAATGATGCCATCAAACCTTAGCTTAGTCTTATATACCCATTTGCTTCAACAACATGCTAACCCTTAGGTAGTTTAACTATGTCCCTCATATGATTTTCTTTTAGAGCCTCTAACTCCTTAAGCATAGCTCTTCTCTAGTGCTCCTAGCCAACAACCTCAGCATAGGAACTAGTTTCTTACACATTATTTAGGGCAAAAAGGAAACACTTGTAATTTAGTGACAGCTTGGTAGTGCTAAGGTACTTAGATATGAGTTGATAAGTGCTAGGCTGTAGGATAGGTTTAGTAGGTTCTTTTAAGTTGTGTTGATACACTTCAAGGTATTTTGGGATTCTTCTTACTCTAGTGGTTCTTCTTGGTTCTATTAGAGCTACTTCACTTTTTGTAAGTAAATGGCTAGGCTTTGTAGGCACTTAGTCATTGGCAATGGTGTTATGCTTGCTTTATGCAAAGTGCTCACCATTAGTCTCATCTAATGAATTATGTTCTGATGTAGTGGGATGATAGTTTGTGTAATGATTAGAATACTCAAGAATGATAGGAAGAGTAAAATTGTGTTGGTTGAAGGGGAAGAACTGTACATAGAAAACAACATCTCTTGATTTGAAATCTTCATGTGTTGTTAGATCATACAACTTGTATGCCATCATTCCATTGGGATAACTAATGAAGACATACCTTTTAGCCCTTGGATCAAACTTTGATCTATTCCTTTTGCGTGTTGAAGCAAAATCAAGGCAACCAAAGACCTTTAAATGATGATACTCAAGGGGGTTATTAAATAGAATCTTAGATGGTGACTTGAAATTGAGAACTTTAGATGGAATTTTAGGAATGATATCAGTGCTGAACAACACAGCATCATCCCAAAACTTCCTAGGCATTGAGGCTTGAGTAAGAAGTAATCTAGTAGTGTTTAATAGATGTTGGTGGTTTTTTTCTACAACAACATTCTGCTATGGCATTTTAACATATGAGTAGTGATGAAACAATGCCATATTCCACAAAAGGATGTCGCTTTGAGTTCAAGTACATTATTGGTTCTAATAGCCTTGATTTTGCTGTCAAGTTGGGTAAGAATCAAATTATGAAAAGCACATATAGTATGCTAGGTCTCATATTTATTTCTCATCAAGTAAGCTCAAGTGCAACAAAAAAATCATCAACAAGAGTTAGAAAATAGTGATATCTTCCCATGGCACTCATTGAATGAGGGCCCCAAGCATCAATATGGAATAAATCAAAAGGTTTCTTAGCATTTATTTCATGAGTAACAAAGGGTAGTCTTTTCTATTTTTCTTGGGGGCACATATCACAAATTCTTTCTTTCATCACTACAACAGAAGTGCATATGGTATGTATTCTGTCAACCATAAGGTGGGAGTTGTGACCGAATATGTGATGCCCACATTGAAGTGGCTAGGCTCAAGTTGGTTGGTAGAGAGGCTTGTGGCAATGTTGGACTAAGGGGTGATGCTTAATGTCTTTTGACTTAGGATATAGAGACCTTCAACTTGTTTAGTTATTCCAATCCTCTTCCATAATGAGAGACTCTAGACATAGCATGAGCTAGAGTTCAAAATGAGAAAACAGTTGATGGATTTTGTGACCTTACTTGCAAACAACAAATTAACGTGAAAGGATGGAATATGAAGGACATCTTCAAGAATCAAGCTGTCAGATATGATAACAGTACCTATATGAGTGATTGGAGCCTTATTTTTATTAAGGAGGTTCATAAATAAGTCTGTAACAGGTTATATCTAGCAAAAAGCTCGAGGGAATGACACATATTATTTGATGCACTAGTATCTATAATTTATGCAAACGAGACTAATGTTGATTTGTCATGTAGCTTTTCATTCTATGTGATTCTATGATTATCTACAAAATATGCAAACAACATTAGTTGAAGGTTTACAAACAATTCGGTAGGGAAGTCAGATATTTTTGGTGAACATTGAGTGTGTACTTTTAAAGTTAGTAGTAGGAGGGGTGCTCAACTTGTTCTTGTGCATTTGCTTGTCTAGTTTGATGTTGCATGCCAGACACACTTAATTAAGATATGCCTTGTGATTCCAATTGGCTCACCAACTTCTTTAGCTGATCTTCAGACAAAAATACACCATCATTAACTAATCTCACCTCACTGCTCCCATCAGATTCCACACTAACCTGATTAGCAACTACTAGAGTTACCTTTCCCTTCCTCTTTGTAAACTTGAAGATAGGTAGGAAACCGATCAACTTGTAACATTTTTCCTTACTATGCCCTTTCTTTCCACAGTATGAGCACATTAATTCTTGCTTCCTGGTCTTCCTTTCTAAAAGTGTAGCAAGTGTAGTTGATTCATTTACATTAATGCCTCATATCTTGTCCTTGAAT
The DNA here is from genome assembly GCA_019155195.1 of Avicennia marina. Taxonomy (NCBI): domain Eukaryota; kingdom Viridiplantae; phylum Streptophyta; class Magnoliopsida; order Lamiales; family Acanthaceae; genus Avicennia; species Avicennia marina. Next base: position 5,147,388 of record CM032763.1, read on the forward strand.
CTTTGTGCTTCTTCCACTCTCATCTATAGAGGGGAATGGTTTTTGTTTCAATAACTATGATCTATTGGGAGACTACACATCATCTAGTCCATTGAGAGACTTATACACTTTGTCCTTACTTGCATTTCTACCAAGGATTTAAAAACACTCCATATTGCACCCCTCGACATTTATAGTGTGGAGGAGGTCTATATAGCTTCAATTCCTTCTAAATAGTCACCAGTTGTGTGTAGTATTCATCATCAATAGACCTTGATCCTTGTATAATACTATGGAGTTCACTTCACAACTTGCACACACGATTGTCATTCAAGAGAGAAAACCTTCTAGATGACACTTCCCATATCTATAGTGGCAGCTAATAATAGATTCATGGATTTGAGTAACCAGGCAACAATTAAGTCATTGCATCTCCTCTAAGTAGGATAAAGAGGATCTATTGCAGTAGGTTCTTAGATTGTACCATTAATAAATCATAGTTTGTTGCGTATTGATAATACAAAGGTAAAAGAATGGGTCCAAGTGTGGTAATTAGTTCTTGTCAATTCAAGTTGAGTGATCTAGGTGTTTTGATTATTAGTTGGATGAAAAAAATAGGGTGAGTTGGTGTCTTCCACGAAACGAATTGATGAGGTGTGATTCAAAGGATTTACAAATCTTAAGGATGAATCCATAAGGATGTAAAGCCCAAGTGACCAAAATGTTAACTGATACGAGAATTCTAGAAATATCACTATTTTACTAGCTTAAAACTAGCTTGGGTACCATGCTAAAGTGAGTGAATTCATTCATGAAATCAATCAACATCAACAAGAAAAAGAACAAGAACTTGAGCTTAAATGGAAGGAACAAAAATTGATAACTGCTTAGGAGTGCCTCAAGTCGAATTACATACATTTCAAGTTACTGTTCCATTGCTTATTTATATTTTGGAAAGCTACTAATAGTTTTACTATTGTATAAATTCACTCTTGTTCTAATTAAGGTAAAAGCTAAGGAAACTAACTATAAAACTACTAAAGTTGAAAATGGAAACTTCTCCAGCTAGCATAATGCAGCTAAGCCCAGCTACTCCCTATACTTCTCTTGGTCTCTTACTAGTCAAGCTCCATTGTGTGCCATCTGATATTATTGTCGTGTTATGGATGTTGTGTTGTAGCCATCACGATTATTTCCAAGTCTAGCATAAAATATGCCCTCTTTGTTTCCTATAATTAATTTGGAAATCTGAAGAACATGTGCACCACCATTTTAATGGTAGGTTTTGATTTTCTTGAACACAAAATCTTTCATTTTTATTTTTCTTGCACATTTATCTTCTTAGGGTTTGCTGTCTAATTTGTGATAGGTAGCATAAAATTTGCCCTTGTCCTTTTCCATGATTATTTTGACCAGTTAAAGAGTAGTTAACATTTGGTTGATGTATACTACTTCAATTTCCAATTGTGAAAGTGTGTTAATGGTTCATGATAAAGAGAATGAAGCAAAATAGAAAACAAGTAGGAAGAGGAGAATGGTGCAGCGAAAGAAGATATTGCACTGCCTTGTGATAGAGGTTATTATTACATTGGCTTTCTCCCACGAACCTTTCTATTTATCCAAGCTGGAAGAAGGAATCTAAAGCTAACTAAATTACCTATCTATACAACTAAAAGCTAACCAAAACAATAACTGCAAGAATAATTTAACTACATCCAAAATAAAAACAAACACTAGATACCAGTTGAGCACTGATGTGGATGACCAGCTTTACTATAGCTCCTACATGTCATCTGACTTCCAATAGCCCCCCTCAAGATGGAGAATGGTAATTAACCATTCGCATCTTTTTTGGATGTTCCCAAAAGAGGTGTGCAGCTAAGGGCTTTGTCATTTCATCCGCAATTTGTTATTTTTGGAACATAGTGAGGTCTACTAGTCCTACTTGGAGTTGATCCCTCACTATGTGGCAATCTATCTCTACATGCATGTTTCTCTCGTGAAAAAGTGGATTTGGTACTATATGTAGGGTTGCTTGATTATCACAATTGTATTGTGATGCCTCTGGATGTTAATTCCCAATGACTCAAGAATGTGCCTTAACCGGATTAGGTCTGCATAAGTTGAGGACATGGCTCAGTATTCAGCTTTTGGAAATGATCTTGAGACCACTAATTTCTTCTTTGGCCTCCAAGATATTAGGGACTTTCCAAGAAAAATGCAATATCTTGTGATAGATCTTATAGTATCTGGACATGAGCCTCACCCGAGTCATAAAATGCCCTTAACTTTAGTTCATTATCTGATGGGAATAGTAATCCTTACCCTAATGTCTGTTTAATGTACTAAAGCACTTTGTATGCTGCCTTAAGGTGTGTGTTGGAGGGCGATTACATAAATTGACAAAGTGCTTGCACACTATATGCAATGTCGGGCCTAGTAATGTTCAGATACAATAACCTTCCCACCAGCCTACTATATGTCGATGGCTCTTCCATAAGCTTCCCTTCATCCTTGCTCAGCTTCATGTTTCGTCCCATTGGTGTTTTGCTAGGTTTGGCTCCCAATTAGCCAACATTTGCTAAATATCAAGTGCATATTTTTTTTGATTTATGAGAATACCCACTTCACTTCTTGCTACCTCCAAACCTAAGAAATATTTCAAACTTTCCAAGTCCTTAATTTGAATCTATCATTGAGGAACTTCTTTATTTATGTTGCTTCATGTTGTGAATCACTTGCTATAATAATGTCATCAACATAAACCAAAAACATAGTGAAAGAGTCTTCCTTCTTTAGAGTGAACAGGCTATAATTAGCTTGGCTTTGTGCAAAACCAATGCTAATTAAAGCAATTAACAATGTTGAACACCATTACCTTGAAGCTTGCTTTAGTCCATATAAACTATTACTTAGTTTGCACACCTGAGTTGAAATCCCTCTCCTAAAGCATGGTAGTCTTCTCAAGAAAGCATTGTTCACATCAAATTGGTACAAAATCCATCCCTTGACTGCAACCACAGCTAGTAAGCACCTTATTGTTGTCAACTTCACAAGTGGAGAGAACATTTCTTGATAGTTTATCCCTTCTTTCTATGTGAACCCTCTAGCCACCAACCTAGATTTGTATCTCTCCACCTTGCCATCTGACTTGTATTTTATTTTATAGATAAATTTGCAATCTATTGCCTGCTTACCTAGTGATAGACTTGTCAAAGTTTATGTATTGTTTGCTTCAAGTGCTTTAATCTCATCGTCCATTGCCTTCTACTACTTTAGATCTTTTGAGACTTGTGCATAAATCTTACGCTCTTCTTGTGAGCAATTAGCAGTTAGAAAAGCTTGATGATGAGAAAAAAACTTGCTATTATCTAGCACTGGGGAAAGAGGATACTTAAAAGTTGTCTTAGCAATAAACTTCCCTTCTACCTTTGAGACTGATGAAGCTAAGGAAGCATGTTGGCATAAGTAATCCTAGAGATATTTAGAAGGATTTCTTGTTCTTAATGACCTTCTAATGAAAGCTACAAACTCAAGATTCAATGGAACAGTAACAAGTTGTGGTTCAGTAGGAGTTGAATTGTGTTCTACTGTTGAGTTTGGATTTTAATGTGATCTCTTAAACTCTTCTAATGCTAATTCTTGTAAGTTGGTTTGTGTATGTGTTTGGTATGGTGTATTCAAGTTTTGGTCATCATTTGTGGGGAGGAAAGGATCTAGTGTGAGGTTGTGTTGTTGGACGTGTGCAGGCTATTGTGGTTTTGAGTTGTGATCTTTCTTTTTTTTTTTTTTTCTTGAAAGGAAAAAATTATGGAAAATCACATATTGAGATGAGAGCGTGCTTGCTTTTTAGTTCTAGTAGTTTATGCCCCTTTCAAGCTATAAGGATATCCTAGAAAAACACATTTCTTAGCCCTTTAAACTTCTTCCTTCTTTGATGCAATGAGGGTGCATAGCACAAGTATCCAAAAACTTTCATATGTTGGTAAGAAGGTTTGACTCCAGATAGCATCTCATGGGGTGTTTTTCTATTTGATGCTGTAGTTGGAGTCCTATTTATAATATATGCTGCCATTCAAATGCAATCAGTCCAATACTTTAAAAGCATGTTAGCCTATAACCCTAGTGCTCTTGCTATGTTCAATAAGCGTTGGTGTTTTCTTTTTACTATTCTATTCTATTGAAGAGTCTCTATACATGTTTTTTGACGTATTATTCCCTTTTCCTTAATAGAAATCATTCAGCCTAAACTCTATACCATTGTCTGTTCTTACAACCTTTATTCCCTTTCCAAATTGATTTTGAACAACATTGTAAAAGGATTTGATCCATTGTTTTGGTTTTGACTTGGCCCTAAGTAGATAAACTAAAGTTGTCCTAGTGTAATCATTTGCTGTGGTTAAAAAATATTTGCTCCCATCATAAGCTACTTCATTGAAAGGTACCCACCAGTTACAATGTAATATCTTAAAGGGATATGATGTTTTATGATGGTAGAGATCAAATGATTTTTAGTGCAGTTTTGAGAGAGAACAAATTGGATAAACAAAACTTTGCAATTCATTTTTAGTTGTGCTTACAGTAGCATCATCAATGAGTCCTATCCTTTGATTTGATGGACAGCCTAATCTATAGTGCCAAAGGGCATACTTGCTACTAAAACTTATAATTGTGTAGGATCTAGGCTTGTAAGTTGTTAAGGTGGATGAATCAGATTCCCTAAGAACTTGTATAGGTCTCCTGTAAGCTTCACCCCTCCCAATCATGGTCCAAGAAGCAAGGTCCTACACAAGATAGGATGCAGAAAGGAAAACAAGGTAACACAACAGATCATCAGTTAGCTTCCTCACTTATATCAAGTTTAGAGTGAAGAATGGGACACATAATACATCTTTATGGATTATGAACTTGGATAATTTACTGTGCCTATGTGTGTGGCAAGCACTTGTGAACCATTTGGCAATTTGACAGGCTTAGATATGGCTGATGTGATGAAAGTGAATAGGCTTAGATGACAAATCAAATGATCAATTGCTTCAGTGTCAAAATCTAAGGATTACCTTATATTTGTTCATGATCAAGGCTATGTAAAGGTTTGTACAGAGGCTTATCAGCCATATTAGAAGTGCAAAGATTGTGAGTGAAAGGAAATGCAGTTATTCTGTTTGCTGCAACATGGTTGTTGTTGCATGGATCTTTCTCTTGCTGGTTTTCAGCTACTGTCTTTCCTGAACTAAGAAGAGTCATTAACTCATGATGTTGAGCCTTAATCAGAAACATTCTTTCCCCATTCTCATATGATAGGTCTGCTACCCCTTGTCCATCAGTCTAAGAGAGATGAGCTGACCTGAGCTAGTTCCCTTACTTTCTTTCTAGTACAATTTGTGCCATGGTAGATATCCCCTTAGCGTGTAGCATCTTTCAACTCTATGTCCCTTCATGTTATAGTGTGTGTACATTGGTGCTTCAGCATTTCTCACTTTAAAGCAATTCTCTAAGTTATGCCCTAGGATTCTGCAATGGCTACAATAAGGTCTATCCTTCTATCCTCTACATTTAATGTTACGATGTTGAGCCTTTTGTGTAACTAAGGCCTGCATCTCTAGTCCTTACATGTTAGCTATGATCTGGTGCTACTTGTCCTATTGTTGGATCATAGCAAAGGCTTTATTTACTGGTGGCATTGGCTCTAATATTAGAATTTGATCCTTGACATGAGCATAGGTCTCATTTAGTCCCATTAGGAACTGGAGAACACAATCCCTCTAATGTCTATTTGTAAGCACCTTCAAGTATCCACATGTGCACTCAAGCATGTTGTTATATAGTGCAAGTTCATCCCAAATGGCTTTGAGCTTCCTATAGTATGTAACCACCATGTCATCTCCTTACAACATGTTTACGTCTTTCTGCAGTAGAAAAATCCTTGTCCCATTGTGCTAAGACATCCTCTCGTTCAACTCATTCCAAAGCTCATGAGCATCATCTACAAATAGTAAGCTAGATTTTATAGAGGAAACAATGGAGTTAAAGATCAAAGAGACTACCATATCATTGCATCTTTCTTGGGCTTCAATTAAAGCCAAATTAGCTTTAGTTGGCTTTCTGAACTACCTTATCACAAAGCCTAACTTATTCTTAGCCCTAAGCATCCTTCTCATGCTACGTGCCCATATTACATAATTTTTGATTGTCAAGATGTCAGGGACTAAAGCAACCATGGGATTATCCCCATTTTCAAGGTTGCATAGATTGGTTGGATCTGCAAAGTAAAGAAATCTCTCTACAACAGGTTGTTGATGGTTGCCAATAGATGAGGATCCAACTAATATGGTGATGGTTGTTGTGGATTCATCCCTCCCACTTCAAAGATTTGGCACCATGTAAAAGTGTGTTCATGGTTTAAGATCAAGAGAATGAAGCAAAAAAGAAAACAAGAAGGAAGAAGAGAGTGGTGCAGCAAAAGAAGAAATTGCATTACCTTGTGATAGAAGTGATTATTACATTGGCCTTCTCCCACTAGCCTGGTTGTTTATTCCAAGCTGGAAGAAGGAATCTAAAGTTACCTAAAGCAGCTAACTATACAACCAAAAGCTAATCAAGACAATAATCGCAAGAACAATTTAACTACATCCAAAATGGAAACAACCACCAGATGCTAGTCGAGCACTGATGGGGATGGCTAGCTTTGCTACAGCTCCTACATGTCATCTTACTTCCAATACCAATGCTGGTTTTGATTTTATTCAATACAAAATCTCTCGTTTCAATTTTTTGGGCATATTTATTTTCTTTGGGCTTGCCATCTAATTTATAATTCTTCTGAGTAGTTATTTCATTAAGTTACTAGCAGTAATGAAGTATGCACTGTCACATGGTGTACTTGGTGGTTTGGTTGCTCATTTCATGAAATTTTGCCTGTGACGTGGCATCGATTGCGGCTTCCCTAATCTATAATATAATATTAAAAGCACGGACCTAAATTGATTTTATTTTATAAATTTACAATATTATCAATGATTGATAAATTAACACTATTACCTTATACTTTTAAATAAAATTACTAGCATATCATTAATTCTTTTCTATGTTATATATTTATACTTATCTATATTAGTGTATTTTAAGTTTGGGTCGAATTTTGTTTTACATCGTAAATTTACAATATTATTCTTAATTGATAAATTTACACCATTACTCTTACACCTTCAAATATAATTACTGACATATAATCACTTCTTACTGTATATTTATACTTATATAATTATAATAGCGATATTTTTTAATTGTACATTGTAAAATTCCACAATTAAATTTAATTATATTTATTTTTCTATTATTTTCCTTTTCTCTTCTCTCTAACATATTTTTTTTATCAATTTTTTTCTCAAATTTTTTTTTTCAAATCTTTTTATCATCAATGTTTTCTTATTTTAAATATTCTTTTTATTTTAGTTTTAAATAAATTTTATTATTTAAAATACAATAATTTACGATTTATAAACAAGTTTCCACATGCCCACAATGACTAGTTTATTTGTGGCCTACAGTTTTTATTTAAGATAGGTGAATAATTTTTATCACTAAATCTAAACAATACTGATTTCTAGCCATGTATTTTTCTTTGGTGCTTTGAATTTTTTTTGCCAATATGGCAACAACTATGTATGGATGGTATTTATAGGCATAATGATGAAGTTTTCATCTTTTGAGAGTTGAGACTATTGTGGAGCTTATTTACAAGCATGTGACTCCCACGCCTAAAAATGAAAGCAACAATCAAGCCCCCCCAACTTGGTGTGAGTTTTTCCGATGGATATATAGCTAGCATTTTTTGTGCTTTGTATCACATCTGGCTGATAACCTTGTCTTTATCCTCAACAACTAATGCCAGTATTGGTGATGTAAATATTTGCTTGTATTCTGTTTTCACCACCTTGTATTTATATGTTTTTAAGTTATTGAAGGTGTGTGTCGATTACTTCAGCAGACTGTTAAGGTACCACTGTTTCAACAAAGAGCCAGCAGTCTCCATCGCAATCAAATTGTGTGATGTGAACTTGGTGAAGTTTGCAAACTAACCTTCAAATCAACTACTGTAACAATCTTTGTTGACTTTTTTTCTTGGCTGACATTCTCAATCTCCTAAGGTTGACAAGTTGATCTCCTTCATCCTTGCTTTCTTTTAGGCATGATTTGTCAGAGATTCTACCGCTCTAAGTTATTCTTCTTGCCTTAGACGAATGTTCCAACCTTCCTTGTTGTCAAGAATTGCACTCCACTTTGTGAGATCCTACAATATCTCCAAAATATGGCAATGGAAGAAAAATTCAAACTTGTCAAAAATATATGATGACATAGATCCTACAACTGTATATGTGTGTGCCACATACGTATCAACACTATAATGCCAACCATCTCCTCCTCTGGTATTATGTGGCATAACCGTAAGCAATGTCACTAGTATACTTTGAAGCATGGTTCAAGTAACTACCCATTCATTGTTTCAACATTGAAAGCACAAATCAATTGAAGTTCGTAATAGTAGCAAAATCAACTAATGATATTCCCCTTAATCCAAATCCCTCAATCTAGGCCCATCAAATGTTTCCCTTTTTAACCACACCTAAAGAAAACACCCAATCTAGCAAACCAAGCCACCAACAACCCATCAAACTACTCCCTTTTTGTATCACATTTTGTTAAAGTTAGGTTCAATAAGGGGGATTATATCTAGTAGGCTCAGGAATGGGATGACCCATATTCTATTACTAGATCTGTTGCAACACCACCTACTTCTTTGCTTCCAAGGATGGGTTCCTACTCAGCCTCTGGTTCAGAAGGATGTAGTTCTCCTAAGGTATCCATGACTATGTGCAGGCTAGCTATTTTTGAGACAATGGCAGCTCTTTAGATTTGTAGCTGAACAATGTGTGCATCAATACCCTTGATAAGTCCCTCAAAGTACTGCAAGGACTTGGAGCTATGCACTTTGGCTGGTATGGTCTCCTGTCCTTGAGTTGTTGCAACAGGCGTCAGATCATCCACCTTCCCATTTCACATGAATCTCTTGAATTCATCTCCTACACCTTTGTGATTAGTTCAGTTTTATCAATGTGAATTTATTGTCTTACCAGCAATTTTGATATCAAGCATGGATGCAAGAGATTGGTGATGGTGGTCTTGAACTTCGCAAATTAAGCATAGTGTTGAACATAAGTCTTCATAGCTCAATCTCTCACCTTGTGCCCAAGCAGTAGAGCAAAGCAGCCATATCCTTCCCAACATAGGTAGTGTTTGCCATGGACAGTAAATGATAGATGGCAACTTTAAACAGCAAGAAGTAAGTCATAGTAGGGGAATTGAATTCTAAGCAAATGTCCATAGGCTATACATCAATTTGATTTCTAGTCAAGTTTTTGGCCTTTTCATCCACTATGGCTAAGAATTCGTCTCTAAAAGGAGACTCGAAGCTACTGTGGGGATGACCCAACCTTTCATTGATCAATTTAAAAGAGAATTCAAATACCTCACTGCATAAATATACCTTCTCAAACCAGGGTGACTAGGAACACTTGCATCCTTCCTCAAGTTAGAGTAGAATTTATGAACCAGTGTGTTGTGGAATCCTTAAATTTCATGGTAGAATCATTGAGATTGAGCCACTTCAGAACATCAACAAAACCAAGGTCTTCATACTTAAGCAAATGCAATATCCGTTTAGTTGTGAACTTCCTACCTGTGCAGTGAGTGGCTAGAGACTTTGTTGTTTTCATGTAGAAGACCATTCATGTGCCCATTTTACATCAATGTGAATGCTACATTTTTCCTTTTCTTGCCCTTCACTGGTGACCTTGCGGCACTTTGGTTCTTTTTGACTACGCCAAGACCCATCATTTAGATATCCTCAATCCTCTAGACAATGATGACAATGGGATCTTATTGTCATGTATGCCTTGTAGTTTCAACATCAATTACATCTGCATGTTCTCCTAATGGCAATTCAGCCTTTGGTGCAACAGCTGGCTCTTCTTTGACATGCTTATCCTTAAGAGCACCACCTTATGTTCTTATCTCGACCTCAAATTGTGTAGAGGGCTCAACAGACTTTGTTTGAGGTGCCATTCCTATATTTGTTTCCTATGTGACATTAGGTTTTCCAGTGGATCGTTTTGCCTCATTTGCTACATTTTCAATCGTTGATCCTTCTTCAGTTGCTTCTTCTCCTTAGTTGAGTTCTTCTTCCTCCTCAAGCTCTATGTCTGTATACTTAAGGTTTTCATTGAGTTCAGGAATGTACTCATTAGATGAGTCCTCATTAGTCTAAGCGGGCTGTTCTTTCTCCTTATGTAGACTGGTGGCACTCACTTTAGTGAAATCTTTTGGAAGTGGGTCTATGTAAACAACCTCTAGCAGGACAACATTGAGAGGTGGGTTGATTGGTACCAACGTGAGGGAGAGATCCCCTTCTAAGGTTCTAGGGTGTTTTGTTTCCATCTACCCTAATTCCTCCATAGTCTCCTCCTGTGTGTGTCTGGTGCTACTTTTGGGCTTTCTAGCCTCTAACGAATCTTTCACAAGTAAAGGGCCACCCAAACTACTAAGTGAGGATGGGTGTTAGTGTTTTGCTACCCCACAAGGTTGTTTCATTCCTTGTTGTCTTGCTTTATGTGTAATGAATGTGTTTAATTGTCGCAACAAGCTGAATGTAGGGGTGGCGAAGATGAAAAAGAAATTATCATTGCATGCCCTAGAATTGTTCGATTTTTATGCATACAAACATATGGTATTATGATTAAATGGATTGCATAAAAATGGTATGAAATTATAGCCACTATACTTAATTTATGATGAATGTTTGCAAGAAATTATTGTTGCTTTGTTCTATCAGTGTTTTCGATATTAGCATGCTAAACTTGTTGTTAAATGCATGGTTCTTATTTCATTAAGCACAAACTCTTTACTTTTGATCATTAGATTATTTAAGAAATTCTATGGTGAGATGAGATGATTAAGTTAAGGGTATAAGCCTTGCTTTAGGTGTTGGCGCATTCTCTAATGAATGATAAGATTAACTGAATAAAAAATAGAAAGCAAAGACTTAGAAAAATTCAAGAAAATATATGTGAGCATGGAAAAATTGGTCAACTCCATTAATTGGAGCAGCTGAGTAACCGAGATTACATAGAGACCCCTATTCATTCTCGCATAAAAAAGTTGCCCAAATTATGACTATGCAAAGTATCTTGAGTTAATTATGGGTCGAACCAAAGGTGAGCAATGAGCCTAGCCTACTTTCGTGTAAAAAGGCTCTCAATTTCTTAAAGAAGAAGTTAAAGCTCATTGAAGATAATGAAAAAAAGTTTGGGGAGAATGATAAAGAAACTACTAACCCACACAAATCCTCTTGTGAGAAGTAATGTGATTGAACTTATTTGAAAGAGAGTAATTAATACCTAAAGTGAGCAGTCCTAGATTTGGTTGTGAAATTGCTATAGGATTATTAAGGGGTTGAAGTGGTTGAAAGTTGAAGAGTGAGACACACACATAGGAACTCATGCTGTAAATATTTGAATTAAAAGTGCTATGATCGTGGATGATGGTAGACTAAATACTAAGTTCTTATATATCTAAATTTTGAAATTAAGAGAAGTGGCCAAGTTTATTATTTTTATGCATCAATGGCTCCTTTGAAAGAGAAGTGTTTGCTTGAAGACAAGCAAACGAGTAAATGTAGAGGTGTGATAACATGTGAAATAATAGGCATATTTGTACCCATTTTGTGCTTAATTTATGTATGCATGTTAGTAAAAATGAAGAAAATACATTATCATACATGAGTTACATTAAATTCTATTATGCATGTGTTTTAGAATGAGAGTTATCATGGTTGCAAGAAAGATTAAGTAGTGACAAGGAAATGAAGCTGCGTTTTAGTAGAACATTCAATTAAGCCAAACCTTTGAGGAATACAAGAAACATAAATTGGCTTTCCAACATTACAAACATTAGGTCAATCAGACATTGGACGAAAAAGTTACATATAAAAGAATATACACTGTTAGAGTAGTCAAACACTAGAATTTCCATGATCAAGGCTACGATTGCGGGAGCGTGTTCCACGATCGTGGAATTAGACCGTTACTTGTTCTGGAATTTTCGCGATTTCAAGCTGCGATCACGATCTTCGATGACATGATCATAGTGTTTTGGTGCCAAAAACATTTAGCTCTCGTTCTTTCGTAATTTTTAGGGGTTTTTCTGACTTTTTACACTTCCATGCCAAGAGTTGAAAAAATTCATTTTTCCATGCAAAGCAACATAGCTTTTTCTATTATTTTGATGTTTGCTTGAATCATAAACGATTTAGAACCAATTTTTATCGTACTTACTATGAATTTCTAACTTCTTTTTTAGTTGCTTGTGTTTATATTTGATGTATGATGTGTGCATGAATTTTAATTAATTATTTTTACATGGTTATTCGCAATTGTGAATTTGGTAATTATCGTGCATTAATAATGTCAATGTACAGTTGATACTAGCTTTTTTATTTCTATACAACTCTTTAATGCCCTTCTTATTCATAACCAAGTCGTGGTTCCTCATTTGAATCACAAATGCACAACAAATGTTGGAGTGGAGCTCCAATTCCCATAAACAATGGTATAGTTATTCCAAAAAGTTTTAGTTAAAACAATTTGCATAATTTGTCTTCCAACATCCTCCTTTAAACATTTCTTGAATTCTAGAGATATCACCATTGCTTGCAAATTGTCTCTATGATCATTTAAACTTTTTAAAGTAATAAAGGTTGTTGCAAAACAGGTATTTATAAGTTGGACAATCTCCCTCCATTCTTCTCTTTTTCTCAATTAATTGAGAGGCCACTTCTTGTCATAAATAAAACATGCCACTCTTAATGTAAGAATATATTGATTATTGATACGAGGCAATTCACTAATATTTTTCATAATCAAATTAATATAATGTGCTACACAAGGTGAGCAACAAATAGTTGGATACCTATTAGCAAGTCATTCAACAATTGCTTGGTAATTGCTTGCATTATTTGAAACAATATAAACCACGTTTCTTGACTAACTATTTCCAAAATTTTATCAAATAAATTGTACAAATTTTTTGCATTTGCCTTAATTCTAAATATATCAACTAACTTTGCAAATGAATTTGCACTAACCCAATAAACCAAAAAATTAACCAATAGCCTTAGTGTTAGCGATATGTCTTCTAACGCTAATAAAAAATGAAGGATACTAGAGGACATTTGGTTGTATATGTTCTTTTATTTAGTTATTAATAAAATATTAATTTCTATATCAATCTTCTGGCAAGATTTTTATGTATGTAAATTTTATTGGCATAAAGTATTGCATATGCCTGTGTGTTTGAGTTAAGAAGCCATATTCAGAAAAAGTTATGAATATAGACACAAAGCTGTTTTAATACTCAATCACTAAAATCTATCAGCTATCACAGACAATCTAAAGGTTATTAGGAGTCGTACGACTTGCACACCTTGTATTTATATAATGAGTGTCATTGTTAGTATGAGATACTAAAAATACATATGTGTAGATGTGCCATTGGGAATGAGGCACTTAGCAAATGACTTGCACAACAAAATAAACACATGGAGTTCACTCTTAGCTATGAACATCCTACTTCATGACGTGGACCTTAAACTTAAAACAATATGGTTGCTTGTGCGCATGACAGTTAACATGTCATTAGGCATTAAGGACTAATATCTATCCTAGTATGAGATCAAGTCATGAACCTAACTTATCATTGTCCAAATGCATATGGAGGCATGTGTGTGTTTAATAAGGGATTTGTCTCCTTGTAAGTGAGCAAGACATTTGTCCTATGCAGTTAGTGTTCAATGAGATAGAAGCTGTTAGCCAAGGTAATGTGTGATTAGAGAGAAGGTTCTGATAAAAACATTTGTTTCATAAGGAAACACCGATTGATCATGTAATGGAATTTTTAAATTTGACTAAATCTATAACTCTCAATCGGATATGATAAAGTAAGACAAAAGGTCTATATACATAGTAATCACGATTAAAAGGTTTGTTGTCATTTGATTCACTTCACTATAATTAGGCTACAATATGAATCATAAGTTGGATATTACCCCATATCCTTTGAGATATGCTTGTTGCCAAATATAGATGAACCTAGAGAGTCACATATAGAAGGCTAGAATGTATTATGAGTGTTAAATTAATGGGTTACATACAAGCCATGAGAAAACTTGTGGAACAATTTATTTAGTTACAATGGATTGAACTAAATAAATTGCTATGTTGTTTGTTAATGATAGAATCATTAATTAAAAACATAATGATTAGACATAATTAGACTTTAATTATTAATAGAGATTAATAATTAAAGGCTATATGGGCTGATTTATTAATGAAACCAATAAATAAAAGTCCATGGACTAGTTTTAATTAAAAGGTCCATGTAAATGGTCCCATGGATCTCATACCCCAAACCCTTGAGTTATAACTATTTAAAGGGATACTTGAAGAGTTCAAGACTCACCTCAACCCTTAGAAGTTTTGCGCAACCCTTTCAAGCAAGAAAGAGCAGCCCCTTAGCTACCCTCTCCAAGTTCTTTCTTATTAAAAATCCTTCTCGCCCAAAATAGTTTGAGTTAAGGGCTTTACAAAAGAAGTTTTATGGAGTGTAGAAGGAGGTCATGTTTATCCTAATTGTGTGGATGAACTAAAGTTCAAGATTTGAGGGCTACGACTCCAAGGATCATGTTGAAACCGCTCGAAAACGTTCCAAAGGTAATAGCTTTACTCCTTTACTTGTATGCATGATTTCTTTGGTGTTCTACAATAGAAACGAGTGGGATTTATTCCTATAGTTTCCGTTGCCTATGTATGATGTTTTTATGTTCCAAAGTTTTGCTTTTTACGAGCAAATCTCATGGAAATCCAACACTTAGTTTAGAATCTCTCCATCCATCACCCATTATTGTTCAACTAGTTTTGATCCATTTACTCCTAAAAGAATCAACAATAAGGTCAACTTACTTTTAGCATCCTTTAAAAGGTTTACTTGCAAAGCATGATAATCAGGCCCAATGTATTAATGGCCCATAGATGCAATTTTACTCATAGCTAGTTGAAAATAAGGAGAATCACAAGCATTTAAAGGTATACATTCATCATAAAACCACAATGCTATTAACATATCAATACCATGCTATTTTTCTTTACTTTGTATGGAAGCTTTTATAGTAGGTTGAGAGCGATCACATATACCACTTTTTTAGTACCTTTCTAACCCAAGTGTAGCTTTACTTTTCCTCAATGATGTTAATTGTTCGACCTTTAGTTGTTCTCACTATCGTGCTACTTTTTGAGTTGATGGTGGCAACATGTCTTGAACATCATCATCCCTTTTAAATTCATGCAAACTTGTACCAATTACATCTCTACCGATTTCTGTATTACCTCACAGTTATCTTTTGCCCTTCCACTATTTTTCTTCAATGATTCTTAGATCATATAAAACCTCTGATGGAACTTTCTTACAACTCACAACATTTACTTTTGCTCCAATAACATGTTGCTTTATATGATTAATGCCTCCGGCCTCAACTGAAGATAAGCAAAATCCATAAGTAAAAGTTTTCCTTCCTTCAGTGTTTGTTGATTATTGCATATTTTCATGCTATGTCCTATTTTTTTTACCTTGGATTACTATTAAATGATTACCCTTTTTCATCACTAATAGATTAAGATTCATTTGACATGGAATGGGAGCCCGAACTACCCACTAACTGCAAAACAAAAATATGTATGACATGTTATTATATGTTAACCATTAAACTTGCATGACAAATTTATAATATATAAGTTCAAATGAAGTGCAAATTCAACCAATAAACCAACCAAAATTGTAGTATATAAAGGCTAATGGTTCTTTTATTTACCCAAACTTTCATCTCTAGCACAAAATCTTAAATAAAGGCCTTTTCACCACTCATGTCTAGCCTTTATGAAATCATAGAATCACATATTCATAAACTATATGAAAACAATTTTTGTTTTTGACCTTCAAGTAGGCAAAGACATTTTACATGTAAGAATCTACGATATATCGCATACATTGTGCTCTCATTTTACCTACCACCTTTTGGTTTCTTGCTAGAATCTTATGTAATGTTTATTTCTCAAATATTTGTATTCATCTATAATTGTTTCATGCCTTCAATTGTAGTTTGTAGGCTACTTATTTGTTCCATATTTGTATTGGGAGATCTAATTCATAATTAAATTTCTATTATCTTATTCTCAATAATACAATAGAAAGCACATCAACCATGTTTCCTTGATAGCAACTTCATCTAGCCTCAAAGGGATAATGGAGAGTTAACAAAACTATAGTTTTTATTTCGGTGAATGAACCAGCTACTAACTACAAACAAAAACATGTATATAATCCCCATTAATAAAACTTCATTTCCTTCATATCTCATAACAACTTACTCAAGTCCACGAAGAAGAAAAACATTAGCAACTACCTAGCCATAAAGGAGTAACCAAATCATAATTAGCCATCAATGAAATCTACATGAAACTAAAAAGGCATTTCTAATATATATATATATATATATATATATATTCTTCACACAATCAAAATCACAATGAACCTCCCAAAAGTAGAGCTAAAATTAGATGAACAAAATGGGCATAGTAGCAATAGGCAATGAAGACCTAAAGAGGAATAATTTTCTATTGGAAATTTGAGAGATTGAGAAAAGCGAAGTTTGAATCAATCATTTACTATGTTGCCTCTATCTCAAATTGTTCGTTCAGAGCCCATTTTCTTTTTCCGTTTCTCATTTTTTATTCACTAGTTCTTACTCTTTTATTGGGTCTAATTATGTTCGGACCAGACATCTGCCAGTTACCAGTTAAACTAGTCTAACCAGGTACTCTAGTCCAGGTGTGAAAACATTGCCTAAAATTCTCTTGTAGTTTAGGTACCAAGTTCCTATCTTATATATCTCTTCATTTCCTTCCTACGTCCTTCTCTCCATCTCTTCTTCATGAATTTTAAGAAATAATTTGTCACATGCTTTATGTTTCTAGGGACATTAGTTCTTAATTTGATTGTTGAATTGTGAGATTTTAGAAATGTAAAAAAGAAATAGTGTGAAAAAAGAGCTGTAGTGAAAAAGAAAAAAAGTCTTATTGGAAAAAAAAATTGATCTCGAAGTTCATTGATTGAACATAGGAGTTGTAAATTGAAAAGATTGGCTTTGGAGTGTGAGTTGTGGGAATATCAAATTTTACTGGAAACATACATGACAAGGATTGATCATATTTTGTTCTGACTGCCTAAATGATCCTGCTATGTTGAATTCTAATTGATCATGCCCTGTGGTTGATCAATCGTTCCTTGCTACTTAACTCGAGATCAATCCAGTTGATTCTGAATAAATCGGTTGGCTTCTTTTCAACTTTGGATTCATCTTTTTACACCTAGATCAACCCACTAGATTGTTTCTTAGCCTTGAATTGATCATTTCATTTAGATTGATCTTATATCCTCAATTTTCATCTTTTCACACACTTACACACCTTTAATAGATACTTCACTTGAGATTTTAGGGAATATGTGGAATTCCATGAGGTGAACACAAGGATTAAGTCAGAAAGTCCATTATATAAGTAATTCTTGTATGATACATGAGTGAGAGGTAAAAAAAGGATAACTTATGTCTTGTGAGGTGAGATAACACTCGCACACATCACTCATTTCCTACTTTTTGACATATTATATTATCAAGATGTCAGGAGACAATACACGCTAACCTGCAATTGGATAATTTACGACCACATAAGACTAGTCATTACCTTATAGAGATAAGGGTAAAATGGAATTAAAGTTTAGATTGGACAGTAAGACATATCAAGATAGGCAAGGAAGATATGTATGTTAGTGATGAATTTACTAATGTTGCTAAATGTAAAATAGGTGACCTTTTGTGGAGGCATTCACAGGAAAATCGTGAGGGTGATGGTGAGTGTCGATGGGGACCCAATTCACCATTCCACCATTCCTAGGTCATGCTAATTCTAATAGATACTTGGCATGAGAATGGAAGGTAGAAAAAGCATTTGAATTTCATCATTGTTCAAAGACGCGTAAGGCAAAAATTAGCCACTCATACTTTCATAGAATATGCTAAAACTTAGTGGAGTGAGTTTGTTCGCAATCGATGAAGTTATAGAGGAAGTTAATTTACCACATGGAAAGAGTTGAGGATGATAATGAGAAATAGGTACCTTTCACATTCCTTTCAGTGTTGTGCTCAAGACTTTGTAATTTAACCGAAGAAAGATTAAGTGTTGAGGAATATTATGATGAAAGGAAATGGGCCATGAAGAAAGCTATTATTGCTGAGAAAGTAGAAGAGACCATGAATAAGTTCCTCAATAGGTTAAATGATGACATTGCGAAGGTAGTTGAGCATCATTTCTATGAAGGCATTGAGAATATAGTGGAAACAACTATTGGCGTGAAACGACGGCTCAAAAGGAGGGGTATTAGGAAGATCACTTGATACAACCCTCATGGAGATATTGTTAGGAGAATTACTCAATACAACTCCCATGGGACCATTGTTGAGAGATATACATGGGATGACACCTAAAAGGCCATTGATAGGAGGTCCTGTGAGGAGACTATTAGCACGGCTTCCATACCAACAAGGGAAGTAAATTTTATATACGCATATTCAAATAATTGTTATGTTGGTGGAGTTGGAGCCCATGAGCATGTTAAAAAAGTGAAAGGCTTGGCTTTGGTGGAGGGAGGCAATGATGATCAAAAGCAATATCTAGGTGATGATATACCTATGGAGGGAGAAATTTGTGCAGCTCCATGTAAGTAAAATTTAAAGGAGAGTAGCACAGAAGTCGAGGTTGTGCCATTGATGGAACGTGGAGATGAAACACTAGGTGAAGCTATTGTTAGTGGCATACCGTCTAATGCCAATAGTTAATGAGGCATACTAAGGGCATTATGGTTGTATATGAACTTTTTCTTATATATTAATAAAATATTGATTCACATATCAATATTGTGGCAAGAATTTTGTCTATGTAAATTTTAAGTGGCATAAAGTATTGCATTTGCCCATAGGTTGAGTTAAGAAGCTTTATTCATAGGGAGTTATGAATATAAACACAAGACTGTCTTACTACGCAATCCCTAAAATTAGTCTACAAATCACAAACACTCTAAAGGGCATTACAGAGTCGATATAACTTACATATCTTGACCTTAAACAGTAAGTGTCATTTTGTTCAGTATGTGATAGGGAGAATACATGTGTGTTAACGCATCATTAGAGAATGAACATTTTTAACAATAACACACAAAACAAAATAGATATATAGAGTTTACTCTCTATTTTCAATATCTTGCTTCGTGATCATGTTAAGAATGCGTGGATCCTAAACCTAAGACAACTTGGTTGTCATGTGCGCATGATGATCACCATGTCATTATAGTATTAAGGTATCTATCCTAGTATGGGATAAGGTTATAAGCCAAATGTGTCGTTGCCCAGATGCATATAGAGGCATAGGTCCACTTAATAAAGGATTTATCATCTTGCAAGTGGATAAGGCATTTGTCCTATGCAATTGGTGTTCCATGATATGTAAATTATTGGCCAAGATAGTGTGTGATTAAAAAAGAGTTTTTTTGTGTAGGCATTAGTCTCATGAGACAACGTTAATTGGTTATATAACCGAATTTGTGAATCTAATTAAATCTATGGCTCTCACTCAATTGGGTCAAAATAAGACAAAAGGTCTATACTACATAGTACTCACGATCAGGAGGGTTCATGTGATTTGTTCACTTCATCTTGATTGAGTTACGAAATAGGTAGTAAACTAGGCACCACCAATGTCTTTCGAGCTATACTCATTGTCAATTAAAGATGAATCTAAAAAATCATACACAAAAGATTTGAATACTTAACAAGTTGTAAATTAGTGGGATGTGAATGAGACTTGAGAAGTCTCGTGGAAGATCTACTTGGTAGCAATTTGATAGAATCAAATAAATTACTATGGTACTTGTAAGTAATAATTAATTATTAATGAAGATTAATAATTAATTGATCTATTGGCTAAGAATAACTTAAGCCCCATCTAAGAAACATATGGAGCCCATGACTAGTGTACCCTAGGTGTCTTAAGAATGTATATATATTTAGAAGAGTTCTAAACTACAAACTGTCACGTCCCATTTTCAGGACATGGCATAGTAGCACTTTAAAATTTGATAATTTAGAAGTACCCAAAACATTCAGAGTCACTAAACCAAACACATGATCTCTTCATTTCATTAAAACATATCAAGTTACATAGAAAAACAACAATTTTGTTACATCAGTTTAGAGTAAATATCCAAACATTAACAATAAACAAAAGCTAGACATTGCATAATTGCTGTGATCATTCAGACCAAAGACCCCCTTACCTTGGTGCCCTGGATGATGGTGACCACCCATGTATGAAAATTAAAGCGGCCTTACCATTCTTCATGAAGAAAATACAAAAAATAGATGATGAGAATGATTTGATTACTTGGGAGGAGCCAAAGGGTGAAACTTAGCTCCAAATTAGCCTAGGGTAGGAAAGAAAGGCTTGAGAAGTGTAGGAATTATGATTGAAGCCATCTCATATCGATTTCATAGCATCCAAATCAACCTAAAAGAGTTCTAGGCATTCTACAGTCACGATCAAACAAAGCACAATTGACCTGGGTGCAAATTGGGTCATACTATAATTACAATCGATTTTTGCATGATTGATTCGAAACACCTATGATTGCAAAGACAAAATGGAGGTAAAACAATTGCAAAAAGGTCAGATCACAATGAATCAATCCAAAAATAAGTGCAATCAATTGGATAAACATCTAAAACGATTACGATGAGCGGAATGACCAATTTAGACTATTCTTTCAATATTTTTGGCCTTTGGTACCATTTTCCAAGGGTAATTTTGACATTTCATCTTGTTTCTTTTCAGGTTTTTGACTTGAGCCCCTCTAAATACTCATGTAATGACTTGTAAAAAACTCTTACCCCTTGAATAATTGAATGAAGAAGGTTTCTTCTCTTTTCTTGCATACTTGTTGTTTGTGAGTGTGTTGCACTCAAGCTTAAGTATCAAATTGGGTCATTTGGGTGAATTCCAATAGTTCATAGCCAACATCTTCTGGCATGGTGTTTAGATCATTGGTTGCTAAAATCCAACTTGTTGCAAAGGCTAATCCCAAGTAAAGTTAGTTTTTGCTCAATTTAATTTTGTGTAACCTCATTGGCCATTTTTCATTTTCCCAACCCTATCTATTGTTTCTTATTTTTGTTGTGTTCACATGAATTGGCATTAGAGTTGATAAATTGGGTTTCTTAATTTGATTGATCGGTTGGGTTCCATTGAGTTATCATCTCCATAGTTTCTATTTTATTTCTCCACCTCCTACCCATTCTTTTATTTCCAAAAACTTCGATATATATATATATATATATATATTGTGGGCTGTTCGGATGAATTTGGTGTAGAAATTTTGTGGTATTTTAGTTGGATTATTTTTTGGAGTTTTGTGTTTTGTTTGGATGAAAAAACAAGCGAGAAGCAAAGGCAAAAGAAAAGGAAAATCATACAAAAATCTAGGCTATTTGGGTATATTTGTTGATTTTTTATTGCCAAAATTGTGATTTTTGGGATTGAAAACATTGTAGAAAATAGTGTGGGATTGTTTGGACAAAATCGTGGGTTTCGTGTTGTATGGAATCAAAATTTTTGCCCAAACTATCAGCTAAATCGATCTGAAAACCTCTCAGATTAATTACACCACCATGGTACACCCTAAACCCTAGTTGTTGAAAATTGTAACATGATTGATCACTCCCAACTTAGATCAATCATAGTCCCAGATTCACTAGATCATGTAATAGATCATGCGCACAATCACCACTTCCACCCAATGTCTAAATCAATCATGCCTCACACAAATCAATCCCATTTCCTGTTTTTTTCACCTAAATTGATCTTTTTTATTCTAGTTCAATCGTAATTCCTATTTTCTCATTTTTCTACACCATTTTGTGGATTTTTGTTGGACATTAAGCCCAGGAACCATTTTGAATCATTTGAGGTGACATTAAGTTGGGTTGGTAAGGTCATTGAGTGATTTTAATTTGCTTGTTTATTTGTACACATATACATTGCACGCATGCAAGGACTAGAAAGAGTTAAAGCCTCCCAAACTACAAGGGCCCAGGATGGCCTGTCACCACACAATGGTTAGGTTAGGGACTATGAGCGTGGCCTAAGGGTGGAAAGGAGGTCACCAGACAACTACTCCAACTTCAATTGGATATATATGATGAGCCACCATGACAATAAAGAAAAACATTGGTAAATGGTGATGAGGATGAGTTAAAGGGGATCAAACACAAGGTGCCACCATTTCAAGGGAAATCAAACTCGAGCTATACCTCGAATGGGAACAATGGGCAAAGATAGTTTTTGATTGCTATTAATATATGGAGCAACAAAAGCTAAAACTGATAGTTGTTGTATTCACTGATTATGCAGTGGTTTGATAGGACCAAATTGTGATGAGTCAAAGGAGAGTAGGTGAAAGGCCCATATAGACTTGGACTGAATTGAAGGTGACCATGAGGAGGAGATTCATTCCATCACACTATTATCAAGATTTATACCAAAGGTTGCAAGGCTTGACACAAGGATCCCTAAGTGTTGAGGATTATTAGAAGGAGATAATATTATCAATGATAAGGGTTGATATGGTGGAGAATTAGGAAGACACCATGGCTTGATCTTTGAGTGGGTTGCATAGAGAAATAACCAATGTTCTGGAATTGCAACACTATGTTGATTTGGATATGATGGTGAAAAGGCCATCAAAGTTAAGAAACATCAAGAGAAGGAGTTTAGGAAGAGCCAAGTTTAGCACAACAGGTACAAAGAACACTTCCCAAAAGGATAACTAAGCTCCTATGTCCTATAATCCTAAGGTCAAGAAGACACCTAAGGATGGTCTTCAAGCAAAGGTACCACCCCCTACCCTTGGTACTTCTCGTACTCATGATTTAATTTGTTTCAAAGGTCAAGGGTCAAGACATAACACTACTCTGTGTCTAAACAAAAGAAACATGATTTTGAATGACATTGGTGAAGTGGTGACAAATGAGGAGAAAGGAAAGTGGAGCTGAAGAAATTGTTGGAGTTGATGAGGCGACATTTGAAGGGGAAGGTATGCTTAATTTGGTAAATGTGGAGGTGCTAAGTGCTTAATCTAGTCAAGAAGTGGATGATGAGCAAAAGAGGAATTTATTTCATACCCAGTGTAGGTGGAAGACATATAGTAGGATCATGACAGTAGGAGTTGCACTAACGTGGCTGGCACTATTCTTGTGGATAAATTAGAGCTAGTTACTACAATGCATCCAAACCACATCAATTGCAGTGGTTAAATGATAGTGGTGAGGTGAATGTGACCCAATGAGTTTTTTTTGCTTTTTGTGTTAGAGGTATGCTAATGAGGTTATATGTGATGTTGTTCCCATGCACGCATGCCATATCTTGTTGGGATGGTCTTGGCAATTTAATAGGAGGATGACCTTAGATAGGCTCACCATCAAGTACTCTTTCCTTTTTGGTTGAAAGATCACCTTAATGCCACTATCTCCAAAGCAAGTGCATGAGGATCAAGTCAATCTTCAAGTACAACACCAACTAGAGTTGGAGAGAAGGGGAAGAGCAAAAGAGAGAGGTTGGAGGGCATTTTAATTTGAAAAATAATGAGTGTTTGCTAGTTAGGGAGCGACATGTGAGGGAAACAAGTGAGAAGGAGAGCACAATGAGATCATTGATATGTAAAGAAAAATTGGTCACTTGTGAAATGGTATTGAAGTTGATGGCCTACACAGTGGGTTAGCTTTCACATCTAGCTTGAATTCCAAGTTGATGAACTTCGAACACATACATGAATTGCATGAGCATGATTGTGATTTTGATAATTTGTATGCTATGGTTCATCCTACATGTCATGAAAAATTCTTGTCTTTTGATAATAGATTGTGACCATGAGTACACCTTATATGGACTAGTGGTTAAGGTCATTTACAATTGTGGGATGTTGGAAATTGAGCATATTTTTATATTACATGACACAAAATTTTTTTGGGATGTTGTGTGCACCTTGATTTGTTGTACGACTATTGCTAAATTTTATTTGGAAGGCAAATGTTTGTATTTTGTTGGTAGAATATTTTCTTGTTAATATTGGTGGCATAGGTTGATTAATTTGGAGATCTATGACCTTGAATCGTTAGGACACTTTGTGTCAACACAACAATGATTTTCTTGTACGGATACTTCAAAAGGATTAGGCTTAGAAAACATGTAACCCAAAAGGAGTTCGCGTTTGACTTGAGAGACAGGATTTTCTTACATTTTGAAGAAGAAAAGATTGATAGCTATGCCTCCAAATAAGGGTTCTAGGCAAGTACGGATTTGTTGCCCCAACTTAAATTTGTGATTGGCATTCCTCTACCAACAGGGAACAAAATTGGCTGATAGAGTGACCTTCATAAGAGGAGGGGAATGGCAAGGACATAAAAAGTAATTCGTTACACCTTGTCAAACTTCTGAAACTATTTTCTAAAATATTTTACCATGCGGGGGAATTTCTGATTACTTGAACAAATCACTTTTGAAATATTCTTCCTATATTATGACAGCTTGAATTACTATGTTGATTTTTCTAGTAATCGAAATGTTATTTACAATTTTACTGGAAATTTGGATGAGAGATAATTGTGAAGTAAAATGGATTTACATTGAGCATTCTAGAAATTGAAATACATGTGATAAAATATAATAGACACTTATGTGATACTGATAATCATGAGGAACAAGAGTTCCACCCTATTAATCAGGTAATAAAATGGGACTCATTTAATTAGGATAGAAAATTGGGACCCACAACAAATGAAGCTAATACGTAGCTCTACCAGTCAAATTACAGTAGATTAGGATATCTTTAGGCAAAGTTGAAGCCCTAGGGTTGTGGGGGCAAAGTTGATAGCATGTGACCCTCCTTAGTCAGAGTGTTGACTAAAGCTTTAATCAGTGGATAAGTACACATAGTACACACCATCTTAAGTTTGCTGAAAATAAGAATCTGTGCAATACATGGATGACAAATTGAATAGTTTTGTAAAATTGTCCTTTGCAACTATGATTTATTTACATAATTTTGCCTCTGTTTGATAAAATTGTATTTGTGAAGTTTATTATTTTCTTGCTCACGTCCATTTGAAAAAGAAAAAGGCAGGTGTTATAATTTACTATACGACTCATCGCTTACCACTATTAGAAGATGTTTTGTAGAGGATGTCAATGATGATGGCCAATGTGGGGTAGGTAGATGCGAGGACGAGGACTTAGATTAAGATGCTCTGGTTCCATTGTCAATATGATTTATTTAGATGATTTCTAAAGTAATAGTTAGGTTGTTTTATTTCCATTGTGTAATGGAGTTCGAATGCTACTATGGATGCTACATTGTTTTCCTTAGATAATTGCAATTGATGTTGTTGGATTAGATTTCTTTAGCACATGTTAGCTTTGGTATTTGTCGAGGTGATTTGCAAATACTACTGTGTTATGGTCTCAGATCCGGGGCATGACAAGAAAAAATAGAAACATTAGGAATAGGAAAGATGCCAAAAATACAACAACAGTAGTTGGTTATGATATTATAATTATTTGTGGTGGCACTTATGTTAGTTCAGCACACTAGTAGGCTAACCAAATTCTTGATTTAGGAACTTCATATTATATTACTCCATATATAGAAATGTTTATAACATGTATTGGTGGTAGATTTGCAAAGTTAGAATGGCTAAGCTGGTTGCAACACAAATTACTGACATAGGAGACATTAGTTTAATGATAGACACAAGTTGCAAATTCCTTTCAAATGATGTTAGACACATAGACATTTGTCACAAAATTATTTGATAGATAAACTATGTGATAATGGATATGCACATCATTTTGTAGAAAGAAAATTGATGCTTACCAAAGGCTCTCTCATTATTGTAAAGGCTAAGAAATAGAATACTTTATTCCTTATGCATGTTGTGGTATCATCATGAGAGATGTTTGTGGTCAACAAAAATGCCTACATTAAGTTGCAATTAAAGAGATTTAGTCACACGAGTCAAAAAAAGTTTGCAACTTCTGACATAGAAGAACAACTATGCACTTGGAGACTTTTGTTGGTTGTTTGCCTAACACAAAATATAGAGTAACATTTTTTGAAAAATTTACCCCCAAAAGTAAATCATATCCATTAAAATCGATGCATACTAATTTATGTTAAATGAAAGATACATATGTGGGTTGTACATTATATTTTTCACATTTATTGATAATTTCTCAAGAAAAATCTAGTGTTTCATTTTAAAGTCTATAATCCAAGAACTGAAAATTTGAAGAGTTTTCTAGTAAGAGTTGAAAGAAAAACAAGAAAGAAGCTAAAGTACAATCACGTAGATAAGGTAGTGAATATTTAGGTTTATTTGAGCAATATTATAGTGATCATGATATAAGCTTAACAAAAATTTTCAACACATACCTCAATGCAATAGTGATCATGATATAAGGTTAATAACATTAATTATTTTGGAAGAGAATGGATATTGATTGTAAATGCTCACTTTTAATTACTAAACTATTAATTTTTTGTTTATCAATATATGTAAGTTTTATTTGTGCATGTAAATCTTGATTCAGCATAAAGCATTATGCATGTCCATATGATTGTGTTAACAAGTATTATTCATAAAAGTTATGAACACAATCATCAAAGCTTGTTAGAGATTCGTAGAATCTCTAATTAAGCTTCAAGAGATATCAGTAATACTTGCACACAATTGTGTTTGTATGTATAAGTGTCCCACTAATTGATATGAGATGCTAAGAACACATGTGTGTGAGTATGTCATTATGAAATGATGTATTTAAATATTGACTCTAAAAATAAAATAGACATATGTAGTTTGATCTTTGTTGTTAATAACTTTCTTTGTGATCATGTTTAGTGGAAATAAGCCTTAAACTTGAGATAACATGAATAGGGATGTGCATCTTAAGTATATGTGAAATCAGTAAGGGATTTATCTCCTCATATATAAGCAAGGCTTATGTCCTATGCAATCAATATCATATGATATGGAAATCCTTGGCCAAGATAATACATAATCAAAAAGGAATTTCTGATGGACATAAGTCTCTTGATGAATATTGATTGAATCACATTATCAAATGTGTGAGTTTTACTCAATATAGGGATCTTGCTCAGAAAGGACATAGCAAGAGAAAAAGCCTATACTGCATAGTATTCATAATTAGAAAGTTTAGTGTGATCACCTCATTTCATTTTAATTGGGATGCAATACAAACCATAAGTTGGGTGTTACTCGTATTAGTTGAGCTATGCTCATTGTCAATTAAGGATGAATTTAGAGAATCATATACATAAGAACAAGGCAAAGATAAGACAATAATTTTATTGTAGGTTATTTGATTGAGACTTGAGAAGTCAACGAATTCAATTTATTAGGCCGCAATGAGATTGTACATAAGGATTTATTATTTTCATTATGTTTGTTGATAATGAGATTATCAATTAGAAATATAGAGAAACTTTTAATTTAATTAATGAGATTAATTAAAATTAATAACTATGACATAATTAGGCTTTAATTATTAATGAATTTAACTATTGAAGATATTTAAATGATCATGTAAAAGACTATAAAAGCCCATTCCATATCTCTTACCTTCAATCTGTGGAAAGATTCTTCTAGCCATAAGATAGAAATTTTGTCTTGGAAAAATAAGGGTGGAAATCATTTCAACCCTACATTATAGCTATAGTAGTTTCCCACTACCACAAAAGCGAAACCTTTCTTCTAGCCTCGTTTTGGTTTTCCTTTTTAGTGTTCGCTAAAATTCACAAAGAATTTGTAAGGAGTATTTTGACACTATTACCCTACTTCGTTCTAATGGACAATTTAGAGGTCGCTACTTAAGCCTTGTGGTTGTCAAGTCACTTAAAAGGAATTTAATGGCACATTTTTGAGGTAAATTTTATCCTTCTTATCCGTAGGAATTTTATACGCGTTATACAAAGAAAAGAGAGCAACCTTGAAAATTTTAATTACATTGTGCTTATATACACACTTTTATGAAATTTTAAGTTCTATTCTTGCACCTTAAGTGTGGCAAAACCCAATAGTAGGACAAGAAACATGATACAATTAATGATGACCTAGTTAGTGATCTAATTTCATCTGTGCTAATACTCCACTCCTATAGTTTTACCACTAAAGACAAATGTTAGAAGGTCTACCAAATAGAGACAATTTTCTACCTAATACAATTCACATGAA
The DNA here is from genome assembly GCA_019155195.1 of Avicennia marina. Taxonomy (NCBI): domain Eukaryota; kingdom Viridiplantae; phylum Streptophyta; class Magnoliopsida; order Lamiales; family Acanthaceae; genus Avicennia; species Avicennia marina. Next base: position 5,175,943 of record CM032763.1, read on the forward strand.
CATGTCATCCTTATAAATAAAAGAGAGCTGGGAAATTTTAGAGATCCTATACCACATGATTAAAAAGAATTATGACTTAAGGTCTTTAAAGATGAGTTGAAATCCTGCTAGAGAATCATACCTTTGACTTAATAAATGTGCATAAGATCAAGAGGGCATTGAAAAATACTATGAATCTAAAGGTCGTTGACCTAATGGCATACCTCTCAATCAAGGTACAATGTACAACTAGTAGTGAAGGGTTCTAGTTAAATAAATGGTATTGATTTTACTGATATTTTCTCATTAGTGGTCAAGGCAAGTTTAACTAGAGTTTTTCTTGATATTGTAGTCAGTTTCACCTTTCCGAATTGAACAATACTATATTTCTTGACATAAGATTCTACATGGAGCACCCAAAGGTTTTCAAAATCAAAGGTAACAAGAACTTGGCGTGCAAGTTGAAAAAGGTCTAGAATAGCTTGAAACGAACTTCTAGACGATGGTACAAAAAATTTAACTCCTTCATGTTAGACCAAGGGTGCAATAGGACAAACTCTGATTATTATGTATTATTTAAGAAGTTTTCAAATCATGATTTTATCATTGTACCATTGCATGTAGATGATATGTTTATTGTTGGCCAGGATAAAAGATTAAGATACCAAAGAGAAAGCTTAACAAACCTTTTGTTGTGACAGATTTGAGATTGACTAAGCAAATCTTTAGGATGAAGATAACTAGAGACAGAGTGAGTAAGAACTTTTGGTTATCAAGAAAAATATGGAGAAAGTTATTGAGGATTTAACATGAGCAAGTACAAGTGAAAAAGGCAAGAAGACATGAAGAAGGTACTCGATGTTTGTATTGTTCACAACTTTATGTACACTACATTATGTACAAGGCTAGGCAATGCTCATGTATCTAGTGTTGTCAATTGGTTTCTTAGTTTCTCACTAATCTTGATGGAGATCAATGGGAAGCAGTGAAATGAATAATGCATTATTTGACAGGTATTTCTAGAGTTTGTTTGAAATTTGGTGATGGTCAGACTATGTTAGATGGGTACATAGATGTGAATATGGCTAGTGACATAGAGTTAAAGATATCTTGATGATCTTTACACATGATAGCTATTAGTTAGTAATCGAGACTTCAAAATTGTGTGACCTTATCTAGTATAAGGATCAAGTACATGATTGTTGCAAAAGCTTTTGAAGGGTTATTATGGATGAATATATTCCTATAGGAGTTGGGCTTCAAATAGGAAAGGTACACTCTATACTGATATAGTAAAGTGTTGCGCATTTATGTAAGAACTCTACATTCTACTTAAAGTCCGAACACAATGATGTGCAATACCATTGAATTCATAATGTGCTTGAGCTAGAATTGAGGTACATTGAGAAGATTTACACTAATGAAAATGGTTCAAATATGATAACAATGTGTTCGTCGAAAAGGAAGCTTAGATCTTACAAATGCAAAGTAGGTGCCCCCACATGACTGAATGTGCAAAATTGTTCGGTAGAGTCTAGTCGACGTGTGGCCCAAACCAATTAATTAAGAAAGAAAAAAGGCAAATAGTAGCAATCAAAAATAGCAACAAAAAGCAGCAAAAATAAAGAAGCATGCATTCAGTCAATGCGAATAGTAACAAAAAGGGAAAAAAAATAAAACAATGATGACTACAAAAAAATTGTGAAAGAGAGGGGGAAAGAAACAAAGCATAGTTGGACTCTTTTAGAACAAAAAAAGATGAGAGATTAAGGGTTTTTTAAGGTCTATTTTTTATTAGATTTCAGGAATAAGTTATACTTAAATGAACTCTAAACGTTTACTAGTTTTGATTCTCCATTCTATCTAAAATTTATGGTAACTCATTTTCTCCATTATTATTCGAATCTATGAACTACATGGAATATTGTTAATTCTAAATTATCAATGAGAAACATTAATCTTAGTGTTGTTGCTGACATTCAAAGTTGTGTCCTCTTATGTATTATTGTTGGTTCGGCTTATACTTTGATGTTCTAGGAGGAAATTTTCTCATTATAGTTGATAGCAAAACTCTTTGGATTGCATATGGTTTCATGGTTTTTTTAATTTGGTTTTTCCACAAGAAAATTATAGTGCTCATTCATTTCACATATTGTTAATTTTTTTTCTTAGGTTTAGCTACTTGATTAGATGATTGAATAATTGCTAAAACCCATAATTTATTGTTTAATTTAGGAGAAAATAATTTTGATTATGTTTTATCATTCAATAATCAATTTGAGTTTGACACTATTTCCAACTGATGCATGCACAGAAGCATGAATTAAGCTAACTGTTGTAAGCCTGAACCTAATGATATTCTATTCACATGAATCGTAAAAAAATTACTCGAGCCCAATGAACTCAAAGAACTCACATGAAAGACAATCACAACTAACACATCAAGTTAGTTGATACGTCACAAATTATTTCAAGGAATGCTTGGAATAACTCGATTTGGGAATTGAAATCAAAAGAATTGATGAACCCTTGAACTCTAGAGACAACAAATAGAAAAAAATTTAATAACCAAATACCAGAAGAGGTTCTTTTAGAAATAACTAAGGTCCCATTTTTATAGTCCTAGGTAAGGCCAAAAACATCCCTAAATTTGGCTAAAACTATTTGAAAAAGTCTAGGTCAAGTTTGGCAAGAATCCTAAATAAATTAGGAAAACTTTGGATTCTATTTGCAGTATAGATCGATCTAGTATCTTTTAGATCAATTTGAGTCAATTCGATTGTTACCCAATTGTAATTTCGAAAACTTTGTATGTTGATCTAGCTCTTTGAGATTAATCCTCAGATCGATCCTGATGCTTGCGATTGATCTGAACTCACCATGTCACCCACGTTTTGTACTCGATTGATCCTTGAGTTCCTTTTTGACTCCTCAAAACTCTCCAAACACAATTACTTATTGAAACTCATGTAAATGTACCTTCTTATACCCTTAGACCTTGTCACTTTTAACTTGCATATTGAATCCTTTAATTAACCTGATGCTTGTGTTATTTCCCTTCTTTTAAAGTGAATTGCCCTCAATTTGTTAAGACCCTTGCTACCTTGAAAACAAAAATTCCAATAAGAAATGACATAGTACAATACTAATAATACTCTTACCTTATATTTCTACTTTGCAACTCAACTTTGTTATGGATGTGTAAACAGTTGTTCACTCCTTCAAGTTGCAAACGTAGCCAAATTTCTCCAAATGGTAGCTCAATCCTTGGATCAAATATGGTTATATGGTTGTATGGAAAGGTCCCTTGATTGTTTTAAGTGAAATCAATCTCCCCATTAGAATTTATACAACTTCTTAACAACGGTTTTCAACCATGCAAAAAAAAAAAACAAAAAAAAAAATGGTTTGCATCCATGCTTGAACACAAGCCATGGGATTCCTTTTAGTCTTCTTCTTCTAGTGAAAACTTAAGTATTCCAAGGGAAATACTACTACAAAATTAATCTAATTTTGGTAACACTTACGCTTTCCAATGGGTTAGCACAAGATTATCCTAACAACCAATACAATTATCAGAAGAAATCATTTCTTGCAAAAGTACTCCAAGTAATAGGTCATAAACTACACCAAGTTTCTAGTCAATCCAGGCTCATTATGATACTCATAACCCAACATTTTATGTATAGGAATTGCCGTAAAATGTTCACATCTATATGCAATAGCATCCATTTTAAGAAAATGATAGCAAATTCCCCTAGCATGCCCTGTGACTCCATATAAATCACAACGCATGTGGAATGATATGTGATTTAATCTCATGATAATCTTTATGATCAAATATATCAATTTATAGAAAGCGCAACACACTTAGCTTTTTAGCCAAGATTAAATACAAGTCTCACAAATTTCTTTAACCTAAGATAATCTTGCCGAAATTCCAGCATCTTTATGAGATGCAACTAAGAACAAAAGTGCAGCAAACATCAGACATCATAAACACCATAAGCGTGCAATTCATGCAAAGAATGAGAAACGCCAAACTCACTCGAGTGATAGTTATCAAGGAGACGTTCAATATGTTTGAATTCATCAATGGATACTACCACTACACAACCATTACATGAATTCTTAACTCCCCTTATGGAAGCTTTGCATATGATCCTAGAGTACATGTTATGCATGTCCCATGTTTCACATGCAACTCTCTATACCTCAAAGTACTCAACAATTTTTTGTGCTGCAAGTTATAGGCTTCTAAGTCCCTTCTAAATCCTATAGTAAGCATAGAATTTATGAAGCATTCATTAAAAGTAATATGCATGCATGATAACATACACCCTTTCCATTCCCACCAAGGTGTCTCAATAAGCACAAAATTCATGTGATGTTCACCTAAAGTTGTACACATGCGTGATGAAACGCAGTTTCTCAAATTTGGACTACAACGATGCATATCAACACAAATTATGCGCTTAAGGCTCAAGATTCCACCCATCTCATTATATCTCGAAGACTTACAATTAAATGATAAACTCATTAGGTAGAAACCATCCTAAAATCCCTATCTGGCAAACAATACAACATCGAGCAATTCATTTGAATGGCAAGTAGATGAAATACACAACCTCTAATGGCTTACCCTTTTTCATGACATCACTCCACATAGATTCACCAACTTTGTAGCATGGGAAACTTCATTAGCTTGAACTAAAAATTCCATTGTATACTCCTTTCCAAAAATTTGGTTGAGCTACAAAAAAGGAATAACAAAAGACATATGATAATCTTATAGGTTAGAGAAAATAAATCTTTCTTCACAAGCCCTTAAACCTCTCTTAAGGTCTTTGACACTCTCCTCATATTTTGTTCTTGTTAATTCATTTTCTTTTCTCTTTTATTCTCTTTCTTCTTTCTCTGTCTTGTTGACCTCATCTTCACTCTCTTTCCTTTCTTCATTCTTTAACTCTAGCTCACATTGAATTTCCAAATACAATAGCTCACGTGAACTAATTCTAGAGTATTTCAAGATGCAGGAACTTCAACATGGTTGCAATCACTTTCCACCAAAAGTTCATAGTTGTATCTTCACTCAAGGCATTACTCTTATCCTCCGTCCATGTTACCTTTTCAACATCTTCACCAATGGCTTTATCTTCTAAATTCAACTTATCTTAAGCTACACAAATTTCTTCCTTAATAAATATATCATTACCTAAAGATTGATTTTGACCATCATTGCCTTCGTCTACCACAGGCAAGTCTTTCTCTTCTTTAATCTTCTCATAGACTACAAGATTACCAACATCAAATTCATATAGGTATGAATATGCACAATTTACCTCCCTTATTTGCAACGGTCTCATGAAAATCATGTGGAGTACCTTTTCCATGAGGATTGTATTAAGTGATCTTCCAAATGCCCCTTCTCTTAATCCATCATTCTACTCAAATGGCTCTTTCCACCATATCTTTGTTGCCTTCATAGTAATGATTCTTAATTATCTCTGTAATGTCATCATTCAACCCATTGACAAATCCATTCATAGTTTCTTCAGCATCCTCATTAATATTAACTTTCCTCTTTGCACACTTCAACTCATCATAATATTCCTCTACACTTAATTCTTCTTGCATTAACTTATCGAGCTTGTGCATAACATATGCTAAGGAATATAGACCATATCTATTTCTCATTATCCTCTTCAATTCCTTTCATGTTATGAATTGACTTCCTCTATACCTCTGTCAACTACTAACAAACCTACTCCACCAAGATTTAGCACATTCTACAAAAGCATGAGTGGCTAGTTTTACCTTACACGCCTTTAAGTGGTGATGAAAATCAAATATTTCTTCTGCCTTCCTTTCCCATGCCACCAAGTATGCATCAGGATCAGCACAACCCAGGAATGATGGAATGGTGAATTATATCCACTTCTCAATGCCTCACAATTGTCCTCATGAGTTTTCCAAGTATTTCTCCTAAGTTTGTCATCAACCTTAAATTTATCAACAAATTCATCATAGCCATCATCTACATACCTTCCTTGCCTATCTCAACGTGTGGTACCATCCCATATAGGTCTCACTTCCTCATTAACCTTAACTCTGTGAGGTAATGAGCTATCTCTTGTAGTTGCACATGATTCCTTCAAGTGTCCAATTACAGTTGATGCTACCCAATGCCTTCATCAATTGTCTCATGCAAGATGTATCGTCTTTCGACATCCTAAAAATCCAATGTGTAGAAAAGTAAGAAACATGTGGTGTGTGCCAATGTCCTCTTACGACATAAGATGTAATTCACTCATTTCTTACCCCTCATTTATATATCACAAAAATAGTCACTTGAGTAACGAATGTACCAACTCAATTCTTGTGTTTGCCTTGTGGAATTTCAATAGTTCCCTGAAAATTCAAGTGATGTAGTCCCTAATAGTGTGCAAGTGTATGAAGATATGAAATTTTGGGGTATAGGAACAATCTGGATACAAATGCATCAATGCAAAGGTAAAAAATGGCCTAGTAGGTCAAATTCAAATGCAAAGGGATTAATCCTAAGGTAAAAAGGACTCAAGCAATCTATCCTAAGTAGATTGGATCGATCTCAAGCTAAATAGCAAATGAGATATCGATCAAGAATAGGCTTAATCTATCAAGACTCAAATTAGAAGGATGGTTTAGGCTGGCCAACATGACACACGATCAATCTTACGAGTAGGTAGATCAATCACTAGTTCGACTTTTTCCACTAAAATTCAATTAAACAATAAATCTCACTCAAAATCAAATCTTTTTCAACTTGACATATTCTATGATCAAGCAAAGACTTCTCCAAATCACTTTTCTTGCCAAAAACCATGGCTTTTTTGTTCTTTTTTTTTTGTTTTGTACTACAACAATAACTTTTTTTTCACTTTTTGTTTTTCCTTTTTTTAGCTTTTCAAATATGTCACAGATTAATAAGAAAAATAATTTCACTGGAAAAAACACAAAATTCAAATGTATTTCCTTATTTTTTGAATTAATAAAGAAGATGAAGGAAAGGATAGGAAAGAAACAGAAGAGATACAAAGAACTTGGCACCTGGACAAGTAATCAAATCAAAATCTAATACAGCTAGCTTTAATACCAACTGATGCATGCATGGAAGCATGAATTAGGATAATTGGCATAAGCCAGAACCCAACAATATCCTACTTACACGAATCGCGTAGAAATAACCCGAACTCAACGAATTCGAAGAACTCTTGCAAAAGACAACCATAACTAACATGCTAAATTAGTTGATACATCACAAATTATTCCAAGGAATACTTGAAATAACTTGATTTGGGAATTGGAATCACATGAATTAAAAAACCCCTACATTTTAGAGACAACTAAGCGAAAATAGTTTACTAACCAAACACCAGAAGAGCTTCTTTTAAAAATAACCAAGGCTCGCTTTTTATAGTCCTAGGTAAGGCTAAAAACATCTATAAATTCAGCTAAAAGTATTTGGAAGAGACTAAGTTAAATTTGGCAAGGAATCTTAACTAAATTAGGAAAACTTAGGCTCTAATTTGCAGTTGGATTGATCTAGAACTTGTGAGATCGATCTAGTGCCTTTTGAATCAATCTGGGTTGATCCAATCATTGCCCAACCATAATTCAAGAAGCTTTATCTATCGATTTGGCTCTTTGAGATCAATCCTGCAATTGATCCTAATACTTGTGATCGATCTAGATATTTGAGATATATCCTACGATCAATCCAAATTCTTGATATCTTTCCTACAGTCAATCCAGGTGTTGTGAGATTGATCCAAATATCAATTCAAGCATTTCTTCTCACCATTTCACCCACATTTCGCACCTGATTGATTCATGAACTTTTCTTTAATTTTCCAAACCTCTCCAAATGCCCAATTACTTCTAAAAATTTAGGCAAAAGTAACTTTTTGGACCCTTTGAGTTTGTCACTTTTCATTTGCATGTTAAATCCTTCTATTAGCTCTTGTGACCTAATGCTTGTGTTACCAACACATTGTTGTAATACTTTAAAGTTTAAGTTCCTAGCAATTACACACTATGATGGTATGGCCCCCACAACTGTAAGATTTACACACTTGATAGTGTTTAGGAGTTGCAAGTATTATCTAAAATTACTGCTTTCTAAAAATTTTGTGAAGAGTATCCATCAATGTTGTGTCATTTATTTTCTCTTCTTTAAAACATTCATTTACCCATATACTACTTAGATTCAAGTGATTAGCTAGTACAAGCTAAGACGGAACCTCAAGAAAGCTTTGCTTCTAGCTACATGGTTAGTCACTTTCTTGATCAAAAACTTAAAATTTCATTACATAATTTTTCAAAACATCAGTTAACAATAATTCCTTAAGAATCCGTTAATGTGTCAACATTGATGTTCACTACTTTTTATGTTAGCAAGAGTTTTACAAAAGATGATAACACAGATGCCTGAATAGCTATCAAAAACCCACTAATCAGGTTAATTTTCTTATGTAATATTAGTAGCTACCAATAATTCATAACTATAAAACGCAGTCACCAAAGTAAAACAAGTTGGTTACTATTTAGTAACTAATATGCTCACAAAAATAGTTAGTTAAAAGTATAATTAAGTCCCTTTACCTTAGTTGGCTATCCAAAATAGTTACAAGAAACAATTACTTGTTTAAAACAGGATTCATATGTTGAATCAACTCTGCAAGGCATTTCTTTCATTACACTTTTATGAAATTTTCTTAGTAGTTATTGAGCAATTGGACTTTCAAGATTCTACATCAATAGTGTGCCACCCCCACCATTAATGACATACAGGGTATTGGGAGTTAACTCTCAAAAACTCTCAAAAGTAAATGCACACAAAGCACACACCATCAATGGTGTGTAATGTTTTGAAATTCCAAAAATTAATAGCATTGGAATCAAAATAGATCAAATAATGAACTTAATTTTTTGAATTTATATAGATTAAAAAACATTCCTAACTATTTTTAATCAACCCACAAGTAGCAAAAACTATCTTTAGGATAAGAAAGCATGTAAATAAACAACACAAAAGTTGAAGAGACTAACCTATACATAAAACCATGTTAAAAAGACCAAGAGAATTATTACATACTAATGTAAGCTACAAGCTCAACTAGTAATCAATTCTTAGGAATAATAATAAACCCAAATTGCAATAAGGGTCAATGATACACACATATAAACCAATGGTTACTTCCTTCCAAATAATTCATGTGGAATATCACAAAGCAATCTAAAAAGATGTTAGTTAATGTTGAGATCAAGAGAGCTCAATTCAAACAAATTGTTGAACAAGTATCTTACTTTATAATCAAATTGTTCTGACTAGCAATGCTAAATCTTATATTTAGTTCATTTATTTTCTACATTTCATTGTTTAATGTTATAACATCACAACTATTCTAAATGCGAGAGTTACAACTTCTAACAAAAAACTATATGAGAAAAGGATTACATAGAGTTGAAAATTGAGGTAGGAGAGATTGACATGTATTTAATAGAGAATGGCCCACTCAAGGCTATGATGTTTATCAGGAGAAAGGTTAGGCTACAAAGTAAATTTCTCCATAGATGCTCCACATTCTAATGGCATTAACAAGCTTTTTCAATTTTTATTTATTAACTCTCTATTTGTCTATGTGTGTGTGTGTTCATTAAAAGTAATTTCGGATGAATATCGCATCTCCAATCAACGTATAAGTTCTAAATATGGTTCCTTCCTGTGAGTACTGATTAGTAGAATAACAAATATTACTATTAATCTCTACATTATCACCTATCCAAAGAATTGCAAGTGTACAAAGTTTCATCCAACCACTTGAATGCTAATTTATGAGTCCCTTTTTAATGTGTAATAAAACTACTATAAGGTATTATGCATGTACTCATTCTTCCCAAATTTTTGATTTCCTCATACCTATTCTTAAAGTTATTTGTTATTCTATATTTAAGCATCAAAAATGAAAGAAAAAAATGATAATGGGCTCTTTCTTTCTTCCTTTTTTTTTCTTACCAAAACATCCTCATGCTTAAAGATAAAAGTAACATCACGTACACTCAGATATTGATTTTAAAGTTGAACATGAAAAAAGATAAAGTTGCATCTAATCAAAGTTAGAACATAGATAGACATGAGCAACTACTTATAATTTATCTAGAACGCATTGTTTATACTTGCATTGAAATTTTATTCAAATGAATAATATTTCACACCAAAGCTGTTTTTATATGCCAAAAAATTTGTGAGGATATTGTAAATTAATAGTGGATTTCATATTATAATTGTGTTGATGTAGCATAAGTTTATCTTTCTGGTATAGGCAAACGTCTAATTGCAATATCCACTCTCTTACTGCTTTTATGTTGTGCTCTTTTGATTGTTGATCATTAATCATAGAAATCATTAGCTTTCAAAGATTTATAATAAAGTTAAAAAGAAAAGAAAAATAAAAAAAAAGCAACATCAACCATAGTACACTAAGTATTTTTATTATTTTTTAATTGTTTTTTCACTACATAAACCACTCATTCAGAACCCTCTCATATGATTTGCTATCAAACTAGGGCATATATGTACATTGTCAAAAATAGCTCGTAATATGCTATGTCAAGGTTCTAACTTGGACCTTTTTTCAAATAACAAATATAGCGACAATTAACAAGCATCCAAAATTACATTCCATCACACTATCAAATTACCTTCTTTCTTGGATCATCTTTCTTCTATTTTGTTGCACTTAGAACCCCCACAAAATTGCACCATTTTTAGCTCAATATAATCGGGTTCTTTTTTTCTTCACCAACCCCCAATATTCGTCTCTGAACGTCCAATTTATTAAACCTCCAATTCATGCATTTTCTTGTAGTTTTTCATTGATGATCACGAAAAATCCAGAAGAAGAGGGGTACTGAGTTTAGGAGTCAGCCAAAAGCATTTCTATGTTGCCTGAGTGCAGAATAGTTTCCAAGAAAATATAATCTAGTGAGAGAGTGAAGTTATTGTGCCTTTTGTTTGAGGATTTAAAGGTCAAAAAAGGAGAGAAGAATCTCAACATCAACATTGTAAGATGTTTAGAATTGCTTTTAACTCATCTTTTGAGCATTGGAAATTGGTCCATGAAAGTAGTAAATTTTCTAGGTATGAATATTTTAGCTTTTTACTAAATAGTAATGGCTCAAGCATTTTACATATAAAGATTTCAAGCTTTTTGCAACAATGATCTCTTGTTGTACATTGTCTTGTTTGCCTTTTATGGGATTTTAGGTCAAAGTTTTTTATGTTAATTCCATTTTGTTGCCTAAATTATGCGTAGGTCTATAGAAATGGCCAACTAGGGCATTTTTCTTAACATTGAGTTGATTTGTTAACTCCTAATCATTTAAAGAATATAAAATTGCTTATAATCATTAATCAAATAGAACAAAGTACCACTTTGTAGTCATTACTACTATTTTTGTAAAATTTGTTGTTTATGCAATTGGATTTATGAAATTGAAGTGTTATGCACCTTTAGGTGTTTGTACTTTGGCTTTTAATTTAGATGAAAAGAAAATTTGAGTTAATAATTCACTATATTCTATCAACATTTTGCTATAGCAAATTAAGAAATCGTCAAAAACAAAATACATAACTAAATCCATGTTGTTTAGGTACTTACTATTGAAAACTGCTACTAGCGTTTGTGTAGCTATCTCAACAAATCAAGAAATCATCACAAAAAAAATAAATAATAAAGTCATGCTGTTCAGGTACTTACTATTGAAAATTGCTATTAGCATTAATGTAACTATCCTAATTGACATTGTTGCAATTAATGGTGATTTTTATGTAATTGTTATTTCTCACTTGGCAAGTTGTACATTTTCCAATGATATTTGAAGAGTTTCAAAACAGTTTATGGAAGTGGATAAATTATGTTATAGTTGTGTGCTTACAATCCATAGAATAGAATAATCTTGAAAGTTGAAATGTTGAATAATAATGTTGACAGGTTATAAACTCATTTCGATATCCAATTGAGAAGTTAAAAGTTTTTGGCAATTTTAGGAGTTATTTTTGTCTTTTTGCTTCTTGTGGTACAATTGATTCTAACTTTATTCATAACAATACAACATAACATCCTTGCTCTTATAGGCTCTGCAAGTTGAAAAACTATCAAAAAGGTATAAATATATAACTAAATTGATCGTAGAAGCAGGAAGTTAGATTCCCATTATTAGATTTGACATACTTGAAAAGCACATGAATAGGTGCAAATGTATCTAATTTTGTGCTTCCCTGGGAATTAGCCTGTACTCACTATAATTTTCTATTCTTTCAATCTCCAATATGCACAATTTAAAAGAGCGACTGGTCCAATTAAGTTGCCTAATTTGCATCTTTTGCAACCCAAATGGAAGACAATTGTGATCCCATGCTTTTGAAGAGGCTCTTAAAGAAGCTACATCTCAAGACTATAAATGATAGCAAGAGAGAGTGTCTTTCCATCCACAAAACGGTCATCTCGTGTGGTGTGGTTCCTAAAGGATTTTTAGAGTACTTTGAGACTATGTCATTTATCTTAACAATGTTAAGAGACTGTTGTAATAGATAATCCAGACCATGATGACACTTATATCAACAAGAGTTCTATCGAATATCAATCTCTTGTCATCCTTGATGACTTCTGTTGCCAATTTCACTAGAGTTGATAAAAGATCCTGAGATTATGTCTACTTGCAAGTTTGAATTCTAGTTTGTAGTTGCTTCTATAATCCTTTATATTCTAAAGCTCTTACTTTGTCTCTACTTTTGTTTTCTTCAAATGAAGACCTATGAACAATCTTTCATCCAAAAATAGATAGACACAAGGCACAAGACCTACTCTAAGACTTAACAGACACTAGTGCCATAACCCCCAATTATGTGTTGAAAAGTATGATCTTGTTTTGATGTGAGTAATGGCATTGTGCTGCCTAAGAAACAAGGGAACTATAGGAACAAAGGATCAAGAGTTAGTGGTTTGGACTATGATTGTGCAACTATTGATACCTCATTGTAGGAACTTTCAAACAAAAATCCTAAACAACAAACTCCAGCTATGGGTGAGCTTCGTTTGCTAGCTAAAAGAAATACTAATAACAAAGTATGTATTGCTAAAGCAAGGGCAATCCCTCTACTAATTTAACTACTGTCTTCCCTTGATTTAACGACTTAAGAACATGCTATTATAGCACTTCTTAATGATAATTGCTAATTTGGAGTTATTTTCTATTCCTATTGTGCTAATTAAGTGAAATTTTGTATTTTTCTCACATTTTTACATAGTGATTCAAATAAATGATGAGTTGAACATGATTTGTTGTATCTTGGATTTAATTAAATATTTAGATTAATATTGTACTAAATTGAAAATTGTTAATTAAATGCATAAAAAAGGTAAGTTGTGGCCGCATCAATTGCATAGTGGCTGCAAGAGATGCCACCACAGGAAAGATTTGGTGACTGCAATAAGAAGAATGCAAATGCTAAATTCAAGTAGAGGTGTAGCCATGACTATTAGGGTTGCGACAAAATTCTTGCAACCACAATGGAGGACAGGACAAGGCGATTGAAATGCAAAAGGTTGAGGTGGGCACATTGGAATCATTGCGGTCATAGCAATCTTCACGTGGGCGCAACAAAAGCTTTGATAGAAACATAGTACTTAACATGCAATCGCAAATCTACGATTGTGGTGTAGCGAACCATTTTTTTACAAATGTCACAATTCTACTTGAGGGCAAAAGAGAGATTTGAGAAAAGGACTTAAACCTAATACTTAAAACTGAAGAAAAGCAATTGAAGGAAAGAAAAGTTGGAGCTAAGAAAAGAACAAGAGAAAAAAACAATGAAGAATAAAGAAGAAGACAAAATGAAAGCTCACTGCCCTTGAAGAATCTACAAAAGCCATAACTTTTGTTTCTTTTCTTGATTCTTTTTATTCTTTTCTTGTTGTTATATCAAGAATGTACTTTGTGATTGATATTGTATAGCATTCACAATCATGTTAGCGTAATCCTTACAATTCTGGATATCGACAGCAAATGTGAATTATTCCAGTTAATTACCTAATTGTCTTTATAATTAATTTTGAATTTCGTCTGGACAATTTCCTGTGAATGGGGCTTATTGAAAAATCATGAGTGCGTTTCAATTATCCAAAAATCAAATTCAACCTAAACTTTTAGGATCGGGAGAGTGAACGACTAGTTTTCTACGTGATACTCATTATTCATTGATTATATTGTTATTCATTTGAATTTTATCTTTCTGGGTTTATTCACTTGAATGAATTCTTGTGAGAACTAAGACGTGATTATGAAAAATTTTAGAATAATGAATTGAATTACTTGTGATTAAATTAAGAGTTAAGTAATTAATTGAATAAGAATCATTACTGTCAATATCTAGATTACTTATATATATTGTTGATTGAAATTGTGTTTTATAGTCTAATTGTTAGATAGGTTGTTGCGTAGTTTAATTCATTTCTTACACCAAATTTTCCTAGATTTAAATAACACACATTTGCAATATATTAATAGACACTCTCAAGACTTTCTTTAAGGATATGACACCTTTTCTTCTACTTTATTACTTGAGAGACATTGTGCATTCACAACACATCACTTAAATTCACCATAAACAATACCAACAAGGTAACCATAGTAAATGTCGATGCAATACTTGAAATTGTAGATGTTCTAAAAAATGGAAGCATGGGAGCTTGAGAAAATGCAGCTACTGCCCTCTTTAGTTTGTCAATTATTGATGAGAACAAGGTGGCAATAGGAGTTAGTGTCATGCAGTGCATAAGTACTCCTATCATGGTCTCTTAGTATGAACAATACTATCCCAAACCACCTCACCACGCTCTCGGGGCTGTAAGACTCACTATCTCATATAGGATGATGGGACTCGAGTATGTCCACCAAGTATGTAACCTATCATCAGGTAATGAGCAAAGTCCAGCTCATGATAAAGTCGCCATATGAACTGCATATAACGAAAATCATATAACTATAAGTGTATTGCATATGCCATTAAATTTTTATTATATGCTGATGCATTAATGCAAACCTAAGTTTGAGTCTTGGAGTCAAGGATACCACAAATGATGTGCACAGATGGGGATGCTGTCTCATGCAAGTTGTGGCTAACCCTAGTGTAACTATAACAAGAAATTATGTAATAAATTAATGCCATTAATGTCAAATTCAACATTTTTATATGTAGATCACCATACTATGTGTTAAATGGGGCATTAGGATGCACTGGACCATCAACTTACGGCATCAACCACGTGTCCCTCTCTATGTGCGGCCTAAGTGAGGGGTGTATAGGCCTAATATCCAAGATCAAACCCAAATCTGTACCAAACATGAATTAAGTATCATTAATAAAAAATGCACTATGTGATTTTAACCTAAAATGAAATTAGATTTAAGTTTACCTGTAATAGGTCACATGCATTAGAGATAGTCGGACATCCTCATCAACATAAGGCATAAAGGTCTCCGTATAAATATATTAGTATAGCACTACCCCAACTATATTCACATGCATGATCAAGGTCCTCGAGGGCAAGCACAAATGTAGCTTTAACCTATTGCCTAAGGTGTCAGGCATCATCATGCATCCCAACATCAACAACGCATATCCCCATGCATACTATTCTATCTGCTTAGGAGTGCTCTCTAGCTGTAATGGGGTCCTACTTAAATGGCAGGACAGATCAATGATCAGAAAGCTTAAACCCTTAAACCAACTGGTCACTAGGGTGAAACCTAAATAATGCTGGTAGCACGCTTGCCAATCTGTTGTGGTGCTCGCGACGTCGATCCCTATCATTGGACACCCTACAATAGGCAGCTTACATAGCATGGCCACATCTTGAAGAGTCATTGTGGCCTCTCTTGATGCCAAGTGAAAAGTTTTGAGTCTTTGGGCACCGTCTTTCAACTATAGCAGTCACCAAATGCTAGTCCATCTGAAGGTGACTGCACCTATAAACTCCGTAGAAGCGGATTTGATGTATTATGATTACTACACTCTCATCTAACTCGAAATTCTATATCTAGCCATCTAGACATTTTAAATGAAAGGTCAAGTCCAACTCTTCATCCCACACCTCGTTATATCTATGATTATGTTGAGCATGCATCAAGGTGGAATCAATCAATCTAAAATCCATCCTACAACATGAAAAGGGATGATTTTAGAGCTTTTGAACATTAAAAAATAGGAAACTCTCTCAAGTGTGATTTGTAAGTGGTGGAAATCAAAGGTCTTAATATTATTGGGAAAAAGGTCTCATTGAGGTAGGTCTCTAGAATATGATTTGTAAGACAAAACACATAACTATCTAACAATAAAAATGATTTGTAAGATAAAAGAACATAACACTTCATTATTAAAAATGAAAGTTACAGTACTCAAACATAACACATAACACTTCATCAAACATGGACGTAACACTACAAGTGTAATAGAGGCCAATGAGTACAATACTAACAAAGACCGATCACTATAATACTATCATCAGCATGGTTGTCAGGAGGACAATTGCATATATTCAAGGTAATGATGTTCTTCCTATTCGCTTTCTTTTCGCATTCGATGCTCCGGCCAATCTATATCATTTGAAATCCTCGTCCTTGGGTCGCGCCTTCTATGCTTGATAATTGGTGATGGATATTATGAACAAATTCAAACTATGGCTGCTCCCATTAAATCTTAACCCAAATTAGGTGAAACTACCCCACGTGCTTGTTAACATAGGCTTTAGTGGAGAAGTAAGGTTGCACAAGAACCTTTAGGTTCAGCTCCCATCTCTTGCAAACCTGAATAACATGGGACAGGGAATACTGCACAATGCCCACTTCCTACAAGAGCATCATCGATTTGTGATTGATACAATTTGAACATTTTCACCTCTATGACCATGAGTGCTCACAGTGATGACTCAAGTTGTTCTCTTGCACCTATCAAACAACTGCACATTGTGATTTGCCCTTTACTTCTGCGTAGATCATGCTTGGCCACATCAACCAATCATTCCCTGCCATAGCCATTTCCTATCCTTTTGTATAACACTCATGGAAATACACCACAGCATGATCAATGTCAGCTGTACTATCGCACAAATAAGTAATCATCAGATTCTCTTAATGAACCCATTAGTAGATTCTAAAATGTTCGTCACTAGAATTCCACAACACAAGCAACAATCATATGCTAGGGTCCATTTTATGGGATTGATTCAAGACAACCAATCATGCACACTTGGCTCCAAGGTCTAAATGTGCTCTATCGTACATTCAAATTTGGATATTTGAGCCTGCCTCCTAACATATTAACATAAGTCTCTATAGTGACGGTTCTTAAAATTTTTTCAACAAATTGGCACACATATACCTTAAGCAGAATCGATAGACACCTCGAGGGGGATTTGAACTCATTAAACATCTCCACTACTGATAGCAACCCTAGATGGCAGTTGGATATAAGATAAGAACCCGATCTACTTCGAATCACATGTGTAACAATCATCTACAAAAACAAACGCTATAATTCAAAACTCTCCTCATCCACCAATACAAATGCAAAAAGCAATACCTATTGGTTAGCATCAACTGCCACAACAATCAGCAATTTGCTGTTGTAGTTTATGTACAAGTGAGTCCCGTCAACACTAATGACCTTTCGGCAATGAGCATAGCCATCTGTGCATGGTTTAAATTCTCAAAATACATAGTGCAACATGTTAGTCATGGGCATGTTGGTGTTCCTATGTTGCCACTCCACCACGATCCCATGATTCTACCTTTACAGCACTGACATGGCAATTTCTTCACAAAACCCTCCCTAATGCCGTATATTTTCTACACTGCATATTTCAACCTGTGCCACGCCTTACCATACTTTATCTCAAGCCCATACTTATCTTTCACTCTTTAAATAACATATTTAATCAAATAAGTAGGGTTATAGCGGACCATCCCTGTCCAAAGTGATGCAACCATATTTTTGTCCAAATTTACATAGTCCATCGACAGCTTCTCCAAATCCCAAGTATGTTCTAAGCTATACTGAGTAATTCTCCATAAATTGTATTGCTAACAGTATATAGTGGTTAAATACCATTGGCAAGGCTATTCCTCGGTAGCACGGTAGCATGGTAGTAGACAAGCTTCCATACAATCATTGTACTCTTTAATACCAAATACTCCCTATGGGTAACTTTAATAGTCTTTCACAACTTCCTGCTTGTGTTCTTTAGACTTAAAAATCATATTGATGCATAGGTTGGCATATTGTTCATCATAGTAAATTGCTTCTCTAACCCTCAAGATGCCAAAGTTATCAAAATAAATCTCCTCAATCACCTATGTGAAAAATAGCATCGACGAGTACATCGACATCCCAACAAGAGGCGCTAACGGGTACATGGACATGCCTACAGTTGGTAATGATCTAACTAGTGCATGGGACATGACCGAAAGGCTGCTTTTGATTATGCCAACACCTCCTTCATGGCTGCAATGTCAACCATGTTGTTGTTATCCTCATTAGACACATTGTCTCTAGTACCGTCTCGTTTAGGCGCAATTTGTATTGTCTGGTGGCTATACTCGTTCGTATAGTTCACACTTGTATCCTCATCTTCCTCCTGGTCCAACTGAGTCAGCTCGTATGATTGCTCGCCATAGATCTACACGACATGTGACGTCTCATCATATGTTTGCTGCATAAACGTCTCATACGAATAAAGTTCGCTGTTCAAATTAGAAACCCCAATTAAATCACAAATGCCGAACTGAGATAGTATCTCAGTGACATTTGGCACACTAGCTACATCATTTCCAACAAAAAAAAAATTGATACAATAAACTACCCATGTCTGATACTCATAGGGCATATGTAGACTAATCACCATAATATTTGGGCTCTGTTTATAAATAGAGCTGCAGATAGTTCAACTTGTTTCTAAGGTTAGCAAGAGTTCAAGGGTGGTCGCAGTGTTAATAGGAAATACTGATACCATCTCCCCACCCTAGCCACCCCCCCCCCGGCCCCCTGAATTGATCCTTGAGTAAATAGTTAGAATAAATTCTAAGTGAAATCCTACTACTCTCAAAACCCAGACAATTGGTATATATTAGCTATAAATTAATCAAAATCAATATGATGAGGTATGAGGGTTACTATTGATGAACCATGGTATAACTCATAAAAGTTTAATCCTATAAAATAACACATTTTTAGTACAAAACAATATGTATTTCACTCTCAAGTGATATGGATATAATAATAAAAATGTTCCGAAAACAAAATTTATGTCCATATTTTGAAAATATAAAATTACATTTCTCCTAATACTATATATTAAGTCAAAATCTTAAAACAATACATTAAATTAAACTAACCGCAAATCTAACGCACAATCAACAAATCAATAATCTGAAAATATATTTAATTGCAATGCTATGTATTAAATCAAAATCTTACGAATACCTGAAATTATACTAACAATAAAAAGTAACACATAATCAACAAAATATGAAACACACTTATAAAAATATTCACAAAACATAACCTATGTCAATAATATGAAAATTTATTAAATCGTAATACAATATAATAAATCAAAATCGTATAACATTACAAGAAATTAAAGCAACAAACAAATGTAATAGATAATTTACAAAATTTAACCCACTAATATAGTATCAATATGAGGAATGAATAATATACAAGATAAAAAATAAAAAAAAACACATTTCATTAAGATAAAAAAAAAAAAACACATTTCATTATAGAAAATTCTACAATAAATTCTATTTTAAACTTTTCACTAATTGTAAGTTCTACCTTAAAGTTTTCTATAATCGTAAACTTTACTCTAAACTTTACAATATATTTGACTCTACACTCTACAAGCTAAAATTCGCGTGGTCTGCCATCGAATTTCAATGCTGCATTCTGACACAAAGCAATGTAGCATGCCAAGTGGGCATTTTATTTCCTTTTTTAAAAGTCATTGTTCTAAACAATGGAATTTGAAAAGATGAAATCATTTATTCAGTAGAAAAAAACATGTCAAGTTATTTCAAAAAACAAAGATAAAAAAGTAATATTTATTTTTAAAAACCCTCAAATTTATTTTATTTTCTATTAACGCAATATATCTCATGTATAAAAATTATTAATATAGCCCTAGGATATAACACTTGCAATAAATAAATAATTTAGTAGAAAATTAAAATTTTATTTCGACACAATTACACTAATATGCTCACACTTTTTATGTGTGTGTATGTATGTATGTATGTTAGATTTAAATAATGTGAAGTGCAAAGAAACAATGTTCTCAATATTAACACATACTTCTTTAAATAATTTGTATATAACAACTATCTATCCAAACATAATAATAAAAGACAATTCACAGCAAAACATCATTATTATATTTTTTTTTCAGAAGATCAATTAATAGCACGCATATCCGTTTTATTATTTTTTATTTTTTAAATATTTTTTGTAATTGTACTTTTAAAATTATTTTCCAAAAGCAATCGATCATCTTTTGTAAGTGACGTTCTCAATTGTGGGTCAAATTTATTATGTGTATGAATATTAGCCTAGTTTAACAAGCAGTTTATATAATATTTTTATTTTAAGCTTTTATTTGAGATTAGAGTTATTTTCTTGATATAAAATTTCAATTTTATTGTATATTGAATGATGTATGAGTCCGACTATGAAGTATATACACACATACCATACAATAAGAATATGAACTACTTTCTGGTAGTATAATGTGGAACTAGTATAATAATCTTATTTTCAATTATTTTATTGTTTACCTTCTTCTCCTCAAATTATCATCTGTTTCATTCTCTTCCTTCAAATTTAACTAATTTATTTTGTTTCAACCTCCTATCTCAAATTTAATTTATTCTGTTAATATATTATATAATTATTTTATCTTATTTTATAAATTATATTTATTTATATAATAATATCAAAACACATTTGAGTGTGCCCCTAACATCTGGCGCATATGTATATTGTCAAAGTAAAATAATTTGGAAAAAAAAGAGTAATATCACACCTTTCGTCAACTAAATGTAAATTATAAAACAAAACAAAAACACATTAGCACTTTATACGTAAGATCCTCAGTAATAATAATAACTAGCAATTTGAGCACTGTACTTGTAAAAATAAAAATTGACTACATACATCTTTATAAATATACATAATAAATGTAGTGACATATGACCTCTAAAAAAATAAAAATAAATAGCAACTTTAAGAATTTAAACATTGCTTACTTTTTTTTCAAGTATAAAAGTTATAAAAGCTGCACCCAATAATTTTATTCACCTTGCACACATTCTAACTCTACAAATATCAACTGGCAAATTTTAGAGTATAATTGTAGGAAAATTTAAATTTCCATTGATCAATCATTTATTACTTTCTAATACTAAAGATTTTCAACTGTACAAACATTAAATCACAAATTTTTGAGTATTATTGCACAAAAATTCAAATTTTCATCAATCAATCATGCATTCATTACTTTTTAATACTAAAAATTTGTATACAATGTGCATAACACATTATAGCAACCACACATTCATAACTACTGTATATTATGACATTTATAAGCATTCAAACATTCAAAAATAGTCGATATGAGGTATCCAAACATTCATAAACATTGTATATTAAAACATTAGAGCGACCATTTGAAAAGTATGGTTACAATATTCTTTTTTTAATTTTTGAACTCGTAAGTTGCATAATTTTTATTTGAACAGAATATAGGTTAACTTGTTGAAATTTGTTTTTTACTAAATTTTCATTTGACCTACATTAAACCTTTATTTGACTTTTATAAAATTTGAGTTAAGCCACTTAATATGATTATTGCTCTAAGAAAATAAAGTAATGTAGATGTACAAATGATTCACACATGTTATACTACAATAAAATATAGTAATAAAAGTATCGAACAAAAAATTAATTATATCTGAAGAACATCTACACAAAACAATCATTTTAAATTTTGAATATAATTAGTGTGAATAATAATCAAGCAAAATTCTCAAAATATTAGAAAGCAAGATCAAGTAATGATTTTTTCTTTTCAATACTATATAAATATACTCTTATTAATTTTCTTTTTGTCAAAGGATCAAGATATTCAAGAAACTAAAATATTTTTAAAATACAAATATTCGAATTTCATATGCAGACAATACGAAGAAGAATATATCTTATCGTAAAGCGTTGGGAGAAGAATACATCTTGCTGGGAAACTCAAGATTTGGTGGCCTCTCCTATTAACACTTTTCTTTTATTCTTATTTCAACGCTTCAACTTTAATTTTGATTCATCACAATTTCAACAGTTTATTTCAAAATTCTTAATATAATACAATTCAACAACAATTCTCTAAAACTCATCTAAGAAGCTTGGTGTTATAATTATGATGAAAGAAATTATACCAAAAAATTGTAATTAAATAGTTCTTAATCATCTCGTGTTTTTGTAGGGAGAGAAGTTAATAATATTAAAAACTATAAATAGTTTATTTTACATAGTAATTCTTTTATCTTTCATTTGTAATTAAAAGAATAGAGTTAATTTTGTAAATATACTCTGCAGGGCCATTTTGTAAGGGGTGTATCTTTTTATATATAGTAATAGAGAGATAGATTGATAAATAAATAGGTAGATAATAATAATAATATTAACAACAACAATTGATAAATAAATAATCTTTATCCTGCGAACGAGTCAGTGAGTGTTCTTCCCATTCCATTTCACTTTCTCCCCAAACCCCCGCTGAAATGGCAGCGATAGTGGCGGCAGCCACGGCTTTGTCAACCCTCCATCTCTCCAGAACCTCCTTCGTCCTCCCCCGCCACCACCTCCGTACAGTCATTACCTCGTCCTTCTCCACCGCCACGGAATTCAACATCAAATTTGCCCCTCCTAAACCCGAACCCCAATTACAGAATCCGTCAGCCCCCGATTCGGAGACCCCGGATTCTGAACCCGGAGACCAGCTCTTTATCCCTTGGATCGTCAGAGACGAAAATGGCGATCTCACGCTCCGGACGACGCCGCCTGAGCGTTTCCTCAAAGCGATGGCGCATCAAAACACGCAGAAAAAGAAGAAGAAAGATGATAGTAGTGCTGCTAATAAAGCCAAGCCGGCTTCCTCGGCTGAGCCCAAGTACTCCAAGGGGGCTCGGAGGTTTTATAACGAGAGGTTCCGGGAACCTCCGCAGCGACTTGCTAAGGTGCTGGCTGCTGCAGGAGGTAGATATTTTGAATTTTATTTTCTGAATCTGGGTTTTCAATTTCTTCTGGTTTTACTTATTTTCCTGTCATAAGTCACGCTGATATTTCTAACAGTGGATGCGCACATTTTTATTTGTGAATTTGCCTCAGTGCAGCTGCCCGATCAATATTAGAAAATTGTGCATCTCAATTTTAAAAATATATTTAGAAGATGTTTGGGAACTCATGAACTTGTTAAAAATGTTCATTAAAGAGATAGGTATAAGCTATTAAAATAAAATATTTGAAATTTATAAACTTTTTTAAGTTGTTCTCAATTTATTTCTTAAATATTTTATAAATTATTTATTTATATATAATAAAAAATGTATAAATATCTTAAATTATATTATATTAATAATATTTAATTTATTATTATTATCATTATAATTAATTATAATTATAAATTTTCACAAAAATTTATAAGATATTTCTATCTAAATACTTTATTAACTTATTTAAAAATAAGATGCACGAGCTTTATTAATTTTAAAAACATCTTATAAATTACATAATTTTATAAATTATTTAAAATTAGCTTAGCCAACCGCCGTCATAGTTTTTGCAATTATTAGAAAAGTAGTCCGGCAATAAGAGATGTAACTGTAACTCTTCTATAAGCAAAGGGCATTCTCCATCTCACCTGTATGTTTACTCATCAATACATTGTAATGATACTATCACTTGACAAAATATATAATTATTTTCTTAGGTGGGCACCTCTGAAAAATGTCTGGCCTATTAAGTTTTAAAAGAAAAATATCCCTTTTATCTGAAAATTAAATTTTGGAAATTATACAATAAAAACTAATCAAGTATATCATGCACAAACATCAAAGAGGCAGAACGGTTTGATGTGCTGCATATATTTATATAATTTGACATGCATGCTAACTTAAATATTTACTGGAATAATCTTCCTCGGATAAATGGTCACCAGATTCTACTGAGGGCAATTTATTATTTATGTTTGTAACTTTGAGACCTCATGCTGGTGGGAACCTTAACCATTGAGTTAGTTACTATATTAGGTTTAATGTTATCAAGTTGTATTCAGACTCTTAAGCAATTTGGTGTAATTGGCAGTGGCATCTAGGAGAAGCAGTGAACAGCTTATTTTTAACGGGAAGGTGACTGTCGATGGTTCAGTTTGCAACATGCCTCAGGTTGTTTTTAGAGCATTATTAATCTCATTTAATATGGTATTTCTGCAACTAAGATTCAATTTAATATATCTCATGAATGTTGTTTTTCATGCCTCTATTATCATGATTTTTATTGTTAAGATGAAAGGTTGTCTGTATTAGTTCTTTTCTCATTTTCTTTTAAACAATATGGGCAGACGAGAGTTGATCCCGCCCAAGATGTTATATATGTTAATGGAAGCCGCCTGGCCAAGAAACTTCCTCCAAAGGTTTATCTTGCTCTAAACAAGCCAAAAGGGTTTGTCGACTCTATCTCTCATTATCTTGGCTCTCAAATCTTAGTTTCAATGTATATGAAGTGGAGTTGATACAAAATTTAAATTTGCAGTTATATATGCTCAGCAGGCGAAAAAGAGACGAAATCTGTAATGTCTCTACTTGATGATTTTATGAAGAGTTGGGTATGTGTAACTAATTTCAGTTACTAATTTTCTAGGGAGTTTAATCTTACTCTGCAACTACATTTTTCTTATGTTCATCTTTACTGGATTAAGATGTCTACCATATATTCCTCAGAATAAAAGGAATCCTGGACTACCAAGGCCCAGGCTCTTTACAGTTGGACGACTCGATGTTGCCACAACTGGGTTGATCATTGTGACAAATGATGGTATGCCATGATTTGTTCACAGATACATGAGTAAATATATTTCCCTTGATTGATCAAAACTGTATTTAAGCATTTGTTTATATGCATTTGTAGGTGAGTTTGCTAATAAGGTTTCACATCCTTCATCTAATTTATCTAAGGAGTAAGGTTTTTCTTTCATGTTCACCACTTTTGCTAGATATTCTTGGACCAATATTCGTACCTTTGCTCAATTGCTTGTTAATATTTTGTTTGTGAAATTTGATTTGTGGTTCTCATTCTTTTTTGTTCTTTGTTAATATTTTGTTTGTGAAGTTAAATTTGTGGTTCTCATTCTTTTGTCTTTCTTTCAAACTTTCTTTCAGTCAAGTGCAAGGCATGCCATCTCATTCATGTTCGTTGTATGCAAATACATTGAGAAAGATGTTTTGGAAGTTTCCTTTACAGCTTTAGCATTATGGTGATTGATAATTTTGTCACTTTCTATCATCTAATGGATGCACTTTCTGTCTGTTCGGTGGCAGATACATTGCAACTATTAATGGTGATGTGAATAAGCGACACTTGTTTGCCATTAGTGAGGGAACAGTTATAGATGGCATCCATTGTACTCCTGATTTGGTGGAGTGGCTACCACAACAGCCGGATATTTCTAGACCTCGGCTTCGTATTGTGGTAATGGCAGAAAAGAAAGCATTCAGTCTTTCGTATCTTGCATCTGTCGTATTTTTGCCCTGCTTGATAATCTCTTCTTCTTCTTCTACTACTTCTTACTGTTTTTAAACTTCTTGTGTGTTTGAGGGTCAGTCTGGGTGTTCCACTCTCTAGGAAGGGGAAGGGATTGTTGTTCCTTTATGCAGGTTTTGGTTATATACTATTGTAATATATCAAACTCCTTGAGTAGCATTTCAGTAGATGTCTGGTCATGCTTTTTAAATAGTATCTCATATATATTTCGGTGATGAAAGAGACTGGCTTGACCTGCTTCTGAATGGTTTTACTGTCTTCGCATTCATACATCGGCAACTATCTTTAGATAATTATAGGTGGTTGACTGGCTTGAGTGAGTTGTTTGCCTGATTTAAATTACTTCCAGACCTCCTTTCTTGATCCATCTGTGATAATTTTTGAATTAAGCCGAAGAAATATAGTAAAATAATAAATGCATTTGTTAGTTGGTGACAAACTTGTAAATTACAAGGTAAATGGTAAAATCTGGTTTACTTTGTCTTGAAGATCCATCTGAATCCAATTAATGCCTTGTTATAATGATTGACTAGTTTTGATGCTTGATTTTTTTTTATATTCCTAATTTGCTACACTACTTTTCTCCATACTTTGTTGGATGTCACCTCACAATTATCTGTCTTGAAATTAGAGAAGTTATGGCTTTGTTTGTTTTTGAATTTTAGTGTGTATTTTTAGATGTTTTTGTCTCTAGAATAGTATAAAAGAAAGAGAAATAGATAAGATTTTAAAACGTAATAATTGAGTATGTGTTTTTAAAGGTGAATAATTTGAAAACATAGCCTATATGATCTGCTCTGTTACCTCTTCTGCTGACCTCCGTATGGGAAAATGCTTCATAATGCTTATAGGGTCATTTATAGCCTTTCCAATTGATTTGGGATGATTAATATATTTAAATGTTATTTCATTGATTGTGCAGGTACACGAGGGAAGAAACCATGAAGTACGAGAGCTTGTAAAAAGTGCTGAACTTCGGGTAATGTGGAATAAGTAGGCTGCCTTTACCATATTACACATGATTTGGAATTTATTCATAGACTGATGTTTCTTAAAATATTTGACGATTTTGTGTAACAATGCTGTAAAAGGCAAAATAAAGAAGTCATAAAATCTGTCTTCACTGTAAGGAGGAATTGAAAATATTGTTATAGTATTAATTCTTTTGATTGTCACTCACTTATTTCTGAAACAACCTTTGGTGGAAGGTCATCACAAGCAAGGTTTCTCGGTACATAAATATGGGCTGCAGGACAAGTTGGAGAACGACTATTTCTTATCTTTCACTAGCTAAGAGTTTGTAGGGCATTTGATTGTTTGATTATCAATCGGAGTCCAAAAGACTCTAGATAAAGCATGTCCTAATGATAAAAATTTCAAAGAAGTGTAATTAAGGTCACTTTGTTTATATGCATGTGGCTTTTTATCAGTAAAAAGTTGACACAAAGCCGACTACTGGTGGTTTAGTGGCAATAACTGCAGAGTATTAGCTGCCCCAAGCATTATGATTTGTTCCAGTTCACTCTGTGAATTTGATTTTGCCGTTGCACCTAGTTTCTCTTCCAACAAGTTAAATGTGGTAAATATTTCTTGTGTCAGATCCATTCACTAAAGCGTGTACGTATTGGTGGATTCAGGCTTCCAGCTGATCTTGCGTAAGTTTTCCATATGCCAATTGGCATTCTTTTAGTTCTGCACTTGTTAATGCTTCTCTCATTGCACTTTTTCTGAATCAAATATGTGCAATGATATTTATTGCTTTCAATGGCCATAAAATAAATGTGTGTATATATACCAACTCCTTTTGTGGTGTTCTAAGCAGCAAAATGTTATGATCAAGTTTTATTGACAGCATTAGTAGAAGTGGAACTGTGCCATCCTTGGGAGATTACTTTTAGGCGTTATGAAAAGTTTTACGCATGGCAATCTGCATCATAGTTTGTAACATTCAAGAGAAATATATCTCTCATTGAACAATTTTCACATTACTAGTCTCTTATGGGACAGGCTAGGAAAGCATGTGGAACTAACTGCAGCTAATCTAAGGGCACTCGGTTGGAAGGGTTGAGAAAGTCGATCCTGATATCATGAAGTTGCAAACCTGAATTCACAAGTGATTTTACACGAAATATGGTGGTTGTGGATTACATTTGACTCCAATGAGCTCTGGTTGTGGATTACATTTTACTCCAGTGAGCTCTTACTCTGTATTTGAACTTTGCAGTATGACCTTGGGAAATGAAAGGCTTATGCTTGTGCACTCTTCTCCTGAAATTACCAGATGAATGGGCCTCATGTTAGGAAAAACATGTAGATAATGCCAGTATCTGCGAAGCTGATATAGGTATATCTGGAATGCTTAAATATAGTCTTCTGACGTCAAATTCTTGTGTAGCTTATTGAAGTTTGACCGCGAAATACAATATAATGTGACACAGGTAGAATCACCATTTTTCTTGTTTCCTACTTTCCTGGGAGACTTTAGGAAGGGATCGTTGTTTAATTGTCAATTGTTCTCTCTTTATTGCAATAAGGGTTGTGATTGTACCGAACAACTCTATTAAAGTTTGATTCGAGCTTGGTGGATTCTCGACTCATCCTATAAATATATATTTATATTAAATTTTCTATCATGTTGAAATGGATGTTAGCATTATAGTAACTAGTAAAATCGACACAATTTTATGCGTGTGTTGATTTATTTATATATTATAAAATTTTGGCCCAACAATTGTCAGCAATATAGTAATGAGTGAAATTTGCACATTTTATGGGTGTGTTAATTTATTTATACATTATAACATTATTATTTTTTAATTAATAAAAATAAAACTATTTACTATAAACTGTTTTTATATCTTTAATCTTTAAGAGAAAATATTCATGTAAAAAAAAAAAAATTGTTATTGTTGTGGGCATGTGATGTATATAATCATAATATCTCTGTGCAAATATATGTATAACAATAATTTGAAATATCAGTAACGTTTTTGACGTTCTCTCTCTCTCTCTCACACACAAGTTTGTTTTTCTCTTATTTTCCAATTTTCCCTCTATCTCTTCTACTCCTTTGTTTTTCTCCCTTTCGTTTTTAATCCTCATTTTTTCTTGTCTTTGTATCATTTTTTCACCATTTTCTTCCTTCTCCAACTCCACTTGCCATAGCCTCCACCTCTCCTCCCTTTTGCCTTCCTATATCTTTTTTAAAAGAATTATACCGCCATACTCTAAATAAGAGTATATATAATCATTTTCTCTCAAATAAAAGGAATTACAAGGATCTTGAATTACTTCTTCAACTAGCAATTTAATCTGTTCAATGAATAAATCGCCAATAAAAAATTTATACAAAAATTTAATTTTATCCTGGATTAGTTGACTAAATTTTTTTAAGATGATGTTATATAAAAAGTCAAAACCTCAAAGGCACAGCGTTATCTCATTCTAATTTCATTAAATATATTTTTTATATTATTTTAAGAACTTTGTAGAGAAATATTATAAAATTTGAATTTTATATTTTTTAAAAATATAAATCTTTATCTTCGACCTTTTAGAAAAATTAAAAATTTTAAATTCATATTTTCAAATTTAAAATTATAAAGTAGAAAATAAATTTTCTAAAATGCTTAGACAATAAATTAAAAAATAAATATATCTATATTTATAATTTATATTTTGTCGAATATTTTCTTACTTTTAATATTTTTATATATTTTAAGTGTTTTATAACAAAGACATGCCTTTAACATTTATTTTCACATAGTAAAATGATTTCTAATTTATAACTAAGATAGAAAATTAATTTTTAAGATTTATATTATAAGAGAAAAAAATATTTCTAACTCAAAAATAAATTTAAAATTTCCTAAAAGTGAAAAATAAAGATCTATATTTTATAAAAATTAAAAAATTCAAAATTTGTTACTTATTCTAAATATATTATTTGAATAATAAAAAATATATTTTTTAAGAATTATATGTCATATAATAAAATTTAGAAAATATTTATTTAGAATATCTTCCAATTAAGATATTATCATATATTTTTTGAAATATATAAAGTATTTTAAAAAAAGTTTTATAAAAATTATAAAAATAAATATTTATATTTTTGACATGTAAATAATTAAAGTACAAAATATATACCTACAAAAATAAAAAATAAATTCACTATTTTTAAATTTTGATTTTTTTATTATACTATTCTTTCAAACTATGACATTCCAATTTGTTCATCGATTTTTATTAAAATTCGATCACAGTCAATGTAAGAAAGGTCTTTATAATTTTTTAGATCTAAAGAAAACCATCGTATATGCTCTTGACCTCAAAAAAGACAGAATTATCTCTTTTTTATTATACTTTAATCCTTTCAAGTTAAATCATTTCAATCATTTCATCAATTTTCATCACATTTTAATCAATATGGTTAATAAATCTCTGTATTTGTGAAACTTAAAGAGGGATATTTATATTTGGTCCAAACGTGGAAAGTGCAGTATAACGACCCCTTCTAATTTTTCTGCCACTGACACAGACCTCCACTCGCTGCTTCCTGCACCCATGGCCGACCAGTGTCTCCTCGTTCCTCCATCATCGCCCTCTAGCAAGGAGCTGCCACCATGGAAGGAGTTACCAGCCTTGACAAAGCCCTCCGACTTCTAATAATCTTCCACTCAACACAAAAAATGGTGACAGTGGGTCTTGATTGGAAGCTCAAGATGCTTAAAATAATTCTATGTAAACATACTTCAAATAAAAAAGGTTGATTTGAGGGCTAAGGGATGGGACATTCAGTCTTTAAAATGGTGGGTGAAAGAAAGAGAAAAATGGATAGAATATGAAGACTACGGATAAAGAGGAGAGAGGGTGCTACTGGGTGCTTAGCTGAGATGGCCAAACAAATCTTTGAGACATGTTTTGTGGGATTTTCTCAAAGATTGGTGTTACATTATGATTTGTTGGAAAAATTTCTCCCAAACCTCAAATCTCTCGAAATAGACTGTCGTCCATCCAAGCACAGCCTATATGTTCTGCTGCGGGTCATTTCATTGGCCCAGAGTGATGACATCAAGGCTCTATGATAACACAAAATAATGGTGTAATAACATATAATAATGCCATATTTAACATTCGCCAATTATGATAAGCACGCGGGCCATTGGTTAGCCATCTTTGAATATATTTGGAACTTATGGACCTTCCAACAATAATTCAAAATAAATTAGTAATAATGACACATTTTTAAAGCCTGTGTAAAAATTTTATAGGAGCAAATTGAAAACATAATGTATAAAGAAAGAAAATTATGAATATTAACATTAAGGTATTATAGTAATTTAACAACGTGCAACTAAAGTTAAAATACAACCATAATATAAACTAGTTAAACCACAAACTCAATGCATACGCAAATTTACTTATAAATTATAGAGTTATTGTAGTATGTTAAATAAAGAAATACAATTATTTAAAATTCAACGTACAAAAATATTTAAAATAAGAAATAACAAAGGTTAACAAAAACGAATCTGAAAAATAAAACACTGAGAGAATAGATATAATAGATATAAAATAAGAAGTTAAAAAGAAACGGGATAATATAGATAAACAATAAAAGAATTTAAATGAGCATAATTATATAATTTTACACTGTAATAAAAAATTCTTGTTTGGTATGAGAAATATTACAAATTTATAACATATAAACAATTAACCACAAATTCTTAATAACATTATATAAATTATATATACTAGTAAAGGTTGCAAGCTCTATGCATGTGTAAATTTATTTAAAGGTTATATAGTTGTAGTAGTTAATTAATAAGAAAAAAGTGATTAAAATTTAAAAGCATAAAAATTATTTAAAGTAATAAAATAAAAAATTTAAAAAGAAAAAAATTAGAGAAGGCAAATAAAAGCAATAAGTTAAAAGAAAAATAAAAGATAAGAAAATAAAAAAGTGAAAATAAGAAAATAATGTGATATTATATTATGAAAAATATTTCTAATAATAAAATAAATAATGTTCTAAAGAATTTAATGAAAAGAATTTAAAAAACAAGAAAATTTGAAGGACAACATAGCTATAAATTATCACCTAAAAATGATAAAAAAATTTAACATAAGAATAGTCGTGAAAATTCATTTTATGCAACAAAAATCCTTATGTCCATAATACACATGCACATGTATATAATGAATTAAAAGAGACTAAATATGAAAGAAAAAGGTATAAAATTACATTAAAGTATAATGACAAAAGAAGCAAGATAATTAAATGGGGGCGTTATAGTATTTTAATAATGTGTAACTATTAACAATAAAAAAATAAAGAATGACTAAAAGAATTTGAAAAAAGAAATATCTGAAAGAAAACATAAATAAAAATGATTAGTTAACATAAATAAGAAAAAAAAAAGGAAGAATGAAAAGGGTAATAAAAAATAAAAAATTAAAATGAGGATAATTGCGCAATTTAACATTGTATAATTAAAAAATCTTATTAACTTAACAATATAACATAGATGTATTAATTAATAAAATAGCATAGATACATTAATTAACAATATAGCATAGATATATTAATTTGCGAGGGCGCATAAAATGCTGCTTAAAGAAAACAGACATTTGGAGTCTGAGTTGGGGTTCAAAAATGAAACCACATCCTTCTCATCTTCATCATAAAAACAGAAAAAATAGATAATCATTTCTTCAAATTTTTTGAAGCAGAGGCGAGCCCTTCTTCCAGTTTTCAAGCCTATGTGCAATATCCATCAAATTCTGGGGTGATCCTATTTCGCTGTACCAAAACTCAGATCAACATGTCAAAAGATTTATACCGACGAAAAAATATTGGGAAAACTTAAGATAAACACCAGAACAAATGCTTTCTGTTGCACTGCGATTCAGATGACAGTCAAAATATCCAACCATACGATTCAGAAAGTGGAAAACGTTGTCAAAAGGGGAATCTCAACACCAAAGAAAAAGGTTCTGCAACACATAAGCTCGTATAATAGCGAGCATGTGCAGAACTAAAAGTCCAGCAACTGATCACTTACGTGGATTTATGGATGCTAAAATTTGAACCTATGCAATCATGCACAACTATGCATACATGAAGTAAAATGTTTCTATGCATATAGAAGAATGGAAGTATAAGAAAACAACAGTTTAATCCTTCTGATTCCCAACTACAGTCTCATTAAAGGGATGAAATTAATGAGCTAAAATTATACACCAGCAGCGAGAATTTCCGAAACATAAAAAAGAATAAAATTAGCAGATCCATCCGTTCAAACTGAAATAAACAGAATTAAACTTCTCATAACTAAACTATGTTGTAGAACACTTTTAATTGTAAGAATAGATATCACCATCATTGGACATCTAATATGTAAACTAACACAGTCCTTTCTTCATAGCGATAACCAATCTAATATAATCCCTGACTATTCAAAATAATCTAAGCATGACTGCAAGATATGGTTTTCTATAACAAAAGACAAAATTATATACAAAAAATAAAAGTTACATTTTGGAAATAGGCAGGTTGAATTGGTTGAACCAAGAACCAGGTAGTTATTTGGTCCAGTTGTTATACAAAACAGGTAATGTCAAAAACCCAGTCTGAGCTGGTATGAACTGGTTGAAAGCTGTGAAAGCCAGTAAATTGATTCTGTGATAAAAAATAATTAAATAAAAAAATCATTTTTTCACTCTCCTACATGATTCTTAATTTTTTAGTTCATAATCATTGAGCAATGTATGTATCTTTAGTTTCATAAAGCTTCTTTCACTCAATTATTCTAAAACAATTATTGAAAAAATACCTCTCTTTTTTATTATATTAAATTGCTTTTAACAATGTTTATATAATTACTTTTGAATTTAATTACATCTTTTTGAATTTGTGTAACAATTTTTCTTTCTTCTTGTGTTATTAAATTTTTAAATATTAATAATAAAAATCATAATTTGGCATATTAATCAAATAAACTGAATTATATTTTATAATGAAATTTACAATTTTTATGAATATTAATGAATGTGTGCACATACACAACATTTTATATTCAAAAGAACTTATTTCTTTAAAATGAGTCAACAGGTTGATCAGGTTAGTCCTCCAATTCACTCAGTGGTTTGATTTTAAAACATTGATTTATAAGACTATAAGAGTACTTTCCCTCTGCTATCCAACATCTTGACAATGTATAACTGATGACAAACATAATTTCATATTAACTTTTATGGTTTTGGCTTTGCTATAGTAGTGGGCAGGTCCGGCATCTCAGCCATACAAGAAAATAGTAGGAAGTGAGAATATGGCATCATTTAGTCAATAGATAAACAACCGCCAAGACACTATCATAGCCTCTTCTTACTACTAGTAGTCCAAAAAAATCCATGTTTTTCATTTCCCACTCCCATCTAAGGATTTCTAGTAGTTAAGAGTAGTCCAGCTGGTCCTTCAAGCGCAGTTTTTGATTTGTTGACATGAGGTACTTGCGTAGATAACCGGCCATTTTTCTTTGCATGAACACCCAACAAAAGTGCTTCTTTAAGTATTGGCACATCATCTCCTGGATGGATTATGTAACTAGATTTATGAGCTTTTTGCAAAATACATTTCGACCCCTCAATTATTGGGACACAAATCCTATGCTTGTACCTCAATAATGTTCCCTCAAAGGCTAAAGCTATCCATGAAGCATCTCATCCTCTCGTTGTGCCTCACTGATATCCAACATTATCTCGGTTGTTACTGAGATGTTCGCAAACACGACATTTGAATCCACTCACACACAAAGAGGCATTCACTAAACTATTACCCACCTATTTATTTTATTTTCTTAATCTTTTCTTCAATCACTAGACGGGAACCTTGACGCGACTGTGGAGACCACAGCTGGAGATGAGTGAAAGGGGATCCATTTACATATCTAAGAAGCCAACCTACATCAATTGCATATGCCAGCTGAATCACGCCCAACATAAGCTTTATTAGAAATGGCTACAGCTGTATAAATTATAGTTGTCAAACAAAAAGAGCACATTCATCAAAACAAGCACAAACATTATCAATGCAGAGAAATGGAATTTCTGTACCTCAACGATCCCCGTAAAAAACACAGAAACTCAGCAAGAAAGCCCTCCAGTTCAATCTTCCTCGTCACTCTCATCACTAAAATACCCTTTCCTCTTCTCTCTCTTTTCCTTTTTCACCTCTCCCCTCTCTCCGTCACCCTTCAACAATCTCTCCTCCGCCGCCCCATCACCATCCACGACAGACGCCCAATTATCTGTCTCGAAATCGCCAACTCCCTCTTCTTCCTCCTCAAAATTATACTCGTAATTCTTTACATTGCTTTGTCCTCCTTCTCCACCACTCCTCCGCCCTTTCTTTGCCACGGGTCGTTCCCTCGGCCCTAAAAAGTTCCTCGGACACTCATACGACAAATGCCCCTCGTCTCCACACTCATAACACCTACTCTTATCCTTATACACCTTCTTCCTAATAAATTCCGCGGCGCGTCCGTTATCCGTGGCAATCGAGGCGCGTAGAGTTCTTCCATTCAGTATTTTCTTATCCATGCCCTTCACGGCCTTGAAGGCGTCGTCCCGATTGACAAATAGGACGAAAGCCACGCCCTTGCTCTGACGAGTGGAGCGGTCCTTCAGAACGGTGACTTTGGCAACTTTCCCGAAGGTAGAGAAGATCGTGTGTAGATCGGAGTTCGTGAGGTTGTAGTCGATGTTGCTAACGTATACTGTCGATTTTGACGGAGCTAGGCCACCGCTCCCGCCGCCTTGGGATGATCTGGATGTGGTGGACTGCGCGCCCGTGGAAGTGGTGACGGAGGAGTAGCGGTAGAAGAAGGTATCGTCCTCTTCCTCGTCGCTATCTTTTCCCTTGCGAGGCATATCTCTCTCTCAACCCTTTCTTTAATTTCCCTGAAAACATGAATTTTAAAAAGCAAGGTACTTTAAGCGCCCTATTGTAAAAGTGAAAATAGGTTAATCGCTTTCACTGTGTAAAAAAAAATCGAAATCGGGTTGGGTTTAAATTTATTGAATCCCGTTTTCAGCCTTATCCCCTGTTTATTTTCCATCCAAATATTATTCCTTATACCGTGAAGTCATATCATTTTATTTCCAAGTTAATAAATTTACTAAAGGTTAAATTTGTAATATAAGTTACTACAACTGTGAAATGTAGAAGCAATCAAGTACGATACTCATTGAAGAACTTATTTTAATATTCGAGCTACTCTCCTTTAGACAATTATGATTTGCTTGCATATTCGGTGTTGTCGAGGTATAGTGTAATTGGAGTGATGAGATGTCCGATCTATTTTGATTTAAGCAAAGTATTTCACTTATACTATGGTACAAAGGCTTGTTACTTCAATTATCATCGAGAATTTCTATTGACCAATCATCTATACTAAAAGAATAAAAAACATTTTACTAAATGTTAGGTTGAGACAAATGTTATGACATCGAGAGCAACGGGTGAGCAGATATGGGAACGTGTAAAAAACCTAGTACAGTGGTGGAGAATCTATAGGAAGGACACCAAGATTCGAAATTGATCACAAGTAGACCAAACTAAGTATATTTTAGAAATTACCATACTGAAAGACAAACATGCTACCACATAATTTGGATGTCATGCAAAAGAATGTTTTTAATAACATTATCAATACAATTTTGGATGTTAAAGGCAAATCTAAAGACAATTTTAATGGTTGGAAGGACGTGAGCATCATTTGTGACTATCATAAGCTTGATGTGCCATTAGACAGCGTGGGACTAAAGCTGAAAACTGTGTACACTCTTTCCTAAGAACAAGAACAAAAACAAAAGCTTTGCTAGTGATTGAAAGGATTAAAGTTCCTAAACAGGTATGCTTCGAATATAGGACGATATGTGGAGATGACGGTGTTGAAATTACACAGCCTTAAGTCTCACGACTATCGTGTTTTTATGAAAAGGCTTATACCAATGGCATTAAAAGATTTGTTGTTTGAATTTGTGTGGAGTGCCTTCATTGAGGTAAGCTTGTTACCTAATCAGCTTTGTAAGCCTATCCTTCATATGGATAAGGTAATAGAGATGGATGATAAAGTGGCGGGTGTAATGTACAATTTAGATTCTCCCATTATTCTTTAATTTTATAGAGCATCTAATAATGCATCTACCATTTGAGGTAAGGATTTTGGGGTCCAATCCAATACAGATGGATGTATCCTTTTAAGAGATTTGTTAATGTTATACTTGTTATAACAGGTGTACTTGAATTGGATAATGTCTCATTTAATGTTATTCATATAGCTTCCTCCATAGTTTAAAAAATAAGGTGAAGAATAAGGCACGTGTCGAGGTCTCGATTGTTGAGGCATGTATAGTAAAGGAGATAGGCACGTTCGCATCATACTATTTTGATGTAAATGTGCCTTCAAGAAGGATAAGACACCCTAGAAATGACATGGGTGAATCTTCGACAAACTGGTCCCCTTATCCATATTTAACCATCTTGGTTGTGCATTTAGATAATAGTTTCCGAGATATTTGAGTAGTGAAGAAAGACATGCCACAGTGACTTATGTCCTCCTAAATTGTTTGAAGGTTGAGCTAATGTACAAGTTAGATAATTAGCCTACTTTTGTTACATGTGTTCTTCCTTTGGGATGGGATCATACATGCTTTTCATTAATTATAGTGACAGCCACCAAACTAGGTTTGTTGGTAATCAATTTGTTGAATAGCTCGAACCATCCTATGTCGACATCGATGTTGTAGTTAGGCTTCAATTTGGAGAATGGTTCAAAAGATATGTTAGTTTTCTATCCTACCCTCTCGAGTCATCTTCATTTGCCTTTAAACGACTATTTTACATTCAGAAATTTTCAATAGCTCGACAACTCATCTAACAACATATCAGACTCGATGTTACATAGCTTTAGCGTGTGGCCCTTCTAATCGTGTTACCACATACTCAACCTACTTCATCAATAGTTTCAAGTTTCACACTACCAGCCATGTGTGGAGGAAACAAACGTAGAATAATGGGGTTTGTGTCCGTACTTCGTGTTATGACAACTCAAAGTATGGTTTTTACGGGGATGTGTAGGATATACTCCGCTTTGATTACATGCTCATATCAAACATGTACGTGGTGTTGTTTAAGTGTCAATAGGTGAGTCTTGATAGAGGCTAGAGGGTGCACCCAAGGTATAAGCTAGTAAAGGTCAACCATTCGCGAGTTAACAAGAAGGACGAGCCACTCATTCTAACCCAGCAATCTAAACAGGTATATTATAGCGATGTACCTAGCATGAGAAGGGATAGGACTGATCAGATGGTTGTATGCAAGGCAAAAGCTAAATCGACTATTGAGAAATAGTGGGAGGATGTGCCATATCAACCAAATGAGAAGTCCACATCGCCCTAATTAGGCAGCGTCCTTGACATGGCTAGACTATATGATCTTACAGGTGTACAGTTGCATGTCGACATCACTGAAGTGGCGGCACTCGATCAAGTGAATTTTCCTAGTGACCTATTAGATGGTACCTATACTGGGAAGGAATCCCCAATGGATGATGTTGATAGTGGGACATATTCTGATTATGATTATATATTTTAAATATGTTGGCATCCTACACTTATTTTATTATATTATAGAGAACATATTATATTTCTAATAATGTAGTGTACTATATAACATGATTCAACACATTGCACAAACATGGAAACAAAATGGGTCTATGGTAAACAAAACTTTGCTGTCAACATGTCAACTGGGATTCAGTGCTCAAACATTAGTTGGAAAATTGTTTTTAAGGTCACAAAAACCATCTCAATGGGTAGACTGAAAGATAAAAAGAAATTAGTTGTGATGCTAGCTAGCCCAATGACAATTAAAGTAATAAACCTAGCTATGCATGATCATCATCTCCCGCATCATGTTTCATGTTGTCTCCATCACTATAACTGTGAATACGAGTTAATGGGACATCCTCAGGAAATGGAGCAAAAATCCAAGCAGATAAGCTAGCATGTGGCCTTATAAAGGATGATGCTCTTATGGTTAGTCCGAACTATGTTGACATAAATCTCATAAATTTATATAACTGGCCTATGACATGTATCTATCGGCATTTCATGCAGTCCACCTAAAATAGGCATCTCATGTAGCTTAGCCATTACATTTGTTTCCAATAGCTGTAAGTAGGCCTCCCACTGTAGTGGAATGTCATGCTCGGTAAGTAGGGGAGCTAGGATGTCCAGGTCATCAGGTGCTCTTTCAATAACATGCACATTAGCATCAGAGGCCTAACATTGAAGGATAAAGTAAATGGGAGTCAACGGTGCCTTGTGCTCCTTAATGGATGAAATTAATACATCGATTGCAACACATAGCTCTATGATGAGATGCGAATGCCATAAGGACTCAAGTGGATTCTATACACACTAATGTATCCCCTCGTTGATTAACTAGCCCACATTAAAAGAGTGTCCTTCTAATATGTAATAGATGATTGCTTCATGCTCACGTGTGATGGTCTTGTGACGATTGATTGGCCTAATCCTTGTGACAATGAAGTAACACCATGTCTTGTACAGCTCATCTAACCTGGCAATGTTGAATGAATTTATGAAGTGAGTTTGTGGGGAGACATTCTACTGTCCACTATCAAGACATACTAAATCAGCTACTCTTTCCAATGCCCATTGATGGTTAATAAACTTAGTAAATGTGTTATAGTGGGGTTCATTGGGTGTACGTAAGTGTGCATTAATTTTAGCGAAGCTAATATTAACGTACACGCCGCATACCAAAACTCTATCCTATCGATGTTCAGCCAAGTTAACGTAAAACTCCCTTACTAATGGGACATTTACATCAACTTGTGGACGTTGGGTGAATTGAGTCCATTGCCATTGTACTAGCATCAAGATTAGGTGATTCCTCATTGCGTTAGCCAAAACCCCTCTTGTATACGAGTGCATGATGCTTGGTGACATCCTTAGCACAATTTGCTGCATCCAAGGAGACATACTTCTGACAGTCATATGACGAGGTTGCTCTTTTTGTCTTTGGGGCTATTTGAACAAAACAATCCTACAAAACATTGTAACAGTTATATTTCACCAAAATAGATTCAATTTGCTAACACATAGCTTTCATCTCCAACACCTAAACACACTTTCTAATGTATCCATTTAACCAAAACATTCTTGCCAAGATGGTGCAAGACAATAGAATGCAACCACAAATGTTCAATGCTCCAACATGAATAGAATGCAATCCAACAACACATGTTTTTCAAGTGCCTACACCAATAGAATGCAAACATATATCCAATGCTCACTCTCATATCCAATAGCCATACAAATAGTCTAATTCACTTGTTTTCACCATATCTCAATATCAACACGAGCATGACAAAAGCCCAAATAGCATTTTCACATTCAATGGCCAAACAAACATTTCATCAATGCTTTACATGTTGGTTGGATTTAAGTGAAGGATTTACAAATTTCAGTCATCATTCCACCTAAATAACATAATCCAACAAAACATTACCCACACCTAATTTCACAAGTTGCAATAATATGCAGGCTATGATGAAATCTCTTCCAAGAACACTTCAAACTCAATTTCATCCATAAATGAACAACTACCTTTAGACAAGCAATACATTGCAATAATCCAACACATACCATGTTTTCAATATAGAATGCAAGTAAAATGCATAAGCCATCACAATTCAACACATTCAAAGCAATTTATATGAATGAAAATTGTCAACACAACACATTTGAATGGGTCAGGCGCATTTACTTTAAGAATCCAAAGATCATGTAATGAAATTACACACAAATCACATGTATGAAGCTAGAAATTAGTGCGAAATTAAGTGTAAATACCTTAAATGTGACCAGAGATGGAGTGTGATGGGGAGCTATCTAGGTGGTGGGATGTTTGGGTGGAAGAGTTTTAACTTAATATAAGAACTCGTTGGCCAACATCGTCCTCGTCTTCATGATGATGAGAACGACAAGAAATATTGAAACGACACGTGTCGCGCCCATCATTGTGATGATAATCACAATGTGTAGACAAAGAGTTTCATTGTGCCTGTCGTCAACAAGCATGGGCAGGACGATGTCCGTGGGTGGCATTTTCAAATGTTACATTTTTGGGATGGATTTTTTTCCCGTCCCAAAAATCATGCCAAAATGTCATAGATTGCCCAAATTCCAGATTTATGGTCATTTCTACTTCTCTTCCTAAACACGGCCGAATTTTCACTCTCTCACTTCCAGCTATGCGAGGTCGATTTCTTGGCATAGTACTCCTACAACACATCCATGGTGGAATACAATACAAGCTAAGTACTCCTATTTTGCCACTCTTGCTCAAAGAAAGTGAAAGGTGAGTGCTATTAAGATTTTGGTTTTTGGCTCTTTACGTTGAAATCTATCAAAGCCCTCAATTTACTTTCTCTTGTAGTAATTGTAAATTACAAACAATTCCGTGTGCATGCTTAGTTGGTTGTATTTTATTGTATTTCTATGTATGTATTTAATTTGGTTGGTTGAAAATTTCTACTTAAGTTAGGGTTTTGTGTCATGAATTTTTAAGGGAAACAAATGCTGAAATGTGTCACCAATTAGGTGTTGATGATTAGTTTTCTTTATTAGGTAGAGGATAATGAAAATATTGAAAAAAAATGCACACAACAATTTTGATAAAATGTTTGAATGCATCGACATTTTGGTTCTCATCCGTGTTACTGAACAAGACCCTCGGCATGGTCTAAGTTGTGTATTTCACATTGTATAATATATGAAATTCCAAATGACCATGTTTGCTTGAATGAGTCTTGGCATGTTTCCCTTGCTCCATTAGTGATTTTAAATGCTAGAGAACTCGTACTGAATTTACAGTTTTCTTTGGTGAATTTTTGGAAGAAACATTTGATAAAATGCCCCACTAATTTAGGGTTCATGCTTAACTTCATTGTAATGGTTGAGAAATTATCAAAATGGGCAAAAAATGTTAAAGGAATCTTGCACATAACATATTCGTTGAAATGACTCTGAAAGGTTAACTTCATTGGGTCGAATGTTCTCCTTATTTTAGATAACAAGTTTGCCCAAATATTAAACATAATATTTGAACTAAATTTAACATACAAACGATCTCCTTACTTTTTTATATTAGAATTAAACATTCCACAATGCATAAATGATGAAATAAATTGTACTTTTATTTGATTTTTGTAATTAAGGATGACTCATGGCACTTATTTGGGCAATCGAGCACCACATGGCATGGCGCTCCACGTGGCAGGGTAGGCGAATGCACAATGACCAACCCATATTTCACACTTCTAACAACTTTAATGCCTCTTGATGATGACGAGAGAAACCAGTAAGTGAATCACAAGGTGACAAGCCATCCACATCAACACACCACCCAAATCATCCATCATCATCATCTGAACAAAAAGATGGCCCTATTATACGTGCAGCGTCAGCCGATGGTACGGCAAAAGGTGGTCAGCACCTAGTGGGGGGCCTCAAACACGTGACTCCATAGTTATTTTAGTTAGTCTACATAAATTGCACATACACATACATTACATAAACTCTTTCATATAGTGAAGAGTGGGTAATACTCGACATGTACATTTTACTTGATATTGTAGTACATGAAAAGAATAACACATTCAATAAAGTCTATTATTTTTAGACATTACAACAGATCTTAGGTTCATTATTCCGAAGTCCTATTAGAGACAAAGCAGGACTGGTTTCGACTTTTCAAGATTTGACATCTCCATTTTCTTATTGTCTACTTAAAACTATTCCATAACAAACTTTTTTCGTGTACAATTTGCTTACTTCTCTTGCTAATATACATATACGTCAATTTGGTTATTGCTAGTTTTGCAAATATAGTGAGTTTGCCTATGATTAAATGGACTCTAACTTATATTAAATGTACTAGAATGAATTCACATGTAACTCATCTGAGAATATGGCAATACAACGAGTCTTTAAGAAAAAGGCTGCAAAGTTAATATGGAAACACTAACATCGAGCAAGGGTTTTCAACACTAAAGTTGATTAAATCCCATAGGAGAGGTGGGACAAAATGTTGAGCAAGTGGACATAGGACACATATTGAGCAGAATGTGAAAAAAACTGGGCTAATTAGATAGCTAACAATTTATCCGCATCAATCATTTACTGTGGTAGCTCCATTTAGTCACTGCACACAGTCAAAAAATGATGAACAATAAGTTTATCTATGCATAGCTTAGGCTTATGTTTTCCCCACTACTTAATACCTATTTGCTTATACTCATACAATACCATGCCATATAACTGAGCGTCCAATTAATGTTACAAGAACTACAACTTGAAAGGCTGCCAACTCTCATTGAGCTTTACTCTAAAGTATAGAAGAAAGCTACAAGAGAATGAGCGAGCCATCGTGCATAATCTTAGAGGATAAGTACAATATTCCAAACATATATACATAGTGTGCAATTTCATATGTTGCATTAATAGTGTCTCAATTATATAGGAAATTGTAAAAAATATACAACAAGA
Source organism: Avicennia marina (assembly GCA_019155195.1). NCBI lineage: Eukaryota > Viridiplantae > Streptophyta > Magnoliopsida > Lamiales > Acanthaceae > Avicennia > Avicennia marina. The sequence continues at coordinate 5,219,537 of CM032763.1, forward strand.
TCAAAATATGGCTAAAAACCTAGAAGGATACAAATTAGAGGGCGACGGGACTGCATCCAACTCACTAATAATAATATAATAATCCTCAATACACTTCATGGATTTAAAAAAGGTCCGCTGTCGGGAATGGACTCCGAGGCTATGTCCTTTAGATAGTTATCCCATGAATCAACTAACTCCAATTTCTCACTAGCCATTAAGTTACGAGTAATGCAGGACACATTGGAGCGTACTTAGTAGCAGCTATGGAGAGAGATGCTAAAATGGATTATTACAAGACCACACTGGCACAAATAAAGGCAAAGTCCCAACATAACCCGTCCCAAAGTTGTGCCCAAGATAAGCAATCCCAAAACCATCCTAAAGAAATCTTAAGAAAAATAGTCCTAAAGCCATCCCAAAAGGAGCCATTCCAAATCAATTTATCCCAAACCGTACCAAAAAGAAACCATCCTTAAGCCTTGCCAAATGAAGCCGACTCAAAGCCGTCATAAAATGACATCTCTAAACCATTCCTTAATCATGCCAAAATAGCATTTCTAAAGCTATGCTAAAAAAAGGGTTCCAAATTTGTCCAAAAAAACCCTGTCTCGAAATTTGGAATTGGATCATTTGGGATAGTATAAAAACCGTTCCAAATTAGAATTTTTCTAGTAGTGAATGACGCAACGTCTACTAGATAAAAGTGTTTAATTCCAAAAAAATAAAAAGAAAAAAGAAAATGTTAAATGTATATTTAAGTTACACACTTGAATATTGGTATCTTGCTTTAAGCAACTCCCTCCCACCAATTTTTTATAGTGAAAGATTTAGCAAAAACAAACACCACTACAAAAAAAAAAAAAAGTCATTATTTGTGACCATTTTATTCTGAGGACATTATATTTTGTCGTATTAAACAAGATAATGTGATGAAGTATTTTTTTCCTCACATTGTAGAAAATATATTGTGATGATTTTTATTTTCCTCATGATAATATTTATTAATTGTGAGGAATGAATAAATTTGTCACATAATATTACTCAAATCCTCACCAAAAATTTTAATATAATAAAATGAAAAACATTCCTCACTGAAATGGAAGAAAATTTGTTCCCACCTTTTTAAATTTTACTATAACCAATTTATTGTGAAGAAATTTTATGTTCTCACATTAGACAAGATAATGTGACAAAAAAAAATTTTCTCACATTAGTTTTATATACTGTGATGATTTTGATTTTCCTCATAATAGGAAAGAATAAATTTATTACAAAATGACACAAAACCTCACAAAAAGTTAACATAATGTGGTGAAAAATTTTCTCAATAAAGCTAAAAAATCCCAGAAATTTTGAAATAAATTCACACTACAATGTTATTTGTTTTTTAGTTTTATTTTAATTAAATAAATAATAATTTAAATGACTTAAGAATTAATATTAATTATCATGCTTAAATAGTAAATAAATAAATGATATTCGAAATAGTTAATGATGAATAATTGTTAAACAATTAATGAATCTATTCCATATCTATCTATCTATTTAATTAAGGCCGTGGACCTTGGAGACATCATTTGGACATACACGAAGTATAATTATTTAATTAACCTTCCAATTGTATAAGTGAATGTAAAAGGAGGGGACTAATTGGTAAAATAATATTCTAAATCATTGATTTTGAAAATAAGAGGTACCTAAAACTGGCATAAAAGATTTATTAGTTTTGAAGGGGACTAGCTATTCTTCGATAGAATTTTTATGAGAATGAGAGGAAAGTGCAGTTGAAATGTTCACCGAAATAAGGTCACCCTTTTATATATTTGGTTCATAGTTGTAAATGGCATGCCATGGTGAGTGGCGCTGGTGGCGCAAGCTTTGCGCCATTTGATGAAAATGGCACAATCCTTCGCTCTGGCACGCCATAGGCGGTCACCAGAGGGCCATTTTCCTTGGCAATCTGGCACGCAATTGCGCGCCAGAGAGAAGATGTTTGTTTCCTTAAGAATTGTAACTTTTCAAAACACACTTTTAAGCGTGTTGATGGTAAGAAAAATGAAAAAACAAACTATAGGTGCCAAAAACAGCCTTGTTCGACTCTTCGATCCCTAGATTCACAACCAAACAGAGCTTTGTTCAACGCTTGTCTCCTTCGTTCAACACTCGTCTGCGTCTACCTCAATGCCGTCTGTATCTGCGTCATTTAACGCCCGTCTGCCTCAATCCCAAGTTCCAATCGCAACTTCTGGGTTTTGGTGCGAGCCGCAAGACGACGCAGGCTTTTGTGCGCCGCCTCCAACAACTCTGGTGCGCCGCCTCCAACAACTCTGGTACAACGCTACCTCCGACGCTACTAGATTAAATTTTTTTGAGCTGCTGCGCTGCCTTCGACCGAGCGAGTCATGAGACTGAGTAATGGGCACAAGTGATCGATCAATGGGTACAAACGACCGAGCGAGTCACAGGAGTGAGGAATTTCTACTGGATTACGAATTTGGGGCTTGGGCAGTAGGCGCAAGTGACTGATTCATTGTGTAGTCACAAGCTAGGCTCTGGGCATTAGAAAAGTAATTATTTTTTTTTTGTAAAGTTTTGTTTATTTCTGTTCATTTTTGGGAATATGTTTGGATTATAAAAGCCGATTCATTATGGTTTTATAAGAGCTGATTCATTGTGGGTTTATAAGAGATTTTTTGGCATAGTTTGGTAGCAACTGAATTTTGATATGTGAATAATATGCAAAGTGCAATTGTGTATGTTTTATGCTATATAACTGTATTGTTTTTATAATAATTATTTGTTGAATTATTGAATAAGGATTAAGGTACCGTATCAAGATGTTGACTTCTAATGCATCAAATTCAAATCGAAAGGACCCAGCTTGAAATTATGCGACATTAGTCAATCCAAAAAATACAAACAACGTCAAATGTGTATTTTGTGATAAAGTTTCCAAAGGGGGGATCACACGACACAAACAACACCTTGTTGGGGGCTTTCGAAATACAAAAGTGTGCTCAAAATGTCCCAAGCATATAAAGAAAGAGATTAGAAATTTAATGGAAAAAAAAGAAAGAGTTGAAAAATCAAATTGATGCAATTCCTCATTTTGATTTGGTAGCTGAGGAATTTGAGAGGGAGGATGAATACAATGAAGGCTCAAGTCTTAGCAAGCATCCATCTACTGGTTCATCAACTACATCAACTAAAAAAATGAAGCAGATGGGCCCCGTTGACATGTTTTTTATGCGTGATGCTAATGAGGTATAGAAACGTAACAATAGTAAGAGAAAAGCCTTAAAGTTTGATAAAACTACAAAAATAAAGAGAGAGCATATGGTGCAATGGTTTGCACGGTGGGCCTATGACAACATACTACCTTTTAATGTTGTCAATTCTAATACTTTTGGACAAATGTTAGAAGCTTGTTTTCAATGTGATCCTAGCACCAAGCCACCAACTTATCATGAGTTGAGGGTGACTTGCTTGAAGAAAGAGTTGGAACACACGAGTGGCCTTTGAAGACCCATGACAAGGCAGTAGCAAAATATGACTGTTCATTGATGGCAGATGGTTGGAGTGAAAAAAAGAATAGGATATTGATTAATTTTTTGGTGAATTGCCCAAAAGAGAGCAAATTTATTGAATCGGTCAATGTTTCGAAATATTCTCACACTAGTGAGAAATTGTGCGAGTTATTATCAAAATACATTGAACAGATTGGTGAGAAAAATGTAGTGCAAGTAGTTACTAATAGTACGAGCGCAAATGTTGTTACTGGTAAGAAAATTTCAATACATTTAATTCTGTTATTTATTTTACTTACATTAGTTATTATTTATAAAATATTAATTTTTATTTTCTTTTGCATCAATAGGAAGACTTTTGAAGGCTAAATATAAGCATTTGTTCTGAACTCCTTGCGCCGCTCATTGCATAGATCTTATTTTTGAAGATGTCTTCAAAGTAGAAACTTTGAATAAGAAGTATGAGCGAGCAATGATGATAATGGATATATATATATATATATATATATAATAGGCCCAATCTCCTAAACATGATGAGAGAGTTCACTAAACAAAAGGAGAAGGTCCGAGCAGGGAAGACCAGATTTGCCACTGCCTTTTTAACTTTGAAGCACTTTCAAGTAGAGAAAACAAATTTGAGAAATATGTTTACTTCAAAACAGTGGACTGAGTGCACATATTCAAAAGAGACACAAGGTAAGTTGGTGGCGAGTGTGACATTGATGCTTTCATTTTGGAAAACTATTGTCTATGCACTCAAAATTGGTGGGCCATTATTAGGTGTGTTACTATTGGTGGACGGTGAGGCTAAACCTCCAATGGGATATAGATATATATATATATATATATATTTTGAATCCAAAATTCTTTTATGAAAACCCTAATGTTGAAAATGATCTAGAGATTACAAATGGCCTGCACAAATGCATAGAAAAGTTGTTTCCAGATGATGTACAAGATAAGATTTATCAGGAACTTTCTTTGTACAGAAATGCTAAAGACCAATTTGGATTTGCACCAGCTATTAGATAAAGAAAATTGAGAGCACCAGGTATTTATTATATAAATTTAAATATATTTATTGTTTCATAAAATGATAAATAATTGTTGTATCTTGATACTTGTTTTGTGAAGCCGAATGGTGGAAAGATTTTGAAAACAACACTCTAAATTTGCAAACCTTCACAATTAGAATTCTTAGTCTTACTTGCAGTGCATCGAGTTGCGAAAGGAATTGGAATGTGTTTTAAAATGTAAGTACATAATTTACATGTATCTATAAATATTATTATTTCATTTATAAAATATTTTAATTCAAAGTTTAATTTTTGCAGTTTCACTCCAAGAAGAGGAATAAATTGGCTCAAAAGCACATGAATGATTTGGTTTATATCAAATATAACTGGGCTTTGAGATGTTGTTTTGAGAAACGTCATGAACTTGATCCTATCAGTTGGGAGAATATTGATAAATATAATGAATGGTTGCTTTGAAGATTGAATTCAAATGAGGACATCTTTGTGCATGAAGGCGATGACTGAACTTTGGGTGATGTTACTAGAGCTTCTAGGGTTAAAGAAGAAGCATATGATTTTCAATCTAGGGCAACGACAAGGGCAAGATCAAGTTCAAGAGGTGTCACATCTAAATATAAATCATATCAATTAGTGGATGAAAATGATAAAGAAGATGCTTATGAGGAGAATGAGCCTGAGTTTCAATCCGATGATGAGAATGAAGATGAAAATGATGTGGAGAGTGATTGTGATTTTTTTGATATTGATGATTAACATTTGTGATATTTACATAGTTTATGATGTTTATTTAGTTATATTTTGAACTTAAAATGCTGGTTGTTAAATTTTATTAAGATGATTTGTAATTGACTCTTGAAACAAATTATATATGCCTTTATCAATGCTATTTGCTTTTTTTTAATTAAACTTGATTTTTTTATGGTTATTTTATATTTCAAAGATATATATCAAAGACATAAATATTTTTAATTAATTTAATTTATTGTGCGCCATACATCAAAATGGCCCACGCCATGCTCCATGGCTCTAGTAAAAATTGGCGTTACACCACGCCATTCGCCTTTCAGAACTGTGATTTAGGGGATTTTGTCACCTTACGAATTGTATCACCAAAAACCTTTTGTTTACTCTCGTTTTATGGGCAAAAGGTTGCTTTTGTTTAACTTCTTTAATAAATTAGTTGGAAACTCAAAAGTGATTTATGTTTTCTTTGTTTTAAGCACTTTGTATGCCAACTTAGAGTTGTGAAGTAGCAATGAAGAGTGGAATAGGGGTGGGTCTGAGTCAAGCTACTCGACTCGACTCGACTCGTCGAGTAGCTTAACTCAAAACTCGGTTTAAGTTTGAGCATTATCGAACTCGAGCCGATCTCGAGCTACTTGAGACGCATAACGAGTCGAGCTCAAGTTGTCTCTGTGTCGACTCGACGAGTTTCGAATAACTCGAGATCGATGGCAGTTTTGTAATTATTACTTTTTAGTTGTAGTATTTTGGACATTTCCCATTTTGCTGAAGATCTTCCTTAATGCTCGATACTCGAGCTCGTGAAGCTCAAATTCTGAGTTCGAGTTCCACGAGCTCAAGCTCGAGCTTTCTTTTTCACCCTCGAACTTGAGCTCGAGCTGAACTCATCTGCTCGACTCAAGCTTGAGCTCAAGCTCCAATTTTTGTTGTCGAGTCAAGCTCAAGTATACTGCTACTCGAGCTCGACTCGACTCAAACTCAACCCTAGTGTGGAACAAGAAAGAAAATGTAAATCTCTCCAAACTTTTTATTTTATCATTGTGAATGAATGATTATAATTGAAATTCAATCCTCCTTTCAATGAGACCACATAGATTGATTCATCAGATACTTTATAAGATTTTTAGAATTTATAAAAGTACAAGATATCTTCATTTTCACTTTCAGATCAAACATTTCCTACCTCGATTTTGGACTCTATTCATGGGGGAAGTGCCTTGATCTCGAGTTCGGAACTGGGTAAGGATAAATTATTGGTGGTGTTAGATGTTTTTGGTTAATAAGAAGTTGCAAGCTCGATTTAACATAAAATAGAGTTGATGTATGAATTAATAGGATTAGTGTACTTGTATAAATTATTCTTTGTATATAAGACAATTATTTATTTTTGGATGGTTTAATATATCGATTATTTGATATGAGAAACTTATTGAGAACTGTGGTAAAATATTAGTTACACTAACTAACTTATTGTGGTAAAACTATTTGCTAATTTGGAAAAACATTATTTCAAATATAAAATAAAACAATGTATGAACTTCAAAGTGTGAAGTGTAGAAATATTCCTCACAAATACAGGTGAAGTAATATTTTTTAAATAAAAAGTGTTATTGTGAGGAAGTTTTCCTCACAAGTAATTTTTATTAAATTTGGACAAGCTTAATGTGAGGAAATTTTTTTGGTTAATAATTTTTTTTATTTATTGTGGACAAATTAAATATGAAGAAATTATTATCATGCTAAGTGAGTACAATTACGAGGAAAAATTATATATATTGTAACGACACTAATTTTCACATTAAGCATTTTTTTTTCTTTTGTGAGGAAAATGTTGTGATAAAACAAATTAGTTTTTGTGAGGATGATTTTGTCACAATAATGCTTTTTTGTGAGGAAATTTACTTTGCTTCAATTGTATTTGCGTAGAAATATTTATTTTCTAGCATTAACCTAATACGAGGCACTATTTGTGATGAGTTTGTGATAATTATTTTCCTCATATTAGCAAATTTTATCTTATACGAGGAAAAAATTCCTCATAAATAATATTTTTAGTAGTAACATTATGAGAAAAAGTCTCAGAAGGTGTGACAAAACTAACCATAGGCTTTTCTTCTTGAGTTAACTGGATTTGACATCTTAATGTTAGTGGCACACCCTCAAACACCAATATAATTTGAAGGATATTGATTGTAAATGTAAAATTTTTGATTACATATTAAAATATTGATGTTTATTTATATTGATTTTCTACCAATTTATTAAAATATTGATGTTTATTTATATTGATATCTGGCAATTTATCATGCATGAAAATCATGTATGGTGTAAAATTATGCATGTGCCTGTATGATTGTATTAAAAATTCTTATTCATAATGGTAATGAATATGGACACAAAATCTTCTAGTACAGAATCATTGAAACTTTATTCGCAAGTCACAATTCACTGAATGGAAATTGGAGAATCAATATGTCTTACACATTATGTGTTTGTGTAGTGATTGTTATGGTATTCAATACAAGATATTGAGAATACATGTGTATGGACACTATTAGAGAATCAGTATTTGAACACTGACTTGAGGAACAAAGCAAACACACAAAGTTCACTCTTCATTGTCCATGTCTTGCTTTATGATCATGTTAAGTGCGCGGTGGCTTTAAACTTGAAATGACATGATTGTCTTGTGCGCATCATGATCAACTTGTCATTAAAGCATTAAAAATCAATATCTTTCTTCTTATAATATAAGGTTAGAAGCCAAATGTGTTGTTGCTCAAATGCATATGGAAGTATGTGTACGCTCAATAAGGAATTTTTCTCATTGTAAGTAAGATATTTATCCTGTATGATCGATGTTTCATGAAAAAAATTCTTGTAAAGGTAATGCATAACTAAAAAGGAGTTTTTGATAGGACATTGGTCTCATGAGGTAAAATTGCTTTGGTGTAATAACCAAACTAGTAAATTTGACTAAATCCATAACTCTTGCTCAGTCAGAACAAAGCAAGCCAAAAAACCTATTCTATATGGTATTCACAATTGAGAGAATTCATGTGATTCTTTCACTTTGTCTTAATTGGCCATAATATGAGTCGTAGGACACCAATTATATCATTTAAACTATACTCGTTACCAATTAACGATAAATCTAGAGAGTGGTACATAAAAAAGTTGGAATAATTATGACTTAGTAATTTAGTTTAGAGCATAAAAGAGACTTAAGAAGTTTCGTAGTAAAATTTATTTGGTTGCAATTACATTGGACTAAGTAGATTTTCCCCTTTATTTGTTAATAATGAGATTTTTAATTAAAAGTAGAATGGGCCTTTAATTAATAAGATTGATTAAATTAAAGGAAAAGACAAATATGGGCCTTAATTATTTATGAGATTGATAATTGAATATAGTGTGGGTTTAAATTAATTAAAGGTCCATGTAGAAAACCTATAGAGCCTATTCTATGTGCATCTTAGATGCTATGCATGAAAATAGGGATCCTACCTTAGATAGAATGGTGTGTCTTGAAAATAAATAAATTGAGAAGAGTTTCAAATCAACACAACATTAGAAAACCTAGAAAAATTCAAGTGCCCCTACTAAGTGAGAGAGAAAAGGTCTTTCTAGCCATTTTTCTATTTTTCTCTCTTGTCCTAAAGCCTCCATACCAAAAGGAGTTTGCGTTAGGTCTCTGTGAAAGAATTGATAGAGGATTTTGGAGGGTTGTTCGAGTCCCTTTCATGTGGACGAACAATAGGTTGCGGCGTGAGAGTTGTGGCTTGGGGGTAGTGCTACACCTCACCTGGAATAAAATTTCAAGAGGTAAATTTTGTATGCTTTTGGATACATTCAATTGTTGCATATTATATAACCAAAGCAGTTAAAGTTTGGTTTTGATATTCCGTTGCGTATTCTTTGGTTATTTGTTATTTTAAAATTAAAAATTTGCACTCCTAACTCAGTGAATCCCAACACTTTAAACCCATCATGTTAAGCAATACCATATTTTTGATAGCATCTACTAAGTAGTCTATCCTCAGAAAAGGATAGCCATTTTTCAAACATGCTTAATTAAGGTACCAAAAGTTGGCGCACATGAGCCACTTCCTCTTGCTTTTAGGACAATGACCATATATGGTTTACCAAAATGAAATTTGTATTTTCTGCACTTGCTTGGCATCTGACAATTTTCCAACCTCCATTTTCATTATTTTTATCTTTTGAGATTGATATGTAAGATGTGCTTGGAAACTAATGGACTAATCCCAATTAAGTCATCGAAAGGAAAAAGCAAAAACCATTCATCTATAGGAAAAGAATCAACTCATCCTTAATGCTCTCTAATATCTCATCGCCAACTCTAGTAGCTAATCTTGGGTCTCTAGGCATGAGCTCCACACTCAACAATTCTTCAATATGCTCCAAAGTTCCTGTGACTAGTTAAGTTAAGTCGGCAACTCATTGGGATCCCTACTTTTGAACTTTTTCGACATAACACCTATGAGAGCTAGCCTAGTCCCCTTTAACAACCTTGACACACTCGTATGCCACAAGAAACTAGCTTTAATGACTGACAAAATTGGCCTCCTAAAGATCATATTATAACTACTCATTATTTCCACTATAAAAAAGGGTATAAGTTTGTTTGAAGTGAACTTATCTTTTCTCAAAGTGATCGATAGGCAGATTCTTCCTTTTGAGTGTATAAACTCCCCATTATATCCAAATAATAGGTTAGAGGTTGGTTCTAAATTCTCTCATTAGACCTTTCAAGACATGGTATTATCTAAAATTATAGTTAATTATGGCATTACATTTAACAAATTTGGTGATATATATTGCGTATGATAATGTTAAATTGCATAAAATGGATGTTGTGTTGAACAAATCTTGTAATGGAAGAAAAATGCTTTAATCATGCATAACTTACATTAAATATTATCATGCATGTATCTTACAGTAAATATTATGATGCATGTGTTATCATGGTTGTAGGGATTAACTTTGAGGAATAAAAGAAAAATAAATTGACTTTCCAAAGGTGTAAAAATTAGGTCAATCAGACATCAGATTAGGAAGTTACATATAAAAGAATGTATCTTTAGAATCCTATTCCAAAGGGAGTGCACTTATGATCCTTGAATTATGGCCCTCAAATCTTGACCTCCAATTTGTCCACATGATTAGAATGCAAACAAGTGCCTCCTACACCTCTACAAACTCCTTTGCAGAACTCTCATTCAAAACTTTTTTAGACAAGGAAACTTTATAACAAGAAAGAGAAGTAAGAAGGGGGTTAGAGAACTTTTCTTTTTCTCAATTGGGAGGGTGCACGAATTTTTCCTAATTTTCTAGGAATAATTTTGCTCTTTTATGATTTGAAACTCTTCCAAATCACATTATTTCTAAGATACAATATCTAATACTTGGTAGGATTTTTATTTCCCTGTAAACACCTTAGGCATACATATCGTTAACAAACATGATGAGAACTTAATACTTCTATTTGTATCTTGTCCTTTCGATTAATTAAATTAAAGGATTAGCATACTTCTGATTAATAATCTTATTATTAACAGGTATAATGGGAAATCCATTTGGTTTAATCCAATTCTAACCAAACTAATTTATTCATGAAGCTTCTCAAGCCTCATCCCTGAGATTTCTCAAATCTCAATCACACAAAACCAATTTACCACTTGTTCCTCATTCCAACCTTAACGAGTAGAGCTCTATGATATGGATAACGCCTAGCCTACTATCTATATCATAATCCAATTAATATCATAACCCAATTAAAATGAATTGAATAAATAACACGAACCCTCTTGATTGTGAGTACCATGCGGTACAGACCTTTCATTTTAGTTTGTCTCAACCAAGTGAGAGTCGTGCATTTAGTCAAATTAACAGACTCGGTTATATAACCAAATGATGTTGCCTTATAAGACTAATGCTTATATTGGAAACTCTATTCCAATTACACACTACTCTAACCAAGAATTTCCATGTCATGAAACATCAACTACATAGGACAAATGTCTTACTCACTTACAAGGAGACAAATTGATGTAAAATTGGAGGAATCAAAGATCGAACATAATTGGGAAAATGGAGGTAAAAAAAATAGATAGCTGAAGAGATTGCATAAAATAAAACTAAATAAGAACTAAACTCACTTGGAATTAACCCTTGAAACAAGTTGAGTTTTGGAAAACTAAATAACCAAACACCACGTTGGAAGATGTTGGCCACAAATCACCAGAATACACCCGAATGACCCAATTTATACTTGAGTTGGTGCAACCAACACTCACACACAACAGCAAGAAAAGAAAAGAATATACTCTTAAAATTGTATTAAATAACCAAGATTCATTTCAAATAGGTCTCTTAAATGTATTTATAGGTACAAGGCATTGACCAAAGGTTAGCAGCATGAGAAATGATGAAAATGAGCCTCAAAAGTGGCTCCAATAGCCAAAATTCAAAAAGCAAGTCAAAAATCAACTTCTTGCCTACTCGCGATCGATCTGGCTATAAGACAGATCAATCACACCTTCTCCAGATTGTGCCACCTTGCATGCAATCGTTCGCTTAGTTCAGTATCATTACAATCACTTAGAGTCGTGACTAATCGAGTCTTCTACAACTATAATACTAAAGTCCCACCATCTTCTAGTTGATCGTGCTCCACTAGGTTGATGGAGCTCTTGTCTAATCATAAAGTCAAAATGTCCCTTTTGCAATCTAGCTTGTTCGGATTGATTCAGGCAAGTCTGAATTGCAATTTTAGACTTCCTTAGTGAATTTTAGACCTCCAAGTTAGGATTTGATGCCAAGTTCCATATTTTAGTTCTTGAACCATGTCCAAGGGTCCTTCAAACTCTCAATTAAGCATAAAACTTGAGAGAGCTTCTTTAAACTTACGTGCTCAGAATCTTGTAAGGGGTCCAAGTGGCAATTTGGGAGGGTTTGGATTCTAAATGTCCACATCATTTCCCTTCTCTTCAGAAGGTTGTTCCATCAACTTAAGATTCCTCTCATCAACAAAATCAAAATGGACTAAGTTAGAGACATTAAATGTAGCATTAACATCATACTCACCATGTAGTTTAATTTTGTAACTATTATCTTTAAATTTCTCCAACACTTTCAATGGACAATCTCCCTTAGGATGTAGACTGGTCTTCCTTCGTTGGAGAAATCTCCCCTTCCTAAAAGGAACCCACACCCAATTACCAAGTTCAAATAAGACCTTCTTACTCCCTTTATTGGCTTGTTACTCATATTGTTCAGCCCTTTTCTACAATTTTTAGCATACCTTCTAATGTAAGGACTTCACAAATTCAGCCTTCTTCTTGCCATCTGCATTAACTTACTCACTACTAGGTAATGGTAACTAAACCATGGGAGTTAAAAGATTAAAACCATATACAATTTCAAAGAGTGAAAATTGTATGGCAATGTGTGTGCTCCTATAATATACAAATTCAACGTGTAGCAAGCATTCTTCCCAAGGTTTTAAATTCTTTTTTAGGATAAAACAATGTTCCTTAGGTTCAATTGACACCTCAGTTTGGCCGTCAGTTTAGGGATGGCCAACAGTACAGAAAATTAATTTGGTTCCCAACTTACACCAAAGATTTTTCCAAAAATAGTTAAGAAACTTAATATCACAATCAGAAACAATGGTCCTAAAGACCCCATGCAAGCATATAATTTCCTTAAAGAACAAATTAGCTACATGGCTTACATCATCAACTTTATGACAAGAAATGAAATGAGCCATTTTGGAAAATCTATTAACAACAACATATATAGCATCATGTCCATTCCTACTCTTAGGCACCCCCAATACAAAATCCATAGAAATATCGGTCTAAAGGGATTGGCGTATAGGTAAAGGAGTATACAAACTATATGAATATGTGCAGGACTTGGCCTCTCAACGTTTCTAGCACCAACCAACGATTCAAGCCACATCTCTCCTTAAGTAAGGCCAATGAAAATGTTACTACAAAATGCTCATAGTCTTAGTGATAGCAAAGTGTCACATCAACCCTCCATAGTGAGCCTCTCTCACCAATAATATACATAATGAACATTTTGGCACACATACCCTCCCATCAAAATACAAATATTCATCATCTTCACAAAACCTTTCATGCGGGGTAGTGTGTGTCAAAGCATACATAGTACCAAAATCGTCATTTTCATACATTTCATGAATATTTTCAAACACCAACATTTTTGTGCTCAAAGTGTGCCTTTGTGATAAAGCATCAGCAACAGCATTTTCCTTTCCTTTCTTATACTTAATCATGTAAGGAAACATATTGATAAAAGCAACCCACCTTGCATGTCTTTTGCTCAAATTACTTTGGCTCTTAAGATGCTTCAAGGACTCATGGTTAGTGTGGATCATGAACTACTTGGACCTTAGGTAGTGTTGCTAAGTTTGCAATATTCAAACTAAGGAATATATCTCCTTATTATATGTGGGATAATTTAGGGTGGCTCCACTCATCTTACCACTATAGTGGGCAATGAGCCTTCCTTCTGGCATTAGCATAGTGCCTATGATGACACTTGAAATATTACATTCAATTTCAAAAGTTTTACCCAAATCGGGTAAATTAAGAATAAGTGCATGTGTGAGCTTTCATTTCTAAGTGTCAAAGGCATCCTATTGTGCTTAGCCTCATTTGAATTTCTCATTCGTCTTGATCACAACCGTTAATAGGGTAGTTATAGTACTAAAGTCTTTCACAAACCAATGGTAGAAGCTAGCCAAACCATGAAAGTTTATAACATCTCCAATGGATTGAAGCATTGGTCACTCTTGAATAGCCTTTATCTTCTCTTTATTAATATGTATACCCTACAAACTAACAACAAAGTCTAAAAATACAAAGTAGTCTACATAAAATACGCATTTCTTGACGTTAGCATACAATTTCTCTTGCCTTAAAGTAATAAACTCAAGACGCACATGCTCAATATGTTCACCTATGTTCCTACTATAAATCAAAATATCATCATAAACAACAACAACAAATTTACCAATGCAAGCTCCTAAGACATGGTTCATTAACCTCATGAATGTACTTAGGGCATTTGTAAGACCAAATGGCATCGCAGCCCACTCATACAATCCTAATTTGGTTTTAAGTGGCATTTTCCATTCATCCCCTTCCCTCATTTGAATGTGATGGTGCCCACTTTTTAGATCAAATTTTGAAAATATGCTAGCACCATGCAATTCATCTAACATGTCATCTAAATGAGGAATGGGATAGCGATACTTTATTGTGTTAGCATTTATAACTTTACTATCAACACACATATGCCATTCATCATTCTTCTTTGGCACAAGTAGAACCGATATGGCACATAGCTCATGTTTTCTTGGACCCAACCCTTTTGCAACAATTCTTCTACTTGGTTTTGTATTTTCTTGACCTTTTCGAGGTTCACACTGTATGTGGGGTAGTTTAGAATGAAACCTTCGAGTGCCAAGTCAATTTGGTGTTCAATCCCACGAACGGGTAGCAACCCACTAGGCAACTCTCAGGGAACACATCTTTAAATTCCTGCAATAGTGGAACAATAGACTCGAGGAGGGAAGATATGATATCATCAAAGATAATCAAGTTTTCTTTGTACATCAATAACACCATAGGGCTCTCTTCCTCACATGCTGTCCTCACCTCCCTCACTTTTGGTATCATACACCCTTTTACTCCCTCTTGCACACTCTCTCTTTTCTCCTCACTACTTTAGCTCTCTTCTTGCCCTCTTCTCTCTTCTTCCTATTCTTCTCAAGCTCCATCTTGTATTGTTTTTGCATGTACATTTGGTCTTCATAGACATGTTTTGGAGACAAAGGAGCTAGAATGACCTTCCTTCCACTAAAATAGAATGTGCATCGACTAGTAACTGCATCATGTGATACTCGTATGGTCAAATTGCCACGATCATTCCAAAAAAATGTGGCAAGCTTACATTGGAACCACATCACACAAGACCTCATCCAAGTATCCTCCAATCTTAAATGGCATCGATACTTGCTTGGTGACCCTAACCTCACCATTATTGTTTAACCATTGAAAGCGGTAAGGTTTACGAAGGACAAGAGTAGGCAAGTTCAATTTCTCAACCAACGTATTGCTAACAACATTGGTACAACTTGCTACATGTTTTATCTTACATTTGGCACTGGGTGTGGAAAATGTTCTCCCTTTGCTCATCATTCAAGTCCTCCTTAACTTGTGTTTTAAGGGCCCTCATAGTCACCAAATTGATGCTTCCTTCATCTACTTACTCAACCTTATCAACATCACTATCAAGCGCATCAACTCTATTTTCTCTTCACTTTCATCATTGATGATCTCTACCATATCATTCAAGATCATGGTCTTCTTGACATTAATTGGCAAAATGCCCTCGACCTTGGCACTTGAAACACACAAGATCTCTATTACACAAAGTACTAGTTGAAGTATTAAGGTAAGGTACCTTTGATGTTCCTTCTTTGAATAATCCTTTGACATCCTTCCTAGGAAAAATCCTAAGACCCGTTATGCTCGTTGGTGCTTCTTCCTGACACTTCCTTTTGAGTTGTTTCTCAACCTTAAAGGCCTCTTGTACCATCTCATCCAAATCTATAAAATATTGCAACTCAACTATGTCGACTATGTCACAATGTAACCCACTCAAAAATCTAGTCATGGTGGCTTCCCAAACTTCGACCACGTCAACTCTCGCATCAATAACTCTATCTCTTTGTAGTAGTCCTCAATAGTATGAGTTCCTTGTGACAAACCTTGCAACCTTTGGTATAAGTCCCAATAGTAGTGGGATGGAATGAATCTCCTTCTCATTGACACCTTCAACTCGATCCAAGTCCTTATTGGCCTTTCTCTGGCTCTTCTTCAGCTCGTCACTATTGGGCCCTACCAAATCACCACATAGTTGGTGAATTCCACAACTACCAATTTTAGCTTTTGTTACTCCATATATTTGTAGCAATTAAAAACCATCTTCACCTGACATTCCCATTCTAGCTACAATTCAGAGTTCAACTTTCCTTGAAATAGTGGCACTTTTAAGTTTGATCCCTTTGAATTCATCCTCATCATCACTAGTCGATCTCCTTCTTTGTTGCCTTGGTAGTTCATCACATAGGTCTTCATTAAAGTTGAAAAATTATCTAGTGACCTCTTATCCACCCTTGGGCCACGTTCCTAGTCTTTAACGCAGCCACCATACAGTGATAAGTCATCCCTTGTCCTTGTTGTTTAAAGGCTTTAACCCTCTCCAACCAGTTATGCATGCCTTCAACCGTCTGAGATATTCATTGCATCTCCTCTCAAATAGCCCTAAGCATTAATTTCATGTCATATGACTCTCTAGCCAAACTTGCTTAGCTATTTGACATAATGAAGGCAAATGGTGAAAATAACATGCGTGTGCAAATGCATATGTGTATAATGAAGAAGAAATTAAAATCACTCAATTTATCTTATCGACCCAACTCACATTGCCTCAGAAAATTCAAAATGATTCCTAAGCTCAAAGACCAACAAATTCGCAAAAAAGAGTGTAAAAATCAAGAAAATAGGTTTTGAAATCAAGCTGGAATGCAAAAGATCAATCTAGATGGAAAGAAATTGGCTACGTGATTGATCTAGGCGAGACTGGATCGATTTAGTTGCAGATTGGGGTGGCAATCATGTGAGCAGGCATGCGCACGATCTTAGCAAGAATTAGGCATGTGTTTGATCCAGCTATGGTAGGATCAATCGCAAACACTATTTTTGCTATTAGGGTATTTGTGTTGCTTGGTGGCGCAATCAATCTAATGTCCACGAGATCGATCTAATGCACAATCTAGGCAAAAAATTCAACTTCCAAACAGCATAAAATCCACAAGTTCCACTTCCTCTTGTTTTTGTACTATTTTTCTTCCTTTTTTTTTGTACTAATTTTCTGCTTCTTTTCTTCTTCTTCTTCTATTTTTTTTTTCCAAACAATCACAAATTCTCCCACAATATTCCAATGCAAATACCACAAATTTTAACACCAAAAATTCTCCCAAAAATGGTCCCATAGTCCAAACAATCTAGAAATGTAATTTTTTTGAATTTTCTAGAAATAAAGATAAAAGGTATAGAAGATGCTCAAATGGAACCAACCAATCAACCAAATTTAGCAACCTGATTAACTAGCTTTGATGCCAATTAATGTGAACAAAGCAGAAGTAAGGATCGAACACGATTGGAAAAATGGAGTTAAAATAAAAATAAATAGCGGAAAAGATTGCACAAAATAAAATTAAATAAGAACTAACCTCACTTATAATTAACTCTTGAAACAAGTTGGAGTTTGGCAACCGAATAACCAAACACCACTCGAGAAGATATTGGCCACCAACCATCAAATTACACCTAAATGACCTAATTTGTACTTGAATTGGTGCAACAAACACATACACAACAATAAACAAGGAAAAGAAGAGAATATTCTTTCAAAGTTGTATTAAATGATCAAAAGTAATTACAAATGGGTCTCTTGAATGTTTTTGTAGGTACATGACATTGACCAGGGGTTTAGGGGCATGAGAAATGACGAAAATTACCCTTAAAAGTAGTTCCAACAGTCAAAAATTCAAAAAAGCAACTCAAAAATCAGCTTCCTACCTACTTGCAATCAATTTGGTTGTGAGTCAATTGATCGCACCTTCAACAGATCATGCCACCTCATGTGCGATCGTCCGCTCTAATGCACTGTCATTACGATCACATGTAGTCATGATCAATCAAGTGTTCTACAATCATAATTCTAAAGTCCCACCATCTTGCACCCAGGCCAATCACACTCCACTGGACAGATCAGGCCCCTATCTGATCATAAGTTAGAATGCCCCATTTGCAATGTGGCTTGTTTAGATTAATTCAGGCTAGTTGAAATTGCAATTGCAAATTCCCTTGGTGAATTTTGGACCTTCCAAGTTAGGATTTGATGCTAAGTTCTATTTTTTGGTTCCCCAATAAGAATAAAACTTGTGAGAGCCTCATTAAACTTACATGCTCCAATCTTGTGACACACACATGCTTCTATATGCATTTGGATAACAACACATTGGACTTATGACACTACCCTATACTAGGATAGGTATTAACTCTTAATACCCTAATGATATATTGATTTTCATTCTAAAGATAACCATATCTTCTTAAGTTTAAGGTCTGTTGGCACTTAACATGATTATAAAATAAGACATTAAAAATTGAGAGTAAACTCCATATGTTTGCTTTATTCTGAGAGTCAGTATTCGAATACTCTTTCTTTAATATCGCATCCACACATGTGTTCTAATATCTTATATTGAATAGTATGACACTCATCGTATAAACATGAGATGTGAAAGCTGTACCAACTCTCGAATACCTTTCAGAGTGCCTAGGATTCGGGAATTAGTTCTAGTAATTGTGTATCAAGATTGTCTTATGTTCATATTCATAACTCCTTATAAATAAAACTTCTTAACGCAATCTTATGGACACATATAACACTTTAAGTCATTCAAGATTTACATACTTGAAATATCTGCCATTATATTGATATGAAAAAATCTATCTTTTATTAATATATTAGAGAAGGTACATATACAACTAATGTGCCCTTAGTATTCCTCGTTATATATTGACTTTATAGGATATATCACTAACACGTGATTTCTCTCAAACTACAATAAAAAAAACTTATTTAAAAAGTAAAGTGGGATGATATTGATATGAGAATTGGATTGTACTTTTATGATATATTTATACCACTAAATGCTTCAATTCTCCTTACTTTCAAATTTTTATGAATAAAGTTGCTTCGATAGGTTGTAATTATTCTAGGCATAGTCACCGTGCCTTAACTTGAATATTTTGAAAGATGCTAAAAAATTCGAAGTAATTTTATTCATGGAAATAACTAGCTATATAATAATTGGCAATGGAAAGGCCATTGATCAATTTTTTTGTTTATTGTATTTATGGAATCTCATTTCTTAAGTAGATTGATTTATCTAATATTAAGTCAGGCACTTTTAATTATGCAACTTGTTAGTTGAAATTATGAAAATGGTTAATCCAAGCAATGTGATTCATATAATCAGAGTTAATGCAAACAATTATTTTGTGGTTGGTCAATTACTTTCATATGGGTGTTCCACTGTTTGTTAGTCACCTTGTGAAACTTTTTGTGTTAATTTGATCTTTAAAGATATCAATAAATTGCCTTATATTAATGATGTAGCTATTTTTTAATCTAGAATGACTTATTTTGTTTACAACATCTAATTGCCACTTAATTAGTTGAGGACAAGATAGGGGTCGAGAGAAATTGTTAGATTGGAGATGCCTGCTTTGCCATGACTTTTCTTGCACTTGAAGTCTAAATGATCATAAAGAAGATTTGCAAGTGATGGTGACATTACACGAATTCAAGAAATGAAGTGAAGGAAATAATTTTGAATGAAAAATTTTAAAATAATTGTATAATTATTGTGATAATTGGAGTTCCACTTCTACGTTTATTGGTATTTTGTGATGTTGATAAACAACCAGCTTTCAGTTGTATGTATGATGGTATGTACAAAGCAAGGGAACCAAAGAGTTATTTAAGAATGAAAAAGATTGTGTTAGCAATATATTGATATTTTTTATGCAAGATGAGATAAACTATTGAGCAAAAGTTAACATGCTGTTGTACATTTATTGAACCAAACTTTTCAATTTGATAAAGAGTTTTTTTTTTTTTTTCAAAGTCAAAGGTTTTGAAGAAATTACTTAGATTATATTGACAATAGAGTTGATAATGAAAAACCAAAAGCATAAATTGAAAAAAATCCCTTTATAGGGATAGACAAAAGGGCTATACTACATCAAATGAATTGAGTATAGCTAGATTAACTCGACTTGGTAAAATAAAATTTTAAATAGTTTGTCATATTTATTTTGCTATTATATTACTTGTTTGCTTTTTTTTTTACTTAATTTTTTTAATGATATTACATTAGTAGATAATTGGTGGAAATTAATCGGGATGATGCTCTTCACTTGTAAGGGTTAGCGATTAAAATATTAAGCAAACATCTTCTTCTTTTTCTGGATGTGAAGACAATTGGAGTGTCATCGACTGCATTCTTATTAAGAAGAAAAATAAACTGAAATATCAAATGTTAAATGATTTGATTTGTATACATTTAAACTTGCATCGAAATATGTCAACAAATATTTATTATTAATTCTACTTCATTTTTTGTATAATTAATCAACGTATTTATATAGTAGGGTTATGTATATTTGAAGGTCTTGTGATCCTATTGATTATGAAAGCGTTGACAACACAAATTTTAGATCATAGAAGAAACTTTTAAAGGTAAACTTGATCGTGATGAATTGAAAAATATGCCTAAAGAAGAGGTGTCACGATATAATGAAAGATCAAGCTTTGAACTAGCCACAGGTTTGATAAGATTGGGTTTTTCCTATTTACCAATAATTTTTATAATTGTTTAATATTGATATTTATTTTAGGTAATGAAAACGACATAAAAAGTAAAGGCATTAATATTGAAAACTTTAATCATTTAGTTATATAATAGATTATGATGGTGATGGTGATGGTGACGATTGAGATTAATTATAATTTTACTTAATTGTATTGTTTGAATTATTTTTGAGATGTTATTTTGGTAATCCATAGATTTATATCATAGAACTTATGTATTTGTCATATGATTATATTATCTCGTGCGAAACTTACTTTTATTTTACTAGTTTTGTTTGAATAATTTTGCGTATAAAATTTATTCATGAATATATAAACAAATATATATGTGTGTGTGTGTGTGTGTGTGTATACAAGTATGCATGTATGAATATATGCATATATATACACAAATATATATATATATGTATGTATGTATCTACTAGCTGGTAAATTGATTTTTTAAAAACGATTGAACCCCTAATTCATCATATTCTTCTAAAAAGTAATTCAATTTATTACTCTTTCATAAATATTGCCACTTATAATAGCCAACAAATGACACAAAGCTATCAGTTGGACTTTTTCTTTAATTAAACTTTATAAGCTTATTTTGTTACGTTTCTACATATATAACATAATAAATACATCTTGTTTTTATAGCATATTTTGACTACAAACAACATCAACCTATGATAATGACTAAATAATGATAATACTAAGAGTGGTAATTTATGACACAACCTAAAAACACAATTCTAATGTAACATAAAATTAATAGATTTGAGTTGAGCTTTCACTTGTGTAGGTCAAAATTGAATTGAACATGATAAATCCAAAAAGAAAACGGGTTGGTTTCGAATTATCCACGGATTGACATATTAACCCAATAACCTATTTATAAATTTATAATAATTTAATAAATATTTTTATCAACTAATAATTAAAAATATTTTATTTAAATTATTATTTTGTTGACTAACTATTTTAATAATGACTTGCAGCCATATGTATCTTTTCGTATTAGCATATGGTTGTATTTTCAATTTTAATGACTTGTAGCCGTTTAAATTTAGATTTTGATGATGATGCTCGAAGTTAAACTTGTAATTATGTATGTCCTATTTTTTAATAGCTTATAGCTATATAGATTTAGATCATATTGAATAGTTTGATTTTTTTTCTGTATACTACCAAATGTAAGATGGGACTAGGTATTTGATTACATTGAACGCATAAGCGGAAAGGTTCTCTGTAACTTCACTTTGACCCAAATGGATTGATGATTTTTTTTTTTTTTTAATTTTTCATCACCAGATTATGTTCAAGTGACTCATAAAAATTGTGTATTAAATTCAAAAAAAATAACCCACAAAAATAAACAAGTTGAGTTTGAATTTGCAATTTGTATAGAAAACTATATTTCAACCCGACCCACCAACTCGAGGGACAACAAGATTGCTATCTCTAAACAATATTCATAACATAGACCATGACAATAACACATATTCAAGCATACAAATCTTTGGAGTCAGATTAGTTTTGCACAAAACTATCCATCATAGAGTGGCACAATTCTACCCAACCCAAAAAGAACCCCTCCATTGTCCACAGCTTTCGCTAAAGACATAGCATGAATCTCACCATTTGAATCGAAACAGAGTATTTTCCCTTCTGCACAACTGCACAGTGCATTGCTGACAACAAGAGCAGCCGGCTACCATTAAAATTGTGGGAGGTTTCAGTTGTTTGTACAGTGAAAAGGAACACTGATGGTCAAACTTCAGGACTAGAAAATATCAGCTAAACTTCCTACTCATAATAAAAATCGAACTGTTAGCTCTCCTGGATTCTAAGTCGGAGAGCAATATTTATAAGATTAGAGTACAATTATAATTTGCCACAACCACCTAAGAATGGGTTTACCATCATCACCTGAAATGTAAGCAAGAGTCGTTCCTTTTCTGGTTTAGTGCTCATTTAGATTGGTCAAATGGATTCAGAGAAAGGTCACCATCGTGAACATGATATTTTTCTGCCCAAATAGGTGCCCGAACTACTTTCAGTAAGATTATCTAATCAAAAAGCTCCTCTTCTTGCCAGATATCAACCAAAAAGTCGACCATCTCCTGAAAAGTCCATGAATACATTAAATGGAGCAATTTTATCCTTGTGCTTGTATGCTACCACTTAGATTATCATAACGTGCAGGCTAGTTGAAAAAATAAGGAATTGAAAATGACACAGGACAACGAAATCACAAGCAGAGAGTATCTTGAGGAGGAGAGTGCTTGGTAACTTACAGGTAAAGGAATTCGCTCAGGGAAAGGGTCATGAGTTGAGAGGAGCTCTTCGTATGTTGAGGACCAGCTGCAAGAGCAAACATTGAAGCATTGATATAGGAATACAATTTTAAAGAAACTAAAAATTAATGACACAAGAAAGCGGGGCCCCAAACCATCTTATCTATGCTGCTAAGTGGGCCATTAACAAGCATTCTTCTTATTTGTGATATATGGGAAAGGCATTTTAGTACTCTCATCCCTCCATTGGGAAAACAAACCAATCGGCTCATCACAATGAGCCTTTTACAGTAAAACAACAGGACCAGCTACATTATAAAGAAAGCAGGTCGATTTATGCCATGGTAACATGAAACTTCACAAAAGATTCACTTATATGGGCAGAACTTTTTCGACTCGGACTACATCTGGAACTACAGGGTCCACATGATTCAAGCAGATGAGATCCAAAACCAATATAGCAGAAATTTTCAGCTAAATTTCTACACATCCAGTGTGCAAGGAAATTTTTGAAGAAGAAACCAAGGTAACATCCAAGGGTACAACATGGCCAAAAGGGTTGATCCAGAAAACTTTGTTGCACAAAATGCCATAGTTTGCTTTGAGTCGAAAAACTGTAATACGTCACTAGACTACAAATTGCAAATTTGTAGATGAAGACTTCTAGTTAATGTCAGATTAACTCATGCAAAGGAAACCATTACATTTTCAAGGAAGCAGTGCTAGGAGACAGGAGTTCATACATATTCAGGCTGCAATATGTGTCATCTTGGCGTACAATGGACAAAAAGGTCACAGAATCATAGAAATCATGCTTCTTTACATGATGTTAGTGACAGTGGTGAACACTTGTGTACTAAAAGCAACAGGGACAACTGGGCTATTGCTAGAAAGGAAACACGGATAGAAAATCTATCTTAGATGTGGCCTACTTTCCAACCATGCATGTCTATGCTGGCATTCCAAGAAAGCTGGCAATGGCCTTCAGGTTGTAGGCAAAGCGCCAAAATGTTGGAACGAGCCATTAGGATGTTTCCTTAACTCTTATTTAACTTGTCATGACAATTTTCAGATTCAACTTAATAGAACATCTATATATCTATACTATTTAGAATGTACTTATAGGTTTTCTAACAGATTCTCTAATTGTAAGCACTTTCCTCAATTCTATAATTATTTAAAAAAGCAGGTTTATCGATGACAACATACACTCTCCTGCATAAGGCTGCTTGTGGTCTTTCAATAGATTTTCTAGGATACTCTGTTCAATAAATTCAATTATAACTACTTACTTGTATCCTTTGATGTTAAAAATAAAGGGTTCATTGGTAAAAATACACCATCTCCTTCAATTAAAAATAAATTGATTATTTTAAGCTTATATTAAATAGCTTAGGCCTTTTTTAATATAAAAAGCTTCTATCAATATAAATAATATATTTCATTCATATAATTTATTAGTAAAGTATTTTTCCCCATGTGACTTATGTGCCAAAAACTCTAGTGTAAATTAATCGTGCCCAGCATACATACATACATGCATATATATGTGTGTGTGTGTGCGCGCGCGCATATATAACTGTTTTATCCTTCTTTGTCACAAAAATTTTGATCATTTAAAAATTCCATAGTGGTTAGACATGGCAACTGTCATTTCTTACTCGAAACAATCGGGTAAATGCATAGTCGTAAATGGAGCGCAAAGCCATGGCGTATGGCGCTAATAGCACAGCCTCAGCACCATTTTACAACTATGGCAGTTACCTTCACTGTGGCACGCGCCAGAATGCCTTTTACCCAGGGTGAAGGTGTTCTTTTATAAAAAAAAACATGTATTTCTAAAACATGCTTTTAAGTGTGTTTGGCCTAAAAAACAAAACCAGGACATCGTTCTGCACCAAACAGTCCCTACGAGTTCGGCCTTCTCCTCGACGCAATCCCTAGCCTCAAGACACGCACGCACAGTTGGGAAGGAAGCAAGGCGCACGCAGCAAAGAAGAACGTACCTGGGCTTCGATTAATTTCAGTTTTCCCATTCAATCACAGTTTTTGGTAGGTCAATCCTCTATTAGCACAAAAGGTTAAGCAAATTGAATTTTCATTAGACTAGTAGTTAATCAGACTATTCTATATAAAACTCCTCTATTATCAGGAGCAATGATGTTACACTAAGCAAAAAGGGTTACAAATGAGGCTATGAAGTTAAAGGGAATAAAGACCAAATTCCAAATATAAACTGTAAAACTTGTCTTTTCAGCATGTATCATATTGCCTTAATCTAGACAAGATATCACTTTAAACCTGAGTAAATTCCATTAATATAAATTGTCTAATGTTGACAAAGCAATTATTTCATTTTTTAATCTCAACTCAGGGACTTCTGTATTTAGGAATGCAACAGGAAGAGATGCTTAGGGTTGCCATATTTTTTTACTTAACTAACTACTGTTGCATTGACCTGCAAGTGATGTTATTTAACTGAACTCTGAAAACATATACAATCTAAAAATGTTCAAAAAATGATACCTAGTCCGGTATCAAGAATAATAAAAATATTAGATTGAGTGATGCAAATCAATGCAACACTCTGAGATAGTGCTTCCACCTGAAATTAGAAAATTTTCAAATGACAACATGATAGTAATCTACAATTTTCAAATAGGTTTCAACACTGTATATGCCATTCACCGGAGGAAAAAAGCAATTGTTTACCTTATAATTGGATCCTTTGTCATTTTTCCTGACCTTTGAGATGCATTTCCAATCCATTTTTTCCTGCTCTCATTCCATGCAATTGCAGCTACATAACAGAATTAGCATTATGTTTCTTGATTTTTAGCTTTTGACTGTTCATATATCACAATTAAAGCAGAATTTCTATCATGAGGAGAGACACATCATATACATACATCTTGAAGATTTATTTTGGCTTCATTAATTACAAGAATTATCTGAGATAGTTATCCAGTAAAATGTTCAGCAACATGATGTGTGGCAGATGATATTCAATGGTGTAAATTACAAACCAGTGTCAATTATACCATCTAAAAAACTCTCACAACATTCTTTCACTGTTGTATCCTTTCATTAAACAGCTTTCATGAAATAATCTACTATCCTAATTATTTTCACATAAAGTCACAGTGAAGGCAGCAATAGGCATAAAGACGGTCATCTTTCTGAACCTCCTATGACACTAAACAACCTTCAAATACATTAACATTCCACTCTTTAATGTCTAGGCAGATAGAAAGTATAGACATGACCTACCATGATTCACAAATTCAGAAGTGCTCATGCTATTCTCAGGTGGCTTTTTCTGTTCACTTGTAGGTGTAGAATACTCCGAAGGTTTCTTCTCATTGCTGTGGAAAGTTCTACCGTTGACTTCCATCATGTCTTGAATGAAAAACCATTCCCCTTCTGTAATTGTCTGCAGCAGTAACTTTCAACTGCCATTACAGAGTTGTGTCACGATATACAAGTGAATGAAACTAAGCCAGGTTTGATAAAGAAACAATTGTCTGCGTAACGAAATTCTCTTTCAATAAAATAAACCAGATGAAAGAAAAAAAATTAGAATTTAGCAGGAATGAAGAATATATTAACACTTGGAAACACTATTGGTGAAATAAAACACGAAAAAGAAATAGAAGAATTCCTTGTAAAGTGAAAATGTTATCAAAGTCATATAACTATAACAATCTCCATAGTTTTTATTCTTTAGAGCAACTGAAATCAAGTAGAAGCAAAGGTATAGCAAAAAAGTCAAACAAAACAGAATGTCATTATTCTAGTTTGTATCTACCAACGAGCAATGGACAAAATGAGTATAAAACAGACTTTTGTAGGAGGAACCAGTTATCTGACAAGGAATTACCACATGGTGCATCAAATTTATGGCATCAGTGGTAAAGCAACATGCATTTTACAATCATTTTCAGTGGATAGGAACAAATGGGCTGTTCCTCTAAGTTCACTATATTCGCATGCTACGGACATAAGTTAAGGAAACCGTCCTGCAGGGCGTTTGCCGATCACTATCAAGATTCCAAGACTTCTCACAAGCTTTTATTCCTCGTAGCACATCTAACCATCAATGAAACAAGTACTGCCTGTTCCCATCATTAATGTTTCACAGTGTTGCATAAAACTATCCAAGGCATAAGAATTAAACATCCCAAAACTAACTCACTCCATAATTGATCCCAATAAGCAACAATTCGGGTATAAATTCTTTTAGATCTTAAGGTCCTGATATACACGACCGTTGCTACCAAAAAGAAAATTACGTTCGCATCATAACACATTATCAGGAAAACTAAATCTTCCAAAACTAATGTGAAGCCACCCAAAAAGTTCAATCCAATACCAGAAACCCCAAGAGAGGCCCATTATTCTTTCCCTTAATACAATCCCTTCGCCGCCATTAACAACCGAAACCATCGAAAAGATCCACTTCTTAACAAACGCCAGCAAGAAACGCACAAGAAAAGAAAAAACACCAATAGCACAAACAACAAACGCCAAAATTAAAGACATAAAAATAAGCATAAAAGAAAAACACAAAATAAAGAAAAGAAAGAGAAGCATACCTTTACTGGGCTTCGATCTACATAAGGGCCAAGCAATATAGGAGGAAAAAGAAAGCATAACGAGTGGTAGGAGGGCATATATATAGAGGCGCAACCTGGGCTCTTGTCAATTTCTTGGTTTGGTGGCATCCACTTTTCAGTTTCCCACCGTTTCCTGACTCTCCCTCCCTCTCTCTCTCTCTCTCTCCCCGGTCTCTCTCGAGCTGACGTGGATGTGGGCTCTTCTCATTTAATTGGAGATATCCCAAAACAGTGGTGGTGGTTCACGTGGTGCTGCCGCGCAGATTATGTAGATGAGAGGGGTGCGTAGAGGGGCTTTCTAGGTATTTCGTACGAAAAAGGCACTACGTCGCTCGCGTGTAGAAATTTTGGTTTATCAAAATGGTGGTAAGAAAGTGCCAACTAGTGAATAATGACTGCAGCCTGTACCCACCACTAGCCGGGGGTACCATGGCTTTTTCGTTATAAATGAAGCACACACTATTTGTTGCTTAATCAAAAAATTTAAATATAATTATTGATTATTTTTGTTATGATTTAGAATTATTTTTAAAATAAAATTGTTTCAAAAATTTGCACAAAATGAGATAGAAAGAAAAAGGTTTGAATATAGGAAAATTAAAATCAATAAAATGAATTAAAAGGTTCATATGAATTTATATGCTCTTTGAAAAGTCTTATAAGATGCTAATAAGCTTATAAACTCCTTGTTTGATAAATTTTTAAATAAAAGAGCTCATGAGTTTGTAAAATAAAATGTTTAAAATTTATAAGTTATTTCAAAAAAAATTAACGTTTTTTAACTTATTTTCAAGAATCTTATAAGTTGCTTCATTATATACATATGTATGTATATAATTGCATAAATATTTTTAAAGTATACCATAAGTAATGATAGTTACTTTATTTTTATTATTATTACAGTAAAAATTATAATTAATTATTATTATAAATTTAAATAAAATTTTATAAAATACTTTTATTATTACTATCTGAATATTTTATTATTTTATTTTAAAAATAAAATGCATGAGTTTATAAATTTTAAAAATATCTTATAAATTATATAATCTTATAAGTTATTTGAACTAACTTTAGTCAAACACCGTCTAAATATTGAAAGAATAAAAAGAAAAAATAAATATAAAGAAAAGGGGATCTTTTGGACAATTAACATTTGACAATAAAATAGTTATTGTAAATCCCTTCCCCTTGATATATATTATTGAAAGATAAATAAGTCTTTCAAATTTTATCTCTTTTTTTTAAACATTAGGGAATGCAAGTAAGTAGTCATAATTAAATTTAATAACAAGGGTATTTTAAGGATTTTATTAATTGACTAAGGTAGTTAATCTAAGAGATTTGGGCTTAATGAATAGTATAGAGAAATAAGTTTTTCTGTGTATGACACTGATATTTGTTTTTTTTTTCTGTTTTTTTTAGCTAAATATTTTTTATATATTTTATCTTTCAAAATATTTTTATATTTTATATTTTGTTTTTTAAACGCTTTTTATACTTTTAATCGATATATAATATTAAGAAAAAAGACTCTGTGG
This sequence comes from Avicennia marina, assembly GCA_019155195.1. NCBI lineage: Eukaryota > Viridiplantae > Streptophyta > Magnoliopsida > Lamiales > Acanthaceae > Avicennia > Avicennia marina. The sequence continues at coordinate 5,248,839 of CM032763.1, forward strand.
TTAAATAATTTGAAATTAAACAACTACCTACTCTTTACATTTTTTAATTTCTATCATACTATTTTCCCATTTTTAATTTATTATTCTTATTTTTTTCTCAAATTTTTTCTTGTATCAATTTCTTTTGACCTTACTTTATTTTCTTATCTTAAACATTTTTATAATTTTAATTCTATAGTTTATTTCTATTATTTATAATCATGTTAAGAACCCAATGTTTTCAAAATTGGGTCGGACTGGTTGGTTTGATCTAGATCTATCCGTTTTTCAAATTCAATTAAGGTATGAAAATTGAAAGTCTTCAAAACTAGTAAAAATTGGCTGAAATTGGTCAAATAGTTTTGACTTGTAAATTTAAAAAAAAAAACAAATTTTAGCTTTTTTTAAAAAAAATTACTCGATACTTTTTAACTTTCTTTCAAAATTCTTACATTTCTGATTCCTTAATATTAATTAGAATGTATACTTTTTTATTTTGACTTTTGTTTTTTTAGTAATGTTTATACTTTTATTTTTGCTAATCAAGTTTTTTAAACTTTAATTATTGTATCTTAAAATTAAATTTGTTCATATTAATTGACGTATTTTTATTTTTCAAAACTAATTTTTCAACTTTATACTTTTAATTATTTTAAATTTAATAATTTTTTTATTTATGTAATAATTTTTTATTTTAGTTGAATTATTAATTTTTTAACATTACACCTAAAACCTGTCATTTAAGATATTTTAAAAATGAATCACATTGATTTTGTAAAATAAGTTTAATAGTAATACTGATTCTAACTTTCGATCTGATGAGGATAGAAAATTTGCTTCGAAATACATTTTCATATTCAATATAATGGCAATGAGTTGAAAAAGTTATAACAAGGGTATGCAGATTCCACCTCTAAGGTTAGGGATATTGTGATATGTGATGTTGCAAATGAGACTATGTGGAATAAAAAGTTTGTCACATAGTTTACAATGGTTCTATGAGTGCATTAGACTTTGCCACTTCATTATAACAACAATGCAAGGTTCCATCAAAAATCTAAATACATTGAATGGCACTATCATATTATTCAGGAGATTATTGGAAGGGGTTACGTCACCGTATGGAAGATAGCTTAAGAAAATTATCTTGTTCACCCACTCACTAAGCTAATAACACAAGTGCAACTAAATTGCAATCTCAAGAAAATGAGTATTGAATACCATAGTTATTGGCATGAAGGTTATTAACGATACAGTACAAGTGAAAGATTATTAGTGATATGCCCTCTAATGTTTAATTATTTAATAGGAATATTGATCGTAAATGTTATTTTCATTAATTAATAAAATATTAATATTTCATTTTATCAATGTTTCACCAGTTTTAACCATGCACATAATTCTTGTTATGAGATAACCATATAATTGCATTAAAAAACCTTATTTGTAAATGTTTTGTGTATAGATGCAAGACTTTTCAATACACAATGTTTTTGTATTATAAGTCTTATGTAACTCGATATGAAATGTTGAAAATATATGTGTGTGAATATATCATTAGAGAATAATGTACTCGAACAATAACTCAAATAATGAATAGTAATATGGAGTTCACTTTTTGCTATCAATATTTTGTTTTTTGATTATGTTAAGTGTGTGTGGACTTTAGATCTAAGACAACATCAGTATTTTATGTGTTTCATGGTCAGCATGACATTACAGCATTAAAGATAAATATCTATCTTATTGCACCATTACTCGAATGCACGTGAAGGAATGCGTGTAATCAATAAGTAATTTATCTCCTTATAAGTGAACATGACTTTCATCCTATACGATTTATGTTTCATAAGATGGAAATCTTATGTCAATATAGTATATGATTGAAAAAGAGTTTTCCATAAGACATTAATTTTATAAAGTAATATTGATTTGATAATATAATCGAGCCAATGAATTTGACAAAATTTGTAACTCTCACTCGATTAAGACAAAGTAAAATAAAAGATTTATATTGCATTGATATTCACTATACAGAGTGTTCATTTAATCCATTCAATTTACTTTAGATGAGCTGTAATATAGGGCATGAATTATGTATTACATATATCTTTTGATTATACTTGTTGTGAACAAGAATAAACTTATAATATCACATGCATAAGAATAAGGCAAATACAAGTAAACTTTTATAATGTGGGGTCATGAACGAGGCTTGAGAAATCTCACAAGAAAATCAATTTGGCTACAATTATATTAGATCAAATAAAATGATGTATTTCTCATTATGTTTTTTAATAATTAGATTATTAATTAAAAATATAATGATTCTTTAATTTAATTAATGTGTATTAGATTAAATGACAAGACATAAGCGGAATTATTTAGTACCTATTATATTTGTTAGTATTGAGATTATTAATTAGTAGTGTAATGGGCAATTGGTTTAATTAATGTAATTAATTAAATTTAAAGGATATTATTCTAATAAGCTTTAATTATTTATTGAATTAATAATTAAAAATAAAATGACCTTGAATTAAGTTTAAAGTCCATGTCAAATCTTGTAAAGCCCTTTTATGTGCCCTAAGTGAATTATGAATCCACTTGCATATATAAAATTGCATCTTGTAAATAAATCAAGTAGAAGAATTTCAATAACTATAGAGGACACTATTCATGAGGTACTGTAGCAGTGGGTACTATTCATCTACCCCAACTTGCACAAGAGAGGATGTGTTCCCTAACATTCACAATATTTTCGTTGATAAAATTCTCTAAGCTTAACTCCCGAGGGATTTCATAAAGAAGTTTGAATATTTATTAGAGACCTTGCTTGGCCATAATTAGTGTTTGAAGTAAAATCATAACTTGTGGATCATAGACAGGATTTATCAAGAATTTAATTTCAAGTAATTATTTATACAACCAAACTATGATTCAATTTATACAAATTATAAAAAGAAAAAATTGGATTGGAATTTTATTTCCGCTAAATTTTTAATTTTTTGTGAATTTTAATCAATAAATTTGTATCACAATTCTCAATGATTAATATAACTATGTGCTTGAGAATAATAGCATTCATAATTGAAAAGAGTCGGATTAATTTTTTTTTCTATCCTTATATAGTGATGTATCTTCATTCTTCAACTACAAATCCCCGTTGCGAATAATAAATACAGGCATTTTATGATATTTTTAAATTTTATGAATTTATTAGTGTCATATTTGATAAAAATATTCCTCATTTGACTGGAAAAGTTACAGTTATGTCCGTTCAAATTTTTAAGTGTGTGTGTTTTTTTGTGAAAAATATTTAAAACTAAAAGAGAGAAAGAAATATAATTTAAAAAATATAACAATTATAATGTATATTTTTAAGGATAAATGAAGCAAAACAGATATAGCCTAGGCATTTTTCCCAAAACAATAAAATTAGTTAAAATTATAAAACTAAATGCACATACACACTATTATATTATTACTATGACTCTTATTTGATCTTTTATGATTCTTCTAAATTACTCTTCATAACTAATTTATCTGCGTCTATACTATATATTATGGTTCTACCCCCTATAAATCTAATTTTAATTGATTTCCTAAAATGCCTTTATCACCAAATCTATTTATAATATTTAATAACTACCTTTCGTCCCATATATAAGTGAACTCAAATACCTTTGATTTTGTTCCTTTCCTTTTTTTTTTTTTTACTGTTACTATAAATTATTGCTCTCTTGTTTTTTAACTAATATTTAGTTTTTTCATTTGTCATATTTTATATTACTCTAATCTCTATCTTTAAAAAATATAATTAATTAATTTTATTTTATTTATCAAACTACTAAAAAATAATTTCACATTCTTTATAATTAATAAAGTTATTTACTTTTTTTAATAAGCATGCACACATGTCAAGTATCTAAGTTTTGCTAGTATGTATTGTTAAATCAGACATAATATATGTAGTTTTTTTTAATCTTTTAAGAATAGTACTTGGTGAATGAATAATATAATAATTATTTATGTCATTTTTACTAACTCACAATTTCAAAAATTTGTCCATTGTTATTTTTCTATTTCCAGAATTCTTATTTTTGTTCAATAATTTTTTAGTTGCTCGCGGATTTGAGTTTACTCTGATTGCTTGTACATTAAGTTCGAGGAGTTCACAGCAATCAATTTTTGGTTTTTAATATTGAATTTCCAAATTATCTGTAATTTTTATTTTCCTCTTTTCTATTTTTAATTCTATTTTTAACTTTTTTTTCTCTTTTTTTGTCAATAAAATTTAATTTTTGTCTTATTTACTCTCACACCTACTCTCTCTCTCTCTCTCTCATGAAATTTTAAACATAATTTTAATTTATAAATAATTTTATTTTATTATTAAAATATAAAAAATAATAAGTTTATTTATTTTTTATCTATACTATATTATTTAGTGTCAATAGTCCATATTAACTAAAATTTGGCCTTCAATGTAAACCATTCTTATTTTCTTTGATTTTTTCTTTTCATCCTTTTAATCAATTTTTAACTTTTTTATCTCAATAATAAAATTTAATTTTTTCTACTTCATCACTCTCACCTCTAATTTTTCTCCACTCTCTTATATAATAGTTTTAAACATTATTTTAAGTGATAAATAATTTTATTTTCATTAACAAAATCTAAAAGATAATAATTGTATATTTAAATAATTAATAAAATTAATTAAATAAAAAAAAAGTGCACTTGAGTGTACTGTTTAATAATGGTGGTAATAGGTTGGGTTAGTGGGTTGACCAACCAGTTTAAGACATAAATTTTACATGTAAATTTACTGACTTTAAGTTAGGTCTATTTATTTTTGTGAGTCAATTTTTTGATTAGAACTCGAACTTTACATGTAACTCAAATCTAATTCGTCAACTTGGAACTAAAAGAAATATATATTTTGATCAAAATAAAATTTAAAAAATATTTTTATATACTATAATTTTCTTTTGATTTAATACTATTACTTCAAAAAATAATTGAAAATGCATTCAAAGTTTTAAATTTTCTACTTTTTACTTATTTTAAATTTTATTAGATTAACTTTTAGTAAAATACATATAATTCTAAAAATATAAAAAGAAAGAAAGAATAAGTAAAAAGAATTTGAAAATCCAAATGCCGTGAAACTTGTTTAGGTGAGAGTGCGAATTGTCAACGGTGCTTTGAATTCTAATACTCAAAATGATTTTAATATCTAACATAAAAAATTAAGTTTGAGAACGGAGAATTTAGTTTAATTAACTTTGAATTTTGACATATTTACTGTTTTAATAATTAACTTTATTTAATTAATTTTTTATAAATGTAATTAATAATTTAAGAAGATTATAAAATAAAAATTAAGTAATAAAATATTTATTAAATTATTTTAAATATATAAATAAATTTGGTGGTCAACTCATAGGTATAACCTGACTATACATACATATATATATATATATATATTTTTTTTTTGGAAGTGCTTAAGTTTAATTCAATTTTGACTTGTATTGTAAGGACTTAAATCAAATTTATTAATTTTATACTAAATTAGGGTAGTGCTTTTGGGTCGCGTGAAAAATTGCCGGGTCGAATTTACAATACTTAATTATAATTAAAGAATTAAATGATTATGTCAATAAATTATCCGACTCGACCCGCAATTGGGGTCGGAAAAAGGCCGATTCAAAATCTCGACTTACATTAACGAAAACCCTAGTTTTACTTCCACGTATTTAATTGTTCGTCTTATCTTTGCAGTTGCTCTCCAGCCGTGGCGTCTCGTTCTGTGCTGAGACCCATTGCCATCCATCGCCGCGGGATCCCTTTCTGTGTTCATTTCCCAATTATAAGCTGCAACTATCGTAAATCAAGGTTTGTTTGTCATTGACTGTTTCAATTTATTTCACCACACATTTTTTTATTTCACTGTTATACTTTTTGTTCGTTTATCACGAAATCTGTTGTAATTGCAAAATTTACGGTTTTTTTTATTGCTTGGGCTTGGTGTTTACTAAGAAAAGATTAAATTTTTTTGTTTGGTTTCTTTTTTTTCTTTCCCGGTCTTAATTTTGCGGTTGTAAAGTGGAATGATGAAACTAAGGTTATTTTGGTTATTGGTTGCTTGTCGCATTTACGTGGGTTAACCTGATTTTTCGTCGAGTAAATTATATATTGGGTGGAGAATGGTTAGATGTATTTTTTATTACTTATTTTCCTGCATTTGTTTGTCCTGTTGAATTTCGGGGTTCAAAGTGTGAATATAAGTACGTCCCTGTTGTCGAATAGAGGGACAATGAGTGTGCTTTGTCGGAGAATCTGCTCTAAAGTTACTTGCATAGGATTTGCCTGAAATTGCTTCTAATCACTCTTTGATCGGCATATTATTGCCCACGTATGTATGTGGGGTGTTAGTAGTTTTCTTCGTTAGTGTTGATATGTGCTCGTAATATTTATGCACTGTCTTTTTTCCACTCTGCAATTTTAGTTTTTGTGGACTGGCTGGAGAAGAAATGGCAGAAGAAACAGGAAAAAGCTTTGCCCGTAGAGACCGCCTTCTGGAAATTGAATCACAGGTTCAGAAGTGGTGGTCAGAGGGTGATGTATTTAACGCTGATCCAAAGGACCAGCGACCCAGAGATGGCGAGAAGTTCTTTGGCAACTTTCCATTCCCTTATATGAATGGATATCTCCACTTGGGCCATGCATTTTCCCTGTCAAAACTTGAATTTGCTGCTGCTTATCATAGATTGAGGGGAGCAAATGTTCTCTTGCCATTTGCTTTTCATTGTACTGGAATGCCCATTAAGGCTTCAGCTGACAAGCTTGCGAGGGAGATTGGAATGTTTGGAAATCCGCCTGTGTTTCCGGTTGTGAAAGAGGAGGAAAGTGGTGAACCAGAGGGGAAAACAGAGGCTGAAAGTGAAGGGAATCAGACTCAAGCAGGTGGTAAATTTAAGGGTAAGAAATCAAAGGCTGTTGCTAAGTCTGGTGGTGTAAAGTACCAATGGGAGATTATGCAGAGTTATGGTTTGTCTGATGAGGAGATAGCCAAGTTCACAAACCCATACCATTGGCTGACATTTTTTCCACCTCTGGCTGTTGATGACTTGAAGGCTTTTGGATTAGGATGTGATTGGAGGCGCACATTTATTACTACTGATGTGAATCCGTATTTTGATTCGTTTGTTAGGTGGCAGATGAGGAAGTTGAAAGAAAAGGGTAAGATTGTTAAGGACCTGAGATATGCTATATATTCACCCTTGGATGGTCAGCCATGTGCAGATCATGACCGGGCTTCAGGGGAAGGGGTTATCCCTCAGGAGTATACTCTCATAAAAATGGAAGTTGTCTCACCTTTCCCACCAAAGATGAGTGCTTTGGAGGGAAAGAAGGTGTACCTCGCTGCTGCAACATTGAGACCGGAGACGATGTATGGGCAAACAAATTGTTGGGTATTGCCAGATGGAAAATATGGGGCTTTTGAAATTAATGACATGGATGTATTTATCTTAACAAGAAGAGCAGCACTGAATTTAGCTTACCAGAACCTGTCACGTGTTCTTGAGAAACCTACTTGTTTGATTGAGTTGACTGGTCAAGATCTTATTGGTTTGCCTTTAAAATCCCCTTTAGCATTTAATGATATTATCTATACACTGCCCATGTTATCAGTTCTCACTGACAAGGGTACTGGAATTGTTACTAGTGTTCCCAGTGATTCCCCTGATGATTACATGGCCCTGCATGATCTAAAAGCAAAGCCAGCATTCAGAGCCAAGTATGGTGTAAGGGATGAGTGGGTTTTGCCATTTGAGATCATACCCATCATCCACCATCCTGATTTTGGAGACAAGTCTGCAGAGAGAATATGCATTGAGAAGAAAATCAAAAGCCAGAATGAGAGGGAAAAGCTTGATGAGGCCAAGAAAATAATCTATAAGGGAGGTTTCTATGAGGGAACCATGCTTGTTGGTGAGTTTGCTGGAATTAAAGTTCAGGAGGCAAAGAGTTTGATCAGGAACAAGCTTTTAGAGTTGGAGCAAGCTGTGGTTTATAGTGAGCCTGAAAAGAAGGTCATGTCAAGATCTGGGGATGAGTGTGTCGTAGCTTTGACTGATCAGTGGTACATCACTTATGGAGAGCAAGGATGGAAGAAGGCTGCAGAGGAGTGCTTGGCTGGTATGAATCTTTACTCGGAGGAGACACGACATGGTTTTGAACACACATTAAGCTGGTTGAATCAATGGGCATGCTCACGAAATTTTGGGCTTGGAACTCGTATTCCCTGGGATGAGCAATTTTTGGTTGAATCTTTATCTGATTCAACTCTCTACATGGCATATTATACTGTTTCTCATATGCTGCAGGGAGGGGATATGTATGGAGCTGATAGGTCTTCAGTTAAGCCAGAGCAATTAACAGATGAGGTTTGGGATTTCTTATTTGATGGTGGCCCTTATCCTAAATCTTCTGAAATATCCTCTTCTCTTCTTTACAAGATGAAGCAAGAGTTTGAGTATTGGTATCCATTTGATCTGAGAGTATCTGGGAAGGATCTCATCCAGAATCATCTGACATTTTGTATATATAATCATACTGCAATTTTACCCAAGCATCATTGGCCTAGAGGATTCAGATGCAATGGACACATAATGTTGAATTCTGAGAAAATGTCAAAATCAACAGGAAATTTCAGGACTCTTCGTCAAGCTATTGAAGAGTTTTCAGCTGATGCCACAAGATTCTCACTTGCAGATGCTGGTGATGGTATGGATGACGCCAACTTTGTCTTTGAGACTGCAAATGCTGCAATCTTACGTCTTACAAAAGAGATTTCATGGATGGAGGAGGTTCTTGCTGCCGAGTCATCTTTGAGAAATACTAATCCTTCCACTTATGCAGATCATGTATTTGCCAATGAAATGAATATAGCAGTCAAGATGACAGAGAAGAACTACAGCGGATACATGTTTCGGGAAGCTCTAAAAAGTGGCTTCTATGATCTTCAAGCTGCAAGGGATGAGTATAGGCTCTCTTGTGGTGCTGCAGGAATGAACCGTGATTTATTATGGCGATTTATGGATGTCCAAACACGTCTTATTGCTCCTGTTTGCCCACATTATGCTGAATATGTGTGGAAGGTGTTGTTGAAGAAGGATGGATATGTGGTAAAAGCAGGATGGCCTGAAGCTGATTCACCGGACCTCCCACTCAAAAAGGCAAATAAATATTTGCAAGATTCTATTGTCTCGATGAGGAAGCTTTTGCAGAAGCAGATATCAGGCTCAAAGAAAGGCAAAACAAGCGCATCAAATGTTCAGAATAAACCGACAGTTGGCTTGATATTTGTAAATGAGATGTATGATGGGTGGAAAAAGGAATGCCTTAACATACTCCAGAAAAAGTTTGACCCTGCAGATTGCACCTTTGCACCTGACCAAGAGATCCTTGCTGAATTGCAAAAAAGTGAAGTTGGTCAGGCTGCCAATTTTAAACAAATACAGAAGCTTTGTATGCCTTTTTTGAGGTTCAAGAAGGATGAAGTTAAGGCTGTTGGTGTTCAGGCATTAGACCTGAAGTTGCCTTTTGGTGAAATTGACGTTCTTATGGAAAATTCAAAACTAATTGCACGGCAGTTAGGTCTCGAACACTTGGAAATTTTGTCTGCAACGGATGCAGATGCTGTTGCTCGGGTTGGGGATCATGCATCAGTTTTGAATTCTAACCCACCATCACCTGGAAATCCTACTGCCATCTTTCTGAATTGATGAAATAATTTTGCATTATGTAAGCTCTTTTAATTAATTTTACCCTGTGGTTGTGTTCACGTTGGACTAATCTTACAGACATCCAATACTGCTTCTCCGAGGGATACTCTAGCATGGGCGTCAGGTTTTGGTTTTGAACATTAATTTTTACAATATGATACTGTTTTTGAGTTTAATCGTCTATGATGTTGACTCTTATCACTCCATGAACTTCAGTTCTTGTGTTATTTGCAGCTTTAGTTGCTCGTCTCTGTAACCTATTGTTTTCTTTGTGAGATCTTCTGTAGAATTTGTGCCATGTGGTCCCTTTTTTTTTTTTTTTTTCCTTTTGTGGTGGTATTGCCAATAATCGTACTTCACGAGTTGCAGAGGCACAAACTGTTATCCCATTGTGCTGCTACGTGATAGCTTCTGTTGTCTGAAATAAGATGCTAGTAATTGAGAAGAAAGTGAAGGAGCAGTAATCCCTTCTGATAGAACAATAAATAGTCTATTGCGAAGTACAAGATTCTAGTTTCAAAGACTACTACTACAAAGTAAGAGCGTTGTATGCATTTGCTGCTGCGGCAATAACAGCAACTTGCTGAGGGAAATGAGAATTACATGGAAGTTGTGATTATTGTGTTCGTGAGCAATTTCAGTGCCAAGGGGGCGAAGCAGAACTACTAGTGACGAGGAAGGGGAATGGAACTCTTTTTTGAAGACTTTAGTTACGGACTAAGTTTGGCTAGCTATTTGGGCGTACCAGTTAGGTTAGCATGGGTGATTATTTAGATCTGAGCGTTGCAGAGTTGATTCTGACTTCTAAAGCAGTGAACCAGATGTCTAATCTAGTACTAGCAAATAGGAAAAGGGTTGGGAGAACCCATGTTTGGTTGTTTAAGCAAGCAAGTCGAAGATATATAGAGCAACACGGAACATAAGTGGGTGCTGACAAATTCTTGCATGGTTCAATGGCCGAGGGACGATTTCATTTCTTCATATGGCAGCTGATTATGCCCTGTATTCTGTGTAGTTTAGGTCTGAAGTGTTGTACCTTTATTCTGGGGTTCTTTACAAATAATCGATCTATTGTTTAAATAATTATAATGACACGTTTTAACCATACTAAGGAAATGAGGTGTCAGTGTGATGGAAACTTATTAATAGAAAATGCTAATATAATTATTCAAACAATAAATGTAATTTATAAATAATTGAAATACCAAAGACATTATAAACGTATGATTTTATAATTTAACCAGAATACAATGATCCCACATCCCGAAAGGCCCAAAATTTGCTTGTAAATGAAAAGAAGAACCGCCAACACTGGTCTTCGCATTCGCGCTCTAATGTAAAACAAACTTTTCTTTTAAAACGAGTACTTGTAAAAGAGTATATTTCATAGACGTGCATAATTATATACCTCAATTTAACAATATTTTTAACATATATAACATATTTGAGAAACTTTGAAAAAGGGAAAAATTTATATAATTCGAGAACAGGACAGCGTGATTTTCTTTAGAGAGAAAAATATAAAAATTAAAATTGAAAAAGAAAATTGTAAAATATAACAAATTAAAACTAAAGAACACTTAATGAAAATGCACATTAATAATCTAATAAAACGGAAGAATGATTCATATATCTTCCAAAATAATAAAGTAATAAAGAAATTTGCGAGTAGAATAAATTAAAATTGAAACTATAGAGTGAAACGAAAATAATATAAAACATTAAGTATATTTCGTTTATTTTTTCAGTGTATAACCAAAAATTATCCTATAACTTTAATAATACAGCGTAGTGTATATACTAACTATAGTTAGGTGAACAGATTTCCTTAACTACAATAACATTTGAAAATTGCGTTCTTTTCTCATTATTTATTGGAGATAGTATAGAGCAATTACTGACAACATCCAGTGCAATAGGTGGACCCCTTTTAAATACTGAAACTAGAAAATAATTTTAATATTAAATATATGTATATTTTTGGGTCAAAAAGTACATGCAAATTACTTTTATATTCTTTTTCATTTATTCCTGATTTTGATGTTGGATTAATTTAAAAGTATTAGTCTATTATGAGTGTGCATCAAATATCTAAATTGTTTTTGTCATCTCATCATGTATAGTTACTTTGTCAATATTTAATATTTTACGCAATTATAGTGCAGTAGTTGAAGCTTTATTTTCTTATTATTATGCTTACAACAATTAAATTGATAAAAAAAAATGCTAGCAAACAATATTATATATATATATATATATATAGATATATATAAGTCAACCAACAATTATTCCACTGAATGAAAACTTGATAAAAAAAATTATATTTGAATAATCTGTATAATACTTAATTGTGTTGTCCACTACTTAGTGTATACTAAATTGCTTATATATTTTAAAAATGAAAACTTAATTTTATTCGTACTCAATCTGTCTTAAAATGTTTCAATTGCTGCGGTTGGATTTATCAATTTATCTATTTCCTTAGAAAAAACATAATATATTTTAAAATTGAGCAAACAATATTATATAATATTGTAAACATTAGAGTTGAGAAAAATTAATAAAATCAGTAATACCAAAAATTGAAAAGATCATTATGATGCATTAGAAAAACATTCATATAATAGCAAATGAAGCAACCTTTTTTTGGATCGAGAAAATATTTTACAACTCAAATTATTTCAAAATTAAAATAAATTATTAAATTTCAAATACTTGCCCTATCCTAAACTCTGTATTGCATCTGTCCTTGCTGATGTAAGCTCAACCATTTGTTCGTCAAACGATTGTCTTGGCAACAAAATCCAGAACCCGTTCTGTTCTCCCCTCCATATTATATATTTATATGTTTCATGGAATTTGACACAAGAATTTGGATCATCACGCTATCAATTACATTTCACAGTTGCAGACTGTTATATTATGGAATGAAAAAATAATTTTTTCTCCTTCAAATGTTGGGTGTTTTAAGATTTTTCTTTTAATTTATATATAATTATGGATAGCTTGAGATATGGTGAGGGCTCAGGAGATGCACTGCAAGACATTTTTTCAAGAAATTGTTAACAATGACAGATCACTCAACACATAGAGTTCTTGAAGAAGTAAATAGTAGAGTTCTCTTAAAGGTGTGTTCTTTTTTTCTTTCTAAATAGTTCTTGTGTTTTCCACACATATATCCATTCTATTAGCTAAGATGCGAATGAATCTCAAAGAAATCCAACTGAATATCTTCTAAATACTTGAATATGTTATTTTCTATGCTGGGACATTGCTTGCAACATATTTAGGATTCCCTTACTTCTTTGATTTTTGGCAAATTAACAATATTTTCCAATTGAAATGATTTTTAAGTCATTTGCAATTCTCCCTTAAATAGCTGGATTTAATTGAATGCAAGTAAGTTATGATATGATCAACTAAAAGATTTCTCCGTATTTTTATAAATAAGATAAATCAACTATATTCAAGCAAAAAAATTATAATCTTATCAGATCAACATAAATTAGTTAAGTCAGCAACATATCAATATAGTTTAGGTGTGGATAAATTCAGTAAAATTGCTCAATAAGTTTGGCAGATTTTGTGGTAGATTTTGTTATAACCTTTGTTAGGACACGTTACCAAAATTTCTTTAAAAGATTGATCTGCCATGTTAGCGTTATGTTGGAGTTTATGTCAAGAATAATGACAACATTTTAATCCATGCACACCTGACACTAACATTATCCTTTTTATCATTATGGGATATAACACTAATGCTAAATAAGAAAACCAAATGCTTGATATGAAAACTAAGTAATAATAACAATGCCATAATAATTACATCATAACCAGAGTTTAACAAAGCAACATCTGTCCTTGCAAAAATAAAACAAAATCCACATGCAGTTAAGAAATCAATGGTAGAAAGCCACACGAAGTCCTACTTCCTCTTAATGGAGTCTTACTAAATCACTCCTCATTTGTGCCACAAAATGATGAAGCGAAACATTCAAGGGAATAGCATCATTATCAGATTTAGCTTTAACTGGCTCATGTGTAAACACATAAGCACTGGTGCACAAAGTTCCAACCATAAAAATCATGTGTTTTGAAAAATGTGGAATAGTTGGTAGGATAGATTGCAAAATGCCCATGTACTCATTCAACTAGAACTTCTCCTATAGATGAGCGATTTGGTGCTCCAAATGTTTAGAGAAAAACTGAAGTATCCAGCATTTGCTCCTATATCGGTAGCTTAAATATAGGTAGTTTCACTGTAAGTGAAACTAACTTCAAATTATTCATCATTTTAGTTTCAAGAAAACCTTCAAAGTATATTTCATGAAAACCTTTAGATATAAATTGTTGCTTCAATTTTCTTTTGAAGTGGATTGAATTGTTAATGATATGCCTTTTAATGCCAACAGTTAATGAGTGATATTAGAGGCATTCTGGTTGTATATATACATTTTCTCACATATTCATAAAATATCAATTCCTTTATATCAAAATTCTAGCAAGCATTTCATGCATATAAATCTTAAATGGTGTAAAGTGTTGTATGTGGATTAAGAAACTTTATTTATAAAGAGTTATGAATATGGATATGAGATTGTCCTAATACACAATTATTAGAACTGGTTTGCAAGTTATAGACACTTTAAATAATATTAGAGAGTTGATACAACTTGTATTCATTGTATTTGTACAAAAAGTGTCATGTAATTTAGTATGAGATATTGAATATACAAATGTATGAATTCCTCACTAGAGAATGCGCATTCAAACACTGATTTGAATAACGAAACAGATACATGGAGTTCACTCTTGTCTATCACTGTATTGTTCGTGATCATGTTAAATGTGTATGGACATTATACTTGAGACTACACATTGTTTTGTGCATATAACAGTTAACGTGTTATCAGGACATTAAGGGTTAATATCTATTTTAGTATGAGATATGATCATGAGCTAAACATGACATTGCCCACATGTGTATATAGATATATATGTATTTAATAAGGAATTTGTCTATTTACAAATAAGCAAGATATTTGTCTTATGCAATTAATGTTTCATGATACATATACCCTTAGTAAGGTAACACGTGATCGAAAAAGAATTTCCGACAAAAGCATAAGTCTCATGAGATAATGTTGATTGGTTATATGATTAAGTTTGTAAGTTGACTAAATTTATAATTCTCGCTTAATTGGGATAAAATAAGATAAAATGTTTATACCACATGATACTCATGATCGAAAGTGTTTATGTGATTTGTTTACTTCAACTTAATTGAGCTAAAATATAAGTAGTAGGTTAGAAACTACTGATGCTTTTCGAGACCGTGGAAAGCGACTCTCCTAAATGGAGCAATGCTTACTGTCAATTAAAGATAAATTTATAGAGTTACACACAAAATGATGGAATGTGTGACAAGTGATAAAATTGGCGGCATGTAAATGAGGCTTGGAAGACTTGTAGAATCATTTTTTTAATTGTAATTAAATTGGATCAAATGAATTTGTCATGGTACTGTTGTAAAGTGCTACCTATGTGACCTATGCAATTTTTGCCTCCACTTTCCATTAGCTTCTAGTATCGCTTATTTTGTAGGCTGTCTTTTTAAGTGTTGCCAATCATATATAGGTGTGATTTTTTGGTGTGGCTAGCTATACTGGTTGTGTCTCTGTTGTTACCCACGGTGTTGGTTATAGTGGTTGTTTTTCTGGTGTTGCTTATTTTAGTGGTTCTATTATTGATACTTTGGTTTTTATGTAATATGATCTCTAATTAGTACTAAGCTGTTGTTTCTATTTGATCTTTCAAATTAAATATTTTAACATTATTGTATGCTCAACTTTTGAATGGAAGTGCAAGGGAATATTTAGAAAATATATAAGAATATTTAATTTAATATTTTATATATTTTGTTTCCTAATTAGTAGGATGAGGATATTTAATTTCTTAGATTTATGTAGAGTTATATTATATATTTGGTATGATTTTGCTTGTCCCAAACTTTCTTTTTAGTTCGAATGCAGGAGTTAATTTGTCTAATTACTTACATTTAGTTACAAGCCTGAACATCCACTTCACATTTGTCCTCAACAAAACTGTTCAATAGTTTAACTGGGACAAGGAAGTTTGCTGCTTCTGCTTGTGGCGATAGATGAACGCAAAATCAACGGTCGAGAATGGGAAGCGTACAAGATCTTGCCAGATGGATGGGATGGTTTCTATGCACAAGCAATGAGATCAAGGAGTGCATAAGGTCGAAGCTAATGGGCGGCCGGTCCATACAATGCTACACTCAAAACAATGTTTCGGCGCAGCAAATGGTGACAGATGCCACCTTTTTTTTAATAATTAATTTTGGTATCTCGAACTAATTAACTACACTTAATAGTAAATGAACAATTTGAAAATAATAAAGTAAACAAAACTTTAATATGCATATACAATGTTTTTTACTTCATTAAAATTTATTTTTAACATATTTATATAGTTTTAATTATAAATTATTATTATTATGTATTTATGCACTTTTATTTTTATTTGTTATTAATTTTGTCAATAACTTTAATTTGAAAATCTGTTTTGAATTTTTATTAATTATAAATATTATTTGCTACATTATAGGGTAATTAAATACATTTAAACTTTGTTCTAAAACTCAAACAATACATATAATTAATCACAATAAATAACAATTTAAAAATAATAAATAAACTGAATCCTAATATACACTTTTAATATTTTCTACTTTATTATCATTTATTTTATGTATTTATACAGTTTATTTTTATGCATTTATGTATTTTTTTATTTTTAATTTGTTGTCGGTTATAATTAATCAAATATTTTAATTCATAATTCTGTTTTTTTAATTATATCAGTTAATATTAATTTTACTAAATGTATAAAACATTACATATGTATTTTAAAATTTTTATATTACTATTTTTAAATTATTATTACTTTTGATTAATTAATCAATTTATGGTACATTATAATTAATTAATGGGATAGTTGGTAAAAATTTAATAAAAAGATGATACTTGTTACGTCCTAGCACCCAGAATACTGTAGGACCTGGACTAGAAATGAAAAAATTATTTTCCCTAGAATTGCACAACCATTTAGTGTACCAGATAGGTATTTGTTAAATAAATATGTTGGATCCAAATTTAAATGGACGAAAATTTGGCACATAAATTTAGAAATAATGTAAACATATAAGAGAGAAAGATATAAAAAAGTGATATTTTTATGTATCATGCATTTAGAATAAATTATTTAGATGAATCCAAATTTGGATCTAAACATAGAACCTTATATTTTGGAGAAATAGTCTTCTGCCACTTTATTGTAAATTATGTAAAGCACTTGTTGAAATGAGTTGGAGGATGTTTGGCTAAATTTATTTTTAAGGGTTTATATCATATAAGAATATTTTAAAATTTATAAGCTTACAAGTCTTAGTTTTAAAATAACTGATAAAGTGTTTAGATAAAAATAATAAAGTTGTCTTATAAAATTTTGTCGACATTTATAATTTTAATTAACTACAATTTTTTGGTGAAATAGTAATAAAATAAAATAAATATAATTAATCTAACATAAATGAATATATTTATGCCATTTAATGTGAATAATAAATAAATTTATAAGATGTTTAAAAATAAATTTTAAAAAAACTAATATATTTTAAAAGATCTTATAAATTGTAAATATCTTATTTTTGAACATTAAAGCACTTCATTAACAAAATTACAAAACACCTTTGAGTAGTTTATAACCTCTCAAATACATTATACAAGATGTTTCAAAAATCTTATAAGCTCATCCAAACGTCCTCCAATTTTAGTGTTACTTGGCTCTTACTGTAATTGTACATGTCAACTAGTTTTAGGATAGAAATTGATCATCTCTTTTGTATTTCTCATATGGGAACCAGAGAACGGTTATGGAGGATTGTGCATTCAATAAAATTGAATTGAATTGAACTGAATTTTCAACACACTGTGAATCCAGTTATTAATATGTGGTAATTCAATTTGCCAAGAAGCAATGTTGATATTATCAAATGTAATTTAATGGTGGCCACAACATTGAAATTTCCAACTTCTTGATGCTACAAAATTGTTGCGTTGCCTTGTGAATGTGTGCTTAATTATAAGTGCACGCAAGCACAACATTCAAACGAATTTCTCTACAAACAAAGCAGCTGGTCAAATTCATATTCTCTCTCTCTCTCTCTTCCATCTAAATTTTTATTGAAAAAAAAAAGACAAAAAATTCATGCAGCTTATGACATAGAAGAGAACGTTCATAGATAATAATATCATTCAACAAATTATTAAAATTGTTTTATGACACAATATTCATGTACTTGCTTACATTTGACACTGCCCATATTTTTGTGTCCTAAACAAAACCTACGTCTTCGAGGCTTAACACATCATAAGCCTGAAATTTAACCACTCCACACACGCACATGTTATAAAGGTTGGCATGAATGTGTGTGTGTGTGTGTATGTATATATATATATATATATATATATATATTGTTTTTCACTTTTAAGTAATTAATAGTCCGTAATAAAAGATTTCAAAATAAGTGTTAAAATTAAATAATATGTATATATGTATATATCTTTTTAACATCAACGAATTTATCATAATTACACATTTACAGTATAAGATATATGTATTTTGTTTATTTTAAAATTTTAGAGTGTATTTTTAAATATTTTTATTTTAAAAATTATATAAAAGAAAATTTTAAAAATATAATTAAGTATCCATTTTTCTGTCCATTAGAAAACAAGCACACCATTTTGACCATAAATTTCAGGAAAACTGGAAAAACAGAACATTAGTCGCCTAAGCAACCAAACGAGTGGCTCTAAACAGCCACCCTCGTGCTCTGCTTTCATGTGGACAACCTTCACAGTTCGTCAAACGATTTGCTTCTATTCGGCAGATCCTACGAATCTTCCCTGTCTCGCTCTCTCTCTGTCTCTCATCGACAAAATCTCCTTCTCTCACTCCCCCCACCAATCAACTATTCCAATTTCACAGAGCAGGGGGTCGGTTTTGTTTTAGTCTTTGGGGCGAGAGAGGCGTAGGAAATGAGAGCTTTGAATTCCCATTTTGTGCTGATTGATCTGCACACCTCGTGGCACTCAGCTCAGCTGATCCCCAACTCTACCTTTGCCTACCTGCAGAAATGTAAAGTGCCGGCGGCAATGCGTCGAACGCGTGGCAGGCGGGGGAAGATCTCGTCGTCCAGGGCTCCGGCGCCTGAGGTAAGGTCTCCAGAGATTCGCCGGCCGAGGGAGCGGTCCACTGCCAGAAATGGGTTGCTGTCGGTTTCTTCGAACACGGCCTTCACATCGAGTTCTGGTCGTCGAGGCGATGACGCGGTCTCGGACCTGGACTTGTTTCTCGAAGTAATTCCGTTGTGGATGAGGCATGATTTGTTTAGGCATGAGGAGATTGGGGAGCTGATCGAGGTGGTTATGGACTTGGGGAGGAAGCCACTTGCTCGCTTCCCGTCTGGTGATTGGGTGATCTCGGACCGACCGGTGAAGCATGAGGATTTACTACATGCTATCTCAAAGGTTGTTTCAGAGAATCATGATAATGGGATCGACATCATGCTGTACTAAAACCAGCCTAACACGGAAGCTATAAAGTAATAAAAATAACAAAGGAAAGTATGCTTTGTCGAGTCCTTTAATTATAAAGGAATTAAAATTACTTTAGTTGGATAGAAAGATTTACGCAAGCGTATATTTGTTTAGTTAACTAGTTAAATCGATTCATGATGATGCTTAGGAACTCTAAGGCTTTCGACCATATAATATCTAATCCTTTTAATGAAAATGAAATGGCCTGAACTCGTGCATGCGAATACGAATGTATACTTGTGACACATAGATTTGTGTGTTATGGTTGTTATTTTATAGAGGTGAGCTTGTAGGGTTTTCAGTGTAAAGTTAATTTATGGTGTCCAGGTTGGTGAATTTTCTGATGATAACCGATCAGGGATTGATCATTCTCTACATCGTATAAGTGCCATTAGAAACCGCAAAATGCATATTATAGGTCTTACTTGCCGGGTGGGCCGAGCTGTATCTGGAAGTGCTGAAATCATAACGGACTTAGTTGAAAGTGGAGGGTCCATGTTGGTTATAGGACCTCCTGGAGTTGGGAAAACAACATTAATCAGGTATACATAATGCTGATTATCTAGAAACTCTTACACCTAGTTGCACCTGCACAAACTGTTTCATGAAATTACTTGTATGATAAAATGTTAAACCTGCTTTTCGTTTCTTTTTATTGTGTGGAGAACGCCTCGACACATCATTTTCATAAAAAAAAAAGTAGTATCCACTAATGTGCTTTGGGTAATATATACAGTAAAATTTCATTGTAAGAAGTTCAATAAAAATTGGGTTGGTTAAATATGTTAGATCTTGTAATAGTGATGGTTTGACTTTGCTTTTGCAGAGAAATTGCCAGAATCCTGGCAGATGACCAGAAGAAACGTGTTGTTATTGTTGATACCTCAAATGAAATTGGTGGTGATGGGGACGTGCCTCATTCTGGTATAGGTCGTGCTAGAAGAATGCAAGTCCCAAATGTTCACATGCAGCATAATGTTCGTGCTAAGATTGGTGCCCCTACTGCTGCTTTATATAGCTTTGCAGAAATTACCTCTTTTTGTCTATGAACAAACATTGATTCTGTTTCCAATCCTGAGCAGGTAATGATTGAAGCAGTTGAAAATCACATGCCTGAAACTATTATAATTGATGAAATTGGAACGGAACTTGAAGCACTGGCTGCCAGTACAATTGCTCAAAGAGGAGTTCAGCTTGTTGCAACTGCTCATGGAATTACCATAGAGAGCATCATAAAAAATCCTTCCTTGCAGGCCCTTGTTGGTGGAATAGAGGTGCAAATGGATCCCTTGTGTAATAATATGCTTTTTCTGGTTTCTATTCTTAGTACATGCAGCATCAATTGGAATAATTTTATTTGGACGACTAGCAGAAATTTTAAAAACTATGTCATGATTTTGGGCATTAAACTACTGTCCATGTAGTTTGGCAATTACCATATATCAAAAATTTGACAATCAGTATTTACTTCACTATGAAACAGAGCGTTACTCTAGGCGATGAGGAAGCACGGAAGAGGAAAGTGCAGAAAACTATTCTTGAGAGGAAAGGGCCTCCTCCATTCACATGTGCAGTTGAAATGCTATCGAGAACGGAATGTCGTGTTCATCACAAACTAGATGCAACTGTGGATGCTATACTTGCAGGTATTTTCAATTTGATAATTTCCTTTTATGAAATTTAGGGATTATCTTATCTACTCAAGCAATGTTTGACTGCATCTTGTATGTCAGGAAAATATCCATTATTTGAAGTCCGGAGTATTGCTGCAGAAGCTAATAATTCCTCAAAATCTGTCAAACCTACTGAAGAAAATATTGGAGATACCAAGGTGATATCAGAGAAATCCCATTCGTTTAAACTCCGTAGAATAGATGCTGAAGCCAGTGATCTATTCAAATCGACTCAACCTACTGAAGACAACCATATTAGAGATGCTGAGGTGACACTTGGAAAAAATGAAGAGACTAAAAAGGAGTCTGATAAGGAAGATGCAGATTACCACCATAAGACCAAGAAAGTCCATTCTAACGTATCTGTAAGCAAGAAGAGCTACCCGTTTTTTGTTTATACTTGCAAGGTACTATTTTGGCTCCCCTTCACATTTTATTTTTCTAGCAGTTTTAAACTTAAGTTAACTCGAGGTGTTATAGAGAGCCTTTTTGATGATAGAAGGAAATTTTCGTGGTATTCAAAGTAGCCTAAATACAGTTGAAGAAACTATATGGTACATGTTTGAAAACAGTTTTATTAAGCAAAAATAATATGTGATCCACGCACTCTGGTTGTTTGGACATGGCATCAAAATCAAATTGATTTTGTGTTTGGCTTTTATTACAGATCCAAGAAGCTGACTTATTACGAGTAGCAGCTGTAATGGGGCTTGAAGATAAAATAGAGATAACTAATGATATTGGTTCTGCTGATGCTATTCTGACATCTAGTTATGAAATGAAACAGAATCCTTGGATCCGGGGGGTGGCAAAATTTCATCAGTTGCCCGTTTTTGTTATCAAGGTATCCTGCTAGCCATTCTTTAAGCCAGTGAAAACCTCCTCTTAAAACAATAGGCAATATTTTAATCTGCTTTTCTGTGGTTAAACATTGCAGTCCACAACAATGGCACAAATGGTAAAGGCAGTCCACATGATTCTTGGGATGGATTCATTTAGCTCTGCACAAAAGCAGTCAAGTAAAACATCCTTTGATATTGAGATTGAAGATGATGTGCCAAAGAGAAAACCATCACTAGAGGAGATTGATGCTCTGGAGGTGAGTAATTTTGTGTTCATATATTTTGTTCCAAAACATGATACAGTAGAGTGAGTCTTGAATAATATAGGTAAAATGTGGAACTTACAATTTTCTGAAGTAATGAAGGGTTCAAAGTTGGTGGTGCTATCCCTTAGGAATGCAATTGGCAGCTGGCAATGGGAATTTATCTACCTATGAGCATATACATATACATACATGCATATATATATATATATATTTATAATTCTGTAAGAGGATAAAAGTATGGAGGACTCTACTGTACTCAAAAGAACTACTCTAAGTCACAGCTCCTCCCTAGGGGAAGTAAATCAAGTTAGTTGAAAGAGAAATTTGGACTTGCATCAAAAAGCCTCATGGAAACGAACGCAAGGGTGGGGGTTATCTTTAGCATTTGTTTCAGAATCTGGGACTGTGTATTTGTGATAGTTGCATCATATTAATTTATTTGTTCATATGTTTACTTTTGGGTCTGCGTTGTAGTTCAGATGATCAAAATGGAAAGTGTTTAGGTTTCGGTTTTCCCTTTTCTTTCTTTTTTCTTTCCTCTTTCTTTCTCTCTTCCATTGTTTTTTCCCCTCTTTAAATTGGCCTGAATTGGTAAATTGGATGGGAGCTCATTTTGCATTGAGGATGTTAACCTGGCTCATCCAGATAGGCCATAACAGAAATAAACTGCACACTACATTAGCCATCACCAGGATGCTTACTCCACCACCCCTTTTCTCCACCATCGCTGCACGTGTGGCTACCACTATTGTGCCTCCCCTACAATTGCAGCCAAAATTTCTGCTCTTTTTCCCATAGTTGTTGACTTGGAAGGAATAATTATGTTTACTAAATAAGTGAGTCCCTTCATGGTTGAGTGGCTGTTGAATGTGATCAAGGAAACTGGCTATCAATTGTTTAATTTTCTTGCCTCGTGAGTATACAAGGTAGGGTTCCTTCAGCTGTCTGAGAGAGCAGTGTAGTTAATAAAAGTATTGTGTTTTCAGAAGGTGAGAGTAGGATAATCAGGATAATAATCTCAGGCCATTTGCTTAGTTAGCATAAGAGATTAGTAAATAGCCTCCTGCCTGATCGGCCCATGGTTTGGCAGATAGAAGAGAGATTTGTAATAGTTGGCTGTAAGTTTCTCTTGCGCTCTGAGTAGATGCATTATTTTAGGGCAAGAAATAGCATAAAGACACCAAAAACATGGTCATTGGAGACAATGAAACAGCTGGAATACAGTAATAGTGCATGATGTCGCAATTGTGTTATGACTAAGAAATATATTGAATTCAGGGAACACTTTTGAATCTATATCTGTCTGGGACCCTTGCAGCAATATCATGTTGCAGTTTCAGATTGATTGATTGATCTTGAAAATTTCTGTTTTCTGCAATAGGAAGTTCGACTTGCAATTGAGTACATTGTGATACCTGGTGGTGAGCCCGTTGAACTTCTCCCAAGGAGGTCTGAGATTGTTGCTCGACAACTTGAGTTGGTCGAGAGTTATCAGTTAGCTGTTGAGAACTCGGGTACTGAATCGAACCCCAGACTGCAAATCCTTCCTCAGAAATTAAACAAGAGAAGTTCAAAGCCGAGTTCGAATTTTGTGTGCACCACCCCCAAGTCAGTGACTAGTGGCAGTGGAGGTACCGGTGTCACTCGGCTGCCCTTTCTGCCTGAATAGTGCAGCAAATAACAAGGTGGAATACGTTTGAACCAGGGGATGATGCATGTCCAAACCTTGTACAGTAGTGAAAATTATGCAGTTATCACATCCTTCTCTCCTGCCAACTAAGTATTTATGATGTAAAATATTTGACTCTCCATTCACTGTGGATGAGTTTAGCACACTGTACAGAATGTAATTCAAAGAAAAATCTCGGCCATAGGAGTTGTCTGAAGCTCTTATTGTTTGCATTTACTCGTACTTATTGCTGAGGTGCCATAAAAGGACTTTGTTTGCTAAATGTGTGTTTGGAAAAGAAAAATTAAAAATATAATGATTTAAGTATGTATTTTTATTTTAAAAGAGACAAAACTAAACATGTTTGGTTTTTAAATTTTAATGGGATAAAGCTTTTGATTTATTTAAATTTGTGTGTATATATATATATATATATATATTATATAATAATTGGACGATGCTATGATATATATAGATGATGATTAGTTTTAAGATATATAAACATGTATCATTTCGAGTGTATGTACTTGCAAGCGTATGCATCGATTTAATTATAAATAAATACAATGATTAACTTCTAAGTATTTGAGTATTTATATATGTGTGCGTCTATATATATAAAAGATATCGAAAGATAAAAAATTGAAATTTAAATAAAAAATTTGTTAATTATTATATTTAAATTGTATAAATTTTGATGGAATGAAAATGGATGAGAGTATTGAAACAAACGTACCCTTACATTATAAATTAATCTTAATCTCTTAATTAAATAAAATAATTGAGTTTACAGATAATATAAATGATAATTTCATAATTTAAACAAACAAAATAAATTAAGAGTACTTAGTTATTTTAAAGCAACTCTTGTAACTCTAACGTCTTGTATCCATTGATTATTAGGGTTAATTACGTTTATATCATCTATGAATTAATGTAATTACTGACAAGCCCTCCCTGTCTCTCGAAATTGCAAAAATTTTCTCTGTGAGTCGAGACATAAAATATTGACACAATTGTATATGTTAAACCAGGTTCTAAACAACAACATCAAACAAAGAGGAAAGAAAGAAGCACGCCAGCAGAAGCTAGAGATATTTTCCATTTTCAGTCGTGGTGGTTAAGATCTTTAGGTGGTTAAGTTGATTGTGATCCTGATTGAGTTAAGTTTTCCTCTTGGTAACTGCTGTACTTAGCTTCTATCCCATCTGTATATAATCTAATGGAACTGTAATATTGCTAAAGAAATCATATTCTGTATTCCCAGTGAACAAGTTACTACCGTTCTTGATGACACAATCTTTCGAATCTTCCTTTAAATTATTTTCGCGATAATCAGATCTTTCATGAATATTGTGAGTGTGTTTAACATGGCATCATAGCCATAACGATCTGGTTTCAGTCCATCAGTCTTGTTCCTGATTTATTCTTATCTTTCAATGGAGTCTTCCTAAAGATCAGTTAACCTGGCCCTTCATTCACCATCACATGTCTCAGTAGAGGATCTGATTCTCCATTTTACCTCCATCCTCTTGACAATCATTATACCACCGCTGCTCACCCTGAACTCATTCGCACAAACTATGCAACTTGGAGCAGATCATTCAATTTGGCACCATCCATAAGAAGTAAGTTGCGATTCAGTGGTTAAGGCATTGCAGAGCCTATGCCAGATGATACCCTCTATCATGCCTGTGTCCACTACATTGTAGTGTGGTTTTTAAAGTCCTTAAGCCTATCATTTGCTCCGATAATCTTCTATATTAAACACACGCATGAGATTTGAGAGGTCTTGTTAAGGAGATTCACAAGGTTTTGCAAGCTTTAGAGTGACTTGCATGATATCAACTAAGGAATGAGATCAATGGGTGCATACTAAACTGAACTCGTGACCATATGAGAAGAATTGAGGTTGTATAAAACACCCTCTGATTGTAAGTGTGGCTATTGCAATGCAACTGGTTTTCTAGTTTTTGTGGATTCTTCTTGGGATAAAGTGTATAAGTTGCTCGATGGCTTAAATGAAGCCTACTTGGCCAAAAGATCATAATTATTGAGGTAGAAGCCCTTTCCATCTTTGGATGAGGCATATTATGCCATGATAATGGAAGGGGCACATAAAATTAACACGTGTGTGTGAATGATGTTGCTACATTGGCATCATTGTTAGATAATGAGGGAAAAAACAAGATAATATGTTCTTATTTTGGAAAGAAAGAACACATGAGGCGTAAGTATTACATAATCATTGGGTTTTTGCTTTAAATTTACTGAGGAAAAAGGGAAAGGATCACATTTGGTAGCAAATTAAGCCTTAGTTGAGGATTGAGTGCAAAATGAACAGAAATTAGTGAATAATATTGTTGTCTAAAGCACAAATTAAGAAGTTGATAGACAATGTGTATGATTTTATGTTTTGAAAATAAATAGATTTAAATGTGTTCCAAATTATAATTAACTGAAGAATAAATAGATTTAACACTTAATTAACTTGAAAATAAATAGATTTAAACATGTTCCAAAGAGGCTATAGAACTTTCTCTTTCTTGCTTGGGAGGGAGTGACAAATTTTTCTTTATTTTTCTAAATGTTTTTGATTTAGAATTTATCGAAATCTGTTTATTTCTAAGACACAAAATTCTACATTTGGTAGGATTCTTATTTCCTTTCATAACATTTAGGGCAATATGGCATGGGCTTTAAGAGCTTTCTACATGGACTTGAAATTAATTTAAGTCTAAAGTTTATTTAGTTATTAATGCAATTAATAATTAAAGTCCACTTGTTTGTCCTTTAATTTAATTAACAGTGGTCCATTATGTTTTTAATTAATAATTTCATTATTAATAAGCACAATGTAAAATCTATTTGGTCTAATCCAATTATAATCAAATTAATTTTCTAATTAAATTACCAACTTATCTTCATTCTAACCTTTTGTGTGTAACTCTCTAAGTTCATCTTTAGCTATCATTAAGCATAATTTAAATAATATGGATAATACCTAACTTACAACCCATATTGTAGTTTAATTAAGATAGAATGAATGGAGAACATGAATCCTCCTAATTGTGAATACCATAAGGTATGTTTTTTGTCATGCTTTGTTTCAATTGAATGAGAGCCATAGGTTCAGTCAAACTTACTTGCTCGATCATATAAACAAATCAACATCGTCTCTTGTGACTAATATCTTATTAGAAATTCCTTCTAGTCATTTATTACTTTGGTTAAGGATTTCCATCTTATAGAACATCAATCATAGGAAGACAAATCTCTTATTGAACGCACACATGCCTTCATATGTATTTGGATAATGGTACGTTGGGCTTATGGCCCCATCACATATCAATATAGATGTCGACCCTTAATTCTTTAATGACACATTGATCATTATATGTACAAGATAACCATATCATTTTAAGTCTAAGGTTCATTGCACTTAAGACGACCACGAATTAAGATATTAATAGTAAAAAGTGAACTTTATGTGTCTACTTTATGTTTTGAGTTAGTGTTCGAATACTCATTCTTTAATGACATATCTACACATTTTTGTTCTCAACATTTCACACTGAATAACATGACACTTATCATACAAACATAAGATGTATAAGTCATACTAGCTTTCCAATGCCTATTTAGAGAGTTTGTGTCTTGTGAACAAATATTAATGATTATGTACTAATAAACTTTGTGTTCATATTCGTAACCTTTTATGAGTAAGCTTCCTAACACTACTACATGGGCGCATGCATAATTTCACACTATACAAATTTACATATATGATAATTGCTAGAATATTGATACAAATAAACATTAATATTTTTATCAATTAAACAAAAGGTTATATATATGACCAATAACCCTCGTAATCTATTAGTGTTAGAGGGTATATCACTAACAATCTTTCACTTGCATTTTAATGCTAATAATCTTAGTGCTAGTTACTATGGTATGTACGACACATCTTATCAACACAGTAATCTAATTGCTCTTGTGTCATTAGCATGGCAAGTGGATCAGCCATATGTCTACCAAAGCTATTTTCTACGTGGCTTTGTCACAAATTTCAATGATTTCTTAAATAATATGATAATGTTTCTCTATATGTTTGGATTTCTGATGAGACCTTGGTTGCTTTGCTTCTGCAATCATCACACTATTGTTGTCATAGTAAAGTGTAACGGTCGATCCACGTTCAGAATCATTTGAAGCTTTGTTACGAACTTTTTTATCTAAACAACCTCTATCGCAGCATCACACGCCGTGATGCACTTAGTCTTAGTGATGGAATCCAAAGTGGTGCATTGTTTAGAATTCTTCTAGTTCATCGCTCCTCTATTGAGGGAGAAGATGTACCTAGAGATTGATCTTCTATCATATACATCTGATTGAGAGTCAGAACTGATATATGTTTCTTGATCTCCATCTCCATATAGAATTATTGTATTTTTAGTAATTCTCAAGTACCTAATGACACATTTGATAGCATTCTAATGTTCTTTGCGATAAGTTGCCTAAAACTTGCTTATAACATTTATAGCATAAGAAATACCTAAACTTGTATATAGCATTGCATAAATCTGGCTTCCAATTATTGAAGCATATGGAACGACTTACATGCTTTCCCTCTGATTGCTTAGGCACGTGGATCTTGAAAGATGGATGCCATGCTTGAATAGTAGCAATCCTCTCATAAAAACTTCTATACAGAACCTCTTCAACACTTTGTTTATGTACTAAGCTTGGGAGAGACCCATCAATCATTTTGCTCTATCTCTACAGATATAAATGCCTAATATGAAAGTCACTTCTCTAAGTCTTTCATTGAGAAGGTATTGAATAACCATGTCTTTATTGAGTTAAGCATGCCAACATGATTCCTAGTCAACAATAAGTCATCTATGTGCAGTACTCAGAATGTAATAACACTCCCACTAACTTTCTTGTAGACTCATGGTTCATCTTCATTCTTGATGAAGTGAAACAAGCTTGACCTTATAGGTCTCTACCTTATTAGTTAAATCAAATTTTCTTTTGTAGACCCATTCATATCTAATGTAAACTATTCTCTCGGGTGGATCTATTAAGGTCCAAAATTGGTTCACGTGTATTGAATCTATCTCGAATTGCATATTCTCTAGCCAATTGGTGGTGTCTTTGTCCAACATCGCTCGATTGAAGGTTGTTGGATCATCTCCATTATCATTTTCTCAAATTACAAACAACTCTTGTCCATTCTCTAGTAAATAATCATATCTCTCTAACGTGTAAGAGATTTTACTCGATCATTACAGTGCTTGTGTTGTAGAGGATTGTTACCCGATCATTATAATGCTTGTGTTGTAGAGGATTGTTCTTGAATAGGAGCTTACCATATTGGCTCATTGCTTTGTTATTCATGCTTAACCTCCTTGAGCATAACCATTCTACCCACACCGCTTTCTCGAATGAACTCTTCTTCAAAAAAGCTTGCTTAATAGCCGACTATAATCTTATAGTCCTTAAGTGAGTAGAACTCATATCTTATTATAAAATCCTTGGGATATCCAACAAAGCGGCCCATGACAGCACTTGCCTCTCACTTATCTGCCTTACTCTTCTTAAGGTAAGCCAAATATCCCCAAATACTGATGTGCTTCAAACTTGGCTTCTTTCCACTCTAAATCTCATATAGGTTTAAAAAGATGGACTTAGAGGAAATCTTATTCAAGATGTGTGTAGTAGTTAAAAGGCTGTGTCCCTATAATCATATGGGGAGATCGGTGAAGTTTGTTATAGATCAAACCATGTCCAACAAGGTCTCATTCCTATAATCCAATTGTAGTGCTTTTACACACTTCTCAGTTTGTTTCTCTACTTGAGCCTTAAATTCTTTGAACTTTTCAAAGGATTCATGCTTGTATTTCATTAAGTACATATATCCATGCTTAGAATCATTGTTGGTAAAAGTTATGAAGTAGTAGAACTCTATTCTAGCCATTTCATTAAATAGGCTACAAATGTCGGTGTGGACTAGCTCCAACACAAATGTGGCCCTTTTGATATGTCCATCAAATGACTTTTGTCTATATTACTTGGCATGCAAGGTTCACAAGTCAGATAGAATTCCTCTCCCAATGGGCTAATGAACCCATCATTCTCTAACTTGCTAACCCTTACCTCTTTGATATGGTCTAGTCTAAGATGCCTTAATTGCTTAGAATTCAAGCCACACCTAGCATGTTTGTTAGAAACAATATTCATAGCAACACTATCATCCATATTCAAATAATAAACGCCATTCACAAGATATGTTGTGCCAACTAATTTATTATAATAATAAATATAACATACATTATTTTTAAAAGAACATTTCTAATTCTCTATTATTAATAATAGGATAGAAATAATGTTCTTGAGTTCATTGGGCAAAATCAAACAATCTCTTAAGGCTATAATATAGCTAGATGATAGTCCAACTGAAGCGGTCCCATTCATGGAGGTTGCAACACTTGCTCTATTGCCCCCCTTGATCATTACTTCATGCTTCCCAACCATCATACTATTGGCCAGGCCCTAATCTGAAGTATAAATATGATATGAAGCACTATAATATAAAATCCAAAGATGTAGAAAATACACCAATAGAATAAAATGTTTCATAAATATAAAGTTCCTTACCTTTGTCACCATTTTTTGGCTCATGAGGTACTTGATGCAGTTTCTCTTCTAATGTCTATTCTTACTATAGTGGAAACACTTTCCTTTATTTGCAGAATCCTTGACTTTCTTGATACTCCCATTTTTCTTTGGAACTGCACGATTTTTCTTCTCTGTCTTTCCCTTGGTTTTACCAAATGTGTTAGATGCTGTAAGAATCACCTCCTTCCTTTTCCCTTCATGACGGTTTGTGTAGTCACTATCTTATTATGAAGCCTGGCTAGTGTGCACTCAATATCATTTAAATAATAATTCATTATTGACGTGGGCATCAAAACCAAACTGGAGTACTCAAGGATTTCTAGAAAACTAATGACTCAAGCCCAAGCCAAAGTACTCAAGGAAGTAGCAAATTAATTCGAGAAGTAACAAATATATCCAAGTTATGGTTGGAGCTGAAATTAGCTAGGAAACTTAATTTTTCATGCTAATTTTATTTTTAGAACAATTTCACATGATTTTTGGGTATTGAAGGTTACCTAAACACTATATAAAGGAGCCCTAATTATTTCATTAGGAACTTTTGATTCATTGGCTTTTGCAATACAATATTTCTTTTCTCGAGTGGTGACTGATCTAAATGTGAAAATTAGCCCACAAAGGGGAATAATTACCAAGATAGGAGCCACTCTTCTAGGCAATCTCAAGGAAAAATTAGTGCAAATTGTGTCAATAAAATGTTGCGAGCTCTTGAAGAATGATACTCAAAAATTGAAAAACTAATACTAGCACTTGTGAATACTGCCAGAAGATTGCAACTGTAATTCATGCGACACCTCATTACTATTCTCACTGGCACTCACTTAAATAAATAATGTAAAAAATGAGGCAATAGGAAGAATAGTTAAGTGAGCGATAGAATTAGGGCAATTTAAAATATCCATACTCCAAGAAAATCAATCAAAGGATAGGTCTTAGCTGAATTCATTGTAAAATTTCAAGAGGAATAAGACTCACTGAAGTAGACCATCTATATGGATAGTTCTACCATTTAGACTAAGAGTGGGGTGGGGATAATAGTTATGGCAAGTTACTATTGGCCCACAATAAAGGAAGACACTCTTAGGATGGTGAGAATATATAAAAAATGCTAAGAGAACAGTAGTTATGCAACGAAGCCAACCCATGAAGTGAGCATCATGATAACTCTAATCCTATTTGCTAGATAGGAAATGGACATAGTAGGACCTTTCCTAACCACATCAAGGCAGAAAAAATTCCTAATTGAAGAAGTATATTACTTTACAAAGAGGGTAGAAACTAAGGTATTGGCCAGGATATAAAAAAATGAGGTTATGAAATTTTATGGAAAAACATATTGTGTATATGTAGGCTACCTATAGAACTGATATTTGGCAATGAGAGTCAGTTCTAATGCAGGAAAATTTGAGATTGATGAAAAGAAATGAAATACAATAAAGATTTAGCTTGATGGCTCATCCCTAAACCAATGGTTAGGCGGAGGCAACGAATAAAACCATCATCAAGGTGACCAAGAGGAAGGTAGAAGGAGCTCGGGGTAATTGGATAGAAAATTTGCCTTAAAAACTTTGGACATACTAAACTAATGCTTTGACAGCCATAAGAGAGATCCTTTATAGTCTAGCTTATAGGGTGGAAGCTATAATTCCAGTAGAAAGTGGTGAAGGATCACATAGGATTATAGCAACCAGAATAAAAAAAAAAATTGGCTAAATAATAGTTAAAAGAAGAGAGAAGGGAAATGACCCATTTGAGAAACTTAACATATAAGTAAAGAAAGTTGCCTTGTTCAATTGAGGTGTAAAGAGAAGGGTCCTAAAAAAAGGTGACTTGGTACTTAAAAAAACTAAGATTGTGTATCCAACAAGGCAGATAGATTCAAAGTGAGAAGAACTATTCAAAGTAGAAGAAGTTCTATTAGGATGGAGTTATAGGTTAGCAAAACTGAATGGAGAACTTTTACCCTAACCCTAGAATATAGACAATTTCAAAAAGTTTTGTATATAAAAATAAAATTCACAAACATTGGTGCACATTTAGGAATGGAGCTAAAATACACTCACCGAAAAGGATCGAACTAGGTCCCAAATTTAGGGAAGGACTCAAAATGTGCTCACCTAAGAGTGTGGAACGAGGTCCTAAAGTTAGGAATGAAGCCAAAACATCCATATCCAAGAAAATTAAACTATGTCCTAAAGATAGGGATGGGGCTAAAATATGTTCACCTAAAAAGGATCGAATTAAGTCCCAAATCTAGGCTAAAGATAAAAGATTCACTTAAGAGATCAAAAACTACGGAAAATGATAATATTTCATTCATTAAAAGGGATTACAATAGATCTTTAAAACACTTACGTAGCCTAGACTACTTTTAATGGCTAGCCTTAAGAGGTTTAGCAAGCACCTCACCAATAGGGATTTTAGCATTTGAAGTGCCAAAAGTAGGGAGCTCGGTTACTTGAACTTAAAGGTAGAGAATGCCTAATCCAACCTTCTAGTCCAACTCACTTAGGTTAATCCAACCTTCTTGATCAGCCTAGAATTAGGTCCTCTCTGTAAGGGCTACCTATCAAACCTTCTAGTTCAACCCACTTAGGTTAATATCTAAGCTAAGAGAACCCTAAGAAATGAGTTAGTCTAAACAGCCTAAGAAGCCCTACCTATACCCTTTCCTTACCTAACAAATTAGTAGGTTTGTAAACTGGGTGTCACGCCCCAAATTCGAGACCATGGCGTGGCAGTATTTATAAACTATCTTAGCAAACCCTAAAGCTAAACAAATAACAAAGCAAAACTAAACTAATAATGTAATTCGACAGCCATTCATAACAACTATAAATTCTCCATAATACGTTGGTCTCTAGTATACTACAAAATTTAAAGAACCTATCTATTGCATCTCAATAGTCTTTGGAAACAATACCAATGAGCTTAAAGCTATGAAAAGTGCTCTCCATGCTCTACCATTCCCAAGTTTGTGCTTGGTCATTCACTTTCTTTCCAAAATGTCAACTAGTGGTGGTGAGCAATGAATTGCACAATAAATGATAACACTTACTTATTTAGTTTTCAAACTTAAATGTGAGCAAGCAAATATAGTTTCAAAAATACATAGTTGCAAAGAAAAGGATTTCTTCCAAAAAAGTACTACACTGAAAAACATTCATAATGCACTAGAAAATAAGAGACACTTATTCAGTTCATTCATTATTCTCATGTATCACTTGTCCTTGTTTCTCAGCCACCTCATAGTTATGTACATTGTGTGTGTAATCCACAAATCAAGGCCTTAGTTTATGCTCACTTGACTTAGCAAAGGTACATCTAATTTGGTTGTGTCGTCATGGCTCTAGGGCTTCAACCTTGCTTTAGAAATATCACAATCTACTAGTACCTAACTGGTATGGCCAATTAGCAGCTTCACCGACTACTAATCCCAATCTTTACCCTGACGGGTGGATTTAAATCTATTATTCAATTGGTAAGGTGGAACTCATTCTTTAAGCTCATTGGCAATCTCATGAGTAACTCTTACAATTTGTTATTACAAGTATTTGATTTACAAATATAGAGTTTCAAACTATTTAATTGTAAATGGTTGACATCTACGTTTTCAAAGTAAAATTTTCAAGTTTACATTCACACAAAAATTCCACATTTTGCAGTTGGAAAAAATTTAGAAACTTGAATTATCAAAGCATAACAACATTCAGTTGCAAAAAGTAAAGTAGATTCAGAAAGCAATTGAAAAATAGGTAAAGTGTTACCTTTTACTCATCACTTAGCTTAGCTGAGTATTGGGTCCTTAGGTAACTTTCTCTTAATTATCTATTCAATCACATATATGATTCTTATTCAATACTTGATTCATTATGGCTGCATGCCTGTTAATGCTAAATGTGTGTTGTATTTGCATTTTCTTGTATCCATTCAATTATTGTTCCTTGTATTCTACAAGGCCTTACACAATAGGTTTATGCCTAATTTGATTCCAAAATTAGAAAATTCTGATTAAATTTACCCAAACATGTAAACTGATCAGCGCCTACTATCTTGTTCCATGACCACGACATATAGGTCCACAACTCCGAGGTCTTGGTTTACGTTCACAATGTTCAACAGTGGGACATACTGGAATCTCCGCTATTCTTTCCTCGATTGCAATATATTATTCCAAGATTGCAACTCCAAGGTTTGTGACCGCACCCATCTCATGGGGTGTTCTATAATTCCTGCACCTAAGTTACTGATTATGCCTAGCTTTCTAGCGACCACATCGCCTTTTCTTGCAATAGTGCATTGGTTTTCACGCAAATCATTATTTAATTAAGTTTTCAATTCCTACTTCAATCTAATCTTTAAAACTCATTTTGAAACTTGTTCTTATGGAGATTGGGCATATTTTATTAGATTAAAAATCATAGAAAACCTATTCCATGTTTGTTCACAAATTTTGGAATGCCATGACCACGTTTTCAATTATTGCATGTTATGCCTACTCAAGCTCCAATGGTTTCAACACACCATCGCACAACTTAATTCTCATGTTTGAAACACTTGTAAACCTTCAAGAACTAGTGTTTTTAATGTGCCTACATGTGAAAATTCAATAATCCTATGTGTATACTTGATAACTAAGTAATTAGGCGTGAAATTTACCTCACATCTATGTGTTTGAAGGTCATGGATTTCTCACGCTCGTTGTGCACACTGTTACTATTCACCAACTAATGAATAGGATTTCGACCCTTTAAAATGGTATTTATAACTTAGACTAATTGGTGTTTGTATGGGATTGTAATTCTTAGTAGTTTAGGTCCTTAAAAATGTAATTTCACACCTTTTTTAATTTTCGCCTATTTTCAGCCAAATTTCCAAGCGTTTAATCCCAATTTTCTTATTTTCATGGCTTGGAAATTATCTTCCTTAATTTAATAAATCATATGGCAAAATTCCCATCACCTCTGATAATTTAACTCGAAATAATTATAAAATTGTAAATTAAAAATAAATTGGAAATGTAATTCCACATAATTAAACCAAAATAATCTTCCATAAAATCCTAAAGATTTGGAGTATTACATCCTCCCCCTTTATAATAAGTTTCATCCTTGAAACTTGTAATTACAACCTTAAATGAACAAATA
The DNA here is from genome assembly GCA_019155195.1 of Avicennia marina. Lineage (NCBI taxonomy): Eukaryota > Viridiplantae > Streptophyta > Magnoliopsida > Lamiales > Acanthaceae > Avicennia > Avicennia marina. The sequence goes on from CM032763.1 coordinate 5,284,585, forward strand.
TGGATACCTCTTCCTAATGTTTTCCTTTAGTTCCAAGTTGCCTCTCATTCGGAGTGGTTTGACTTTGTACCTTCACATAGGATACTGTCTGGTTCCTTAGTTTTCTCTGCCCTATTTATTATTCGGATTGGGTGTTCCTTGTAGGTCAAGTTCTCATTCACCGACAACAGTTCTTGTTTAACTATGTGGCTCAGGTCAAGCACATATTTTTGTAACTAACACATGTGGAGCACGTTATGTACCTAGGACAGCTATAGGGGTAGTGTCAATTGGCATGCCGCCTCTCCTACTCTCTCTAGCACTTCAATAAGTCTAATGAACTGTGGACTTAACTTCCCTACCTTACTAAACTGCTTTACACCGCATGTTTGGAAAGTCCTCAAATATACTTGTTTATCAGGCCAAAAATCTAATGGTCTTTGTTTCATGTCTGCCCAACTTTTCTATCTATCTTAAGACTCCTTCATTGACCTATAGATGACATTCATCTTGTCAACCATAATTTGTACCAACTTTGGGCCCGTAATTTTCCTTTCATCCACTTCATTCCAACAAACAAGGGATCTACATTTGCTCCTATAGAGTGCCTCATACAAGGCCATTCCAATGCTTGCATGATAGTTATTGTAGCATGAGAATTAACTAAGGACAAATGGTCAATCTAAGTTCCTCTAAAGTCTAGGATACATGCCCTCAACATATCCTCCAATATCGAAATTGCTAGTTTAGATCGCCATCTATCTATGGGTGGTATATGGTAATCAAGTCCAATCTCATTTCCATGGCTTCCTAGAAGCTCTTCCAAAAACTAGAAATGAATCGAGGGTTTCGATTTAACACTATGTTCAAGGGTATGCCATGTAGCCTTACTACGTTGTCCATGTACACCTTTGCCAAATCACCTAAGGTGTAAGTTGTCCGTGCCAAAAAAAAGAAGAGCAAACTTCATTCGATGGTCAACAATCACTCAAATGGAATAATATCCTTGTAGTGTATGTGGCAACCTTACCAAAAAATCCATGGTAATTTGATCCCATTTCCATTTAGGGATCTCAAGTGTCTATAGATAGCCCCTAGGGCGTTGATGTTTTGCCTTGATCATCAATTATGTCTACACCTTAATATGAAGTCTGTAATGTCTTTCTTCATTGCATTCTAACAGAGGTTCTTCTTAAGGTCCTTGTACATCTTTGTGCTCCCTAAATGTACTGAGTACCTCGATTAATGTTCCTCCCGCATCGCGTATTTTCCTAATGTCCAGAACACATAACCTCTTTTTCATACTCATCATGCTATCTTCCCCTAAGTCGAAGTCTAGAAGTTAGCCTTAGCCTTATCCTTTAGTACCATTATATCAGGGTTTAACAATTGAGATCTCTTGATTTCCAGCATTTGGCACTTAGATTCACTAACAGTCCATCTATTGATTCCACAATCTTCAAATGCAGCGAATCAAGTTGTCTTGCTAACATGGCTGCCATAGGTTCAATCTTCTTTCTACTTAAGGCATTAGCCACGCGATTAGCTTCAAACAATAATTTATAACCAAGTTATAATCATTAACCAACTTCAACCACCGCCTTTGCCTCATATTTAGTTTCTTCTACTTGAAAAAGTCCTTAAGGCTCTTGTGGTCACTGTATATTTCACACCTCTCACCATACAGGTAATATCTCCTTATCTTGAAGGCGAACACTATTGTTGCCAATTCTAGGTCATAAGTCATGCAGTTTAATTCATATGGTTTTAGCTATCCAGATGTGTAGGCAATCACTTGGTAATGCTGTATCAAAATGCACCTTAGATCATTTTTTCTAGCATCACTATACCCAATAAACCAACCACCTTTGGTAGGTGAGGTGGGGACTGGAGACGAGGCCAAGTTTTGCTTAAAGTTCTTGAAGCTCCATTCACATTTCGACGTCCACTTGAACTTCTTTCGTTTCTGCAGTAATTGAGTTAGTGGTGTGGCAATCTTGGAGAACCTTTCTACAAATTTTTGGTAATATCTAGAAAGTCCCAGAAAGCTTCTCACTTCTATTACATTAGTAAGTCTAGGCCACTGTAGGATGGCTTAAACCATCTCAAGATCTACTAATACTCTTTCTTTGGAAATCACATGTCCAAAAATGCCACACTTTTAAGCCATAATTCACTTGTTGAATTTGGCATATAATTATTCTTCCGTTAAGATCCGTAACACTATTGTCAAGTAGCCCTCATGCGTCTCATTACTTAGCAAGTATACCAAAATGTCATAAATAAATTCCACTAAGAAATTATCTAGGTGTGGTTTGAACACCTGTTCATTAAATTCATGAATGTTGCTAGGGCATTATTCAAACTGGAAGCTTGCACCAGAAACTTATAATGTCCATACCTTATCTGGAAGGCTGTCTTAGGTATATCTTTAGCTTTTATTTTTAGTTGGTGGTGTCCAGATCTTAGGTCTATCTTTGAAAAGACCCCTTTCAATTGGTCAAACTAGTTATCAATCCTTAATAATGGATACTTGTTCTTGATAGTCATTTTGTTGGGCTCGCGATAATCAATGCAAAACCTTCAACTCCTATCTTTTTTCTTAACAAAAAGTACTGGGGCTTTCTAAGGTGATGCACTTAGCCTTCTTATCCAATAGTTTTTGTAGCTACACCTTAAAGTCCTTCAATTTGGTTAAAGCCATTTGGTACATGGCCTTCGATATAAGTGCCATCCTTGAAATTAAATTGATCTCAAATTCCATCTCTTTATCCAAAGGTGGTTCAAGTAGGTCATTCAGGAATACGTCGAGAGAGTACCTGACTACCAGGATATATTAGAGCTTTGCTTCCTAATTTTCTACATCGACAACACATCTAAGTAGGATTCATATCCTTCCTTAATAGTCTTCTTCACATTGGCCGCAGAAATAAGGAAATTAAGTCAGCTAGCCTAG